>OZ022562.1:33696752-34402986 GCA_963991005.1 Barypeithes pellucidus
GGTCTGCTATATACATACATGATATAAATATTTAATTGCCTACATTTTGTTATTGATTTGTTACATCACATATATATCACATAAAAGGTAATATAGTTTTTTCATATTATTGCCATATTTCTTTTGCATTGTGTACTTACTTAACCATAAACCCGAGGTTAGAAACTTACAGTAAATACCAGGTGAGATACAAATATACCCGGACAAGCCCGTGTGAAACATCAGTCAATGAAATACTTGAATTTAATTCAATTTTCAAACTAAACCATTTCTTTTAAATAGGTTATATTGTTAAAGTAACCTTTCATAAGCAATCAATGTGACATTTCATCCCTTTCGGCTTCTACTAAATTAAAAATACAAATTATGTCTATAATACAGCTCGCTACCAAGTTATATAATCATTTGAATCGTTTACTTAACATTATAAATACAAGATCATTAGATACATAAAGGCCGTATTAATAGTCGATACTTATGGGGTCCTCGTCAGGCGTGCTTCTTAAGGTGACGTTGTCAGTTTGACAGCAATGCTTAAGGCCTAAGGACGCCTCACGCGTCGACTATGAATACGGCCCCAAGCCACACCTAGGTTTTATTTTGTTACCTCGAGTGGCATGGCGATTCTTTGGGCCGGTATCTAATCCAGATATATCTCCAGTTGGTTTATTTTAAAAATAAATTAAATTCAATTTTTCTAGAAGATATGTCAAATTTAAATTAAATGCATCTAGATTTTATGCGCTGCACCGTACAATTGATGTATTAGGACGTGCCCTATACTCTAGAATTTATCATTTAAAAAAATATATTAACTTTGGTTCAGTAGTAACGAAATAATATATTATTCTTGACATTATTCTTGAATATTCGATAATTAATTGGCGTAGTGTATTTAAGAATTAAGATAAATATTATGGCAATATAAACCTAAAAACACATAATACGTACGTTATCGATACTATACAGGGTAATCTTAATATAACTGTATAGATTTAAGATATAAAATAATGCGATTACGCTCAACATGACGTAGTAAAACGTAGAGACGTCAATTGAATTTAAAATTTAGATTAAACACTCTCAGCAATTGAAAGGCTGTAATGAACAGTTGTAATTATTAAACGTTTTCATAAAGCATTTGCATTACGAACTCATAACTAACCAATTTCGAGAATATTCATGTTTTATTTATCGTTTTCCTACGAAGTTGTATGTTTATTTTATGTACAGGGTGAGTCAACGATAGAGATAAATTTGTTTCCATAATTCATTTGCCTTAGCTTCATATAATCTCCGTAACAAATATGAATCTATAATTTGCAAATTATATTCATAAATAAATCCAACGCTGAAAACTGACATTTTTCTGAAAAAATTAAAACATTGGGAAAACTATGAGATTTAGATATATAACATTATACACACGCCGTCATAAAATTCCGCCATCCTGATATTTTGGCCAAGTTTGATATTTTATTAACTTTTTTATTTTTTATGTGATTTTCATGACTTTGCAATCAGTTTGTAGATCCGTTTATTGTGTTTTTCCTTAATTATTTTATAAAGTAATATTTTTCGATTAGACTATATTATACCGGAGTAAATCAAACTGTAGGAAAATTGAGGAGGATAATTTTATTTACATACTGTTTCTTGTAATCTTTGATATATGTAAACATTTGGATTTTTGATTCATTCCATTATCTCATTTCTGCTGCGAGCTGCAAAATTTTAAATAAAACGCTGATTTGAAGCCTATTTTCATTAGGAAAAACAAATACTAGGTATATCATAAAGTTAATTAATGAAAACAATTTTAATATCGTGTATTTCCTCCTCTCACAAAAATGACAGCTTGCAGTCTTCGTGATATCGAACGAATAAGGTTACTTATCCTTTCTTGAAGGATATCCTGGTATTCTTCGGCCAGCGCTAGTCGTAAATCTTGCAAGGTTAAATTGATCCCAAAGATGTTCGATTGGGTTGAGATCCGGGCTACATGCGGGTCATTCCAATCTTGGAAGTCCAACTTCATCCAGATATTCGTTCACTACATCGTCAACGTGAGGTCAGCATTATCATGAATTAATGTAAATTGGTTCCCAATGAAAGGAGCAAATGGAACAACAACTTTTTGGAGGCTTTCCTCAATGTGACGGTGGGCGATTAGAGCTCAACAAAAACAAGATTGGTGCGTGATTCGGTAGAAAAACCGATGACATACATTTTCTAAAAATAACATCGTTTCATTTAAAATTTTGCAGCTCGCAGCAGAAATGAGATAATGGAATGAATCAAGGAACGAAATGTTTAGAATACATCAAAAATAAAATTGTCCACCTCAATTTTACTACATGGTGTTTTAAAATTACGACAAAAAACAACAATTTGATTTACTCCTGTATAATATAGCCTGATCGAAAAATGTTACTATATAAAATAGTTAAGGAAAAACACAATAAATTAATCTACAAACTAATAACAAAATCATGAACATCGCATAAAAAATAAAAAAGTTACAAAATATAAAACTTGACCAAAATTTCTGGGTGGCGGAATTTTGTGGTGGTGAGTACATATAAAAAAATATTCAGAATTTAATGCATAATCAAAAAATTGATATAAATGCAGGGTGTTCCATTTAAAAAACCTAAATTATATTCGCCACGTGTTTGTGTACCTATACTTCAATATAATTTCGGAATATGCACCTTACTGAAACGAAGTCTACAACTTTTGTAGAGAATTGACTCACCCGGTATATACGTCGAAACATTTGAATGAGTGACTAATATCCATAAAGGTATACTAAAAATTTAACGTTCGTAATAATTTTTATCAAATTTTTACTACGAAATAATTTAATAATCTTATTGTATAAGACTTATTGTATTCTTGATTACATTCACTTGTGCTATATATTTTTTTAGTGAAATTTATATCGATTTCTGATGTAATAAACAAGATTATCCCTCATCGTAAAGTTACTTTATTGGTATGTAAACCTTGATATGTTCCCTCTCGGGACATATCAAGGTTCTGGATTAACAAGCAGGTAATTGATATGAAACTTATTGCTATGAAGTTCTTAAAAGCATTTTGAAATAAAAATAACCCAGCACGACGGAGAATGAGTGAATGTGACCAGTCCGGCTCGTCAGGTGATGCAAGTGAGGTTTCGCCTCTCTAAGTATTTTATAAAATAAAATATTTAAATCATTTCTCTATAAAATAATCAATCATATCTTCTTTACAAAAAAAACATTAATATTAGCTCTATTATTGCACATTCATATACTTGGTTAATAGCCATAAAATGTTATTTGTGTAGTAAGTGCAATGACACACGTCGGCGACAGCCATTTTGACTCCAAATGTCTGTTGCCAATGATGCGTTTTAGACCGGACGCGATGGTACATTTCCATCTCATACACGAATTTTATTTCTTCCCAGAGGCGACGATAATTTCGCCTCTTAACTTGCACTGTTGTATATTCGGAAAGGTTAAATAATAAAATTATATTTTATGTCAATTTTTCTGTAATAATACATATAATGAAATATTCTTAATTTTCTTGAAATCTCATACATGTGCGAGATTTTTGATACATTTACCTATAATATAAAAAATTAATGATAAAAATCGGAATGAAAATAAAACAATTATTCACTATCAAAATCCATCTAAATATTGCGTGGATCGATTATTTTGGAAGTGAGTTTTATGATAATAAAAATGTATATCTATGTAATTATTGTTTTAAAAGTTTTAATTCACAGGACCATCCGAAATGGTCCAGTCCAAATAATTGTAGAATTAATTCTTGTATGCAATGAAACATTTTTGTATATAAAATATATATTTTGGTGTGATGGTGAAAACAGGTGAAATATGAAATATAAGTTTTTATTTGCAAAATATTACAAAATCTTCTGGACTTACAGATTATTTAATAATTTATTACTATCGGAAATTTAAAAGAAATCTCTGGGTTCATTGACAACTTCACTATTTTACGAAACCTGTTACTGCGAAAAAACCGATCTAATAGGCAAATAAAAACACAACAAAAATAGTCTCGTTGGAACTCGGTCATGGTTATGCTAACTAGACGGTGTTATCTCATTCAAAAAAAAGTATTGTCATTCATTGTTGACATGATTGTTTGTGTGAAGATTTAGTTAAGAATTCGTCTGAATTTTGTGTTTGCCATTGTCAGGCCTGGATTTAGGGGGCAACGGGTATTACGACACCTCGCTCCCTGTCCGAGCTTCCTTCAAAATGTAATATTTTAAAATAGAAAAATATTATTAAGTGGTTTTATGTTTTTTTTACGGGAAGTTCTATATACCCGACAAATTTTTTATTATTTTATAATTTCACTATTTCGCTTTGATTCGATGCATAAACGTAAGTTTATTTTCCTGCTGTTTGAATCGCCAAAGATTCCAAACTATATTTATTCTTATATAAAATTGAACAAATTATATGGACAGATAAGTTCCCCGTGTAGGGGCTCTCAAGAATCATCAGCTTCAGGCTCCACAAATTGTTTATCCGCCCCTGACTATTCTTTCACCTAGGAATATTATGATTTTCACAGTAAATAAGCCAAATTTGATGTCAACACACTGAGAGAAATAAGTGTAATAATAATGGAAATTGAAATTATTAGGAAAATATTCACAGGTGCGGGAAAAAAATTTTAGACTAAGATAGGACTATTTTTAGCCACGCATGACGTAACACATCAAGGCATGCAGGTCTTTCTTCCCTGGTATCCCATAAGTGCTCTAGAGGATTCAAATCGGGACTGCGCGGTCGCCAATTTAGAGTTCGAATATTTACTTCATGTAAACATGAGGTATTGCGTTATCGTGCATTAGTAAAAAATTATTCCCAAGGTACGGCGCGAAAGGGACAACGTGCTTAGCGTAGACAAAATGTCACTGATATACCTCTCGGTATTTAAAGAACCCCCATGTGAAGGTACAATATCAATCCGTGCTGTTAAGGAAATCCCAGCTCAAAACATCACAGAGCCTCCATTAATTAAGTTGTTTCACGTATGTTGTGTGCATAACATGTTCTGGTATAAAACTGTGTATTTTCTTTGCTATTACAGATATCAGACAAATTAAAGGAACAAAATATTTAGAAAACATGAGGCGGCATTATGATTTCATCATACACCCGTTGTTGTTGCTAATGCTCCCTACAGGGTGTCTCAAATTTAACGTAAGAAGCTATTCTCATTTTTGCACCCTGTATAAGCCTAAAACTGAAATCTGAATAAAAATTTTTATCACAGTGCAATTACCAAAGAAAAAGTTACAGTTCAAAAAAAAAAATTGCGAAATCGATTTATCGGTTCGCGAGAAAATCAAGTTTGAAATTGAGCATAATTTTTGGTTGTGCGTAATTTTTGCTGCATCCTTTGTGTATAATATAAACCCAAAGAATGATTAACGCCACCAACAAAATTGGCTAACTTATTGAATGAAATAACCGTTTATTAGAATGCAGCAGTTATTACCAAAAAAATGACATATGAAATCAATCCGGGCAATAAAATTAATTTAAGCAATATATTTTTTACATCATTTTTCGGGAATTAATTTAAAAACGCAGGTAATAAATATTTTCTCAGGTGTAAGTAGTAACTTTGTTATATTTGTTTAAAAAATATCTCACATTACGGTATACTTTAGTTCTAAAATTTGTTTAATTTTAGGTAAATACATTCTTTGATATACGACATAGATAAGTATCTCAAACATGTCATTATATTATTAGAAGAAATTTTACCCAAATCACGTAATTAATATCAGTTGTAATTTAGTATGTGATAAGCTAGCTTAGGTTTTAACAGCTTAATCATATATAGAGCCTTTAAGCTTAGTCGTGATTAATTTTTTTTAACTTCAGGTTTGTACTTAAATTAAGTTTAGTTTAAAGGCGATTAAATTTAAGTTTTAATGTGACCTTAAATAGATAAATTAATTTATTTTTACCAGTTATTTTTGCACATATACTATAAAAAAGAATAAATGAGGGTCTCGCCCAACCAATTTTAATATGTCAGGTTTTTAAATGTTGTTAAATCTTTGATCTATTACAAAGAAACAGATTTCTCACATCAAGAAGAAAATATGTTTTGAAAATTAGGAAGACTGCTACCAATTTTTCTAATGCAAATTTTCTAACTTGAATAATATTATTTAACTTTCCTTGATGGAAAGGAACTGTTGTCCCTAGATTTCCTTCGGTTTCATACATATTAATCCCGCAATAAGCGAGAACAAATCTAACAAGCTTGGTAATATATCTAAATATGTTTTACGGAAAACTATTACTTTTATTAATAAAATTTATTTTTAACTAGTAAAAAATTAAGTACTGTTGCTTAAAGTAATTACTAATTGCTTAAATAGTTATCTTAAAAAATTATTATTTCTAAGAAGGCTCCAAAGTGAGTTACATTTTTACAGCACTATTTTTCAAAGTTTAGCTGTACGTTTTCTATTAATTTAAATAACATACTATTTGCAATAGTAATAAATTGCAGCTACTGGTATCGATGTTAGACACCTACAGAGTATTGTGTTTATTTCATTATGAACGCAGATTTGCCTATCTATTAAGCTCCTGTAATAAAATAATTAGATTTATATCATATGTTACTTCCTTGCGCGTAAAGGACCCCGCACGGAACATATGGGAATCAGCCCTCGGTTAAAATCTTTGATAATCGGGGATATTATCCAAAAATCGATGCTGATCAAAAGTCTCCATAAGCCCGAGGTCCGAAAATACACAGGGTGGCCCAAAAAAGTGTAACAACATAAGTAATGCAGTATTTTATTACATATTTAGGTTCGTATTAGTGTTCTTTATAATTGCCTAAAGTTTAATTTCATTTGGTTATGTAGTTGAAGAGTAATAAATTAAAAAAAAAAATAAAAGTTTTGCAGTTTTAGAAAAAAATTCATAAAAACTACCTAAAATAACTTTTTTAACCAAGGCATTGGATGGAATTTGAGACAAGAGGTCTAGAGATACTGTGAATATAATAGCGTTTAACTATTTTATACAGGGTGACTCCACGACATAGATTTTGCAAAATCTATGTCGTGGAGTTTCGTATTTTCTAGTTCTTACTTCAAAACGCAAGATCTTTCAACTAAACAAGCTTTATTTTACAATTCGTCATTTTAAAATGAACAGTAATAATTATAACTTTATTTCATCGTTTTATGTCAGATTGTGACAGCTACTGGTCCTCATCCACCTGTGTCACCTTTTATGCATACCGTCCTTGTTCATCATTAGGTTTCAAACAAGACACTTTTCAAAATAATTATTCTCCAAATTTTCAAATGGATCACCCTGTATATCATTTTGCTATTGGATGTAGAATTCATAAACATTCTTTTTTTTGTAATGGAATCATATAAGTTATTTCTAGCCGTTCTTGAAATAATTGCTTTCATAAATTATGTTGTTTAAATAAGTACAGTTTTTATTTTGAAACATGAAAGCATAGGCGACTAGATTAGTAATTATAAACTAGAGTAAATGTTCAAAATGCCTACCATGTTGATCTGAGCATAAGTTAATACGCTCTTCAAATGATCTATTTACATTCCTCAACATTTCAGATGAAATACTATCAAGACGGCTAATTAGTGATGGTATGCATGCCTAAAAACCATGGTAGGCTTTGAAATAAAATAAGAATTCGTTTGTTTATTATAGTTTGACAGTTATTTAATTTAGTATTGTTGTTATTTAGGACTAACAGCTTAACACATACATGCGAAAGAAAAGTTCAGTTTTTCTTGCTAGTTAATTATCAATAAATAATAAAATCGTGAAATCAGGTGTTATATGCTTCCATTACAAAAAAAAGAATGCTTATGAATTCTACATCCAATAGCCAGGATATACAGGGTGTTCCATTTGAAAATCTGGAGAAAAATTATTTTGAAAAGTGTCTTGTTTGAAACCTAATGATGAACGCCCTGTATAAAATAGTTAAACGCTATTATATTCACAGTATCTCTAGACCTCTCTATGCCTTGGTTAAAAAAGTTATGTTAGGTAGTTTTTTTGAATTTTTTTTTAAAATTGCAAAACTTTTATTTTTAATTTTTTTTTTATTACTCTTCAACTACATAACCAAATGAAATAAACCTTTAGGCAATTATAAAGAACACGAATACGAACCTAAATATGCAATAAAATACTGAGTGTCCCATTTAAAAAAATACAGCATTACTTATGTTGTCACACTTTTTTGAGCCACCCTGTATATTTTCGGACCTCGGGCCTATGGAGACTTTTGATCAGCATCGATTTTTGGATAATATCCCCGAGTATCAAAGTTTTTAACCGAGGGCTGATTCCCATGTTCCGTACGGGGTCCTATAAAAGCTTAGCAGCTACAGTGGTTACAACTGATAAAAATATGATTAACATTTCTTAATCGCACAATTTATAGAAGTATGGTAGTTAAATTTCATGTAATAAACGCAATTTAGGTACTTCCTTCGAAAATTTTTCACCAGCAAGCCTTTTCAAGTCTAGTGTGCAGTTTGCAAAGTATCGTGAGAGAAAATATACAATGTATGGACTGAACATTTGAGAAGTATGCATTCGTATCATTGTAAGAGGAAGACCATTATTTTCCCTTCATTCTTTAATTATCCACTTATTTTTCAGGACTATACAATAAGGATTAATGCTAACGATAGACGCATCTTACTAGAAAGGTTTTGTGTACTTATAAAAACACTACTTTTCAAAGGCTCTATTATTTAAAGAATATTTGCGTAAATTTATAAAGATTTTGTGTTACGTTTGGTATCTTTTAACTTGCGACATATTTCAGTAGTAACAGGTGGCATAGATCAAAAATAATTATTGATATTATGTAGCGGACACGAAGAAATACCCACTTATTTAATCAAATATAGCATTATACCAATTTTAGAACCCATAGTTCATATAATAAATAATTCTCTAAAGTGTGGAATATTCCCGGATCAATTCAAATTTGCTTTGATAGTCCCGGTAGTTAAAAAAGATGATGACACAAAAGTTGAAAATTATCTTCCCATTAGTTTGCTTCCATCATTTTCTAAGATTTTTGAACGAGTGATGGTTAACCGTATTATGGAGTTCATGTTTACACATGACCTTTTTAGTGGACTGCAGCACGGATATTTGAAGGGTAGATCGACGCAAACCGCTTTGTTTCAGTTTATAGAGCAGATTTTGGTGTCTTTGGATAACGGACTGATCCCTTTGGGGATATTTCTCGATCTCTCAAAGGCGTATGACACAATGAATTATAGTATCTTACTTGATAAATTAGAACTGTATGGAGTTCGGGGACCTGCCTTGGAATGGATCAGATCGTATCTAACGGAAAGATGTCAAAAAGTAGTAATGGGTAAGGGAAAGAACCTAGTAACATCTAGTCGAGTGGACATAAAACTGGGAATACCACAGGGAAGTGTATTGGGACTACTATTATTTGTTATCTATGTGAATGATATTACCGAGCTGCTTTCTGCCGAAAATACACTAACAAATTATGCAGATGATACCAATTTTCTTATTACGGCTCCAACTCAGTTTACTCTTGGCATAAGGACTAAAAAAATCATGATGGAAACAGATGAGTGGCTTGTCAAAAATAAGCTCATACTAAACACCTTAAAAACTAATGCTATAATATTTAAAACAACAAGATCCACATTAGAAGAATTGGAATATATCTCTCTTAAGGCAGAGCAACTAAAAATATCACGAACAACTAAATTTTTGGGAATGGTCTTGGACAATACTCTGTCATGGGATCACCATGTACAGTATGTGATTGGTAAATTGAATAAGGTATGCTACACCTTGCCCATTTTATCTGAATACTTGGATAGACAAACGTGTAGAATGGTGTACTACGCAAATTTCAAATCACATATTAGATATGGAATTATTCTGTATGGAAAATGTAGAGATGCAGAACAGTTATTTGTATGTCAAAAAAGAGTAGTGAGAACCAGATTTGGTTACAATTTTAGAGAAAGTTGTAGAGGTAAATTTAAAGCGAATGGGCTTCTTACTGTCCCTGTAATTTACATACAAGAAAGCATATTATTCTTTTTCAAAAATAGAGATTTGTTTAGAAGTAATAAATCACAAAATGTATATTCAACAAGAACTTTGAATTATACGTTTCCCAAACACAGACTAACATTGTACGAAAGTGGTACGTATTACAACTGTATAAAACTATACAATAGTTATAATATATATATTATAATACTAATATTACTAATATTAAAAATTTTGACAACATTAAAAAAGTTAAAAAAGTATATTTAAGCTACTTAAAGACATTGAACCATACAACATTGAAGAATATTTAACAAACACGTCGAATCTATGATTCGCAATAATCTGCTGTATTTTCGACACTATTTCATTTTATGTTAAGTAATGTAATTCTGAAATAAAGAATGTTTATTATTATTATTATGTAAAATCGGCCGGATATATCAAATAGTTGTATTCATTGAACTAATACTTTTTGATCTTCAAATTCGCCACCTTGGCATCAATTTATTGGCAATAAAACCAGAATCATAAAAATATCAAAATTAGTAAGCCGAAGGGCGTTATCATGGCATCAACGTGTTGTAAGATATCCTATTATCTAGCTGGAATATCGAAAGAAAAGTTGAAGACGTTTATTTTTAGTCAAGTTAAGATTTTGTAAAATTTGTAATATTCTTTAAATAAAACTTATTTCTCTTAGTTTTAAGACATATTATTTATTGTCTCGTCAAGTCGCATACATTGATTTATAGCAAGGCTGTTTCGAACATTCAAGAAATGTTCTTAGCATATTATGACATAAGCAAACGTTATATGGTGATGCGGGGTCTATATTTCATTTAGAACAATGTTTATTTTAATTATAACATGTACCATAAGATTTCATAACTTCTGTTGGGGTTTTCCTTTCGCACCTTGTATTCGCAGCGTTTACTGGGAAACGATTAAAGCAATCTGCCCACTTAAAAAATCTTTGGTCGTTGAGTCTTCCATATATAATTCTTGTATAACAGTATGTAATATGTAACTTGTTCTATTAGCATTATAAAATACGATATTCGCATGAAATTACCTATAAACTACAGAAACTTTTTGAATAATAATTAACGAGCTAGACAACTTTTACTGTGATATAAATAAGCAGGGACAGATTTAATCATGGGCATTTGTGGTCAACTGTCCAGGATAGCAAATATCTGGGGAGCGGCAAATTTGAATAAGCTTTGAGAAATGAGATATCAAAATTACTAAGAAAAATCTATCAATAGGACAAAAAGCCAAGAAACCAAACAAGTTCAGGAAAAGTCTCCATTAGAATTATTAAGATTTCTCCATCCAAATTAATTACTATTACAGTGACCAATTGTAGCGCAGAAAGTTCGAAAAGAATAAAAAATTATTTGAATTTATATATGAAAATTATTGGATATCTGAAGAAACTGTTGGGGGGTTTGTTCGGGGATGTTAGGGGGGGGGGGGGGGGGGAAGTTCATTAAATTGCATTTGTCCAACTTAACAAAATTTTATGTCTTATCTATGATGTCCAACACTTTTTTGAATTACAAAATAATTTAATTTTAAAAGTTTTATAAGAAGGAAATAACTCGCTTAGGGAACTTTGAGAAAATAATTCCTAAAACATTCGTGTATTTTTTTTTAAATAAAGGTTAAATGTAAAAATCTATAATATGACAAATAAAGTTCCTATTGTATAGTCTTTTAAAATCGTCCTAAATGGAATTTTGAGTGGTTTAAAAAAAACCAATAACAGCGAAGACTTAAAAGTTTGTTTTATCCTCATGCGATAATGGATTTTTTTAACTTATATTTATTTTAACTATTATCCATACCACCAGTACGAATCAACTTTTAATACGTTTATTTTTTTTCAGATCGAGGAGGCTGAGAACCGCGGCCCGGAAATGACCGCGGGGCTCGACGCACACAGCGCCACGACGAACGGCGCGCCAGGAAAGCGAACTGACGATGGCGTTTTTACTGTATCCGTTACCGGCAGTTATGAAAATCAAGGATATAAGGTAGGAAAATTGAACTTTTTCTACTTCGAATAAGCCTGAATAATGGCATAGGCAATAGGCTATCCCAAAATTCCGATAATTTATTGGAGATACAACAAATATTAGGTTCATAGAGCAATAAATCTCAATTTAATCTGATTTCTAAAATCATTGTGAAATATACAATTCTAATTACCAAATTAAGTAATACTACTAAAAACTGCCTTCACATAGTAATATAATTTTTCACATTTTGACACATTATAACATCTTTTTCCATATCAATTCATTATCCCCTTCTTATTTAAAATTTTAAGGGTAATATATACCCCTCCCAGGGGGTTAAACCACGAAGGTTGCAAATATTGTTTTGAAGTGTCTCCATTCACAATAAAATTGACGTGTCTTTCCTATTTTTAATATTATTTATTGGAAACGAGATATTAAAGGTTGGAAGTTTTCACATTGACACCCTGTGTATATATCGGGTGCGCAAAAGTTTGGAAACGGTCCGATACTTCCGGGTAGTTAGGTTTTCGAAAAAAAAGTTTGGGACACAAGTTGCTTGGTTTTTAGTTTGCAATCGATGGGCCACTGAATCATCCCTCAAGCCTTCACCCCCACGTGGGGGATGGGGGTGACTTTAAAATTTCAAATGGCGACCCCAATTTTTTTTCGCGGATTCGAGTTTAAAAAAATGTATAACAAAAGTTGACTACTATTGCTCTCTGAACTGCAATCCGCGAAAAAAAATTGGGGTCGTCATTTGAAATTTTAAAGTCACCCTCATCACCCACGTGGGGGTGAGGATGATTCAGTGACCAATCGATTGCAAACTAAAAACCAAGCAACTTTTGTCTCAAACTTTTTTTTCGAAAACCTAACCACCCGGAAGTATCGGACCGTTTCCAAACTTTTGACGCACCCAGTATAATATAATACCTTGTACCGACATTATTTACTACAACATTTACTTTGATTTTTGTACAAACGTGTTTTTTCATTTAAATAGTCGGTATTTTTTGTTAAAACCGATAATAATTTACAGTCTCTAATTTTAGTAAGGTACGGACAGACATGCTCATTATCAGCAGGACAGTATGCCATTATTGAGCAGCTGCTTGTGTGTACGAGTTTTGCTAGAAATAAGCAAGCTCATTTCGAATAAACCCGAACAAACCCGAATCTAGCATTGGCAAATATCCATAGTGACAGTTTTCGCCCATACACTTCGATTTTGGCACGACGGCCTGTCACGAACACCGATGAACTGATAAAAAATTACGACGCCTATGGAGGGCTTAACTCAATCAGAAGATCCTTATATTTATTTTATGTCGTTCCAGTGCATTATTGTATTTTTATGCCTTAGATACCATCTACATAATGGATTACTTTATGCCCGTGCGGGCATAAAGTACAGATTATGGCCCGCGCTGGCATTAAGACGCAAAAAACAGTTTTCGATTAACTTATTCTTTATTAACAAAATATAAATTTACGTTTATATATTATTTGATTGTATTTACATAGAACTTGCAATTCTGGAAGGTTCCGCTGATTTGAGCTAAATTTCCTGCAGCAAAGGTTGACTCATGATTCATTGTCTGGGTCTCTAGTTTCTGTACGGAAATGCGAGATCCAGATGGTACGCCTGCCGCCAACTTCCTTGAAACCTCATTCTTTGAGGATATGCTATCCTTTAAATATCCTTCAGCAACTGTGGTACTCTTCCATCCACCATGGCGCTTAAGCCTGACATCCACTACAAAAATTGGTCATATTCTTTGTCGTATGAGTCTCTGGATTTTCTCGGTAACAGGTTTTGCGTTGCCTTTTCAGCCTTTTTTCTCAATTTCGTCGGGAATTTCAAAACCTTGTTCCATTTTTGATTTTTGACTTTGACACATTAAACATTTGAATACTTATCTCCCTAGCAACAAAATCGCCGGCTATAATAATGTCAAGGTAATGTCGTAGGTAATAATAAAAAATTGGTAAATCAAATTAAATTTAAAAAAAATATTTATTATTTAAAACGAACTGGTATGACATAAAAGTTTCTATGCACCACGGGTACTAATAGATATATACCCTCGGGCGACTTAGGAACCCTCGGGCCAGAGGCCCTTGGTTTTGTAAGACTGTCGCGCTCAGAGCATAATCATCTACTTAGTACCCTTGATACATAATTAACTATTAATACCAGTCTTAAAAATAATCCACCTAGTGTTATAAAATCGAATTTTACCCACTAACAAACAAGCGTTAAAAGTCTACTTTTAGTAGTGTTTGAGATGAAATATTATTATAGTTTCTGTAAATACACTCCCCGACAATAAATCCGGACAAGGATAATGTTAGTCACGTTTATAGTCCTGTAACTTTTTTAATTCTTATCCGATCTAGGTAAAACTTTAACCAAGAATACTGATGTGTTGATCATTATACAGGCAGAAACAATAGTTGGTTGGTTGGTTGGTTGGTTAAAGGCGGGGGTCGGTTTAAAGCCCGAACTTCTATCGGTGCAGCCTTCCGGCTTATTGTGTAGCCCGATCTTGTTAGACGATGTTTGTTCCTTCTATGAGGTCCAATATCCTTCTACCAAGTTTGTCATGTGGGAGGTTGTCACCACATTGTATGTTCCCGAAGATATTTTGTCTTCTACGAGACAGTGCTGCGCAGCGGTATATTATGTGTGAGGCGGTTTCATCCTCTTCGCCGCAGAGTCTGCATTCAATGGATCCGTTGTTTATACCCATCCGTTGAAGGTGTTTTCGCAAGTGGTAGTGGCCTGTTAGCAGACCCATCACTTGTTTCAACTGGGGCCGTGTTAGGGCTAGCATCCCATTCGATAGTATCCTCGATGGTTTTCCAATTACGGCCCTTGCGTGTATTTGACCAGGTAACCCTTGCCATCGAGATAGGTGTTGTTTTTTCGACCATCTATCTAATGTTGTTTTCGTTGCCTGTTTTGATATCCCAAAGGCCGGTTCGGGCCCCTGAGATTTTGGGCGGATCCGGCTCTCGCTAGTTCATCCGCTTTTTCATTTCCTAATATCCCAGAGTGACCAGGGACCCACAAGAGCTCTATCTTGTTCCCCCTGGCCGCCAGTACTTTTAGGTTGGTATGGCACTCCAGTGTAAGTTTGGAAGTAAACCGATTGGAGTCCAGAGCCTTAAGAGCAGCTTGGCTGTCCGACAGGATGTAAATCTTTTGGTTGTGGTAGCCCTTTTCACAATAGTTACTTTTTACCCTTAATTTCTTAACGGCCTGTGGAAAAATTGAGGGGTAGAATATAGCTGAATTATATTTTGTTTTGAAGTGTGATCTTTTCTTAACACAATGTTTTTTGGTTTACGTCGTTAACTGCTTTATAAAAGAAGATACAAATTTTTAAATAAAGTATTGCAGTTTTTCAATTTTATTCACGATTCAGTACATTACATGATTTTATGGAGTGACATAAACAAATATCCAAAAAATAATAGCGCATATTACCACCTCATGTTCTTATCACTTCTACCATGTGACGAGGCATGCTTCGATTCAATACGGGCTATTAATTTTTAGATATTTCTTTATGCTACTCGATAAATGAATGTGATGTTCTGAATTGTGAATAAAATTGAAAAACTGCAATATTCTCTTTTATAATGACGTGACCAAAAAAAACATTGCGTTAAGAAAAGGTCCCGCGTAAAATTCAGGATATCATCCCAAGACACAAGTATGCACTTGGCTAAAAACTTCACCAAGATCGGACAACAATTACAGGACTATAAAAAAGACTAACATTTTATTGTCGGGAAGTGTAGGTATGTCTTTCCACACTGAAGTCTAAGTGTAAAATATGAACTACCATATAGATATATTTAAACCGTGTAGATTGGAAACAGTTTTCCTAGATTTACATGAAAGAAACAGAACATGTAATAAGCTCAAGGAAGAAACATATTTTTACTAAAGGCATCCGAGAACCAAATTTATATTTGATCAACTAAAAGTATTAGTTTACATAGTTACCGGGAACGTATTAAGTATTAAACTCTTTTGACGAATATGGGGGAGCTTCATAGCTTACGTCAATAAATTTTAGAAATATTTTTGCAGTTTAAAAACTAAAATTACAATGAATATATAATATTAATAATAATATAAAGTTTGCATATACCACCATCTCTGTAAAATAAATCAGAATAAAATAAAAACCTAAACGAAAAGTTCCTGTTTTTTTACAAATATGCCTAATGCCTATGTCAAATTTTTCTCAGCATGTTGTTTTATTTAACCTACTCTGTATCACTTACCGTTTTCTAGAGCCCAACTATAAGCATGAGTTGTATACTGTACTTATACACTATTCTTATTTATAGAGTAAGTTAATATTAAGTTTAATTGATTCAGCCGATACTAGGTGGAAATCCATAACTATAATGTTATGGAAAGAAGGAAAACAGAGTTGAACTTGTTAATTTCCACTATATTACAAAAATGAACATAACATGTTTCGCTATACTACAGCTTCGTCAGATGAAAGTGATATAATAAAGATCTAATGAAAAAATTTACAATAAATTCACATTATTAAAATTATAAAGAAGGAAAGAGGGAGGGTTTTAATGTTGGGAAAAACCTAAATTATGGCCACTGTGATTGAATAAAGTACCTGATGAGATTTTACAATGTGTCGAACAAAATAAGTTTAACGAAGGAGAACCATTTAAATCTAATTGATCGTTAAGTAACAGGTCGCTATTTTTAAGTTTATTAAGACTCTAACTGGAGTCTATAGAAATTAATATTAAGACTCCAACTGGAGTCTATAGAAATTAATAAACTTAAAAATACCGACCTGTTACTTAATGATCAATTAAATTTAAATTGTTCTCCGTTGTTAAACTTATTTTGCTCGACATATTGTAAAATCCCATCAGGTACTCTATTCAATCACAGTGACCATACTTTGGTTGGTTAATAATGTGAATTTATTGTACATTTTCTCATTAGATCTTAATTATATCACTTTCATCTGACGAAGCTATAGTATAGCGAAATATGTTATCTTCCTTTTTGTAATATAGTGGAAATTTACAAGTTCAACTCTGTTTTACTTCTTCTCATAATATTAAAATTAAGTCTGGCTCCATTTTCTCGTCAATTTATATAAATAAAACTAAAAACCAAACAACCATTGTTTCATACTTTTTTTATTAGTTGCTTAATATTATCAGTTAACTAATTTTATGGTTTATTTTTTTCAGGGAGATGCAGGGGACAATGCGCCAATCAAGCCCCCACGGGAGCTTACCGATGAGGAAGCTTCACAACAGGGTAAATTCAAAATGTCCACGAAAGAAAAATGGCGGATCCTTAAAAACGTCACAGCAATCAGTTGCGCTTTTATGATACAATTTACAGCCTTCCAGGTAAAATAACATCCTTTAACTTGGTTGTTTTATGCAACTAGTTTATGACATGTGTCTTTAAAGAATGATATCGCAGCTAGGAAAGACCAATAATGATCGAGTTGCATTAAATAAAGATTTCAAACTTCTGTACAGTTCTGTTCATAAAAAAAACGTACAAGTAATAAAGGACAGGTAACATGATAAATGAAAAATATATGATAAATCGCTCCTGTAATTTTAATGTTTTTTATGAACAAAACTGTACATATTACCTATTATACAGGACTATGACAGGTACATAAGGTTAAAATGATGAAAATGTCATTCCATGATTGTTCTTCAGTAGATTAATCGTCTTAAAATTTCCATTTTACATTGTGCATCACTTGTGAAGAAGTTTTTCTTATGAATCGTGTTTTTCAAAAACAGTTCAAAATACAGGGTGTTATGGAAATGACTTGTTATATTTAAACCGGCAAATCCTGAGATGAAAATAAATTGAAGGAAAATAACCATAAATGGCGCTTTGAATTAATAAGCAGAATATACACTTTATATGAAATCTGAAAATTCACGCGGCCGCTACTGGCGACGCTGACGATCAATAATCTATTGAGGCAGTTTCAAAAGAGGTCAGTGCATTGTAGGCGATGTTGTCATATTGTTACACAGAATTGTAAACGCACGGGTTTAGTTTTTGACAACTAGATGTCTTTGGGTTTGTTCGGATTGTTAAGGTTACTCTCTTACCTTCGATGTTATTTTAAAATAATCCCTTTTATAATTAAATTCTATAAAAAATAAAAGACAAAAAGTATGTTTTGCAAAAGAACCATCAGTCGATAATATGACACAAATCGCAAATCACATCGTAACTAACAAAACGTTTAAAATTCGTATACATCAAGAATCCTCGGCGACGTCATTCCAATACCGATAATCGAAACATACTGATGGAACGATACTGAAGGTTATACATATATTATACATAATACGCGCGCGGCGGTTATCCAAGCAAAGACGAGATACGCGGTGTGATCTGGCATCACTGTAGTTTACTCTAGTGACCTATATATAGTTGCTAACTGAATCTAGATGGAGTGGCACGACATCATATAGCCAAAAAGGGTTTTTACCTTAATATTTAGATATTCGATTTAAAAAAAAGTATGTAGGCTTTCTCTAGGACACCCATTTAAATATAATAAGTAATTTCCATAACACTCTGTATACAGATTGATGTACAGAATGGTAAATGAAACATGTTTAGAATATAAAAGGTGTTTTTTGTAAAGTTCAAAAAAATAAATTTATGGTTCTGAGTGATAAGCGCGATGCGTTTGTCATAACCCTGTATACAAGTATAGACAGTACGAGTTTGTAACTTGAAATAAATTCAGTAAATCCAGTGCAGCTTTTTTTTGGGAAAAAGCTAGGTTAGATATTAATATTTAAAACTGTGGTACTTTTTATAACATTAAATGTTCATACAGTGTGTCCCAATTTAGAAATATGGGGAAATTAATCATTATTTTAAATAGCAACCCTCGTTTCTCATTCTAATTTTGTATTATTATTGCTTGTCATTTATAAGATATTAAATAAACAAAAATTCATTTAATTGAAAAATAAAAAACAATTCATCTTTAATAATTTTTCGTCAATAAATTGTCAATATGTCTATTCACTATTTGGCTATATCCTAGGCGCAATTCGTTTTGGTATTTCTAATTACTTCGGGAAAAATTAACATACACTCATGTCTAATTTTTTATTTAATATCTATATAAGTGACAAGGAATAAAAATGTAAAATTTGGTAGTTTAACATAAAACAATTCTGAATAACGTGGATTAACCTGTGAACTATGTTCATTCAATATTACGTTGTTCAATATAAATTGAACTTTAGTTCAGCTGAACTAAGATCAGTTTATGTTCGCATGAGTATTATTTATTTACTTCTATTTTTTTTTAGATTTTTGACATATTTGGTTTAGTATATTAGGTACGTTACAATAAATAAAAACAAACAGCTGCGTTTTTGCTGAGCGTAATCTTTGCAAATATTCATTGATTAGGATTTTCCGGTATCCACAAATCCCAAAAATCTTCATCATCGGTTATAATTTCATTAATTTATTACATTTTTATAAATAATAAAATAACGATAATTTACTATAATATGACACTGGCCTGACACAAAAATATATTTAAGGTTAGAAAGTGGCTTGGATCGACAGTTGAACTTCTGAACCGCCAAAAGTGGACGTTCACGTCAACTTCTGATTTGAACCGAGATCAGTGTAAAATACTGTTTGTACCACAACTTTTTTACTTTAAACTAGAGTTCAAGAGTGAACTACAGTTCAAAGTGTTTATATATTTAAAAATTGTCAATAAAGAACTTGAGTTGCCATTTAAAAAAATTGTCGATATCGGCATATCTCTAACTTTGGACACAGTGTATCAATACTTTTTATAAGAAGAACATGATTTAAAATGTTAATACCCGTGTATGAGCGTTTTCCCGAGAATAAACCTATACTGGGTTTAATGAATTTATTCCAAGTTGCAAACGCGTACGGTATAATTTTTTTTTAATGTAATTCGTTTCTTTTAGGGAACGGCTAACCTCCAATCCAGTATTAACGCCAAAGACGGCTTAGGAACCCTCTCCCTTAGCTCCATATTCGCAGCATTAGTAGTCAGTTGTATATTTGTTCCATCTTTCCTAATTAAAAGGCTGACTGTCAAATGGACGTTATGTGTGTCCATGTTATGTTATGCACCGTACATCGCATCACAGTTTTATCCCAAGTAAGTAGTCTTTTCTACTCCTATATTAGCAAGAACCTACTTACGCACTGTCTACTGTCTACTGTATATTACGTATCAGTTCCACAAATCACATTACCCTTGATATGACAAAACAGTCAGTATTTCCAATAGATTTTATGCAAAGTCGGCTGGGAATTTTATCTGGTCGCCTTGACAACGTAAATATCAAGAAATTATGAAGGTCAACATTTTTAATTTGTATATTTTTGGGTAAAAGAGTAAATGAGAGAGAATACGTTATTCATATTGAGGAAACGCTACGGGAGATTATATTACAAGCTGATTCAGCAGCAAATAATTTATTCCTAGAAAAATCCAGGGAGTGGCATGAAAAAGTGTATCAAAAATGTATTGACTGGTGTACTGATAACAATGTGAGTACCGACTTAAAATATTTTATTTGCACAAATTTCGATAATTTAACATGAAGTAAATATGAAGTCGTAAAAAAAGTATAGTACACAACTCGAATGGTAAGCATATTACATACAAATCGTGTTTAATAGGCATCTTATCATTCTTGGGATGTAATATAGTATTACCAACCATCCATCACACTTGTTATCGGATAGTAATTATTTCTGCTGCGATTTAAATAAGCCAAGCGGAAAGAGAATTACAAAATTGCTCAGTAGGTACACTCTAAAAAATGCATTGGTATCTAAGACTAATTTTATCTTGCTGTTCAAGTTGTAGCTTATACAAAAGTAATTTCTAGTTAGCAAAACAAATTTTCGTTTTAACTGAATTACGATGAATAAGATTATCTAGTTAACAGAACTAACTCGTATTTTTAACTACATCTTAGTTAACATAACTATATTGTCATGTTGAAACCAACACTTTCTTATTAATTAGCTCCGTATACTAATTTACCTAGTTATTGTTATTGGCCAGATATAGTAGTAATAAGTAGGTACGATGTGAGGACTTACCTCACACCTGCCGCCATTTGCTGCTAGAAGATGGCGCTGTGCGCTGTATTTTCTCGACTACCGTTGATAATACGGCGTGAAGTATTAGATGTACTCCTACCCTGTACTGAAGAGAACTAAAGAGTTCGATATCGGTCTGCAGGTGGTTACATCCTATGATGAATGAAAAAGGCTTCCTTTTCTTGGTAGTACCATTCAATCTGAAATAGTCTTTTAAAGTGCTACTGTGTAGACTAAATACGCCCTGTATAAGGTATCATCGGGTGGTTTCCATACATTGGTATTTATTATTTCTTCGCTCTTTTAACAATAAAATAGGTAATAATTAACAAACTATATTTGTTATCATAAATATTTATTCTTTCGGGTACTAGAAGTACTTTGTTGACTGAAAAGAGTTATTAGTGACTTTATCTACAATAATCGTAGGAATAAAATTTGGCCTTCGATACTAAATTTCCTCTTATCGCCATTTTCACTAAATTTTCTTGTTATTGAGACTAAGATGTTGGTATCCTAAACAAGACTATTTTTTAGAGTGTATAATAATTTTCTGTCAATACTTTAAATAAACCGCTTGTGAAAGAATTATTAGCAAAATATAGGTAAAGATTGTTTCACGAAAAATGGATACGACTTAATGATTTCCTGGGTCGGTTCCATTGTGTCGAAAAGAGCTTGGCAATAAACAAGTTAAGTATGAAGGGACGGACTAAGGAAAACAAGTAATGATATGATTTTATGAGGTTGGCAAAAGAGGGTGTATGCGTGCTTTATAGATCATGAAAAGGAGGTCGACCGCACAGATCATATGGAACTCTTAAACATATTGGAGACATAGCATCTAGATAAAAAGGATATTATAATTCTTATAAAGAATTCATACTGGGATCAAACGACTGCAGTAAAATATCTAAGATAATAATTAGACTGACAACAATACAGAGAGGTGTGTTTTGTCCCAATGCTATTTAATTTATACTCCGAACATATTTTTGAAGAAGCCATAAATGATATAAATGATTTGATTAATATCATCGATATAACTCTTAACAACCACAGGCATATAATGAACTGTACAACAGTTATAATAAAAGATCTTAAAAGAGTTGAGAAATGCAAAACAACATTTTTTCAAAGAAAAGTTTCATGATACTGATCAGAAAACAATATGGGAAAATATAAATTTATTATTAACCAATAAATCAAGAACCAATAAGTCTACTAATGATTATCTCTTATGGGACAATAACAAAATTGAGGAAAAGAAGGAGATATGTGAAAAAATTAATAAACATTTTATCGATGTAGGAGAAAATTTATCAAGGAAGATTCCATTTGAATAAAAGTTTTTAACAGAAACAGTACGTTTATATTGACGATTGCTCAAGTTCTCAACAAAATATTACTTGCGGTGTTCCTCAGGGATCAATTTTAGGTCCTACTTTAGTCCTTATATATCGTCAGCTTAATTAGTAAATCCCATAAGTCGATGAGTTCCTATATGGACTTACATGATTTACTAATTAAGCTGACGATATATAAATTCAATTTCTAAGTTAAATCTAAAAAGTAATGTCTGCGGATGATACTACAATTTTATATTTTGGCGAGTATTTTTCCAATATTCAAACTGATATTACTAATGATTTGAAAATTATGTCTTTTAGGCTTATATACATATAGACGAAAATTTAAGTTTGAGAAAACATGTTGAAAACTTCGAAAAAGCGTATCACCACTCATTGGAATATTATTTAAAATTCGAGATTATATACATTTAATACATTTAAAAAAACATTTATTATTCATTAGTTTATTCAAAATTTCAATATTTAATATCAGTTTGGGGATCTGCATGTGCCACATTTTTAAACCCTTTAAAAAAACTACAAAACAAAATTATAAAATATATTTATAAACTAATTTTTTTGGAACCGACAACAAATTTATATAAACCTGAATAGTTTATACAAATTAAAAATTACTATACTAATTCATGCAATTAATAATAAAAATAAAAAATCTTGTATAAAATTTGTGAAATCAACTGATATACAAAATAATAATTCCAGAAATATTGACAATTTAAAAAAAAATCAAATTAAAAATAGCATAGCGATGAAATCAATTTTATTTGACGGAATAAACATTACGTTACCTAAAGTATTAAAAAAAAAATTTAATTTAAAATTATTTTAATAAAATGCAAAGAAATTTTTTCTGGAAAATATACAAATTACTTAAAAAAAAATTCATAATAATTTTTATTCTTTTTAAATTTTTATATTGATTAATTACTTATTTATGTTCTATGTTATAATATTCCCTGTAATGGACTAAACTAGCTCGTTGGGAATTAAATTAACATCATTACTATAGATCTAATAGAAAAATTAAAATTTTTCACTTATTTAAATAATAAAATATATTGTATGTTATATATTGGTAAAGAGAAATAAGTTTACATTTTTTTTGATAAAAATATATAGAGTATCCCATTTAAAATAAGAAAGTTAGATCAGATAACTTCTTGATGTGACCCGGTAGATGCAATTTTTAGGTGGCATGATATTCTGCTTAACACACTATGGAAATTGTATATGAGCGAGCCATTCTCTTCTATTCTCAGTATTAAAAATATATAGTGGAGAAAACTAAAATCGGCAATTTTTCAATTGACCCTCGTATCTTCTACCTAAGTATTTAGACATGCGATTAAAAAAAGTATGTAGGATTTCTCTAGAATAAGGAAATAAGGAGACACTCATTTAAATATAATAAGGCATTTCCATAACACCCTGTATATTAGCTTAAACAAAATGTAATGTAATGTTTAATGGAAAATATTTAATAAATTTATGCTCCTTCATTCATATTGTGGCCAGAATAAATATGTTTTTTTGGTCTAATTTTCATTAATTTAATTTTTTTAAATGTCATCTCTATTATCTATCGGTTACATAAATCAAATTTAAATTTTTCCCATATGAACTTAGAAACGTAATATTATGTGAAATGACTTATGGATTTTAAAAACAAATTTTGTTGCTTTTCAGATTTTACACCCTTATCCCATGCGGTATCATCGTGGGTATCGGCGCAGCTCCTATGTGGGCATCAAAAGCTACATATTTAACCCAAGTAGCTGGTGTATATGCCAAATTGACAGATCAGGCAGTGGACGCCATAATTGTCCGATTTTTCGGATTCTTCTTTCTTGCTTGGCAGACTGCTGAGCTTTGGGGAAATTTGATCTCTTCTCTTGGTAAGTGATATTTATTTCATATTATTGGTAAATTTCTAAAGAAACTACATCGCTTTAAAATGATATATTTTGGAACATAGATTACAAATATGAAGATTAAAAAGTTGAGCTCTTAAGATAAAATAAAAAAATTAAAATGCCTCGTAGTGAAAATTAGATTTCTTATGAGAAAATACATCTACTTCCTAATTTAAACCTTAAGAAAAATTATTAAAGGGTTTGTTCGGGTTTCGAATGACACAATTAAAATAGATTGATATCAAGTAATACATTTTTGATATTGAAAATCCCATTAAATGAGGTAATTTTTTTTAAAAATAATACTGCAAAAATGGTTTATTTTATGACAAACAAACGATTTTCCTAACATTTTAGTAGCTTGTAGTTTGCGACAACAGAATCTCCACTCTCTATAGGTACAAAGTTCCTATTTTTCAGGGTGGGTCATAAGAATCGGGTGAAATGCCGCATAATTATAATAAGCATTTATAGTATATATGAGTGAATAAATTTAGAAGAAACAAATTCCTAGCAGTTGTTTATTTACAGTTTATTAGCTAAAAGGTTTTTGTTTACGTACATCTGCTAAAACATGCATGCCATTCTTTAATTGAATTGAACTGTTGTGAAGCTGTAAACAACATTGTATCGTTTCGTTCAAAATATACCGCTGATCTTCTGACAGCCATAAAATCCTAATTAAATCTGTGACCATTAAATACCATAAAATTTACCTCTTTTCGAACAGAGTCGGGGTAGTGTAAGTTTCAGACGAAAGCATTTATCTTCCGATGATAAAAAAATAATTATGAATGTGTACCAATCTTCGCTGAAAAAATATTTTAATTCCAGTGATGCTTTAGCCAAGATGTCTGCTTGTATTTACATCCTAAACTTAATGTTAATTAAGCACTATTGCTAACTTTCTTATTATAGAAGCTACGAATTCGATTAGATTAGCAAAGTAGTGTACCGAGCTGTGAACCGATAACAAGAATTAAAGGACCTATTACTTATTTATTATTACTTACTTATTAACTTACATCAACTGTTCAAACAAGTCTCCTCCTACTTCTATACATTTGTGAGCACATTTAAAAACTTTGCGTGTAGCCTTCAGAACGGTTCGCCCATCGATGTTATCGATAATATTAATAATAGATTCTTGTAGTTCATCAACATTATTGTACTGTTTCTCATAAACCTTATTTTTTAAGAATCCCCAAAAATAAAAATCAAGGGTAGTAATGTCTGGTGAACGCGGAGGCCCTAAAATTGGTCGGCGTGTAGCTAACCAACGGTGTCCAAAAAAATTAGTAAGTAGATTGGCAACAACATAGGTCATGTGAGGCGGCGCACCATCCTGTTGAAAAAAATATTTCTTCCCGATCTGATAAAATAACCTTGTCTAAAAAAAATTACTCCAATATGTTTCTTAATAATTCTACATAGCGTTCGCCATTTCATCAAATTCATAAAAAACTGGCCCAACTATTCTTGAACCTATAAGACCACACCATACGTTTAAGCTAAAACGTCTTTACGGATTACAAGGGCGGTGACGCATAAGATTTTCACGACTCCAGTAATGCGTATTTTTTCTGTTAAACATGCCTATATTACTAAAATTAGATTCATCACTCCACACAACTAGGCGCAACATATTTGGATTATTATTAACCATATTAATAAACCACTGACAAAATTCCATTCGTCTCTCTAGGTCCCCTGGATTAAAGATTGCGTTGGTCTATACTTATAGGGTACATAGTTGTGTTTTTTTAATACATTATGAATAGTTCCCAAACATAGTCCAAGATCTCGCATATAGTATATTGTAGAGCTTTCGCGGAATGATTTAAACTACGCCGAGACATTTATATCCAGATGAAGATTCTGAAATAAATATATATAATATAAATGTTTTCTTCGGTAGCGATTTCTCAAACAGTTTTCCATTGGATCGAAACCTCGTGTATAATATCAATCCGGTCTGGAAAATTTCTTTCAGGAAACACTGTACAATAATGTTCTAAAGCACGTTTACTATTTTTTTGACACACTATGTAAGCTTCAAGTAGATCGCATTTTTCTAAATTGGTAAATACCAGTTTATTCCAAAAATATCAAACCGCAACGAAAAATTACAAAATAAAATGTTGAATATGACAGATCAGTCAAAGGTTTTGTTTCGGTTAGTGCGATTCACAACCCCCTGTGATAGGAAATGGATAATTACATTTCAAAGAGTTTGTTCATGTCAGTGCGATTGACAGCCGCCTGTGATCGGAAATGGATAATTAAAATAAATCAAGATATTTCCGTTATTATTAATTTTAGCGATATGTCGTAAAGGATGAATTTTGTTTAGAATTTCACTCTGTGTCAAACAGTTATAGCAGATATAGGGCATTCCATTTCAAAAAAATACATTTTTGTAAATATCACGTGCATCTGATGTTCAATTGTTTTTTTGATATGACCATAATAATCAGTGTAAAAAACTACACTACTTTGCTAATTTAATCGAATTCGTAGCTTTTATAATAAGAAAGTTAGCAATAGTGCCGACTTCATTTTGAACAGGCTGTATGTTAAAAACCCGATTACAGTTAAAACCCGATCTTCCTAGGAAGAACTAGTTTTATCTATCCTCCTTAGTCAAACTAGAATTTACAACCTTCCTCAGTTAATTCTATTTTTGACTAAACATATTTTAGTTAATTCTAGATTTAACTAGTTGAAAATAGAATTAACAAACATTCTCAGTTAAGTATATTTTTGACTAAAATTTTGGTCAAAATCAGTTTTTACCAGCTCGGTAAAAACCCGAAAAAACCCGTCTCTTCTTCTCCAGCAAGTAATACCGTAACATTGAATCTCTTCTAATATAATACCGTTATAATAATTTTAATTACGGCAGCAAAAAAAATACTTATATAGGGGTCAATAAAAAAATAGCTGTGACAGTAAAATTGATTTTACTGGGTATATCATTGCTGTAGTGGTAAAGTTGCTTTATAGATATTATCATGCGGATACAGCAGAATAAAATTCTTATGTTTGCAAAGTCACTTACCACCGATTGAAAAGATTCTTCGCTGGAACAATAAAGATATTTTCTTATACCCAGAAAAACGCCAGTTTATGTTTGGTAACTTTGTCAATGTTTTATTCACATTTGTTCTACAATTATAAAAAATTCAGCACAATATACTTTTTCCCTGTTTAGTGTTATTTATATCTTTACATGAAATTTAAACCTTTAAAAATACATTTATTACAAATTAATCAATGTAAACGATAACTATTAATTATTTAAAAAATCAAGTGGTAAATACAACCAATATAAATCATAGGTTGGCTATAGTTCTATCAGTTCATACCCACATATCAAGCCGATTTTTTGGCTAGAGTTTTTCTCAGTGTATGGCAGTTTTAACCCACACTGAGAAAAAACTTGCAAAGTATGAAATATTTAATTTTAACTAAAATTATAAGACAATTCTAGTTTTAACTAGTTAAATCTAGAATTGACTAAGGACAATAGTTAAAACGTTTTTACTATTAAGATTGGGTTTTATCTGAAATCGTATTTTTAGGGTAACAGTAAAATTATAAATTTTAATGACCGACAAATCAATATATAGATAGCTATATTTTCAACCTCACCCTGCACCCATTTATTGGACTTTAAAGATTTAGAGGTAGACACAATAAGGATTAGTCAGGTAGTTAATTTATTGCAGTAAAAGTAAACGGTATATCTTGAACCACACTATATTCTTAAAGTGAGCATTTGAAAAACGCCGCTCTAAAACTGTACTATCTTGAAATAATCGGGAATCGAATTATTTTAGAAGTGCCAGGCAATAATACCAGCAGTTATGTAATTATTGAAAGACACACCCAAAAGCGGATTTGAATCTTACATTTTTAAATTTTTTTCTTGGTATATTAAAGCCGTTATAACGACCTGTATCTAAAATACATTAGGTTAAAAAAAATGTTTATTCTTGCCTCGATATCGCTATTTCATCATCGATATTAATAACGTCTTCTTTCCAGCGTAACATTTTTTTCCATCGATAATTAACTTGTGTTTAATAACAGTACTCGCATTACCTTCTTAATGCTTTTGAAATTTTAACCGTTTCTAGGTAGGTACAATTTAAAAAATAATATTTAGATAAATAAATATATTCAGTCCAAATATAGAAATGACATAAGAGTTGTTTTTGATTATTACAAATTAACCTATGTACATTACAATATTATATTTTAAATGGCTATTTAAATAAGTTTATTGATTATTTGTTCATATTATCCTCGTTTGCTTACGTTTACGAATATAATTTAAACGAATTTTTAAATTATGATTTTAAAAAGGAAACTGATAATTTATATAGAACTAGTATACAGGGTGTCCGGGAACATGTGGGAAATCTCCCGGATATGAAGAAAACACGTGAAAAGAATACTATAGGTTCATATAAACTTCTTTCGTATCGGCCTCCTCTTCGGAGATATGGGCTCCCAAAGAGCACCAATGGAATCAAGTTTTTTACACATAATTATTGAACCACCTGGTATATTTCAATTATTTTTTAATATGATGTATACCAGGTAAGACCCGTCAAATTACTACCCAAGAAACTGTTGTGAATTACTCACAGCTGCAGGGACGGACTACCTGTAACACTCATGGGCCTATTTTTTTTACGCCCTGTATGATGAGAACTTTGGACAATGTTTTTTACATACCTTTAACTATTGGCTAAAAATTAAGTACTCTTCATTCATGTCGCTAATCCTAACCGTTTTCGAGAAAACGTCATTTTATTCACACTGAGTCCTATAACTTCTCACGGGTTAAATATGAAAAAGCTGAATTTTAAAGATTGATCGGAAAATAGATGTATCTTTTATTGAAATACGCCAAATACATGATATAATTAAAATACCGTTTTTCCGAAAACGGTTAGGATTAGCGACATGAATGAAGAGTACTTAATTTTTAGCCAATAGTTAAAGGTATGTAAAAAACATTGTCCAAAGTTCTCATCATACAGGGCGTAAAAAAATGGGCCCATGAGTGTTACGGCTAGTCCGTCCCTGCAGCTGTGAGTAATTCACAACAGTTTCTTGGGTAGTAATTTGACGGGTCTTACCTGGTATACATCATATTAAAAAATAATTGAAATATACCAGGTGGTTCAATAATTATGTGTAAAAAACTTGATTCCATTGGTGCTCTTTGGGAGCCCATATCTCCGAAGAGGAGGCCGATACGAAAGAAGTTTATATGAACCTATAGTATTCTTTTCACGTGATTTCTTCATAACCGGGAGATTTCCCACATGTTCCCGGACACCCTGTATAGAATGGTTAGAGAGACGGTGCCAATAGGGGGTCCGTGAAGTGGAATATCAGTAATTTGGTTTTTCGTGGAGTTTAGGTCCCCCTCTACAACTTTTATATCTGATGAAATACCGTAGAGGGTTGATGCTTTACAGCATCTGCGTGACCCCAAAGTCACGGGAAACACATTTTCTGACAAGTCAACCCTTGCATATACTTTTCGATATACTGCGAAAGTGCAGCATACTTTCAAGGATATCATGAAAAAGAAGACTATGAAAATCGGTACGAAGGTGCACGAAGTAAGACTGCAGGGAGATCTCTTTGGACAATTGCTGACTGCATCGCTCTCTCAAAAAATAGATTTAGAGAAAGTTTTGCAGTACCCGATTACTCCAGTCCCGCTTCCTCTCTGTCATACCTTCCGGTACCTCAACGTAATTTTGTCAGAATTTCGCCTAGCTAGGTGCGATTCTTCTGAATTTTTTTTTTCACAATATTTGGGTGTCAAGGAATATAGTGTGACAATTTTCTGACATGTCACGATCGTTTTCCGAATTTCCTCCGAGGAGATTTTTTAAAAATTCCAATAATGAAATGGCGAGACCTGGAACGACAAAATTGTTTTCACATATTATTCTTTAACATATAATGTTCCATTCTAGAAAGTTTCAACTTCAAATTCGCTTTTTTTGTTTTTTTTTTGTTTTCATTTTTTTTTTGACATGCTCGGAAAAGTATATGCAAGGGTTGACTTGTCAGAAAATGTGTTTCCCGTGACTTTGGGGTCACGTCTAAAGCGGTACAGCGCCTCTCGGCAACACTCTACGCCATTTCAACAGATATAAAAGTTGTAGAGAGGGGGCTAAATTCCACGACAAACCAAATTACTGATATTCCACTTCACGGGCCCACTATTGTCACAGTCTCTCTAACTATTACGGTTGTGGGCATCAATACAAATTAATTAAACTATGAAAATGGCATTTACCCCCGTCCAGTGTGATTTTATGGCCCACCTTGAACCTGTTTGTTGTTGTCCTCCAAATGGTTATTTTTTTTTTAAAGAGGACATAATATTATATTATGGTAATAATAATACAGGAGCTTAACTGGTAACCCGCCTATCCATAGTAGTCCATATCAGTATAATACTGATGTTCCCTCTCTTGGCATCATTTCTTAATAATCTGGTGAGGTACTATTGCGGAACAACCGATTTGCTACGCTCCATCTATATCGGTGTTTTCACGCTCCGAATCACTAATAATAATCTTTCTTACGCTCCACTGCCCCATCTGTATACTTGTATAATAATAAAAAAAACTTTGTCATATTCTATTCTTAATTAACACAAATTTCGATGTAATTATTTTGTAACTGTCACATTGACACTCGGATTGCTAACAAAAACAAAACATTCGCTGTCACAATCATTTTAAAATAATTCTAGAGTCACTTCGATCAATTAAGAGCACTTATCAGTGGCCTCCATGCATTAAGGTAAAAAGGTGTGACCAACTACAAGAAAATTGGATAGAATTTCTTAAAATTTTAAATTTAGCTTCAAAATATGATACTACCTACATGACTATATTGTCTTCAATTTTTAAAAAAGAATTTTATTTTTTTCAACACCTTAAAAAACGTTTAAATTAAAAAAATGTAGTTAAACAGTAATTTTTGAAAGTAGACTATCAATAATCTCAATTAATTTCATTGCTTACTTTTAATGCAAAAAAATGTTGTGATCAAGGCGGAAAAATAAAAAAACGTCTCCTACTCCCTCGACACAGCCGGCCAGCGCGCTGGCTCGTCTTGTCTTGGAATGGCGATGTTGTCTCATTGTTCAATAATAATGACTTGTGCTGTTCCTCGGCGAAATCCTAAATCGGACCACAGGGTCCACTGATAAATACTCTTAATTTGTTGAGCTAGCAAAATATTAATTTGTTAAATAAAAATGCCTATTTTCTAACTAATCTCACTTCGACCGTGAAAAAAATTATTGCATACGTTTCTAGAACAGTAAGGAGTTTATCGATCAGACAATATTGTCCTCGATCCTTATTTACTGTCATCGATACTTAATATACTATTTCTCCTTCTTCTTCATCATGTATTATTTATGTATTTTAATTACTATTTTCTTACAGTACTTAGTAACCCCCATGGGGCCGAATCTAGTCATGGCAACTCCACAAGTTACGACTTGTGCGGGGCCAACTTCTGTGCATCAGTCAGTAACAGTGAGGAAGGTTCTGGAGTTGCTAGCTCAGAAATCTACGAAATCATGAGCATCTACCTTGCTTGTATCATAGTAGCCGTTTTGTTAATCGTGTTGATGGTAGATCCTCTGTCAAGGTAAGTTCATTATTATATGATAATTAAATATTTGTTAAATAAGTATGACAGCGCACTGATATTGTTACCAAAACATATACACATACAGTGAGGACGTAAAATAAGGAATAAATTCATTATCTCGCAAACTACAATTTTTTTAAAAAATCGCTCGGACCCTTCGATTTTGTTTTTCGAACGCGCATATTCTGACATAAAATGTAGATATACAGGGTGTTGCAAATAAGAGTAACACAAAAAAAAATTTTCTTAAATAGAAGAAGAAGATGTGCTATACCTTAGCCCAAGCGTTTTGGAGTTATTCTCATTCAAAATTTGAAAATCAGATATTTCGCAATCAATCAAGACTTGCATTGATTCATGCACACTGAGGAAAACCTGTAGTCAGCATGCGTGAAGCGCAAGAAAAGTCAAGTAGGCTTTGGAGTTATGATGCAAGAACCAAAAGAATTAATGTCAATAGTTACTGTTATTGTCAGTTTTATGTGTATTTTCCTAACGTTTTACTAGTTTTCAAAAGACTCATTTCGTTTTTTCATAACTAAATTAAATTAAAATGCGGCTCACTGAGAAATAGCGCATAGAGGTTTTGATGATGATGGGCTACGGTGATAGGGTTAGAACACAGCAAGAAACTTGTGAGTTATTTAATCAAAAATACCCCCAATCGTCCGCCAATATCACAATCAACAGTAAGCAAAATTGAGTACAAGTTTAGGCAATTCGGTCATGTAAGAGATGTAAGTCATGTAAGTTGATGAAAATCAACAATTAGTCTTACTGGCAGTTCAAGATAACCAGCATGTGGTGTCTAGGCAGGTAGCAAGTGACGTGGATATTGGAAAAACAACAGTTCTTAAAATACTGCATACAAATAAATACCATCCTTATAAAATGCAAGTTCTCCAAGAACTTTTGGAAAGGGACTTTGAGAGGCGCCTTGAATTTTGTGAGCGTTTACAGGATATGTGTTTCGTAAACAGAAATTTTGTAAAAAATATAATTTTTTCCGATGAGTCCACAGTTTGCTTGAATGGTGACGTAAATACCCAAAATTATCGATATTGGTCCGATGTAAATCCACACTGGATGAGGGAAGGACACACACAATTTAATCAAAAGATCAATGTGTGGGCTGGCGTTGTCGATGACATTGTTATAGGGCCTTTCTTTTTTGACGGAAATTTAACAGGCGAGAGATACTTGAGTTTTTTAGAACAAGAACTTCTTCCAGCCCTGGCCACCCTTTTTCCTGAGTTAGAACGTCCCGATTTGCCACATCATAATATCTGGTTGCAACAAGATGGTGCTCCCCCACATTTCGCTCTGGGAGTTCGTACATATTTGGACGATACTTTTCCAAACTGTTGGATTGGAAGAGGTGGTTTTATTGAGTGGCCGCCAAGGTCACCCGATTTAACACCACTCGACTTTTTTTTATGGGGATACCTTAAGGGAAAAGTATTCAAAAGCCAGACTGCAAATTTAGATGATTTAAAAGATCGCATCCGGCAAGAAATTCGGCAAATTACACCCCAAATGGTTCGAAATGTTCAGCGAGAATTTGTAGATCGGTTAGGCTATTGTCAGTTGACCAACGGAAGACACTTCAAACATTTACTTTAGAAAAATTATTTTTAAGTTCACCCAAAGATCTTACAAACTCCAGATAGAAATGTTTACATTTGAAGTCGACGTAAGGACTGTAAACGTGCACTCCCCACCTTGCTGTTATGCTTGCAGCATAGCCAGATTGTCCTATTTATCGCTAAGGTATCTGCAAAATCCCAATTAAAAATTTGTTAATTTGACAATTGCAACTGGTTTAAGGTTAATCCGCAATTGCTTTTAAAATAAATTTATTTCCCAATAATTTTAATATAAATTGTGAATAGGCCTTGAGAGATTTAGAAAAAAAATATTATTATTATACATAAAAGTTTGAAATAAACCGACTGCACTCTGACAACATCAAGTTGAAAGATAGTACGCTCGGCGGCAAACGTTCAAACTTCATCAATGGAAGAAGAATACACTGTTGCTACTCGCTACCTCGCTACTAACCGCTTTTAAGGGAGTGTTTATATACTTGGTTGTTTTTATTTTATTTTTTTGTGAGTATTGGTGAAAAATCGTCTTTATTATAAACAATGATGGTGCATTCATGTATAGTTTGTAAAAGAGTGGCTCATTTAAGCAAGGATTTATCTTTTCTTCGGTAAGTATGGTTATGTTTTAATATGATTGTATTGATATGATTTCTGACTCACAATTGACGTTTAAAAGGTTATGGACCGGTCCGTGGTGCTAGTCCGGGCAAAAAGCAGTCGAGTTGGTTTATCTCTTAATATAAATCTTGCATTTACAAGATGGTTGAGTCTTGTGCGGCCATAAAATACTTCACTAGAAGATGCAATGGTGTTAAATTAAAATTTTACAGGTTAGTAAATATATTTAGAAATTTGATTTTGAGTTTGCATCACTATGAAAATTCGGTTTTTTTTAAGAATGTACCAAATGTTTATCCACTTTGTTATGATACTAAAGGGCCGTAGCCTACGGCAAATTTGGATACATGCCCTTAGAAGGAATAATTATAGTCCAGGTGATACAACAGTTATTTGTGAGAAATACTTCACAAAAGAAGATTATGTAGGTAATGTACATGGGAATAAAATACTGAAGAAAGGAACAGTCCCATCAAAATATTTTACATCTTTATTTTTCTATATTTAAACAACGTTTGCAGTGTAACAAGTACGTGAAGACAGGTTTTATATAATTTATTTATTTATTTTTATATATTTGATCTAACTTGTTTAGGTACATATTATTTTAATTTACTTATTTAATTAATCACTTTAGTGTACAATATGCCTTAGTGGCCTTAAACCAGTTGTAATTGTCAAATTTACAAATTTTTTATTGGGATTTTGCAAGATGTCTTAGTGATAAATATAACAATCTGGCTAGAAATATACACTTTTATATCTGGAGAGTATCATCCAGTAATGAATACACCAAAAATATTGATGCTAAGCATAAATAGTTAAATCCATCCTTGGATACACTGTATATAAAAACTGGATCAATATTTCTATCCTTTTTATAAATATCCAATATTCGAAACTACACTTTTTGAATAGATAATATAGTTAAACGTAAAGAATCTCAAAGTAAATTATACGCCCTTGTTGGGCTTTTTGCCCAGACTAGCTCCGCTCCGACACAATGAAGAGCGCTCCATAACCTTTTAAACGTTATTGGATTTAACCTTGTAAGATCTTTGATTTAACCAGACTTCAACATTGTTGCCATTAGGGAGACCAACATGTTTTGTCACTCTTCCACCCATTACTGATTTTCAATAACATTTCAAACAATCACAAACTCACTTTCCAACAGATATATGAATGGAGTGTTGGCCCTGTGAGTTCACCTAACTGTTTTTTCGATAAATAAGACATTTTTAAAATAATTTTATTCTTTGTTTTCTCCATGACTTTTTCCACTTTTCAAATTTTGAATGAGAATAACTCCAAAGCGCTTGGGCTAAGGTATAGCACATGCTACATGAAAAATGTTTAGGATTTTCCGCAGAATCCGTACATGCAATAATATACAGTGGGTTCTATTTAAAAAAAAAAATTTTGTGTCACTCTTATTTGCAACACCCTGTATATCTACATTTTATGTCAGAATATGCGCGTTCGAAAAACAAAATCGAAGAGTCCGAGCGATTTTTTTAAAAAATTGTAATTTGCGAGATAATGAATTTATTCCTTACTTTACGTCCTCACTGTAGATTTGAGTATGTTAATAGGATATAAAATATGTCCTCTAATATTTGTATATAGCTATTATTTATTTATTAGTCTGGACCTTCCATGAATTTCAAAACTATAAAATTAACCAAATAGCAGAGGTCACGTTTGCAGGAACGCCACTGGTAGATCGATAACTTTTCTAACTAAAATATGTGGTTTAATATTAACATATAGAAAAACTGAAAATAATATCTATCTAACGCCAATTAATTAATCGAATATTCAAAAATTAACGTTGTAATTAATAAGCTGTTATTTAGGTAATAATGAACCAATTTTAATAATTTTTGCTTTAACTGATAGAAAATAGATTCTAACGTTTAGGGCAAAATAGTTTACGTCCTGATAACGTCTAATTGTACGGGGTAGCGAATAAAATCTAAATGCATGTAAATTTCTAAATGCAATTAAATTTCCTAAAATTTAAATTTGACAAAATTGAATTTTATTTATTTTATAAACTAAACCAATTAGATATATATCTGGGTTAGATCAGTAAGAGTATCGTCATACCACTCGAGGTAACAACATTACCTTTCCTTCTAAATACGTTATTTTCTCGAAAATGCGTTTCGTAAAAAATTTATCGCTTTTGGCTTTTGCTAAATAAAAATATAAATCATTTCAACAAATCAAGCCTATAATACAGAGTGCTACGCAAATATCTATTTGTTTAATTAATTTAATTAACATTAAAAATACAAGGTATGGCTTAGGTATGCGGGGTGTTGCCTAACCTCTCTGCAAAAATGAAGTAGGTTAATCCTCACCTTATTTTAAGATGAAAATGTGGTATAGAAGTTTTTCGCATTTCACTTCGTTTTCGAAATACAGGGTATTGATAATGCATATTATTTAAAAACTTTCAATAATGAACTCATATGAACAAAAGTCAATTAAATTGCTGCAAATGTCTTCCATGAGCCAGTAAACATCCATGTACCCCACGTGCTAAATTGTCTATTACATGTTCGAAAATTTAAAATTGACCCAAAGTAAAGTGCTCTAATCCTTTATATTTAACAAATATCATTAGAATGCCGTTTGGCATTAATTAATGAAAAATACAATACTTTTTAAGACCCTGTATTTCGAAAACGAAGGGACATGCGAAAACTTTTATACCGCATTTTCGTCTCGAAATAAGGTGAGGATTCACCTCCTTAATTTTTTCAGAGAGGTTTTGTATAATTATTTTGCATTTTTAATGTTAAATAAATTAATTAAAGGAATAGATAATTATGTAGCACTCTGTATTATAGACTATATGTGTTGAAATTATTCTTATTTTTTATTTATCAGAAGCCAAAAGTGTGACACCTCGAGTGACATGGTACATAGTATATACATACATATTTTATCGACAATTAATTTTTCCTTATAGAAATATTTCTCTAGAAGAAAGAAGTACTTTAATTACCAATTATCATTTTACCTTGAGTCATGCATTATTTTATAATTGCAGCCTTTTAATATTCCTAATCTTCAAATCTCGGCACACAAGCATACAAGTACATTTCAGAAAAATTTGCTTCATTCATATTATTAAAATAACACACCTTAAGGTTTCAGTGGTAAAAATGGGAATACAATTATGCATTAAATCGTTTTTCGATAGGAATAGGAAGATCTTTCCAAAATTTGATATCATTTTAAAGAACAGACCTAAACTCAAATTATAAACTCTTTCTACATACTACATTATTTATTTCAAAAATAAGAATAAAAAAAAGGTTTAGAAATATTTCATTAGCTAAACTTTCCTTTGTTGTTTTAAGTGATTAAGATGAGCTTCTTAAAGCCCGACTGAACAGACTATTATATTGAAAATTACAATTGGGAACTTTCACAAAACATTAGCATTCTCGGATTCACAAATGTTTAAAAATTACCGAAAATTCGGAAAACGAAGACTTTTTGTTTGAAAATGATGATTTCTTCGTTCAAGCAACATCCGATTTTTTTAGAGTTTCTGGTTAGTTTTCAGACACGAATATTTCGTTGCGAATTATCCAAATATAAACAATGCACAGATTTCTATTCATTATTATAATTATTATAATTTACAATATTTTAACTTTGTCCGAACAAACATACTTTTATCTGAAAAATGACAGTGAGAATTTTTTTCTCAAAAGTGTCAAGAATTTTTTAATGGCGAGTCTTGACATTAATTCAAATAAATTTTCAGTTTGGCATTTCCCCTACTAATAAATTTTTACTTATCAATTCGGTGAAAACGTTAATTCTCTTATGGACATTTTCACATAATAGATTAATTCTCCTAACAATTTCTTAATTTTCAGAACATTTTTTAAAGTTTGACAAACTTTATATAATTGAACGAATTGCTTATACTTAGGCCGCTTCTAAGTGATTTCATAGTTTTCTTCAGCTATATACCAATCATAATATGTATTTTTAACGATTGTGGACTATGAAAGTACTACAATACCTAAATGTACATTTTCTGTAGTTACAAAAATTAAATGTCTGGTCAAATCAAATAGGCATAAAATGCTAATGTTCTTAATGGTAAAGCTATCTTTGAAGAAGCGTTTTCTTAAAACAACAGAATTCCACTTATAGAAAGGAGAAGACCAATAATACAATACCATTGGCGTACCATGCATAAATGAACATTATATTAGACAATACCTAATAAATTTATCAATAAACAATAATCAGTTATTGAATTGTGTACGATAATATATGTAGATACATTGTGTTCTCGGATCGATGCATGAATAAGTGAAAACACTGAAATACATAATAACATATATACAGGGTATTCAAGGAGGTTTTTCTTGGGTCCATTTTCCGAAAAAACTTCATATGAACATATGTTCTAAACGTCTTAACTGATGAGGAAGATTTTCATATTTTTTTAATAATTTGGTTAACATCACGTAAATACGTGACAACTAGATTAGGTAGACCACGGTCAAAACTGTTTATGTTTACAAAATCCTGTTTAATCTTTGTTAATACATAATTTCATAACAGATTGCAAATGAATTTCATTTTTTTATACGAGTACTGTACGTCAAACGACAAAAAATCAAGAGACGAGATTTGCTCAGTAAGGAATAAGAATTTCAAAAATAATTTTTATTAAAAAAAAAACAAGTGGCGTACCATTCTTTTGTTCAAAAATACTGTGGAATGGTCGGAATAAAAAACATGTTATATATCATAAAATGCCTCTTGATGAATAGAAAGGGTTTACGAAATTTCCCAAAAATGTCCATAGTAGTATTACAGATATTAATAAATAATTTTTTTGAAAATCTTTACCACCCTGTATCTCAAAAGTTAAGACGTTTAGGACATGAAGTTTTTTTCTGAAAATGGACCCTAGAATAACATTCTTAAATATTAGCATGTTATTAAGAAACACCCTGTATATGCGATGGCGAATTATATTCCGTGTCCGATTTGTCCAATGGCTGGAGGAAGTCAGCGCTTCTGAAAACTGTCGTTTTTAAGATTTTGATTAGATAATAATTTCAACTTCTGGCGATCGCTGACATTCGCTAAACGTGCCCAATGATTCATTAGAATCTTCCCATAACCAAAAATACGTGAACTAAAGTTTGCATTTTAGCAAGATTATAATAATATGTAGAAAAGATACATCAGTAGGAGGTGATGTCGTCTTAAGGACCAAAAATATATTTGTAACGTGCTGAAAATCAAATTAAAATGAAATCATCCTTTATAGCATATTAAAACATAACGCAGTGATAACATAACTGAAAAATTATGGATTATAATTATTAGGAACTAAATATTTTGATGGAATATATGGTGAATGGAAACCTATTTAGTGAATAAGTGGGTATGGATTGGTAATTTTAGTTTCAGTTATTACTGATTTAATTGTAATCATTTGTATGATTTTCTGAGTTTTTACTAAATGCAATATTTAAATCCCTTTGATTTGTTTATGTAAGATCCTAAATCAGGAGCTAACGCTAAAACTCGAATAATAAGCAACTAACTGTCTGTATGTTTGAGAATAATAGCCGTAAAGTAATAGGGATCCGTTAAAAAGCTAAGTAATATCTCATTGTGTTGGAGGTCATCACTAAACTTTAATTGTGACATGACGATTGTTTCGATAACATCGTGTACTAATAGTTTCAATTATTGTAAGACAGAACTTTATTTAGTTTATTTTGTAACGATCATCAGAGCTATATAACCTCCTTAATGATACGACACTGCCGACACACCAAAAGTAAATTTGCACATAATATGATTAGCACGGTAAAGGAACCTATAGCAACAACATTGGTGACCTGAATTCCCAATCCAATGTGTTGGTACAGAATGACATGTAGACAATTAAACATATTGTTATTGTTCGCTATTGTTTAACGGTTTTTTTAAATTCGATTTCTTTGTAGTTTACCATATAACCATATCAAGTATTCATGTCATTTGAAATTTATCATATCATGACATGATTCCAGGGGTAATATGTAATTTATATGAATTTTTGTGTTACCGTGAAATTAAGTATAGAAAAACTCGCAAAATTTTTTTTTTAATAACTTTAATTTATTAATAATAATCAGTACAAAACAGCATTGCAAAATAGTTCTTAAACAGTGTTTTAAACACATAACAAAAACAATAACTGAAAAACTAATAACAATGCTCAAGCACAACTATACTAATCAACAGTAACATATTTTATAAACACAACATACACTTCATTATAAACCTAAATATTTTTTTACGTAATAAAAATATAAGAGATCTATCAAGTTTTGACCATTTCACGATTGTTTCTAATAAATTGACCATGCCCTACGTAAATAACGTAAATTATTAAAAATATCTCATTTTTAGGTTATTTTTGAATATAAATCTACAGGGATATGCATCAAAGTGGTTTTTATTTTTTTTTTCGAAACCAAAGTAAGATACGAAAAAAATTCAAGAGACAAAAGTGTTGCATTTTTAGTTATTTAATCCGGGAACAATATAAAAATTCCAAAAAAGCCAGTGGCTTACTTTTTTTTCAATAATATTCGATATGGTGCCGTCCGGGACGCCACTGGACCCAAAAATGTAATCAACTCAGAGCTAAATTAGCCCCTTAGCACTACAAATAAAACTGCCAAATTTCAACAATATCGACAAAAGTTTTTTTAACACCCTGTATCTTGAAAACGAAGCATTTGCGGACCCATGTTTATATTAACTTTTCGTCTTATAATCACCGAAAGAATCGTCTCTTAAAATTACTGCACATACTTAATTAACACCCGGTATAGGACGTCCCATTTAAAAAAGTTTATTCTTGTTAACATCTCAAAAATGAAGCTTTTTAGAGAAAAAATCGAGTGTAATTGACTTACCACTATCGTGACGTAATGCACCATTTTTTAAATCAAAACGGATGCCTATATAATAAATAATAATCTCCAAAAGGTAAGAGAAACTAAAAAAAATTATGAAAAAATATATAAATGTCATTGTTCATTGTCATCAACATTGTTATTTTCTGGAATTATTATTAAAGTTAATAAAAATTTATATTTTTGAGAGGACCATTAAAAAAATAATAATTTCGATTCAATAAATACGATTTATTTTTAGACCATGCCTCTGCAATATACAGGGTGTTCCTTAATGACGTGCTAATATTTCAGGATGTGATTCCTTAGGTCATTTTATAAAGAAAAGTTCATATGAACATAAGTCCGCAACGGCTTAAATTTATTGCTACAGGGTGTTGATTTTTTATTTTTTAAATGGTTATTTTTTAATATCTCCGAAAGTACTTGAGATATTATTTTCAATTTTGATATGTGTAGGATATAAAACCACACATTTTAGTTAGAAAAGGTATTAAATTTTTCCACCAGTGGCGTCCCTGCAAACATATCCTCTGATATTTTTTACAAAAAAGATGGAACGCCACTGACATTTTTCCATGCGGATATTTTGTCTGATTAGCCTGGTCAATTTTGCATGAAAGCGGTATCTTAAGTTTTTCTCATCAGACGCACCTGTTATTAACATTGATAAAATAATTAATGGTAAATTATGTTTTATAAAAATTGTTGGAAATGGCCACCTTAACTTAAAAGGCATGAGGTCATCTTAAAACTCTGGTATATAAAACTCCCATTATCACTCGTGTGAGGTAATAAGGAATACGCTGGGAATATTTGAACGAGTGGGCAATTCGATGAGAAGACTGACGGAAGCATGCCTTTTAAGTGAAGGTGGCCATTTCCAACAATTTTTATGGAACAAGATTTATCATTAATTATTTTATGAATGTTAATAATAATGAGTTTCAATATGAATTTAGTGGTTTTAATCAAGAACGGTGCGTCTAACGAGAAAAACTCAACAGACCGTTCTCATGCAGAGTGGACCAAGCTTATCAGAAATAATACCCATATGGAACAATGTCAGTGGCGTATCATCTTTTTTGTAAAAAATATCAGAGGATATGTTTGCAGGGACACCACTGGTGGAACAATTTAATAACTTTTGTAACTAAAATGTGTGGTTCTATATCCTACTAACCCATAACACAATTGAAAATAATATCTAAAGTACTTTCGGAGATATTAAAAAATAACCATTTAAAAAATAAAAATTCAACACCCTGTAGCAAGAAATTTAAGCCGTTGCGGACATATGTTCATATGAAGTATTCTTAATAAAATGACCTAAGATATCACACCCTGAAATATTAGCACGTCACCCTGTAGAGTGCTCTACAAAATATGGTTCATTTTTGCAAGCGTAAATTCACAGGAACTTCCTGTTAATAATTCTATCCTTTATTATTAAATTCAGATCAAGAATAAAGAAGTTAGTATACTTCTAAGAAGTGTCCACTTGCAGTACTCCTGCAGTAAACGGTCTTGATAAATTAATGGTCCATCAACATTACGTTAACTTAATGACCAAATTGTCGGCTTGAAACTCTTCCTGGCTAAGAAAACCAATTAAGTTTTTTATACTCCAATAATATGCAAGAAACAATGAAAACAAGGTCCATATTATGTGCCAAACGAGGAACGGCAAAGGATTTCAACTTTTTCGATATATTTTTTACACATTTTGTATAACCGCATTCTTATATTTGGACCAGGTCACTGACGTCATCAGAATTAGACCACTCCTAAGTTTAGTTACATTAATTGCAAGAAATAGAAACTAACCAATATAACGGGTTTGAAAAAAGTATTCATGAAATATTATATAAACAATAAATAAATAATAAATATTAAAATAAAAATAATATTATCTATTTTTTTACGAGTTTCTTATGCTCAGTCTTTCGATGGCCTTAAAATAAATTATTATCAAGCTCAGCACGGCAATTAATTGCAAAAAATAATATTGATTGGCTCCGGGATATTAAACGCTTACGTTTATGAACAAATTAACTTATTCTTGTAAATATCTCAAAAATGAAGATGTTTAGAGAAAAACTGACATGAACTGAACTGAACTTTACGTAAAAATCTCTACTAAGATCAGTTTTCACCCTCTTGATGGATTAGCGTAAACGAAAACGTGTAATGAAATGAAGGGTGTCAAAAAAGCGAAGATTTTAAAAATAACCCTGTTGATTAAAAACTAAAAGAGCCATGACAAATTTGACACCGGAATCTTTTGTTTCGTTAAAACGTAAGAAACTAAAGTGAAAACGGTAAGATTCTATCATTAATAATAACTTTAATACCCCCCCAGAAAGTGTCGAAAATGGAACACCCTGTATGTGTGATTCAAAAACTGTATGAGTAACGAGAACAGTAAAATCAAGCAAAATGTTGTTTTTTTGGTTTTCATGCTGTGAAACTTAAAAGTATTTGAATAATTTCCAAAAAGAGAATCGAAAATGTTGATTCTTATGTTGTTTCGTTTTATAAGACCATATTTGTAAAATTTTCACATTTTGTTAAAAAACACGTCACTAATATTTTAACTTATTTTAGAAAATCAAATACTATGTCTGCAAAGATTAAACTGTATTAAAAAGGTCAAATCTGTATTTAAAAAAATATATTTGATTATGACATCTAAAGGAAGTACTGGTAAATTTGAAGGGTCGGTATTAGCTTACCATAAGGTACAGAATAACGTTAAGTCATCATTAACGGAAGTTTGACCTATATCAAAGTTCCCTTAACCTAAGGTGAACCTTAACACTCATCTTAATCTTCCACTTAATGCGGCAAGTGACCCTCATATTAATTTAAAACATAGTTTTTAAAGTTGGGTTTAACATTAGGGCTGCCTTGGCTAAGGGTTAAATGTAAGGTAACATTCAAATATCGGCCCTAAAACTTCAAAACATAAGACACAAAAAAATAAATTGCCATTATTAGAAGCCCCAAAATACGTAGTTTTCTTGTTCGTAGTTTTATCGTTCTCGGGATCATCTTGTATATGTCCTTGAATTTTTAGTACCTTGTCAAAGATACCATGTACAATAATGTACATCTGTATACAGGGTGTCCCATAATATATGGGCAATCTCCCGGGTTGAGATATAATATAAATTTTTCTTCCCACGGCCCCCCCTACGGAGATACGGGCCCATAACCGACGTTACTGGAAATCGTTGATTTTTAAATAATTTTTTAAGTACTAGGCCTAATTTAATAATTTTTTAGTATAATGTTTACTAGATAAGTCTCCTTAAAATTCGCCCTTTTAAACACATTTGGCTTATTTAGTTTGACAGGGACAAACTAGACGTAGTACAAAAATGCTTTTTTTTACACCCTGTATGATGAAGGAAAGACAATAATATTTTTTTTGGATACTCTTTGTTGTTTTATGTTCATAAAATTCCCTCATTGTTGCTATGGTATTTTTCACATTTACCGATTTAAATAAGAATATTTATGCCAGTGTCAGTATATGGTAGTGTCTTGAAATTTGTGGTTTTTCTCCTTTGTCTTATTAATTACTAACTTAGTAATGGAGTTTACGTATACTGAATATGCCTACATGCATTGAATATATATATTTTTTTCGAAAACAGTTCATTTTATCGGCATTGATCAAGAGTGCCCTTTTTGAGCTTAAGGTTTAGAGTATCCAGAAAAATATTATTGTCGTTCCCTCATACAGGGTGTAAAAAAAAGCATTTTTGTGTTACGTCTAGTCCGTCCCTGTCAAACTAAATAAGCCAAATATATTTAAAAGGGCGAATTTCAAGGAGACTCATCTAGTAAACATTACTAAAAAATTATTAAATTACACCTAGTACTTAAAAAATTATTTAAAAATCAACAGTTTCCAGAAACGTTCGTTATCTCCGTAGGATGGGCCATAGGAAGTAAAAATTTATTTGAAGTTCTCCTGTTATTTTTAAGTGTTCTATCTGAACCCGGGAGATTGCCCACATACTCTGGGACACCATGTATACTATTTAGTTTATTTTGTACTATTAAATTACCTTTAACAGACAAATATGGGTTGAAGATTAAGTTATAATTATAAGATAACGAAAAATAAATTGAAAAATTTATATTTTATTCGAAAAAATTTAACTAACTTAACTCATACCGTAACGGATCTGGTGGCTGACTGGGAACTCTATGACGAGAGTTCGTAGGTTCAAACCCAACGGCAGGTGGAACTCGGTGGATTTTAGTGGTATAAGTCATGGCGTTACTGTCCGGCGTTATGTATAAAATAGAGAAGAGTGAAAAATGTATCATCCCCCATCCCAAACCCAGTCACACCGGTAACCAGTCCAGTTGGATTAGATATCTCGTGTGGTTTGTTCGAGTTTGTTCAACTTCGACCGCACTGCCCAATCGGTAGGTCATACCGCAATGCCATAGACCAAGGGTTGATAGTCCTTGGTGGAGTAGCTCCCCCAATCAAATGATCCCATATTTGGCCCCGGTTCCTGTTCCTTCTTTTCGTATATAATATGAACAAATTAAAATATATTAATTAAAAATACATCACACATATACATTTAATATGGCGTAACAAATCAAATACAGGATGTTTATTATTAGCAACTGCAATATGTTAATTTTACCTTCAGACGATTTGTTTACAACAGGATTTTTTTGTTAACTTTTATGCTTTGCTGCAAAGTAATTTTCGGTATTAATTTCACAGACACCATCGGCCAATTATATTGTAAAAAAATATTACATGAAGGAATTTTTGCAATAGTAATACCGAGTAATACAGAAATAATCCGGTAAAAAGAAATTTCGAATAGATATTTTAATAAAAACATTTTCGTATGTTTAAGACAGTCCTCCACTCCACATCCTATTAGTAAGAGGTTCCTCAAAATCATAGAGAAACCAAATGATAGTTATAGGTGTAATTTCCGTTTGTCTGCAAGCCAATAAATATTAGTTATTGGTTTAAGATTATATTATTAATAAAATTTATATGGGAACAATATCTGAATTCAACAAAATTTAATAACATAGGTATTTAAACACATTTCTCTAAAAAAATTAGATTTTTTCCAAAATACTTTACTTCCCTTGCTTATTAGAAAATATTGATAGATCTATCCTATGCGATAAAAAAGAACAAATTGAAAAACAATTATTAAACTAATATATTTCAGTCACCTTAAGGCACAGAATGATGTAATCCTAAATCAAGTTTGACAGTGTATTAAAGTTCTTTTTAACTCTCATCTAAAGGAAGATCTTTAAGGACGTGGTAATCAGTGTCAATTGATCCTCAAATAAATTTAGTTTTTTTAAGTTTTACCATAAGGTTACCATAAGGCTACCTTAGCTAAGGTCTAACTTAAGGTAACATTCAAATACCGGCCCTAAAAATATAATGTAATAACAAATAAAATTATTTTAAATAAAATTAATAGTTATTTATGATGTTGTGAGAAGGGAAATTAGATAACGAGTGTAGCTTCGCCCTTCGAACAAACCCAAACAAACACCAGTAAAACACGAACAAAAAAATTAAAGTTATTCCAAAATCAAATGATTTACCTTATTTCTTTGTTGTTAGTTATCTGGCAATCAATCTCTATTGTTGAAAGTTACAAATAAATCCTTGTAATTATTTTTAACACTAGTGTCATAAAACTACATTGACACTGACAACAAACGTTAAAAGTGTACTTTTAATAGTGTTTGCAGATAAAATTATTTAATGCCGAAAAATCAGAAAGATTTTATTTTGAAAAAATAATAAATTAAATATTGACTAAATATATGAATCAGATTCTAGATGCCGGTTCTTAGACAATCTTGTTTTCTGTGTAGGTTTGGAAAAATAGCGTTGAATCAATAAAACTACCTAATAAAACGGTCAAAACTTCAAAACAATTAGCAGATGTACCAGGCGGAACCTTTGATAATGATGCCAGTAATTTATATTATTGTTGATTAGCAAAATTAGGTAGTTAAAACTCAAAACAATATAATAAGAAGCACTATTCTAATTAGGAATAATTAAATATAATACAAGTACCGCATATCAAGGTTTTAATAAAGATCATGCTTAAGCAAAATGCTGGTTCTAAATGTTTATATGCCCATTATTTTGTTTTTCATTTAGTTACTTATTAATTATTTGTATATTTTTGTTCGGGCTTGTTCGGGTTTGTTTGTTTATTTCTTTTTCATTTAGTTACTTGTTAATTATTAGTATATTTTCGTTTAAGTTTCCTATTTCCTTGCCTATGAAACTTAATTCAAAAATTCAAGAACCATTAATTATTAAAATATTACTAAAAATCCTGCAAGAATCTGCTAGTAATTTAGTGCAAATATACTTTCTTGCGGAACTAGAACCATTAAATATGTTAATGTGAAAACGTGTTTACAAATTTTCGATTATATAAAAAGTAATTAAGTATTAAACTTTCCAAACTATTGCAAAAAAGAAAATTTCCAATGTTGTTGTCCTATTATAATATTGAAATATGAATTCCCCATCTGTGAATCATTATTGCGAATATTTTCATATTCAAGGGTCAGAATATCACTTAACAACAATAACATCAACCTTTTAGGTGCGTTGGCTACAAAGTTGATACCCAAAATGTCTTAGCATAGCATGTTTCTAAATAATTGGTGTACAATTATCAAGGATACGTGGTCACAGAAAAGAGGGAAATATTACTCTCTCTAAAATATTGAGCGTTAGACACCTAGAAAGTATTATGTTAAAATATTACCGCAGTCTCATGTAATTGCAATAATTATCTCCCCAAATAATTATAGAATTTAGCATCTTCCATGCGCGTCAAAATAGAACGAAAATAGATTAAAAATTGACTGTAGGACAACGTTGGTTATTGGTAAGCTTATGCTAAAGGAACAGGTGACCCTTATAAAGTCCGTTTCACTGAGGGTTTGTACTTATTTCATCAATTGTCTTACCTTTTTCAACCCACTGGAGATTTTCAAGCCTATGTCACCCATCTTTCGAACAACGCAAACGAACATCATGGGGAGTCTCGGGCTGTTGCACTGGATATTTCTAATGCCTTTGATCGTATTTGGCATGAGGGACTTCTAAGTAAACTGCGATCCTATGGTATGTCCAGTCGATTCTGTGCATGGATGTTTAGTTTTCTTAAGGACCGCTCTCTGCAAGTGGCGATTGACAGATTTCTCTCAGACACCTTCACCATCAATGCCGGTGTTCCTCAAGGGTCCATATTGTCTCCCACTCTCTTCTTACTCTACATTAACGACCTTCTAGTGAAAACGAAAAATCCTATTTTTAGTTTGGCTGACGATTGCACATTTATCTCATCTTTCTCTTTAAATGTACAAACATCGGCTGTCGACGCACATCTTCGCAGACAGCATGAAGTATGACGCCCCAACAAAGACCTTTAAGACATTTTGGCTTGGAGTGACGGTAACCAAGTCGAATTTAAAGCTAAAAAATCCAGGCAGCAGTTTTTTCTAAAAAGGTTAACATTACAGAACCGGATATAATCATGGACGGACACGCAATCCTAAGCTGGGAAGAAATATGTCTTGGCATAACCACGTTGTGGCAATCGCCAAAATAGCTTCTCAGAAACTTGATGTACTCTTCCGAACCAGAAAGTTGTACACACCTCAGCAACTTTTGGCACTATACAAAGCCCAGATTCGACCATCACTAGAGTACTGCTCTCATGTCTGGAGCTCTGCATCCAAACATACTCTTCGGCTACTGGATTCCATCGAAACGAGGCACATTCGTCTGATTGGAGACCACGAGCTGACGGAGAACATCGAAGACAGGTTGGTGATTTGACTCTCTTTTACAGATATTTTCATGGAAAGTGCTCGCCTGACCTTGCCCTCTTAATTCCGCCCAGAGCGGCAAATAGCAGAAATACACGACGAACCACTGCTGCCTATCCATATGTGGTTAAGCTTAGTACTCCTCGAATTTTATTATTTAAGGATTTTTTCATCTGGAGGACTTCATCCTTATGGAACGACCTTCCCGTGGTCGTTTTGCCCAACGAATATAGCCTCCAACGATTCCAAACCAACGTGAATCGCTTTTTGCGCACACGCACCACTCCCAGAGTGCCCTTAAGGATTTTTCCTATAGTGCTTGTGTTTGATCATAAAAAAAAGAAAAAAAAACATAAGAAGGTTCAAAAATAAGGCAAATATTTAGAAAAATTTTAAATTAGGTATTCTTTTTCCTTTTGTATGTAGTTTATTTATTTGAAATGGTACTTAAGAGGATGCCGGAGTCCGTCGATATTTCCGATTTGACCACTGTTCATTTCGCGCTTTGTAGGCACGAGGCGAATTTTATCTTCCCTTGCGTTAGAACAGAACGTCGGGCGTCCGCCCCTTAATCGGTTCGCCGATAGAAACAGCGATAATCGCAAGAAAGAAACCGATCGTGATCGGGGTCTATCCTTCAATTTTTAGCACTGAAAAGCGGAGTTTTCGCTTTTTATGAAAACGCTTCATTTTGTTTTTAAATGTCGAAAAAAGATGTCTAAGTGTTATTAATAATTGGAGGAAAGTCCATAATTTCTTTCTACATGGAACAGTAAATAAAATTAAATCTAATAGTCTTCCGAAACAAAAAAATAGGTACTTTCTTCCAATTTTAGTTACATTACAAAGTTTTTTTTTCTTGAATATTTTATTCCTAAAACAGAAATAAACGCATGGGGAGAAAACTCGTTTAGAGGTACTCCGGAATCCACTTAATTATTATTAAATAATACATTTATTTCAATTCTAATCGCAAAATGTAAAGAATAATTTTTTGTCCGCTATAAAAAGTTTAACAACCCTGTATAACACTTTTTTTGTGTCAATGGATTCACCAAACCCGAACAAAATAGTTTTCGATCCAAATGATGAAGGTGGCGCTCCTTCGATAATAATCCCTTGGATGGTACTACTAATAAGTGTAAGCGGTAAAATTCTTTCACAAATAGACGTTTTTTATTGTTTTGCGGTTCTACTAATAGAAGATATTTTATATCAGGACTAGCGCATCATTATATCAAATCTTAAGAGGATGCCGGAGTCAGTCAAAATCTCCGATTTCACCCCTGTTCGTTTCACGCATTGAACGCACGAGGCGAATTGGATCTTCCCTTGCAGTTAGAAGAATACGTCGAGCTTCCGCCCGTAATCGGTACGCCGACAGAAACAACGATAATCGGAAGGAAGATACTGCACGTGATCGAGGTTTATACTTCAATTTTCTATGCTGGAAAACGGAGTTTTCGCTTCCTATGAAAACGGTACATTTAAAAAAAAATTTTAACGAAAGATGTCTAAATTTTGTTAACAACTCGAGGGAAGTTTATAATTTTTTTTCTATACAGGGTCCGCAAACGAAGCGTGGGCGGAAGATTAAATCGTTATCGAAGAACTTATCAACAATACTGAAACAGCATGAGATATTGGATTAATAGCGGCATGTTTTAAAAATATTTTACATTATACAGGGTGGCCCAAAAAAGTGTGACAGCATAAAGTTATATTTTTTAAATGGGACACCCAGTATTTTATTGCATATTTAGGTTCGTATTACTATCGTTTATAAGTGCCTCAAATTTTATTTAATTTGGTTTCGTAGTTTCGGAGAAATAAATTAAAAACTAAAAAAAAAAGTTTTGCAGTCCTGAATAAAAAAATAAAAATAAACAATCCAGAACTATTTTTTTAACCTCGGCATTGCGTGAAATTTATGACAAGAGGTCTAGAGATACTATGAATGTAATTGCGTTTATTTATTTTATACATGGTGTTCATAATAAGCTTTCAAAAACCCCACATTTTAAAATAATTTTTCTCAAGTTTTTCAAATGGAACACCCTGTATATTATTTAGCTATTTGACGTAGAATTCATAGACAATTTTTTTTTGTAATACAAGCATATAAGTTATATCCAGCCGTTTTCGAAATAATTGTAAATATCATAAATTATGTTGTTTAAATAGAGTTTTTATTGGGAAATTTTGTTATAGGCGACTAGACTAATAATTGTAAACTAAAGTAAATGTTCAAAATAGCTTCCTTTTACTTAATTTAATGATTTTTCTCTACTGCCAACAGAACTCTTAATTCATTTTCTTCATTAATAACGGGTTTATTAATTATTATCATCCTTTTTGTGTACGCAGTGCTTCCTGTTGCTACAAATCTTTGCAGCAACTTCTCGAAGGTTTTTGGTCTCGGCTTTTTCTCAATATCTGGATATCTTTCAGTATACACTCGGCTCGCGAGGAGGCAATTTCTTGCACATTCACCCAGTATAGAAACCATATTTACCATTTCTAAAATTCGGCATTTTGTGTAAGTTAGTACTTAATTTCGACGACTGAACAAATGTAACTAATTTTATTTGGCTGTCATAGTGACAATCTAAACAAAAAAAAATCATGGCAACTCGATTAAGAATAAAAAATAAAATTAAATAAATAAAAGTAGCAAAAATATAGGCTTTTAAAATTTATATCGAAATAACTAAAATACGGTAAACTCTAAGTAAAAGGAAGCTATTTTGAACATTTACTTTAGTTTACAATTATTAGTCTAGTCGCCTATAACAAAATTTTCCATTAAAAACTCTATTTAAACAACATAATTTATGATATTTATAATTATTTCGAAAACGGCTGGATATAACTTATATGTTTGTATTACAAAAAAAAAATTGTCTATGAATTCTACGTCAAATAGCTAAATAATATACAGGGCGTTCCATTTGAAAAACTTGAGAAAAATTATTTTAAAATGTGGGGTTTTTGAAATCTTATTATGAACACCATGTATAAAATAAATAAACGCAATTACATTCATAGTATCTCTAGACCTCTTGTCATAAATTTCACGCAATGCCGAGGTTAAAAAAATAGTTCTGGATTGTTTTTTTTTATTTTTTTATTCAGGACTGCAAAACTTTTTTTTTTAGTTTTTAATTTATTTCTCCGAAACTACGAAACCAAATTAAATAAAATTTGAGGCACTTATAAACGATAGTAATACGAACCTAAATATGCAATAAAATACTGGGTGTCCCATTTTAAAAAATATAACTTTATGCTGTCACACTTTTTTGGGCCACCCTGTATAATGTAAAATATTTTTAAAACATGCCGCTATTAATCCAATATCTCATACTGTTTCAGTATTGTTGATAAGTTCTTCGATAACGATTTAATCTTCCGTCCACGCTTCGTTTGCGGACCCTGTATACAGCAGTAAAAAAATTAAATCTAAAAATCTTCCGAAAAAAAAAATATAGACTTTCCGCGAGTTCTAGTTCTATTACGAAGTATTTTTTTCCTAAAACAGGAATAAACGCTCGTTTACAGGTACTCCGGAATCCTGTTAAGATTTTGTCAAGATTAAAAATACATAAAAAATACATACATAACTTATATGCATTACAAATACATGTAATGTTCAAGTATTTTTATGCAAGTATTTTATAACAACGCTCTTGACCTTAAGTTAATTGATCTTTTTGTATAAATAGTTAAACGTTTTTTAATCAAAACAAGAAGCGTCCTTGTCCATGACTTTATAATACCGCTGTATGCGGTTGAGGATGGCATAAAAGTGATAAAATTTTTAATTAGGAGGTTTTATGCAAAGTAATTATATAAATTTACGTCGATGCGTAATTTAAATTTTTTTAGAGACATCATTTTAGATTATGTTTCATTTTATTAAATTAAATTATTTTAGAAATTGTAGCTGTAACCGGGTTCCAGGTATTGCAAGTAGGAAAATTGTTTTTGAGTAAACCCTCTGTCTGTAACTGAAAAATTGTCATAAATAATTCAAAATAATTCATGCAGAATGTATAAATAATAAAACTCTACATTTGTCTTCCTGATTAATATGTGAACTAAGAAATATAAATATTGCAACCAAAATATAAATTGTTTGATAATTATCACCTTGTCAAGAGTACAAAATAAATCTGATACTTAACGGAAATGGTGACCAGGTTAGTTCTAGCATATGGAAGCTAATCTCAATTCACAGTTGTACGATGTTAAAGTTAACTTCTGTTTCTAAAGAGAGATCATTCGTATTTCTGTGGTGTTAATTATAAAATATACCATGGTATTCTATGGAGGAAGAAAACAATACTTGTTTAAAAATACACTAATTCTCGGTTTCAAAATATTATTGTCAAGTATCACCATTGTCCATACTCAATTATATTATTTTGAGACCGAGAGTTAGTGTCGTTTGAATCAAGTATCAATTGTCAGGTCTTTTTGAGAAAAATTAACACTTTTTGCAATAAAAACAATTAATTGTAGGATGAAACCAGCACAAAAACATTTGCTTATTTTTTTGGTTTCCATTGTCTTGTTATTTTTTTATAATTTAATTTTTGTATTATACAGGGTGTAACTAAATAAGTGTAAAACCTTTAAGGGGGTGATTCCTCATCGAAAAAAACATAGGATCTTTCATATAAAGAAATTTCATTGGAGCATCCCTTGTTAAGATACAGCCCCTTAAAGGGGGTACATAAAATTTATAAATAAACAAAACTAATTTATTAATAACAAAACATACAACATCTAGAAATCATAGTAAATGTTCAATATGTCTACCTTCAGACCAATTTAATTGTCACTATCGCTAATAGCGGCCTACTGGATAAATTAGTTTCGTATTTTCGTTTTATGGCGATATGTATCTTGTTCGTAAAATAATTTTTTGCTTCGAACTGGTTTACTTTGGGCAAAAAATTCAAGAGACATTTTTTGTTTAGAATGAAACAGGCTATCGCAAATAAATTTTTAGATGGTAAACAAATAATAAGACAAAAACTTACATTGGAAATAAATTTTAGGGGTTGCGTTTTCCACCCCTTACAACCATGGGGTAAACCAAATAAATTACTGGCTAAGTGTCTTTTTGGTAGTAGAAAATGTCAGGTTAATTTCAATATTGTAACTTTTTTAGTGCTTGTGAAAAAAATTGTTAAACACATTTTATGTACCCCCTTTAAGGGGCTATATCTTAACAAGGGATGCTCCAATGAAGTTTCTTTATATGAAAGATCCTATCTTTTTGATGAGGAATCACCCCCTTAAATGTTTTACACTTATTTAGTTACACCCTGTATATTTATTTATTGATTTATTGCATTAGCAATTTCTGCTAGAAATCATAATTTACGATTTGCCTGGAATTTAAAAGTTTACCCGGACGACCTGCTGGGTAGGAAATTTGAAAATTATCAGACGAGCGTCTTTAGGTAGAAAATAATATTCTAATATAGGAATGTGAAATCCGTTTTTCTAAAATGCACTGTAAAAATTCTACTCGCTACTCACGAAAGATTATATATTTTTTATCGGTCAAAATTGTTTTTTTAAAAATAAATGTAATGTTTCTACTTAAAAACATTCAAACTACTTAAGTTATATAATAAGAACTGTTTTATTTCATGTGGAAATTGGAATTTAACTTCAATTTCAGTTTAACCGGAATATCAGTTTAACAGAAACGTTATAATATATTGTTTTAAATTTTAAAGTACCCAATGCCCAGTATCAAAGTACCACTCATTATAAATTACCCTGTTTAGAAGGCGCTATAAATTCGTGTGCGTGCAGTCGAAGTTGTGTAGTTTGGGGCTTCATAATTTGTTTTAAAAAATAAATTATTCCGAATGGTTTCAGATTATAACGAAAATGTAGTCCTCGTAAACAAATATTTATACACGTTTGATTACCATATTATTTGATTAAGTACTTAAAATCAGTTAAAAAATTGTTTCAATTTTATACCAAGTATAAATTTGTCAATTTTTTTATAAATATTTAGATAAATTAAAATACTGACAAATATTATTACTGTATTAAAAGCTGTAATTGTTTCTATTTATCTCCTTCAGTATTCAAGCGTATATATATAGGGATCTCAATTTATTTAAAATGATTATATGATATGAATAGTACAATGATAGTACAATTTTGTACTAAATATAAAGCATTTTAACGTTATAAAACAAAAATAATCATAAAAGACAGTTTGCTCGAATGTTTTAGAATTCTTCACTCTACCCCTTACTAATTATAATCGATTTTATGCAAGGTAAGGATTTGCCAATGTACTCAACTCTAAGTAGAACAAATAAAAAGAAACGTTAATCTTACATTATTAATAATAATAATAATAATAATAGCGCAACTGGAAATACAAGAATTTCGGAGTGTATGGTAGGTTGAGATTTAGGCAACATATCCTTCTGATATGTTTAAAAATCATCTTGCTCGTTGAATTTATATGCCAACAAACAAGTTATGAATTTATGAATATTAGGAAGCAGCTGTGTAAACCTTTATTCCCACCCATTTTAGGTTTGAAGTTTTAGAAAATAGAATTCAAAAAATTCAAAATTCATGTGTAAGATTTATGTTTATGGAAAAAATTATGATATCAGTTAAGAACTTCAGGGATATCCCAAGTTTGGGTAGTTCAGTACTAAACTTAACCAATAATGATCACGTGATAAGAAATGAGCATTCTTTCCTAGATTAAATTAATTCGAACAGATAGTTTCCACTTCACAGGATTTTTCAGACCTTAAAGTGTTAAACCCGAATTTTAAGGAAATTACCTGGTGAAGGTAGTATCGAATATAAAAAGCCGATACGAAACTGTCCTTTCAGTTTTTTATTAGGTTCCAAAATAAAGGCTTCTTAAAGCTGAAACCGAAAATTTCGATTAAGTTCGGATATTTCGGGAAAAATTGGGAATATTCGCTATTTTCTTTCTCCAAAATATGCAAAAGCCAGTTCTTCAGATTCCCATATCTGCACAAAAATATATAGCATTACAGAAAACAAGGAAAAAATTGTTTTTATGAGAAGCTGAAAAGTTTAAATGCAACACACTATCGAGCAACAACAAATTCTTATATAGGCTTATGTATTTATTTCTTGTTGACTGCCAACTATCTATTAAACCAGTTTTTCTAACTTAGAGACCAGTAGTTCTTAAAATAGAAACTAAATTATACATTAAGTCGTTTTGTACTTATTTTAAATTCTTAAATAATGAGTAAATGATAGAATTTTACGAACACCGTAGCTTTAATTCTATAGATCTTAATCTTAAGTCTTACTAAACCGCATAAAATTATGTTCTACGTAGTTTTATTTTAATGCATTGATTTTTCAGTAAATTTATAACTATTATAAATTTAAAAAATCCCTATATATCCAGCGTTACCTGATTAACATTTTACCCAATCGGGAATTTTTATAATGACAAATTTAAAAATCGCATAACTGCATAAAGTAGGAAAGTTAAAAAAATATATTATCTACCTACATACAGTAAAATATCTATTTTCTATAAAATTAATCTACTTATTGGGATTAGATTTTTCATATAAGTTACGCATCTTTTGACAATTACAAAAATTCATTTAAAGACAAAATTAATAAGATAACAAAATTTGTGATTGCATTAAGGTGCATTTACACATGCATGGATTTAGTGGCGCCAGTGTTCGCGCAAGGTTTAGACTTTGTTGAGAAAACAAAAATAAGGGGCATGCCAGCTTCATTTTTAAAGTGTTCTTCACGGTGCGCACTATGTCGAGTGAACTTTCCGAAGCCTATAAAATAGTCGCTGAACTTTTAGTGGAAGAAAAATTTAAAAAATACAGAAAAAGGAACGACGAAAAGGCCGTGTCTGGATTAAACCATGGATTGATTGTCGACCGGCTTTGGGTGCTTCTGCAAAACTTCTAGTAGAACTCGCAGCAGAAGATCCTGCAAGCTATAAAAACCATCTTCGAATTTCAAGAAATTTGATTGTCAGTTCTGCTTATCACTTTATTTTTAGCCATAATAAATTATATAAACTACAATCAACAAAAATTAGAAGCGCAACCTGCGCAACCTAAACGAAAATCAAACTGGCGGGCGGTCGCCGATGTGCAAGCACTTGTTTACACTCAAAAGTTTTGATTTTCTGTACGAATTTGACACCACTAGCCCCAATAATTTCAGAAGGATGCAGACTTTTTTGGCCTATGCATGCAAAAATAAATTTTTATACAAGTCGATGTTAACACTTGCTAATTTTATTTACTGGCGCGCCCGTTTTTATTGGCGCCACTAAATCCATGCATGTGTAAATGCACCTTTAGTCAACAGATTTATTTTTAGTAGAAGATTTTACTGCCTACAAAAAAAAATTTCTTGCGTATTGCTTTGTGAAGTAGTAAACCAATACCCAATGGAAGAGAATAATTACGAAATATTTCTACAGTCAATTTGTTGTTTATTGTGACGATATACCAGGTGTTTCAGGAGGAACGCTCACCCCTATATATTTTTTAGTGTTTGAATTACAGAAATAAAACTTGATAGGTTTGTATGTGATATTATTTTGCATTTTATGACATGACGGACTCCATTTTGTCACTTCCGCTTTATCCGGAATCTCCGGAAACAATAAAAACGTTTTAGGAGTGAGCGTTCTTCCTGAAACACCTGGTAGTGATGCATCGGAAATATATCCTTTCCTTCTGATCCCACATTTCCTTTAAATCACGAGCCGCTACTGAGCGCCGATACATAACTACCTCAAACCTCAACTCCCAGGAACCGCCATGAAGCACGATATTTCTGAAGGTTGTATCACTGACTGCATGAGCAGATAAAATCGTTAAGGATTTTTCCAACGTATAATTATCATTATAGCCATTTAATCGTTACGTAAATTGTTATTACTTATTTCCTTTATATTACTACTACTATTAGCAACTCAAGAAATTAATAAATTTTGATATTATTGCATATATCTTCACAATAAAATTGATGTGTCTCCGATTTTTTGTATTATTTACTGGAAGCGAGATATTAATGATAGGAAGATTGACACCCTGTATAATGCGGTGTCTCTATATTAAGCTCAATAAACAATCACACATATTAGAATACAAGAAGGACGTGGGAAAGGAAATATATATACGTGTATACGAATATGGCAAAATTTATAGTTTGTTGCATAAATGATCTGCGGAAACTGAATATGGACCGAAAATGCTGTGATCTTACATTAAGCAAAAGAACCTTGAAACTTAGTGAATGACTAATATGAATTTAGGGTAATAAAAAGTCACAAAGTCGGTGTCTCATCAAATTATTTGTATTACTAAAATCAGGTCTCTTCGAGAAATAGACTACTTCTTTGAAATTCATTTAGGGTGTTTATGTAATGCACAAAAAGGATTTTAGTAATTAAAAACCTTGATCGAGAACCTCACATTTATCTTATATTATGCATACATATGAAAGTGGAATAAATTCTCTAGTAATCATCTGATATTATTGGACAGTGAAGTCACATATAATCCAAATTATAATGTGCTTCATTATGTCATCTGACTTATAGTAGACTAGGCACTGCCACTAGTATAAATATGAAACGTTATCCAAACAGATGGTTTAAGTACTACCAAATCTTTTTTATTTACTTACAATGATCTTAAGTAACCAACGGTTTCTTATAAAACTCCTCATTGCAACTTTTTAACACTGGTTAAAAACTTCCCATTGTCAACTGTTATGTCAGTGACCTTTACCTTTATTGTTATTACCATATTGAGTCATTACCATATTCAGTCATTAGACTAAATTATTAATATTATTAAATTCATTCTACAGTGCAATTCTCCCTGCTAACTTTTGACCCGCTCATTATAAAATTGAGTTGTGGCCAATAGGGGAAGGTAAACCACCTTCTGACGCAAGAATGACAGTTCTAACTGTCAAAATGCGCGGATGGGTGCCATCTTGTTAAAGAAAATGAAATAGGAAAAGGGGTCTTGCGATACATCATTTTGAAGGTCCTATAGAATACTTTACGATGCCCGAATATTACTTTTCCATTAGCACCCGAAACAAAATGACGGAATTTTAAAATTTGCATAGTTGTTACTTTTTTATTATTATTTATTTCATTTACCGTCTTAGAAAAGTAAATACAACTTGGCATGGTAGCAATCAGAGAGCTGTACAATGCCATAACAGCTAGCTGATGCTTACTGCTTTATGCCACGTAAAATCTAAACTAAAATAGTAAATATTATTTTTTTTAAATCCGCTATTTTGTTTTGGGTTCGAATAGGGACACAATATCCTGGGATCGTAAGGTACTCGATAGGACCTTTAAAATGATGTATCACAAGGCCCCACGTCCTATTCAAGTGTTTATTTCATTTATTTTTCCAAAACGGAAAATGAAATAAAAGATAATAAAAAATGAGAAGTATGCAATTTTTGAAACGCCACCATTTTGTTTTGGGTGCGAATAGAGAAGTAATATTCTGGAATAGTAAAGTACTCAATAGGATCTTAAAAATGATGTATCGCGAGACCCACCGTCCTATTTAATTTTCTTTACCAAGATGGCGCCCGTCCGTCATTTTGATATAACTGTCGTTCTTACGTGAAAAGGTAGCTTACCTTCCCCTATAGACCACACCCAAATTTCGTAAAAAAAAATTATCGGATGAAAAGTTCCATGTAAAGTTACTTCTTGATATTAGCATTGTATTCGTTCCAAAACAGCATTAGACGTGTAAAATCATTTAAGTTTGCTTATTTTATCTAAGTATAATTGGTAATTCTGCAATAAGTAGGTTTTAGAACCACTAACTCATGATAAATATACCACATTACCGATAATTCGAAGAAGACAAATGTGTACATTCAGACTTTAAAATGGGAACTCAAGGCTAAACCAAGAGGAGTTCCACTACATGAAGTTATATTAGTATATTTGCTTCTTACATTTCATCTCATTTCAGAATACGATATAGGTATTGATATTGGAAAACAATATATTTTCTTGGGAAGGGATTATGTTTAAATTCGAATTATTTTTTACCATAGTTCACTTCATTAAAATTTTATATGTATGTAGGTATGCTTAATCAAGCACCCATATAAATTGATAATAAACTATCAAATTATTTTAGTTAGTTAATTTTCAACGATTAGAATCCATTTCTTTATGTATATTTAATAACTCACCACAATCTATTACTTGTCAATTATAGCTTATAGCCATAATTAAGTAATATATTTATTGTTTATTAACATTTCCTAATTTAGTTTATTATTGATTGTTGTCACCTAAAAAGAATAAAAATTCCAAAGAAGTATGCGACCTTGCCGTATAAAACTAACCTCGGATCACAGAATCCAAAATGGCGGCCTCGTTAATATTTTATACAGAATAGGACAGGAGAAAGGTGTACGTACACCAAAGTGTAGACTATTGGCGCCAAATAGTATGATAAACATTTTTTTAGGGTGTTATTACTATAATTGTGATGAAATTTTACACAGAGATAAATATAATAATGCATTTATTAGGTATTAAATGAATCGGAAACAACTAGTAGCAAGTAACCCCCTCCCGCACTTGCAAGTTTTTGTTGCACAATAATTGTTGTATTATATGAAACCGAGTTGAATACTTATACAGGGTGTTAGGGAAGTGACGTATTATAATTAAACCGGGAAATCCTGGGATGAAAATAAATTGAAGAAAAATAACCATAAATGGCGCTTTCAATTAATGACCGGATTATATCACCTTATGTCAAATCAGACAAACACATGTGAGGCACTGGCGTAATATGTAAACAATCAACACTGAGTTCTGCAGGGTCAAAAGACGTATGCTCATTTCGGCCGGTGTTGTCATATCTAGACGGCAAACTCTTTAGAAAAAAAATTATAATTTTAACAATTTTTAATTCTTGTATAAACAAATATGATTCCAGAAAACCGACGGCGAAAGATGTTTTGCAAAACAAATAATGGTAATATCACACACAAATTTCAAATTTGTTACAAGCACAGGAAAGTAAATAGGTTAAACGTCATTGACCTTTTAAATAATAATTATCGTTAAAATTCTTTAAAAAAAATGTAATTTTATTTAAGACAGATGCTTTCTTACCTTTACTTATTTAAATACAATTGTTAGTTTCATAATTTTACACAAACCACACTGAATCTAAGTTATAGAACAAAAACTCTCACATAACCTCAAAAATAGCAGCTATTCACATCGAAGAATACACGTGAACGCTGTTTTAATTTTGGTCCTTTTCTTCTCGCGTTGATTTATTTATTTAACTAATTTAAAACACACACATTTTAAATACACATAATGCAATCCTTCAATTCAAAAATGGCATTTTATCTACGAACCATAAAACAGTTAACCTACGAACGAACAAAATAGATACCTTCAAAACTCGGAATAGAGATGGGCAATATTTGAGAGTTTGATATTTCACGAGATTCTTCTCTATTACTTGCCTATTTACCGCGAGATCTCTTGCAAGGCGTTTAATTGATATGGCGTTAATGGAATTTCGACCAAATTGAATAAAATGATAGTGGTAGCTGATAATACTGCGACTGTACTTTTTCTTTTGAGAAGGTTAAAAAATTAAATTAGCCACCTCTACTCCAAATGACAAGACCGACGAAGATTTTATTTTCTTTCTCACGCGGCCATCTCTCCATCTCTTTCACACAATCCACTCGGCGCCGGGCCCACGTAGGTCTATGGGTACAAGCGTGCGACTTGCAAGTGCAAGTGTCAATAATAGAAGAACAGAGTTAGGGTGCGGTCACCTCTGTTGATAACTATTTACACTCTCGGCGATCCGCTTTGTTTTCAGAAGGTACGCGTTTAATAGTTGTAATGATTTTCGGGCTACGCGTCCAAACTTTGTATATTATTTGACATTGTTTTTATAGACGAACCTAAGTTGCTCAGTTAAAACGAGTAGTTTGTTCTGGACGTTTAACGTGATAGAAAAATGGAATGTCGCCGACGAATAAGTCAAATTTCGTCGCGTCGCGCGTAATAAAAAATAATAATCTGACCTGAGTCTATTTTTAAAAAACTTGTTCCTGGAAGTATAAAGATAAATACAAATAGGTAGATAAATAATTTATTTTTATAATTTTATATGGAATTTCAGTTTTTCATTAAGTTTGGCAACATTGCACGTAACATATGTTTCCTGGTATGCCACCACAGGGAGACAAACCCGATCAAATGCCGGATGAGTTGTGGATTTATGGGGCTGTCAATATCACTTTTAAAACGGTCGATTTAAAAAAAAATAGGTAGCGTTTCTCTAGGACACCCAAGGAGTCACCAATTTAAATATAATGCGTCATTTCCATAACACCCTGTATTTGTAATTCAGTCACAATTGCGAGAAGATATAGTTGCGCAAAATAAAAATAATTTTTGATTAACCCTTTCGGTTACGGACTTGTGGATAACTAAATTTTGATTAAATGTAAAAAATAAATATATTTCAATAATAAGTAATTACTTATTTCAAAATTACTATTCGTTGCCATGGAAATGCGTTATTTTTACTTAAGGCAGTTGAGAATTTTAACGTTCCAACGATTGTTTCTTAGTTCATTAATAAATTAAATAAATATTATCTCATACGAAAATATTTCATACCGTTTTAGAGGTATCACCTTTAGAAACCTCACCCTGTATAATATGGTATCTAAAATTTATTTCAACATAACTTTTTATTTTGGCAGAGATTGGAAAATGTAAGACTTAATTTTAATAAAAATCAGAACCAAAAATATACTTTTCATTTGAATCAGCAAAGCTTACCGATCAGTCGCAAATAATTATTAAAGTTTCTCTGCATTTAAATCAAATCATATCATCTTGCTGTAAATTTAGTAAACATATTATTATTGAAAAACCAACCTCTATAATTAATTTAATAACAGCAATGATCAAGTTTTGTTTATTTTAGAGAAATTTAATAATTCATCGACTTAAAATTTCGCTAAATGGGCTAAAATTTAATTATATTAAAAATTTCATTTAAATAAATAAAAGTTAGCTATTGTTATTATTTAATTGTCACATACCTTTTGGATTTTTAAATTACCAAATACTACATTTAATTGGAAATGCTTAAACAAATAAAGTAAATAAAAACTAATTACATCATTGTTTTAATTATGACCGTTTCCGAATGTGACAAAAAATTAAATTGTATTTTAATTAAGTTAACTTTGTAAAAGTTGCGGTTCTCTCTTTAAATCCACCTCACGCTTTTCGTGCGCTTTGTAATAGTCCAGTCGCCTGTCAAATACTGGCGTTGTATGAGTATCGTAATTGGATGCCAGAAGTATAATCCAGTCAACTATCAAGACTAAGTGTCGATGTTGGTGACTATTTCAATTAGATGCTGCGAACATATCACCAAATATTTGAAAACAATTTGATATGATTAAAAGATTAAAATCATTTCGAGTCAAAATTAACAGCTTGTAGAATATTGAAGGAAATCTGGCATTGATAAATATTTCTTAAATAATTGTTAGACAATTATTCATCCCTTTTTTGTAATTATTGATATAGAGGGTTTAACAAATTCGTCCTTCACCATTGGGATTTCGCAAACGGTAAGAGATACGAAGTCGGTAAAATAAGGGTAACGTTGCGTAATTACGGGCCAAATAATATGACGCAAAAATATAATAACAGGAGCTTTCAAAATATTTGGAAAAATCTAAAATTTTGCGTTTCGGTTTCTATTTCTTTTCTGACTTTGTTCGAAGAGATGTTCAAAAACAAATTCCACTTTCTCATTGCTACTTTTTATTCTCCGCAAGATGGCACCGTCAGATCTTTAATGCGACGTTTCGTCTTTGGGTCACCATCAACATCTAAATTTTTTTAAATACGGCCCTGGATTTTTTTGTTTAAATTATGAAATGTGAAACGTTCAGCAACACTTACTCGTTTTCCGACATTTTGTTCCTTAAATAGACAATTTCGAATTAAACTGAAGAGTATTTTAATGAAGATGGTCAATTTAAGGAACAAAACGTCGAAAAACCGCTGAACGTAGATTTAGTTCCTTTTTCATAATTTAAACAACCCCGAACAAAAAATTCCAGGGTCGTATTTAAAAACAATTAAGTTGATGATGGTGACCCACAGACGAAACGACTCAGTAAAGATCTGATGACGCCATCTTGTGGAGAATAAGAAGTAACAATGAGAAAGTTAAATTTATTTTTGGACATCTCTTCGAACAAAGTCAAAACCGAAACGCAAAATTTTAGATTATTCCAAATATTTTGAAAGCCACTGTATTTATTATTGATTTTTTTGCAGCGTATTATTGGGCCCATAATTATGCAACTTTGCCCTAATTTAACCGATTTCGTGTCTCTGACCGTTTCCGAAATCCCAATGGTGTAGGACGAATTTGTTACATCCTGTCTCCATATATACAATTTTCTATTTTAATTCAATTGTCTTAACATCTGTCAAATGTAAAATCGTGATTCGTTATTTTCTATTAAGGTGAGGCCACTTCATGCTATTTATTACGTCTTTTTTATAGAAAATATCTGACATTATGCAAAGAAATAAAAAAACTATATACCAATTACAATGCTCAGAGATAATAAAATAATTTTACAGTCATGGTCTGATATGATAATTTATTTCCTACTTGGTTATGGTCACTTTGTCAAAAACGTTTCCCTAAATAATACAATAAATAAGAATGTTATACATTGCGCTGTGGGCGAAGTACATTAAAATTAATGGCAACTATATTGCATGAACTATTTTTTTTAAATAATTACCTACTCATATTCTTTGTTATATACTTTCCAAAAAAGGACTAGATTTTATAATATTAAAGTTTATGCCTAACTGAGGAAAATATGTATGAAAACAAAGGTAATACAAGCCAGGCCAAAGGTGATGAGTAAAAACAAAGGTATTACGATGTAACCCATACCAGTTCATCCATAATTTTCAAAAAGTAGGTACTAAATTTAAGTCCAATGGTATTAAAGTATTAAATCTGGCGAACTAAATCTAGTACTAGAGTACTAACTATGATAACACTGCCGATGAAACCCCAGAACTGCTGAAAACTGATGGAACGGGACTAAATCAAAGACATGAGCAATGTCAAATGATAACTTATCAATCTTCCGCTTGATCATCAAGGGTTGCCTAATATACAACAAAATAATTAAACACATGCCCAAACATCACGTTGGATATGTTAAGTGTGAACTAATAAATTTTTAACATTTTGCTTGTGCAATAGGCATAGCCGAGGACATCATAAGATAGTGAGATGATTATGAGGATGCCCAATCCTTACCGACTTTCGCACCAACCAATTTTTCATCTAATCACCACCATTGACTTGAAACAAACATGAACCCGGTATTTCTATCTGCTTTGTACACGTCAATATGACGCCAAATAGTAGAAAAATAAACACAACAAAAAAGAGATGGAATTCTATCTGTAGAATCCCCATTTTTTTGTCTTCTGTCTGTTTCTGTTTTAATTCTAATAGCTGATCGGTTTGATATGTGTTGGTTAGGAAAATAATCAATCGACGGACGTGACTCAAAAGTTTATATTTTTTTCCAGTTTACGTCAGACTTACCATATTGAGTTAAGAATTATTATTTTTTCCACAATCAATACTTAAATTTAACACACAAACACTGGAAGACGACAAAGCATTTTATTTAACAATAACGGCAAATATGACAGTCGTTAATCCGGTAGTGTCACATGTGAAAGAAGGTATGTAGGACGTCCATTCCAATAAGGGCTTTATAAAAAGTACGTTCGGAACGCTATCTTTTTCCATTCAACAGAAAAGGATAAAGAGAAATTGTACTAATTTTCAGAGATCCCCGATTGCTCTTCTGAGAAGTTGTTTACAATCTACCTAAGAATGTTAATTATTTATTCTTCAAATACTGTAAACCAAAGCCGTATCCTCCTTGATTTAAAATCCTTGATTACCCCTTATTTTGCAAATTAAGGCATTCCCAGAGTGAAATCAATGACTACATGTATATATCAGTTCCGGCGCAAATCAACATTCTTTACTTTTTTATCAATAGCGAGTTATCAGACTGGGTATACCATTATAACCAAGGTCTTGTATTAATTTCCGTAAAGTGATCATAATGCACACTTAATAAAAAGTTGTAACAATAGACACGCGCTATTGGGTCCTGTTAACGCTACATGATCAATTTACCATAATTCTGCTCCACGTTACCTGCATATCGCAACTTCCAGTAATTGATAAATATCTTATAGGACATTTAAAAAAGGATATTTAAATTTCAGCTATTTCCTCCCAATCCTATCCAGGAGCGTATTCAGGAAAAGTGAAATTCTCCGCAACCCCCTTTAATTTTAAAAATATGTATTCGTTGCTATGGGGTGTTGAATTGTTATTTTTTAAATGGTTATTTTTTAATATCTCCGAAAGTACTTTAGATATTATTTTCAATTTTGGTATGTGTTAATAGAATATAGAACCACAAATTTTAGATAGAAGAGTTATTCAATTGTTCCATCAGTGGCGTCCTTGCAAACATGTCCTCTAATATTTTTTACAAAGAAGATGGTACGCCACTGATATTTTGCCATGTCCATATTTTCTGATTATTAACATTGATAAAATAATTAATGATAAATTTTGTGTTATAAAAATTGTTGAAAATGGCCACTTTCACTTAAAAGGCATTCTTCCTCCCATCATCGCATCGAATTGCCACTCGTTCAAATATTCCCAGCGTATTCCTTATTGTTTCACACGAGGTAACTATTCGCTCTCTTAAATCTTCTAAAGTGTTAATGGAAGTTTTATATACAAGAGTTTTAAGATGACCCCACAAAAAAAATCTTAACTGTTGAGATCGGGGGATCTTACTGGCCATTGCTGCGGTCCTCCGATGATTAGGATAAACCAGGGGTCGGCAACCGTTTCAGACGGAAGAGCCAAAAGTTTGAGATGGAAGAGCCAAAAGCTATAATTTACACAATCTCTCAGGTTTTAAAGAGCCACTATAGGCCGCAATTTGATATCGAAATAGACACAACTTGACATCGAAAGAGACGCATGCGGCTCGCGAGCCTTCAGGTTGCCGACCCCTGGGATAAACCGTTCATATACAAAATGTATCATTAATTATTTTATCAATGTTAATAATAATGAGTTTCATTATGAATTTAGTGGTTTTAATCAAGAACGGGTCTGACGAAAAAACTCAAGAGACCGTTCTCATGTCGAATTAACCAGGCTAATCAGAAAAAATATCCACATGGAAAAATGTCAGTGGCGTACCACCTTTTTTGTAAAAAATATCAGAGGACATGTTTGCATGGTGGAACAATTGAATAACTTTTCTAACTAAAATTTGTGGTTCTATATCCTATTATCACATACCAAAATTGAAAATAATATCTGAAGTACTTTCGGAGATATTAAAAAATAACCATTTAAAAAATAACAATTCAACACCCTATAGCAAACGATTTAAGCCGTTGCGGACATATGTTCATATGAACTTTTCTTTATAAAATGACCTAAGGAATCACACCCTGAAATATTAGCACGTCATTAAGGAACACCTTGTATAGTTAAATGTTATATTTACTTTTAAATGTATATGATAAAGAAATACAAGCAATTTGGGGGGTTTCGACCCACAAAACCCCCTTTGGCTGCACCACTGTGGTACTTTTGAGAGAATAAAAAATTATAATTATTATTTACAAGGTAAATAAATTATCTCGAGGCAAATCGAAGAATATATGAAAGACGATAACAAAAATAAAAAGAATAAACAAAATAGAGAAGACAAAACCTACAATTTATGAGGGAGGTTATTAGCAATGTTCCCAAATTTTTTCAAATAATCTTAACGCAAATTGTAGTATTTAATAGGAGATTGGTTTGATTATAAATTTTTTCACTCATCAATTTCAATTTTGTCATTTCTTGGATAATAATTAATCGATTAATTCTAATAATTTTACGATATAATAATTCCAACTATTCCCAGAATATTTTATAATAACCGTTGGTAATTAATTATATTTTGTAAGAATTAATTTTCGGAATCTATGAAAATAAAAATTTTGCGCTTATTCTTGTAAAATAAATTTATTAGGAAAGGATGGAGCCACTACTACACCGGTACCAGATTGTTTTTCAACATTGGTATAAAATATGTATATTAATGAATAAACCGTGTTTGCTTTTCCACAAATACAATGATTTAATTCAAAATAGTACTTCCAGGAGCAAGAACACAATAACGATTTATTTTCATTTTAATTTCTGAATCAGTTATTTGTAAATAAGAAGGCAAGGTAGTATGCAAATGAAATGCAGTAATCCGTGTACTTCCATGGCGCCTATAATGTAATAAAATTGTAATCAAGTCGAATTGAAACATTTTTTCTTAAGTTGATTAAAAAGCATTTAAACGGTTTTATACTAGAGATGGGCAAAACTGCTAATTTTGATGAGCAGTTAAAGCAGCTACTGCTACTTTTAAATATCAGTTTAAAAAAGCTATTCGTAGCACCATGTATTGAAACCGTGCCGGGTTTGTGATCGCGATGGCGATCGCGGAATCACGCCAATGGTACCGAGCAATACAATCGGATTTCGCAATGATTGATATTTCTTGTATTTTTTATTAAGCGCTGGTATTTAATCTTAGATGCAATGCACCTAATTCCTACAGTGTTTACTGTTTAGTGTTCATGATCAAACCAACCAAACATATAGTTTTTTTATGTTGTATATTGTATTCCAATTTGTATAAGGACAAAAATATCCCGCGATAAGTGTCCTATACTCCTAAGTTCCTAAGTTAAGGTTCACTGACATTACATATACCTGGTTGGTTGGTTGGTTAAAGGCGGGGGTCGGTTTAAAGGCCCGAACTTCAAATCACTGCAGCCTTTCGGCTTATTGTGTACCCCGATCTTGTTAGAAGATGTTTGTTCCTTCTATGAGGTCCAGTAACCTTCTACCAAGCTTAACATGTGGGAGGTTGTCACCACGTTGTATGTTCCCGAAGATATTTTGTCTTCTACGAGACAGCGCTACGCAGCGGTATATTATGTTTGAGCCGCAGAGTCTACATTCAATGGATCCGTTGTTTATCCCTGTACCTGGTCCTGATACTTCTGGTACCTTTTCTGCTACATCACGGGATTAAGTGCTACACCAACAACCAACACTGAATAAAAAATCTCCCAAATATGTACAATTACATAGTGCGTTCTATATAAAAAAAACCGCTACAACATAATTACATTTAAAAGCAGCTACCGAATTAGCAATCGATCTCTAATATATATATATATATACCATACTGTAACACTACGTCAAAAATCGTATATGTAGATTGTTTTTACCAAAATTAAACTAATTTTAATTCTTCCTCTTCTTACAAAATTAAACTCAGCAACTTTTGCAATATCTTAGCAAGCTATAATTTTTGGTACTTTAATAACTCAAATATTGATAATGTTATTTAAATGTTTATATTGGTTTAAGAAATAATCTATAAACCGCCATTCCGCTTTAATATTAAAAATCGATGATGATAATGATGATGATGATGATGACGATGATGATAATTATGAAGATGATGATACCGTTCTTATATTCTTCAATCGGTTATATATGATATTGAAAACCAGTACCTATATTGCTATAAATTAAAATTTTCTATAAAGAAGTTAGTATTACAGTTTTCTCTTTACTGTAGATATAAGTTTTAGTAATGACAGTGGTCAAATTTTACATACGTCGATACGAAATACAAGTCTAATTAAATAATAAATTACTGAAGATTTACATAAATTAAAAACTCGTTAAATTGTTATTTCTGGCGCCTAGGCGCCTGCAACATGCAGGTGTGTAATCGTTAAGATAGTGGTACTGCTTTTATTACCTTGTTTTGGGATTTTTCCTGTGCTCATTTAATATTTAAGAAGCCTTCTTCGGATTAATAATTTGCCTTTCAAATAGTTCTTGCTACTCAGACTCAGCGGCTATAAATAGATAAAACTGTACAATTTTTATATACATAAATAGGTAGGTAATAAGTATAATATTAATTGGAATAAGAAACCAAGTGACCGACCTACTTCAGTGATATAATTGAAAATGAAATAAATGCTATAACATTTCGCATATACCTTTATACAACACATTGCTTATGCAATGTGTTTCTAATAAGACATATATCATTAATTATTACCCATTAGTTTTGGTAGCGTTCAAAGAAAATAAGGGATACTTAAAAGTAAACCAATACTCAGTCTAGGTTAGATGACTCTGTAGATTACTATTTTATTTCCATTAATAATTGTTTCAATTTTTAATAGTAATTGTTATTGATTCTTCCTTTTCTTGACATTTTAAGATAGCTATATTTAAGTTATATTAAACAGTCGGATCGATGACAAAAAATGTTTGCAAACGTACACTTATGTGCGAATAATTACAAACGCACCTTTAGATACAGTCAAAGTTACAATGGAGCCACCATCTAGATTATATCATCTGTAAACACTATAAAACACCAGCTACTCAGGATTCCCTACTTCTGATTAGAATATCCTTGAAGTATGCCTTGAAAGTGCGACCTGAACCACTCAAACAGCCCAAGTTGCTTCTATTGATCGGATTCTACTAACTTTATTTATTACTTTACTTCAATTAATATAATTAGGTTTGTTTTACCTATTAAGTTACTTTTCTTCTTCGTTTTATCGTGTTTTTATTTATTAAATGTTCCTTTACCTTCGTCAACTTCCTCTACCTCCATCTTCTTCTTTCCTCTTCTTAAGTTATATCGCGATAATATTAACATATTAACACTGATGATGACGCTAATAGGTTGTCATTACTTCTAATATTATAATCAAAATTTAGGTTCCAATCGCTCCCATAAATAATAATAATAATAATAATAATATATTACATACTTGGGTATAAATAATGTACAAATTTGTCATAAACAGTCTATTACTATGCAAATCAGTTCCTATAGGGTGTTTAGTATTTGCACCTAGGGAACTAAATCCCTGTATGTGCAAAAGGAATATTCAGAATAAGATTTACGATTAATATCTAAATACTTTTTACTATCGTTGTAGGAATTAGTAAAATGTGTATATATAATATAATAATATATAGTTAGACTTAACCTATAAGATCTAAAATTAATTATAATAATTGTAATTTGCACCGTTCTTGTGCTTTAAAACAAAAACTTATATTTATTTGAAAAGAAGTGCTTGTTTGGTTTAGAATAGATGGCTGAACTTATGCCCGTTTACGTATATGAATGTTCTGCAGCAGTTCCTGAATTTTTTAATATTGTTGATCTCCTTAATTTCTCCCGGTAGCATGTTATATATTTTGAGGGCGAGGCAACTGGAAGATCGCAGCTTGATATTTGTGTTACTGTGAGGTATTTTTAGGTGTTTATTAGTATTGCTTCGCGTTTTGTGTTGATGGTTAATATGTTTCTTGAGTTCGGTTTTTTTATGTATAAATATTGAGGCTGCTAATATGTAAAGGGATCGAATATTCAAAATTTCCTCATTGTATAGTAAATGGGTTGCGTAGCGTTTCTTTTTTTTATTAATTATTTTTAATATGTAATTTTGTACAATATTTAATGGTTTTAGCGAGTTTGTGTACAAGCCACCCCACGCAATTATGCCATAATTAATTAAGGATTGAATTAGTGCTTTATATATGGAGAATAAAATTTTTTTTCCAAGTATTTCCCTTAGGATATAAAATTTGTGGATTAATTTCCTAATGTTTTTTGTTAGGTTTAAGACATGTATCTTCCACTTAAGGTGTTTATCTATTGTAATACCTAAATATTTTGTGGTTTCTACTTCACGAATAACCTCATTTATGTTGTCAATTTTTATTTCATTAAAATTTGGACGATTAGATACGGTTAGGGAAAAGGCTATGTAGTTGGTTTTTGATGTATTTAGTGTTAACTTAAAAAAATCTAGCCAGTGTTTTATTGTCCTCATTCCTTGTTTAGTAGTGTTTTTTACCTCATCCCATGTTGAACCTCTGAAAATCACCGCTGTGTCATCAGCGTATGATATTATTGTGCCATTATTGATACGCATTTTTGTTAAGGAATTTATATATATTATAAAGAGTATGGGGCCTAAGACGGTTCCTTGGGGTATGCCTATTTTAATAACTAGGGGATCACTCCGGGTATCCGCTATTTTTACTGTTTGCTGACGATCTGTCAGGTAGCTCTCTAAGACATTCAAAACGACGCCTCTTATTCCGTAATTGCGTAGGGATTCTAGGAGTAATTGATGTGGCACTGTATCGAACGCTTTTGCAAGATCGAGGAATACGGCTAAGCATTTCTTGTTATTGTCTAATTGATTTGTTACCTGACTGGTTAGTTCATATATTTCAGTATTAGATCCGTTTATAAATCCGTATTGGTTTTTTGAGAGAGTATCATTATTGTCGAAAAAGTTTGTTAATCTATCTTTGACGCATTTTTCAAAAATTTTTGCAAAGTCATTTATGACACTGATTGGTCGATAGTTGTTTATCTTGGCTTTCTCACCCGCTTTATGAATAGGAGTAACGGTTGACGTTTTAAATCTGTTTGGGACTTTACCTGTTTTAAAAATTATGTTTATTATATGACTAAGAGGTTTTATGATGTATTTATGGACTAATTTTATTATGTAAACATGATGGTCTGGTCTGCTGAGTTAGGATTGCAGTTTGCATCTCCAATATGCCTTTTATGAACAATGAAATTATCATATTTTATTGAAATATTTTGTTTAGTGAGTCCTTAAATTTAAAGTATTAATAAATCACTTTCCTTTAACTTCAGGTATGGCGAGAGACAAAGAAGAAATAGCGCAGTGGAAATTACCGGAATCCAACTTCTTTCCGCCACATTCATTCAACTCAAGAAACCTTACCAGCAGCTACTTATTCCTATTACCATATACATTGGTGTTGAACAGGCATTTATCAGCGCAGATTTCACCCAGTCTTACGTATCTTGTGCATTAGGTAAGTTTTAAAAATCTATTCATAAAGTGATTCGTCCGTGTCAGTGAGTTGTGATGTGTAACAAGGTATTTTGTTAGCTACCCTAATCGGTACCGCAATGCGGCGAAACCAAGGGTTGTTTGGGGATTTAAGCAATTATAGTATTTTTTTTATTAATCTATTGCACATAAGTTTGTACAGTTAAATATATCGGTGCACGATAGATATGGTTTCAATACTAACCAAACTAGTTATGTTTAGAGCTAGCCAGTTCCAAAATTATTGGGTTTACAATATGGATTATTAGAAAAAATTCCCAAAAAGTTGCTTATGAAATCTTTACAACGCGATGCGCGATATAATAATATCGAATATACGTTTAGCAGTATAATTGTTAGATAGCTTAGGTTATTGTCAAACCTCCTATCAAAATTCCTGTAATGGGATATATAGGTGCATCGGGAGGAACGAGCCAACTCCAGGAGCATATTGTATAGGCGAAAATAATTTAAAGAAACTTATACGATATTTATTTATTTTCAAGTATAGCGTAATAAAAAAAAATCCAACGTTTATGTAAATGGTTTGAGAATATCATCAGCGATTTCCACATCAGAGAAATCCTGGTAAAAACATGTTTATTAGAGTTTTCAACAAAATGTGTAAAACCGAGAAGCTTCCCAGTGATCTGAAAGAGCTACTCGACAAAATTAAGAAGAAGAGGAAAATATCCTGGATTTAGTAGAAGCAGAACCTGTTGACGAAGAATTGCTTTCCAATTGGGCATACAAAGAGTAATTAATACACTCCAAGAGTAAGGCCTATATCCATTCCATGTACAGCGTGTACAGCTTCTACAACCGGAAGACTATGCTAAGCGTATGGAATTTAGTCGGTGGATAAATAATATTCGTCGTGTTGTTTCACTCATACTTTTTACAGATGAGCCACCATTCACCCGGCATTAATAATACTCCCACCTCTCATGTATGATCAGACGAAAATACTCACGTAATAGTGGAAAGTAATTTCCAGCACAAATTTTCGGTAAACGTGTGGTTTGGTATCATTAATAGTTATTTAATTGTCCTTTTCATTTTGAAGAGTCGCCGCATGGAAGAGCACTACTTAAATTTTTGTTTAAATGAATTATAATGCCCTCTAAGAATGCTCCTGTAAACGTCAGAATGCAACTGTATTATCAGCAAGATGGAGCTCCTGCTCATCAGGCCAAGCAATGTTTTGAACGAAAGGTTTCCAGGGTCTTGAATTGGTCGTGGTGGTCCTATTAGTTGGTCCAGGATCTCCAGACCTCACACCACTAGACATTTGTTTATGGAGCTGGTTTAAATATGCAGAATTGTGTTGTTTGTAATTAAGCTATAACTTGAAAACAAATGAAAATCGGATAAGGATATTTTTTACATTATTTTCACTGGTACAATACACTCCTGGAGTTTTGATCCGTTCCTCCCGATTCACCCTGTATAATACTAAATTTATTTTGTATTTCTAGAAATTGGAACTTTACACGCAAAATTACTGTAAAAAACCCAGGGAACAGATTACTAAAAGGTTTTTTGCTATTTCGGTAAAATGTATTTGAGCAATTATTCTTTGTAGGATCACTGAACTGTTAATTTCTATTTGAAATGTGGTCTTTTGACGGCTGATTTCCACCAATGTTGCCCAAAACAGATTAAATTACCGTTAAATTTTAGTCGAAAATTGCACCAATGGTTAGCAAAAACTGGTTTATGATACTTTTTGCTGGTATTACGTAAAAAGAATTACAAAATAATTGGTCAACAAATGCTGAATTACGTACGTTACCTTTGTATTTCTAAAGCCGCAGGTTATTTAACAGTATACAATATTTATTTTTTTAAATATATGTAAATTTTTTAGTTGTTGGATGTTAATTACGCAGTTTAATAGCGTTCTTAGAATAAGACATTCTGAATTCCCTGTTCTGACAGGTTTAAGTTATATTTGAAACTGATTGATAGGTGTGTTAATCGCCTGATGAATTTCATCACTCTTTGGTGGTATGTCCTCCATGAAGTGCCACGTCTACGTTGTGTTGTTTTCCATGTTGTTTTAAAGTTTGAACAAAGAAAAATTTGTGTCGAGATTTTAGATTTGTTAACTTAAATCTTACTATGACGTTTTCCTAACCAGTGTTTTGTATTTCACTGCCAGAAAATGAAAATTATGGAAAGTTTAATTGTTCACTTATTTGTGACTAATTGATATTGCATCCAGTGGTTTAGGTTTATTTGAAACGATGTCTTTTTGTAGATGATTATCTTTGGCCTCAAAAAAGTTTCGGCAATCACGGAGCCAAATATTTTTCCATGGGACATTCTTTTTAGGTCTCTAAACAGGTAGTAGTCGAAGCCAAATTGCAATTCTTACAATTTTGTCATTGTTGCTATCGATTTGTGACACGGCCCATTGTCTTGATGAAAGAGCACTATGTTCTTTTGCATTTGAGGCGGCTTCTTTACAATTTCCTCCTTCCAACGCACCAGTATCGCCATATAATATCCTCCTTTTTCAAGGTAATCGACCAAAATACCTTGCGCTTCCCAAAATACAGAGACCTTAACCTTACCGACCGACATTTGCGTTTCTGATTGTTTCGTGCGGCTTTCATCGGATCCTGTCCACGCAGCAGACTCTAGATTTGATTCCAGAGTGTAGTGATGATTAATTAAAGGTTGGTACTTTCCCAAAACCATATAAATTTATCAATTGTGACGCCATCTGTATTTTTATCCTAGAAACTTATTGAGTAATGTATATTATACAGTGCGGTTCTTTAATGCCCTAATTATTACAAAATTTGGATGATGCCAATAGGGAAAAACTACCTTCTGACTCAAGAAGGACAGTTCTAACTGTCAAAAGAGCGGACGGGTGCCATCTTGGTAAAGAAAATTAAATCGGGAAATGGGACCTTGCGATACATCATTTTACAGGTTCTATCGTGTACTTGACGATACTAGAATATGACTTAATAAATCTGCTGGTATTTCAGCCTTTGAATTAGAATATCAAAATGATATTTTGTTCCTTTCGGAAAGCTGGTGAGACACTGGTCAATGGTTACTTGCAAATTTCAAGAACTGAACAATAAAAGTGTTTTCACAAGAACACCACGACGAAACAATTGTAGTCAGAACGATTTTTTATTGGAAACAAACATATTAACATAAAAATAGAGAATACATAGATTTGTTGTTTCTTCTGTACACTTTTAATGCTTTATGAGCACTATACAGGGTGTTAGGGTGATGATATTATAAACTTCTAGGGCATATAGAATATATGAAATACAAAAAAGAAATCATAATGTGAACATTTGTCCGGGAACGCTTCCTCAGGAAGCTACGACGATTGCTTCTTTAAACTAGTTTTCGTTTTGTAGCTCCGGAACTACTCTAGCTATCGCAGCCAGTTTAGGCACATCAATTACCGTTAGTAAGTTCATCTATTTGTGCCTATTGGGCAATGTTAACTTACAACCAGGGGCGTGCGCAGCAGAGAGTAATACAATTTGTAACATTAAATTTTAAAAAAATCAAAATTTTCGATTACATTATTATTTAAAACGATATAAGTATGTATAAATATGTATAAGTATGTTTTTTTTAGGCGTCCAGAATGTCGGATTTGTCATGATCTGCTTTGGAGTGGTAAACGCCATCTGCAGTTTACTTTTTGGAAGCGTCATGAAGTACGTTGGAAGAGTTCCCATTATGATCCTTGGTGCACTCGTCCACGCAGGCATACAAGTATTCTTGTTGATCTGGAGGCCCCACCCTGCGACACCACTATTGTTCTTCATGGCTTCAGGCTTATGGGGTGTTGGTGATGCTGTATGGCAGACACAAGTAAATGGTGAGTAATGTCCTTTCGAACAAACACAATCTAGATGGTTAAGTTAGACAGACACACAATTTTGTTTATCACCCAAGTATATTGACAGACTATATCATACCCAGCTGTCATAATATATTTATTTATAAAAAAATTTGTTAACCCATTGGCGTACGGATTTATAGGGGTTTACAAATAAGAACTATAACATGACAGACTATTTCATACCCAGCTGTCATAATATATTTATTAAAAAAAAATTTTGTTAACCCATTGGCGTACGGATTTATAGGGGTTTTCGAATAATAACTATAACATGACAGACTATATCATACCCAGCTGTCATAATATATTTATTAAAAAAAATTTTGTTAACCCATTGGCGTACGGATTTATAGGGTATTTCAAATAATAACTATAACATGACAGACTATACCATACCCAGCTATCATAATATATTTATTAAGAAAAAAATTGTTAATCCATTGGCGTACGGATTTATAGTTGTTTTCAAATAATAACTATAACAGTAAAGTACCTTCAAAGATTATTTTATTTCAGAACTAATATTAGATTTTTGACAATCCTCAAAACGACCCGATACGAAATTTCAATGAACTGACACAGCGTGCGTACGATTAATTTTATTTTTATTTCTTCTTCTTCTAAAAAATATTTACATCTAAAATACGTACGATAAAAAAACAAGCTATACAAGAAATACCGAAAATATAAGCTTGGTTCCATTATAAGTGGAACACTCTGTATAATGAATTTTTAACTAATGAAAAATAATACTTGACCACTACAGACTCCTAAACTAACATTCGTAGGTATATGTTTCTTTAAAATGTATAAATTTCCGTATCTAATCACCCTGTAGAAAATATGTAAAAACATAACAGCGCTTTATATTATTTAGACTTTGTAGTTCCCTAGTTTGAATAATTAACACGCCTAGGGGCGATATTACTAACCAGCTATAACCGGTTGCTCTTTAGCCATGGGCAAGGCTGGACTTGAACTTTGAGCGTAGCTTGTCTGCCCCAATAAATTTACATAAAATTGCCGTTTCTTAACCAGACGTGATATATTAGAAGTTAATGGTTTAATTGTTTACATCACTTAATACTTAATTATTATTAAGGATAAATAAATATCAGCTCTTAACGTTGTCATTGAACCTTTGAAAAAAGGAGCTTGTCTCGATGGTCCTATTGCAATTACAGCCTGCTGCAGAATTAACCAGCCAATTAAACCTTCAGTTAATTTAATCATGTTGTTAATGTTTTGACCGTTATAAGTGGCAGAAGAATAAATAACTGTTAGCATGTTTCAAATATCTGATGTGTGTATCAAATTAGGACCAAAATTACCAACCCTTACTTATCTGGCAAAAAATGTAACGTTTATATTTTAATTGGTAAAGGTATCAACCTCTATTACACATGTTCGAATGTTCTATTCAGTGTTTCTCAAACTGGGGTCCGTGAGCAGTTATTTTGGGATTCGCGAACAACTAAGTGAAAATAAAATTTCACAAAAACAAATTATCGTAATCGCCTTAATGCCGAACCAGATGTATAAGGCCGCAGCTTCCTTCAAATCAAGCCCAGCATAAAATGTCTTTGTGGAAGAAGAAAGCAGAACTATCCATCTCACTAGGAACATGCTGCAGCCAGTGATATATTATTCAAATTATTGCTTATTAATGCTTCTTGATTTGTGAAAAGAATAAGATTCGAATAAAAATTATTTTTACTTAAAGCTAATGAGTTATGCATGACTTGCTCTCCTAGAAATAATTCTATACTAATGCAGCGAGCGGCGGGGGGTCACAACAAAATTCTAGAATCAAAAGGGGTCCGCGGTTAAAAAAGTTTGAGAAACGCTATTCTATATCATTGTTTAAGAACCGCAAGTTGGTGTAGTGTAGACTATTCTTAATGGCCTCTATATGTTGTCTAATACATTTAAGATTTTAATTAATAATATAATATGGCAAAATATAATTATATACATAATATTCTGTAAAACAAGTCTCTACTAGGATGTAAGTAGATTGTCCACTCTGGAATTTTAGCCTTTAGCAATATAAAAAATGGAGAAAGGTCCTTATTGACCTTATTGTTTGATTTATAGATAACTAGATAAAACTAGTATGAGAATTATAAATAGTGATGACGGGTTACCAAAACGCATAAACATTGCTTTGGTCACAAATAAAATTGTGTTTGTTCGTATGTATTTTTTATAACTAAATAACATATGCCGGCTTACACCACACTTAATAAAAACACGTTAAGCAAGTCTTTATATTAAGCAAGGGCGGATCCAGAACTTCGGTTTGGGGGTCAAATTGCGTTTTTTTTTTTTGGGGGGGGGGGGTCATGCATGGAAACGTTACGAAAAGTAATACTCTGCCGGTATATATGGTATTTTTCTTGTTAAATTTATGGTTGGTGGGGGGGGGGGTCATGACCCCCCCCCCCTTTAAAAGAAATGTCTAGCAAAAATTGTACTTACTCATCATCGTCTTATTCTAGGTTTATATGGTGCTCTGTTCAGGCGAAACAAGGAAGCTGCATTTTCTAACTACCGTCTATGGGAGTCCGTAGGTTTTGTTGTAGCTTATGCATATTCAACCCAACTTTGTGCTCGTATGAAGTTATATGTCCAACTTGCCATTTTATTAGTCGGTAAGTAGTACAGTTGTTTGTGTTAGAAGTTCGCGCATGCCATGAAGGCCGAGATTTTTGCCGAGATATCTGCCTTTAAGGGAAACTATATGTGTACCGGACTTCATTTAAACTAGGTCATTTTTACATTAGATAATAGCTGGAGTTATAAATAAATTATTTTCACTATACATTCGTTATAAAATTTACAATATATTTTAGTAATTACTTGATTTTACTAAATATATTAGAAATTCTAACTATATCGCAAGTATTCAAATTGACACCCTGGATACATATTATGTTACTAACATCTTATTTCAGTTACAAATGGCAACCTTTATTTACTCCCGTAAGAAGGAAAAACCTATAGTAGAATACATTGCTATTGCATTGCAGTTACTAGGTTTTTCCTTGAGTGAAGAGCAATTTAATAAATTAAATTAACCAATATAATTTGTTTATTGAATAAGAATGGATTGATTGATTCTGGCTTTTCCTTTCTTTTTTGAGCAAATTGTCCTTCGCCTGGTGAGCCGGCACTATTCTTCAAAGTCTGTATGAAGTTATTTGAAAAATAATATAATATATTATAACATAACAGCGTAAATATTTGTACTGAAAAAAATGAAAGAAAAAAACTATTATTTTAGCGAAGGATTTAGCAAAGGTTTAATCGGACCAGAATTGTGCCCCCAATTTCAAGTGTGTCCTAAAAGGCATTACAAAAATTAAGTACAGATACATTCATTAAATATAGGTCATTGATATAACATAAAGCGTGTATCAGCCAAATGGAATGGAATAAATTCTATAATAAATGAACGAAAAACGCTCGGACACGTCGATTGATATTTCTAGTTGCGCATTTTTTCCAATAAAAACTTTTCATACAGGGTGTGTGATGTAACAGTGGCCCACACCAACTGATTTTTGGCTCCCTCAGAAAATTTCAGACATATTTAATGTACAATATCCTATACTTATTTTCTGTTAAGGAAATATTAAATGTTTCTCTTTACTGAATGAAATAAAAAAAGGTATAAGTAGTTTTATTTACTTATGTTTAAAACGCGTGACCTTAGCAAATTGTTGTCTTTCTGCATGGCAGTAGTTGTCAGCGTTTGAATTTCGTTAACTGCATATCAGAGAAATGGTTTATTTAACAGAAATGCACAAAATAACAATTCTACAGATGATTGGTTATGGAGATAAAATACTGACACAAATAGAAGTTGCTCGCTTATTTTATGAAATATTTACAAATTGGCCGCCTATAACTCAAGGGAGAATTAGTAAAATAGAAAAGCAGTTCCGTCAACTTGAGCAGATAAAAAAATTAGCTGCCAATGGAATCGATGGAATGGCCAGCACGATCCCCTGATCTGACGCCATTAGACTTCTTCTTATGGGGTTATGTCAAAAATATTGTATACAAAACTAAACCACTGGATTTAGCTGACTTAAGAAGACGAATAACACTTGCAATTAGATTGGTCACGCCTGAGGTGTTCAGTCACGTTAGAACACATTTTTATTTAAGATGTTGCCAAGACGTTCGCGGTAAGCAGATTCAATATCTCCTATATTAATGATTTTTTTTGTTTTTTACATTATCAAGAAATAAACAGTATTACTTATTAGTTTTTGAGTGTGTTGTTAATTTTTGCAATAAATCTAAAAACACTTCATATTTCCGAAACAGTCGAATATAGGTATAGGATATTGTACATTAAATATGTCTAAAATTTTCGGAGGGATCCAAAAATTGAATAATATACAGAGTATTGTATTTAAAATAAGAACGTTGGTATTGGCCACTGTTATATGACACACCCTGTATGAAAAGTTTTTATTGAAATAAATGCGCAACTAGAAATACCAATCGACGTGTCCGAGGGTTTTTCGCACACGCCCCCATTTATTTATTATAGAATTTATACCATTTGGCTGATACATGCTATATAAATGTATGATACAAAAAATGTATTCATACCTAAAAATAACGATACAAACTGAGTATAAAATGTTTCAATATTTAGTTAACAAAATCCAGCCTCTATTATTATACTCAATCCTAATAATGTTTCTAGGAACAAAATATATAATTGTGTCTTCAGTACGTACATTTACTATTCAATCTGATGTTTTTAAAAATTAATTTGAAAACTGGTAATTCTGTGAAACTTTCGATTTTTGCCCCACAAAAGAAAGTATACTAAAAAATTTGCCTTCAATTATTATTTAATTTACAGGTTTCCTATTATATTGCATCGTCGAAATTCACCATATGCGCAAAGTCAGGAGGCAGAAAGAAAAAGAAAGACGTGCAGCGGAATTGGCAGCCAAAAAGCAAGTTGTGGAACCCGAACCTGAAACCACAGATGATGAGAAGGACGATATTGACGATGAAATTATTGTTACCCATTTGTAGACTACATGTTTATTAGGTAGGTCGATCTACTTAAACGATTATTTGGCTAGTTCACTACTTGTACAGAACGGATTTCCCATAAAAAAAAACAAAGCAATAGGTATTTAACATATTGATAAAATGCTTCTATTTACACAAAATTAGTAATTGAACATTATTAGAACACAACTACATATTACAAACACATGTTGGAAAAATAAAATTTAATATAAATAGTACTATATCTTACATTTTATCGGGTTTGTTGTTAAACTCTAGAGGGGGAAACTATCGATAGTAAAATTGCTACACTATCGATAGTCGTCCAACATGTAAAATTATATAGGTACACGAATGTAATGTGATGTACAAACATCTAAAAAAATTTATTTCGGGGTTGCCAGATTTATTTCGGGGTTGCCAGATTGACTTCAGCTTCATAGCTTTCCGGGAATTAAGAATGATCTCCGGGATTTTTGGCAGATTTTTATAATTTATCAAAAAAAAAGGTCATATAATTGGTACAAAATTGCCGGACGGCAATCCGGGATCCAGCAAAAATTCCGGCAATTCCCAGCTACCTGACAACCCTACTCTCACCAGACCTAGAGCGTGAGGCCCATGCAAGCGACATCTATTTATTTTAGAACTGATTTCTATCGATAGTACGATAAAAACTATCTATAGTTCGATAGCGATAGTTCGACCATCACTATCGAAGTCGCTATCGATATTTTTCCACCTCTATTAAACTCCCCTTACTATAACAATCTTTTTCTATTTGGGTTTCATAATGGCTACATTATGAAATCCAAAAAAACTGCCACTTTATGAAACTGAAATTTTATTTTTTTAATGTTGGCAACAAGTAGGGTTCGAATTTTAGGCCTACTTCGATTTCGTTGAAATTAGTTTTCTAGGCATTATGGATTCGACAGAAATTCTTTACTTAAATACTAACCTTTAACCTGTTCTAAAGTTTTTCTAGATTATTTTCTGCAATTTCTCGTATTTCCGGCGGAGTACAACTTTCAACCTGACTCATTTTTATTAACTTTCATAATATATTTATTCTTAATTATGACGGATGGTAAGAAGCTTTGTTGTGTTCAATTGTTTTTTTTTCATGGTATATTTGATACTTGTAACATTTTATTAAATTGTAAAAGTATTGCCAACCCAAAAAGAAAATATTAATTTAAATGGAAAAAATCTACTATATTTTAAGTTTTTCATACTTTAAAGACCCAAATAAAAAAAGTATTATTCAGTTCATAAGACAATTAGAGTACTTGTATTAAGCGCGTGCTCTAAGATAATGTCTTATGAAACTTGTATCTTAATATACTATTATTAAACTCAATTTTCATCTAATAGCCATGCCACGAAATAAGAGAGTTATTAATAATAAAGGCAATAAAATTTATAATTTTTTCAGTTCTTGCCATTTAACGATTATTACATTACTTAGTAATTTAATTTATTTGCTTTAAATGAACAAATTTTAACAATAAATCGTATTCTTTAGTAACTTCATTAAAATTCAATTTTTAGTACAAAATCATATTTTTAACATGCACAGCTACAAAAAAATTAATTGCGTGTAAATAGCGAAAAGTAATGAGATTTTTTTAATGAATTAATTTTCGGATTTAATGCTTGTAATACAAAGTGTTCTGGTAATATTTAAGTAAGTAGGTATAACGGTTAAATACTTTCTTTCATATAATATATAAAATAATGTTCGGTCCACCCAGTACAATCCAAAATCCAGGTACAAGGTTTTTGTAGAAATATTGATTTATATCCAAAAATTATTAAATTTAAAGTAAATAATAAAGGAAATACTCGGTGTGACACATACTTTTCTAGCATGACATTTTTTTTTATTATGATAACTTTTAGTAAAATACGCAGGACAGTCAAAAAATAATTAAGTAAACTCTACTTTTAAGAAATACAGTGATCGGATCAATGGGTTCCCTCTCTGAAAGCAAACTGTAAAAATTTCTGCTGTTCTTCTCAACATTACATCCTTCTTACTAAAAATTAATGGTACAGCGTGCTTGCTTTAATTATGTTTATGAATTTGTGTAATAAATAGCACACCTTCCAGATTATTTCTGTTATGCGTGTTCTAAACCGGCAGCTAATTATTTTCTTGCAATTGGAATGTATAGTTTATTTTAATGTATTGTTAACTATATTTTAAAGTGTAGGGGAAGTCAGTCTATGTTGACATACTTTAATCAATAAATAATTACTTTCATTACATTATAGATGTGTTGGTGTCAATTTACTAAATGATACTCCACAATATCATGGCACACTAATACACTGACACTATACTTAATTCAACGAAAGAACGGAGGGGTCAAAACGAATATCACGTGATCTATCAAAGTCAGAATGTTTGTGAAGAGTTACATTAAGGGTCGACCGGAACTTTATAAAATTTTTGAAAATGCATAAACTGCAAAATTGTGATTATATAACTTTATACGAAAATAAACGACATGCAAGTATGTAAAAATTAATGAAAATTTAAGTCACGACGAAGAAGACAAACCTGTCAAAATGCATTTCCTGTAATGCACAGAAGATGTGCTCTTATCTACTATACAGTACACGAGCGGCATTTAGATACGTTTGAATGCTATCGTCGTAAAAGTAGTCTAAATATTAAATATGGAAAAGTGTTATGAAACAAGACTCTGTATAATGGCTACATTGGGCTACATCTGTTCTATACGAAAGAATATTTTCAAAAGCGGGACAGATAGCTAATGCAAACGTAAAGCGTCTAAAAACAAATAAAATATCAAGTGATTTTTAAAATTATAACTTAAACCATAAAAATTAGTCTCCATTTTTCGCGCATAACATTTTTCGTTTTGTTATACTTATATATTAAATTATAATCAATGAATTGTATGTTCCTTAAGTTTATTAGTTTGTTTATTTATGCACTTTTGACAAAAATGTAGTTACAGTTTCAGTACCTACGCCTCTGTAATATAGGTATGTTTCGGTGAATCCGCAGCCCTTCATACAATTTTTGTGCGATTCACAACCCAATTTCAATAAGAGAGCTGTGAACTGAATGCAAAAAGTCTGGTTCTGATTTATAAATTGATATAAATAAAAAAATAAAACTCCCTTAACATGATAAGGACAGAGCTTGATTGTTTCGTCCGTTGCCAGTTGTGTTATGATTATGAAATACCCTCATGATACAATGTATCATGAAACATCGCCATGATACAATGTATCATGAAACTCCGCCATGATACAATCACAATCGTATCATGAAGCACGTCTCAACACCCACCGGGAGTGTGTCATAAAAGGTCATTGTATTATATGAGACAGCAATGCTGTTTCAAAACTTGTGGCACTCAGGCAGGTGTCAATACAATAGTGTCATTCAACACAGTGTTACCCACACTTACAGTGTTCATAGTGTTATGTCGTACGTGAGCGATGCGTCGCTTGCATCACATCGTTCATTAGATGTACAATATTTAATTACATAATACATTATATACATTTGTATAAATGAAGCCTATGTATCTGTATGGATATGTACATTATGCCATCGACTCTTGATTTTACAAAATGTTTGTTTTTAGTAGATTTAGTAGATGATTGTTTTGTTCGTTGTTATTTAAACCCTCAGTATATTTTTTGTTCAGTTAATAATTAAGTCAGAGCTAGTGACGCATTCACCGTTTTTTGATCAATATATTTCGTTTTATCCTAAAAGCGGTTAATTACCTGTTTTTAGGGACCAATTACCTTAAGTTTAGGGTATAAATTTTTTAATTAATAAATTAATGGAAACAAGACACGAAATTTTGTCAATTTGCACAAATTTCGTTTCCTGCACAAATTTTTTATCAGAAATTTTAAAATTTAGGTAATTAATCCCCTAAAATGAGGTATTTTCGCATAAAACTAAAAAGAAACGAAATATTGATCAAAAAACGAAAAGGCGAGAGCGCCACTATATTTTTTTATGTAAAGTTATGAGGAGTTTGCTCCACAGATGGCAACATTTTTAAACTATAAATTTTTTCAAGTAAATGAACATTTAGCTAGAGTTTTTGGTATAAAGAATGAAATTAGACGTTTATTGTATAATTAGATTTACGGCGATATAAATGGTAAAATTACAATACGAACAACCTATCCAAATAATTTTTTTAAAATTCGATTAATAGATGCAATTTTTCGACATTTTTGTGGAGAAAATGTCAAATTTGACAGTTAACAACAGCCGCATGGTCCCATTTAAATATGTCATTGTTGGTCTTTGTTGAAGCATTTAAATTAAATCGAGAAATAAATTTTTTCCCCATATAGTTCCAACTTTAATGGTGACATGGTTTATATTTTTTGTTTTCTGTTTTAGGCATTCCATAATGGACACAAGATTCATTTATTCACGGTAACAAAATACGGAATGTTTAAAAATTGTGGGGCCAGTGCACGAAGCAGAAACGACATTTTCCACAGAAAGAATCTGTTTTAGGAAATATAAGATAGATTTTCAGTATTTTCCTTATAGAGGGTAAACTTTAGATTATATTAATAGAGCATCAGATACCAATATAGGAAAAGCTAATTATTTTATTGTAAATACTTTAGTTTAAGTAGGCAGTCTATAGTCATCATGCATCTTGCTTTGTTCTGATTTCTAAATCGAACCATACCTTATTGCGAAAAGCTTAAATATAATATATAAAATATTGGTGATTATTAAAGCATAGATCTTAATAGTTATACGTAATTTAAATATTTATAAAATTAAGAATTTGTCATTGCTACCGACTGTGATGATAAAGAATGTATTAATATTACAAATATTACAACTTAAGAGGTGAAAATGAGTGCAATTATTGGACATTATTGTTTTCTTTTGTCACATTTCCAGCTATCTTCACAATGTAAAAGTAGTATTTCAACTGGTATTACAGACTGTATCAACATACTGTATCAGCACATCGCATTGCCACAAGGTAAAGCCAAACTACTCCGCGGCCATATTAATGCTACGCAGATACATTTGGCATTGAATTCTATACCTAAATTTTGCCACAATAAAATTGTTTCTCAAACCTATGTGCTCCATATAAAAACGGATCTTAAAATTTAAGGCGACGAGTTTTTAATGGAAAAGATTTCTTTTTATTTTAACGATAAAGTTAGAAATAGTAAAGTCCAATATTTTAAAAGTTTGTCCGCCTCTTAAATGTTAAGAGAATTGGAATCACAATAAATGCGTATATTAGTCAATTATTATTATTACTAAAGGAGGTATACTTTTTTGTTAAACTTATATTGACATCATAGTTTTGTTCCATCATATCATTTTATCCTGTTGATGTTTCAAATTACTGTTGTGCCATTTCTATAGTTCTTTTGTCATTTTTTCTGTTACAAAATTGTCTGTTGTTTATTATAGGTACCTACACCCAATAACCCCGTAAAGAAGTAAGACAAAAATTATTTTAAGTTCACTTTCCTATATATATTTTAAGACAACACAAAATCTGTAGCTACTGTCATAAAAAGATTGCAATATACGACACTACTAGTATTGATTTGAATTGAAAGTAAATGTTATTAATAAAAGTTAGAGTTATAAAAAATTGAAACTATGCAATCTTATTTGGACACACTGTATGTAGCATCGTGTCCAAAATGAATTTATTAACGGCTGTTATACGAAGTGTTTTATTTTAACTACACTTGAAAATTATTGATTGTCGATGTGATAAATCCTAAATGTACACTGTCAATATTGTAGACAGCAAATGTAAGCTGTGTGTGACCAGGTGTGCTATTTTAATGGACTCGTACATTCCAAATTGTGGTCAATAAAACAGAAATAAATGGAATAATAGAAATAGCATAATATACTATCCACACTCGTTATTCATGAAGTAAATTTTTGTGGGAAAGAATATTTATAACACTTGTGACACAATGTACTATTTCTTTTGTATCTTAAAATTTCTTAAATCGAACGCTTTGGACACGAATATAATTATTATTATTATCTATAAATTAAATGATCCTAAAATGTATACAGCATTTCTATTCTTATTTCGCCTTTTTTAAGGACATGATTATTGTTTTAAGTTAAAAACTTTGTTGTTATTTAGGTTTATTTATAAATCATTTATTTTATTTCTTGATAATTGTTACTCTAAGAACTTGTACAGCAAATAGTAAAATGTCTAATGTAGGTAGTGATAGAAATATGTATATTGTAGAAACCTACTCAAACACTGTAAATTTACTCAGTATTTTTAGAGCAATACAGTAAAATAAAATATTGTAAGTTATTACAAGTTGTTTTTTTTTAATTGTTGTTGTTGTCTTAATTTTAACCTCTTCGTTCGCTGCCATGGCCTATGCCGAGGGGACCTACAGTAGGTTCGTAACCACAATCCTCAGTCATACGCTCAATACAAATTATTAGAGATTAGAGAAACCTAAAGTCGGTTCGTTTTATGAAGTCCGATATCGGATTAAATCATTAAAGGTTGTTAGACAGTAATACGGTTAGGTTAACAATATCTTCGCTATACTTGATCATACCGAACATTCCACTGGTTCACTGGATTCGGCTCGGCAAAATCAGCGGTTCCAAAACAGAATTATCTTAGGATTATGTACCGCGATAAATATTTTTATCTTGTTTATTTTTCAGTCATAGTTTTTTTTATTTATCAAATGAAAAACATTTTGCGTCAATAAGTTAAAGATGTTTCAGGTACATTTTCCTAGAATTTAGTTATTTTGGGATCATTATAGTTAAATCTATATAATAATCACGTGTTGTCAAATTAGCCCCTGAAATATGGAGACTTGAGATTACCGTCCTACATTGACATTACAACGCAATTGAATTGATATTGGTATTAGCAAAAATTCTAATGATAAACATGCCTGTAAAAATATCAGTAAGCCTAGCGTTATAAAATTATGGGAGGAGGCGCTTAGCCAACACACGGAAAAAATTATTTTTGAAAATTATGAGACAGAACAGGTTATAGACGAAGTAAGACCGTTAATTATTGGGATGATGATAATGTTTCTGATGAGTCTAAAAGCATGGATTCAATTTCAAATGCAGAGGAAGACTGTTAGTAAAGTACGTATCTAAACGTAGGTACGTTCTATCGCAATACTACAACATCGGTTCTTTTTAGAACCAAAACTTTATAACAAAGGAATTCGTAAAACTAGTTTGCCTAAATACTATAAAAGCTAAAAAAATAATTCTTTTTCTTTACCTAAACTAAATTTTTATTTACTTTAAATTATTGTATTTAGAAAATACCTAAAATATAATTTATCGTTTGAGAGCCACCGACTACCCTGCTCAAGAGGTTTTATTGCTTAGCAAACTTCATCCACGTTCTAATACGAGTAGTAATGGAGAAGAGTACACAAGGCAATGCGCAAATGTTAATACCAAGTTTGACAAATCGAAGTAAACTACGAGCCTTTTTCTTGGAATAGTTATCTTATCCCGAACCCAAATAAATTTATTAATGTGAATTTTATAACTTGATGTTCGATGATTTTTCTGACGGCGAGGTATGAACACCTACCCTGTACTATGAGAATAAAATTCGACACCAATATGGAGGTAATTACATCCTACTAATAGGGATGATATCCTAAGAATAGAAAAATCCTCCCCTTCTATCTGAATTAGTATTCTATTTTCTACCTGTATTAAACAGAAACCGGCAAATTTCTCCCATGTAATTCAGCATTTGATTGGGGCTTCTCGCCCGGTGAATAGTTTTTAAGATTATTTGTTTATTCCTTATTATTATATCTTCAGATTGTTAAAAAATTATTTCCTTTTCATATATGTAGGGGAGAGTGGGTAGAAAATGAACAGTTCTGATAAAAATGGCAACATTCTATTTATTTCTTAAGATGATTGATTCATATTGTAAGTGATAGCTAACATATTGTATTATTATACACTATGTCCACGGATGGGGTTTACAAGAGGACAAATGGACTAAAAATTGAAGGATACGAAAAAATTGTCACTCTTAATAAACGTTTTTGCTTGTCTAGAAAATACGATTCATCATAAGAAACTTCAATTTGTTTTATACAGGGTGGGTAAAAACTGCAAAAATGTTATTTTGCTTAAGAGTAAACATACTTTATTCTGAAAGATACGAAAAAAAGTCACTCTTAATAATCGTTTTTACTTGAATAATGAATAGGTGATACTTGTTGTCAATGTCTTTATTTAATGAAGTAATTATAATAATAATAATAATACGAGCATTTTTATTAACAGGAAAAGAATACGATAACGATTTCATAATTCAAAAACTAAAAGAAATGAAAAACATATAGGCCCAGGTTAAGTCGGGACTTCTTGGGGGCCACAAAACTGGGCCAGTCCTGCAAATCCACCTTGGACCAAATCTACGGTCAAGACATTCTCTAACCTCACGAGCGAAATGGGCTGGACAACCATCTTGCTGAAAATACATATTTTGTCGAAAATTTAATGGTAGATTTTCGAGTTCATCATTGAAAAATGTATCCAGCATTTCTAAATATGATAATCGATTGCACGTGATATCAAAAATATATAACCCTATAATGTCATGGATGGATATCGCACACCACACGTTCACTTTTTTGAAATATTGTCTTCTCGTCATAATTCTGAATTCGGAATTTTCTAAAGACCAGTACCTAACGTGCTGGGTTGCAACGGTTCCATTTGTTGAAAATGTACTTTCATCAGAAAACATGATACATTTATATTCCGGATATATATACACATAAGTAAAGGTAGATATTTAATTTTAGAATATTTTATTATACAAAAAGTTATATTTTCTTTATATGAAAAGTACAATTACTATTAAATGTGCATTGCATGAATAGCATGTTCCTTGTACTATTTGGTACAATAGTCGAATTTTCTGATATTATTGAAATTATATTTTTTTCTGCCATGGGCACAACTGGTGTTGAAGTACCTGGTCGCAAATCGAGTGTTATTTCATCACTGCCACATGTTCTAAACACTGTATTGCCTATTTCTATCCTGTGTGCTACCGATTCATCAATATATACTTCAGCGACCGTTGATGACTTCCAACCGCCATGTTTATTTAGTGTCATCAAGTCTCCCCCAGATTCAACTAAAAGTGTAGCAGACGATCTTCGAAATGAATGACCCGTATATAAGTTAACATTTTCAAGTTGAAGAAAATTAGATATTGTTTGAGGTTACCACCCACCTGATTAATACATTTCCCATTGTGATATGTTTAAAATAGGCGGCGATCCTTGTTGGTCGAAGGGCCATTCGGTAAAATTAAATATATTTTTCAGTAACTACAAATGTCCTGTTTACATCATTCTTTATTTGCTTAATTTTCAAAATAAATAACGTTCCCTAATCTTCAATATTATCTATATGTTACCTGGCTAATTTCACAAATTCGGCAAGCTCCAAATAAACTTCGTCGGGAGCATTATTTAAAATCATTGAATAATTCGACCACACTATTGATGGCTTTAATTGTTATGCCAATTCCAAAAAATATGCCAATAACACCGTCTCCGACAAAGAACTGCATCTCTTTTCCATCTTCCATTCCATAAATCTCGAATACGCGGTTTCGTAAATTTTGCGCGATTTATCTGGCAATAATTTTTGTGACGCTACTTTCGCAGCTTCTACCAATTCCGGTGGAGTCAGAGAAAACTCGGAATCAGACATTTTTAACTTTATAATATTCTTTACTTTATTTTTACATTATTTTAGAACGGGCAATCTGATAAAACGTATGTTGTATGTTGCTTTTAATGGGGGTAATCTCCCGCATTACGTCCGAAATACCCGAACAACCCCATCAAACGAATCCTGAAAGGACTCGACGTCAAGAAAGCTTCTGGTCCAGACGAAATTCCTGTTATAGTTCTCAGAGATGCGCCGATGAACTAACACCAGTATTTTGTAGACTTTTTAACTTATCCTACAAACAAGGAACATTTCCATCATGCTGGAAGACGGTGCGAGTCCAGGCTATACCAAAAAAAGGTAAGAGAGCCCTGCCTAGCAACTATCAACCAGTCGCATTATTTTCAGTTATATCAAAAGTAATGGAGAAAGCTATTAACCAACATCTTCTAAGGTACCTGGAAGGCTTCAACATTATCTGCGATCATCAATATGGTTTTCAGAAGTCCAGATCAACTGGAGATCTTCTAGCCAATATCACCCATCTTTGGAACAACGCAATCGAACATCATGGGGAGTCTCGGGCTGTTGCACTAGATATTTCTAAACCTTTGATAGTATTTGGCATGAGGGACTTCTATAGCCCCACAAAAAAAATCTAATTTAGTTAAGTCGGGTGATCGGGGTGGCCACTTGTTTGGCCCTCCTCTTCCAATCCACCTATTGGGAAGGTTATATTGAGATGATCCCTGACTTGAAATGAATACTGTGCTAGGGCTCCATCGTGTTGCATCCATATTGCATCCCTCACAGCTATTGATAAATTTTTACATAAATTTGCCAATTGATTTTGGAAAAAATCCAGATACATATGGCCATTCAAATGCCCGTAAAAAAAATGAGGGCCAATAATATGTTCACCAATAATTCTCCCCCACACATTAATTGATCATCTGTGTTGTTAATCAACCTGCCTAAATACCCTTGGATTGTGGTCGGAATAACAATGTATATGTATGTATAAGTTATGACGAGTCACAAATCCATTTTTATGCAAGGTGGCCTCATCAGAAAACAAAACTTTATCAAAAAAGTCAAAATGTATCCTAATTTTAGCTTGCGCGCAGTTGCAAAATTCAACACGTTATTCAAAATCTTGTACAAGGAGTTCTTGATGAAATTGGAATGATATCATGGAAACGGTGGTCCTTTAAAATTTGTTGCACTGTTCTTTCGCTTAGATCCACGGCATCAGCGACTGCTTGTTGACTAATGAAAGAAACAGATAATAACACAGCCAATTGATTTTCTTCAGTTCGAATAGGTTATTTCTCACTGGTTTCGTACAGTTTACATTACCCGTTCGTATCAACCTCTCTAATAGGTTTTGTAGGCTCCTTTTGTCTGGATATCTTCGTTCCGGATAACGCTGTGCGTAAACTCGAGTTGCCAAAAGAAAGTTCTTTTCGCATTCTCCTAATATGAGAATCACTCTTCTCGCTTGTACTCCATGACAAAAATAATAATTGCATATAAACAGCATAAATAATTAATAATAAGCTAACGGTGTTTTAAATTTTTAAATTACTAAAATCAAAATGGGCTGGCTCTTCTAACTTTGATACACACGTCAATAAATTGTTTTTCAAACCTTCGATTTTTATTCATTAGAATGTACAATAGTTGACAAAATTAGTTTTCTGCAAATAACTCGGAATGTGTTACGAATTGCGATAGGGTTGTAATAAGGAAAAATGGTTGAATTTTAATTCCCCATCGAATGACATAAAAATATACGGGGGTTCCAATTAAAAATAAGAAAAATAAAGTGCTTTAAAGTTTAGAAGGTTTGACATGAAATTTTGGGCACCCTGTAAAATTATTATCAATTAACAACAACTTAACAACATTGTTGAATCTTATTTAATGAGCATCCTATATAATGTTATTGTGAGGCACTATTTTCATTGTTAATGAATTTTTAAAACCAGTGGTGCAAAACTGATTTTTTTGGTTTTTATTTTTTATGCTATTTTTATTATATAAATTTTGAGGTATGTAAGTAACCACAAGAGGCATACAAGAAAGTAACAAAATATATGGCATGTAATCTAAAAAAATATATCATCGTCACGTCACACTTTTTTGGGGCACCCTGTATAAACGAAACTATTTTCTTGAAACGCACCCTAAGATACGGGAGAAGTCTGCAAAATATCAACATCCTAACTTAATTAATAACTGTAACTAACAAGCTGTAGAAGACGGGAGGTGATATGCAGAACCCTGTATATCAATTTGGAACCCTAAATAACTCGCTTCCAGTAAATAATATCAAAAATCGGAAAGACAAGTTAATTGTACCCTAAATTTACAACACATACATATTTACAACTCCGCACCTACCGGTTTATATTTTTTATAAACTATACTTTTAGCATTCTCGTGGGTGATTTACAATAATAGCAAACAGCTTTTATGAGCATCTGAATTATCTGAAGCTACCTTGACTACACTCGTATACTTTACCACAAGAATAATTTGTCATTTGTGAATTATTAAAAAACCATCTTTTGGCGGTGATAACGTACACTCGTATGTTACAACCAGAATAGTTAGTCAATTTTAGATGAAAGTATGAACGTTATAACCGGAGTTAAAATGTAATATAGTACGCAGTATTTAGTAAAAATCAAAGATAATTTTGGCCAATCCCGCTGGCTTCATCTATTAGTTTGCTGGGCGTCAATCTGGGAGGAAATATGTCTTGGCATAACCACGTTGTGGCAATCGCCAAGCCTCTCAGCCTCTCAGAAGCTTGGTGTACTCTTCCGAACCAGAAAGTTGTACACACCTCAACAACTTTTGACACTATACAAAGCCCAGATTCGACCATCACTAGAGTACTGCTCTCATGTCTGGAGCTCTGCACCCAAACATACTCTTCGGCTACTGGATTCCATCGAAAGGAGGGCCATTCGTCTGATTGGAGACCACGAGCTGACGAAGAACCTCGACAGCCTAGAACATCGAAGGCAAGTTGGTGATTTGACTCTCTTTTACAGATATTTTCATGGAAAGTGATCGGCTGACCTTGCCCTCTTACTTCCGCCCAGATCGGCGAATATCAGAAATACACGACGAACCACTGCCGCCCATCCATATGTGGTTAAGCTTAGTACTCCTCGAACTTCATTATTTAAGAACTCTTTCATCTGGAGGACTTCATCATTGTGGAACGATCTTCCCGAGGTCGTTTTTCCCAACGAATATAACCTCCAACGATTCAAAACCAACGTGAATCGCTTTTTGCGCACAACCACCACTCCCAGAGTGCCCTAAAGGATTTTTCCTATAGTGCTTGTGTTTGATCATAAAAAAAAAAAAGACTAATAAAATCAGTGCGTAACAAACGGAAGGACGTCTGTATACGTTATAGCCAGAATGTACTGTATTCAAATGATATAAAAAAATTAATGATTTCACGGATTCAAAAGGAACTATATCTTCAAAAGAAAGAAAAGCAATCTAAACATATCTAAAATGTTTAATTATTTTCTGAAGTAACAAATTTACTGCCAGTTATACTTATATCTTCTATCATTCCGTATCCACGTCACGATCATATGATTACCTAATATTTGAAAGATTTACTAATTGGTGATCCCCAAGTTTGTTGTAACTATAATGAATGCCGATCACTTTATGAATAGACGTGATATAAAAAGAATTGAGTGACTCGTCCGTTACTTTGTGATAATTCATTTTAACTATATAAAACTTTCATTAAAAGTTGTTTCAGTTTGATCGTCTGGAAAATATAGTTGTACTATAAAATGGCCATAACTTCAAAACCTTTAAATATAGTAGTGACAAATAACAAACTACACTTTAATTTCATTTACATAGATATGATGATTACTTGATGAGGCGTATATTTCGATCCGTTGATGAGGTGGGACTGCCACATAGAATACACAACATCTAAACAATTGGAACTAAACTATTCCATAAATGGTCTACTCTCCGGCAAACACTGTCTAGGCGATGTATTGAGAGAGTTTACAGTGCTTCGGTTGAATCAATATAAAACTATGGTATAGTGCCATGGGGTGCTGCATACGTCACTACACTGAACCCTCTCATAATTGCGCAAAAACGTATCCTAAAAATAATGTACATTAAGAACCAAAATTACCCCACTAATTTGCTTTTTAGAGAAGCTGGTGTTGTGTGTGTAAGAAAATTATACCTGAGATTATTATAAGAATAATATTGTTAAAAAAATGTATAATAACTCCAATGAACCATGATATTGTAACTAGAACTATTTCAAGTAAAGGTACCATTATACCTAGAGCCATGACCACTGCAACTCAAAGGTGTTTATTTTTTACGGGCCCAAAAATTTATAATTACCACCATTAAACTTAAGAAATAATTGCTTTAATAAGATCAAGGAAGAAATACCAGCTTGGCTATTGCAGATTGATATACGATACTTTGATATATTTTAAGGGTAGAGAAATGTTACCATTGTGATGCATAAATGAGGTTTTTGGGATCGAACAGGTTAGTTATGAGGATGTGTGTGATGGTATTCGGAGCCTAAAAATTGACAAAGCTGTCGGACCTGATAACATACCGGCATACATTTTTAAATGCTTAATAGTTTTCATTGCTGACCCTCTTATAGAACACTGTTTAATATTTCATTACGGACAAATACCTTTCCGCGAGTGTGGAAGGAAGTCAAAATATGTCCTATATACAAGAAAGGGGATAAATCCGACATACAAAATTATAGACCAGTTGCTATACTGTCATGCCCGGCTAAATTATATGAATCTATTTTATATAAGTATGTGTACAGCTTTGTCATAAACAAAATCACGGATTGGCAACATGGATTCTTAAATAAAAAGTCTACTACTACTAACCTATGTAATATTATGCAATACATAGCTGAAAGCCTGGACACTAAATGTCAGGTAGATGTAATATATACTGATTTCGCGAAGGCGTTTGATAAGGTATCACACTCTATCCTCATAAAAAAACTGCGGTCCGAATTTGGATTTCATGAAAATATGGTTAAACTCTTCAAGTCATACTTGCAAAATAGAAATCAACGAGTGGTTGTTAGGGGATATTATTCTGATTATTTTGCGGCTACTTCCGGAATTCCGCAGGGCTCTAACCTTGGACCATTGTTGTTTCTTTTATATATTAATAGTCTAGTGAAAGTAGTCAATCAATCCAATATATTAATGTTTGTAGATGACTTGAAGCTTTATATTAGGATTAAAGATGTCAATGATTGTCGAAGGCTCCAGGAGGATTTAAATAAACTATATCAGTGGACAATTAAAAATCGATTATATTTCAACATAAGTAAGTGTTATGTTCTTAGCTATAGCAGGAAGAAAATCATAATAAATTATGAATACTTAATTAATGGCACGGCATTGGCCCGAGTTACGGAGATGCGGGACTTGGGAGTCATTTTCGATTCTGCGCTAACCTTTAAAACACATGTATCCGAAATAAGGAAAAAGCCTCTAGAATGTATGGATTTATAGTAAGAAATTGCAGAATATTCACAAATATTAAATGTATAAGAGTTCTCTATGTTGCGTATGTCAGAAGTGTTTTAGAGTATGGCTTAGTTGTATGGAGTCCATACTATGAAAACCATAAATATAGTATAGAAAAGGTACAAAATAAGTTTTTAAGATATATCCACTATAAAGCAACTGGAGTCTATCAAATGCATATACCCAAAACGGATGTTATGAAAACATACAATCTTAAGGCCTTAGAGGATCGTAGGAAAATAGCATCTGTCCTTTTTTTGAATACAAGCCTAATATCTAATTTAAATTTTTATGTGCCGTCTTATAGAACTAGACATCCTATAACATTGTATGTTGATAACATCAGTACGAATTACTATAGGAATTCACCAATTATACAAATGTGCATGCTGTATAATGTAGTTCAGAATCAATGTGATTTATTTAATATTAGTAACACCAAGCTGAAGAATATGTTAAATGAAATATTTTGAGTTTTAATATACTATGTGTCAACTATCCTACTCTGTAATTGGTTCTGCCGTAGAGTTTGTAAATAAATAAATAAATAAATGGTTGCCACTGCCTGTAATTTATAAAATAACAATATCTGTGAGTTATAAAATAATAATATATTGTGAAACGATGTTACATATAGTTACAGTAGTATATTACTTTAGTAGTATATACACAAGCCACAAAGGCATATTGTACACTAAAGTTACTAATTAAAATAGGAAGATGTATACTCAAACATTGTAATATTGGATAAACTGAAATATAAATAAATAAAATAAATAAATAAAATATAATCGATTTAAATCCAGATTCCGAAAATTAATTTTTACCAAGAGTTAAGGAAACTTAAAATCTCCTCCACTAGTTTAAAAACTAAAAACGTTTTTATAATTTCACTGGACTGTGAGAAGGAATTTAAGGAAATTAATCTTTACGTCTAAAATGAATTAGTTAGTTACTCTTTAAATTTTGTGAGACATCTAATCAACAAAAAACCATAAATGCACGCACGCTTCTTCAAACAACATCTTAAATAGACGTTTACTAGGTATTACTCAAAAAGCCATGTAAATAATTCGGTCACATTTAGGACTTTAACATTAACCTTGATGTCATACATTTACTTCACTCTTATCAGACAACAATTTAATAATACAATACGGTACGTAGTTAATACAGGCATAATTATTATGGTTTAGTTAAATATTACACTAAGCTAATAATAGTATAATTAAATATTTATTAACCAAAAACATATCGGGCATGTTTGCTTTGAAGTAAAATAAACTTTTTAAATTGTTTATACGAAATACTCAATAAACCTCTATTTTTTATTAGTAGAGAAAGATACGTTTGATGCCAATGACTACCCCATTTTACTAAAGCATAAATTTAAGGATTATCTCAGCTCAGCCTGATGTGATCTACAGTTTTACGTGGCTTCCCAAACACAATTTTACCAGCATTTGTTATCAGACGTGACTCAGCATTTCGAAAATACGGATTCCTGTAGTACAGAGCATTCTCCAATAGATCAAATATGCGTCAATATCCGCACCACTGAGTCTTTCACTTTCATCTATGTAGTTAACATTCTAATCCCTATAGGAGTTCCACAAGGAACCGTCCTTGCATCGTAATAGTCGTAATTTTAATTTAACTGATATTATTGTTTGTTATACTGATGATACAGTAATGTTGGTTGAAGTTGTGAAATATCGGCTACACTGTAACGATTTATCGTTGAATATTGTAAGGACTAAATGTTTGTGATTTATGTCGAAACTATAATATGCCTAATCTCAGATAGATTATATTAAAAAATATCATTCTGTTAATCAACCTTTGAATTTTAAACTATAAGGAAGACGGATAGGTACCTAGACCAAATTCTAATGCAATGAACTCCCAAATCAACATTGTTTTAGCGGGCGTGTCGTTTTGTAATGCACGGATATCCAACGTGGTATGTCCGCGATAGACCGAAATCCGTGTACACCAGGCGTTTATCTCTCAATATAAGTTGTTAGATTTTTAAATTGATCCGTTTTTTTTTAATCTTCGATATTCAAAGATTCAATTAATCAGATAAAATTTTGCAATATTATTTCTTTCACAGTCAGTTAAGTTAATATACATGATGATGATGTCCAGTAAATATAGGGCAATATGTCGAGATACGTAATAATTTTTCCTAATGTCCCGAATTTTTCCGAACAAACCCGAACAAAGATTTCGGTTCCCCCCAGGCGCACATGGCAACTGAATATATACCTATAACAAGGACATACAATAATTACTGGTCTGTTGAACAAAGTATGTAAAAAGAAGCAACTAAATTCCTGAGCAATTAAAAACAATAAAATCATAAGGCACATAACAACGTTAAGTCAACCTTAACATAAGTTTGGCCGTATCTCAAAGTTCCGTAACCGAAGGTGAACCTTAACACTCACCTTAAGGAAGAGATATTTACGGACATGGTACTCTTCCACTTTACGCGTCATGTGACCCTCAAATTAATTTAGAATAGAGATTGTTAAGGTTTACCTTAATAATAAGGCTACCTTAGCTTAGGGTTAAACTTACGGTAACATTCAAATATCGGCCCTAACGATACAACTCAAAAAATGTTTATTGTCTAATTCTATAAATCTTTACTTTAATTAATGTAGGATAAATTTAGTGAAAATGTAGTAACCTAGTTATTACTAAACTACGAGAATATTTATCTACTTAGGAGGGTGGAAAGTTTGTGTTACCACTGGATGATATACTTAACCTAAGTTTACATTTACTGAACAGGGGTTTCCGAATGTTTCTTATTTCTAAAGAATGTTTGGGAAAACAATCACGAGTTTGAGTTATGACGGCTGCTTCTTTGAACTTCCTTTTCCGCTAATGTTCTTCTTTGTGTATGATTTCCAATTGTTCCCATTGCAAGTAGTGACCGTGTGCCACACACGAAACGTAGATATCTGCAGATCCAGTGCAGCAGAATTTAGATTACCGCCACTACTTATAATAGGAACAGTCATCTCAATCGCGAAAAAGGAAATTCAAAGAAGCAACCGTTATAACTCAAAATCCTGATTGATTTAGCAACTCTTCTTTATAAGTATATAGAAACATTTGGAAACCTCTGTTAAGTATATGTAAACTTAGGTTAAGTATGTCATCCTGCGGTAACATATGACTTCACCCACGTCGGCAATGCTAAACTAACTGTCCACCACCTAGGCAGTATAAATACTCTCGTAGTTTATTAACTTGTTCAGTATTCACCTGAACATGACTGGAGATGTTTACCAGTTGAAACGTTGTATTACAAATAATAATAAAAAGACAATGGAGAACCAAAATACGTATATCATTTATGATACAGCATTGTCTCTAACCATCAAACAATCACATAAATACCTAGTGAGCCTCAAATATACATATAATAATACTACTAATATTAATACACTTAACAGATTTATACTTACAAAAATGTGATACATATATCCATTTTGATTTTGAGTTTGTCTTATTTATGTATCTTGTATCTTGTATCTATCTTATATATGTTTGTATTATTTTTCTAAACTTTTTCCCCTTCGTTCGCCTGGCAGGGCCATTCTTGAAGGGATCTACAGCTGAAGGTGTTCTCGAAACCACAATCCTCGATCATACGCTGCTGCACTTAAGGTCACCAACCCCCTTTATTTTGCGCACTATGACATAACTTACCGATTGAGGAGCGCGTACTCTCCCTTGTACCCCAAGGCGCTGGTTATCGACGTGAATGGAGTAGGAATGGGAGATTCCCAGTGACTGCCGCTTTAACCACGTAGTCACTAGAGCCGTTGATGTTGAGTTCAAATTTCTTATTTGTTTTTGCACTATTTTGTCGAACAAACCCGTTAGATAGACTCTCTTACAAGTAATTTGGTGGTCCTTCATTCGTCCCAAAACGGTGAGATAGGCCAGTCATAAGAAGAATAGATGATCCAGATTTTTAACCATATGTTTTTGTATCTTAGACCAATGTCTAACACTTATACAAAACAAATGTTCCCCAAAGGGCTTATCGGAAAAATATTGGCAATCAGCAATGAATACAGTGAAAGAACGTACTATGGAGGTTAGTTAAGCTGACACAATTAACTTAGCTGCATTTTAGAAAACTGTTGGATAAAGCATGGGGCAAATCTGCTACATACAGTAGTTATAACGTTTCGCGATACTAGAATATTACGTTTTAACTCACATATAGCTTTAGCCTATTTCACCTATCTTTGGACCAACGCATCATAAGGAGTATCGGGTTGTTGCACTGGGCATTTCTAATGCCTTTGATCGTGTTTAGCATGAAGGGTCCCTAAGTAACCTGCGATCATAACGTATACCCAGCCGATTCTGTTCATGGTTGTCTAGCTTCCTTAAGGACCGTTCTCTGCAAGTTGCGATTGACGGACTTCTCTCAGACATATTTACCATCAATATCGTAATCCTTAATGGTCCATATTGTCTACCACCCTCTTATTACTGTACATTAACGACCTAGTGAAAACCAAAAATCAAATATTTAGATTTGCTGACGATAGCACACTTGTCTCATCTTTCAATTTGAATGCTCAAATATCGGCTGCTGATGCATATCTTCGCAGACAGCATGAAGCATCATGCCTCAATAAAGACCTGGAAGAAATTTTGTTTTGGGGTGACAATAATCAAGTCGAATTTAATGCTAAGAAAACCCAGGCAGCAGTTTTTTCTAAAAAGGTTAATATTCTTGAATCGGATATAGTCATGGCAGGACATGCAATTCACTGGCTTCATCTATTAATTTACTGGGCGTCAATTTGGGACGAAATATGTCTTGGCATAACCACGTTGTGGCAATCGCCAGGGCAGCTTCTCAGAAGCTTGATTTACTCTTCGAGGCCAAAAAGTTCTATACACCTAATAACTTTTGCCACTTTACAAAGCCAATATTCGACCATCATTCGAGTACTGTACTCTCATGTCTAGAGCTCTGCACTGAAGCATACTCTTGGGGGTATACTCTACATCGAAATGAGAGCCATTCGTCTGGTAAAGAACGCTGACAGCCTAGAACATCGAAGACAGATTGGTGATTTGATTCTCTTTTACAGATATTTCCATGGCAAATGTTCGACTGATGACCTAGAGCGGCGAATAGCAGAAATGCACGACCAATGCCGACAATCCATATGTGGTTCAGTTTAGTACTCAGTACTCGTCGAACTTCATTATTTAAGAAATCCTTCATCTGGAGGACGTCGTTCTTATAGAACCTTCCTAAGGTTGTGTTTCACAACGATTCAAAACCAATGTTAATCGCTTTATTCGTGCACGCACCTATCCCTTATAGAACGACCTTCCTGAGGTTGTGTTTCTCAACGATTTAAAACCAACGTTAATCGCTTCATTCGTACACGTACCTGTCCTATATAGAACGACCTTTCTGGGTTGTGTTCCACAATGATTCAAAACCAACGTTCATCGCTTTATTCGTCCACGCACCTGTTCCATATAGAACGACCTTTCTGAGGTTGTATTTCCCAACGATTCAAAACCAACGTTAATCACTTTATTGGTACACGCACATATTCCTTATAGAACGACGTTCCTGAGGTTGTGTTTCTCAGCGATTCAAAATCAACGTTAATCGCTTTATTCGTATACGCACCTATCCCTTATAGAACGACCTTCCTGAGGTTGTGTCTCCTAACGATTCAAAATCAACGTTAATCGCTTTATTCGTACACGTATCTCTCCCTTATAGAACGACGTTCCTGAGCTTGTATTTCCCAACGATTCAATGCCAACGTTAATCACTTTATTGGTACACGCACATATTCCTTATAGAACGACGTTCCTGAGGTTGTGTTTCTCAGCGATTCAAAATCAACGTTAATCGCTTTATTCGTATACGCACCTATCCCTTATAGAACGACCTTCCTGAGGTTGTGTCTCCTAACGATTCAAAATCAACGTTAATCGCTTTATTCGTACACGTATCTCTCCCTTATAGAACGACGTTCCTGAGCTTGTATTTCCCAACGATTCAATGCCAACGTTAATCACTTTATTCGTACACGCACCTGTCCCAGAGTGCTTTAAAGTCTATAGTAGTTGTGTTTGATTATAAAAAAAAATTAATCTTATCTCATATTGGGAATATTCTGGGATATAAGGATATTACTAAAAATGTCTGTTTTTTAATTAATCCCGTAACATACAATTCTTGTATCGCTTCGAAATAAATATTATTTAATCATTAAAGAATTTTAAAAAATGTGTTCTAATACTACATATTGTATCTTACTTATACCGATTACTCTTATTTCATTATTTTTTTAAATCATATATTAACTAAATACATTTAACTTAAGAATATTTTATTGTTTAATTATATTCATATACAAATACATAGATAGCAAGGATTTATAATATTAGAATATTTTTCTCGTGCGACAAAAATTCAGAACACTTTTACAGCTTGTGTAGTTTTTAGATGTTCATGTTGGCCGGTTTAAAAAAGACCGTGTTGTGTGTGAATTTTATATTTTTCATAGGTTTGTACTTTTATTTAATGTGTTATGCAATTATCACTATTATTTTTAAATCATCCATTTTATAATTAGAATAAATTAATAAAATTTTATACATTATAATTTCATGAACGTAATATTAGTGGAGTAAAATTATTGAGAGGTAAAGAAGCTCATAGTCTGCTCCTTTAGTTTATAAAACAATATATAAATCTTAATTTCCATACAAGGCATATACACTCATATTCAGTGGAAAATACATAAGAAGTAAAATTTGTTAAGGTTAACTTCTTGCAGCAGAAAAAGAAAATGTTTTTCGTTATAAATGAGGAAAAAATTTCAAAACATCGAAGTAATAAAAGAAAAATAGAGAAAAGACAAAAATACGGTGTTAGTTTTACATTTTGAATATAATTTTTGGGTAAATTTCAAAAGCATTATTAAGAAAGGGAAGCCAAACTGTAAATACAAACCCAAAATCACTCATTGATTTTGGATTAGTGTTGAATTAAATTAAAAATATAATACTAACAGTATTTTTTCTTTCTTCTATTTTTCTATTTTTTTTTCAACTTATTACTAAAATATTTTTTTTTACTGCAGGAAGTTCACCTTAACAATGCCATAAGGTTGACTTCTTTTCTTATGTATTTTCCACTAAAGATCCCTTCGAAACATGTATGGAAATTGAGATTTAAATATTGTTTTATTAAGCAAGTGAAGCAGACTATTAGTTTCTTTACCTCTTAATAAAGGATGTGTTGTCAAAAGGCTATATCAGTTACCTGCCTCAAGAAGTGAGCGTTATATTTTATTTCCACCTGAATTTCTTAAATTTAAATACCATAGAACCTCCAATTCGCATTTATGGATTTTTTAAATAGTAGGCGACAACTTCAAACTTGACAATCTTGATCTGATGTATGCTAACTTTGACACCGTTCTGACTATCTGGTAATCGAAAAATATCTTTCATTAAATTATCTATAACATACATAAATTTTTAGTGTAAAAATCAATTAATAGAAAAAAAAATAAAATAATAGAGATGCTTTCAGACATATAAATAAGAAGTTTTAAAAGCAGAATAAAACTTACGAAAGTAATATTTTAAGGGACGATAATTGCATTTTAATGCAATTCTGCATTTTGCGATAATTTTGTAAATATTTATATATTTCATGTGCTACAAAGCGAAACACCCGCTAATGTCGATTTGGGAGTTCAACGCTTTATGAATTGGTCATATCTATCCATCTTGTCATATCTATCCGTCTTTCTTATAGTTCAAAATTTAATGTCTACACTCCCAGGCAAAATAATCTATCTACGCAACATTCGGATGGATTTTGATCGTTTGATAATTTTAATACCGATTTTTATTATTATTTCCTTATATTGTAGGTAACTCTATCAAGAATCTCGCATATATGTGAGATTTTAAGTAAGTTCAGAATATGTCTATAATATACAGGTCGAATTAAGTTAATGTTTCCTGACTAAAATTTTGAAACACTATGTAGAATGATGGAGATGTTAAACTTTTTATTTTATAATTTAGTCATAAAATGACATGTATTCTTAACATTTTCGTTTTTGGTTCATTTCAATACTTTAATTTTTGTAGCAGATACGATTTTTTTTTTAAAGAAACATTACAATTTCATTACAAAACGAACAAACCCGAACAAACCCGAACAAACCCGAACAAACCCTTAGAGATGTTTTAGAACCATAGGTTGTTTCTTTCTCGTTATGTATCGAAGCAAATTTTATGCTGATGCAGGATAAAGCTCGATTTCGCGAATTGTTAATGAGTATTTAGATAAGGTCGAAATCCCAATAATGAATTTGCCCCCCTGCAGTCCCGACTTAACCCCAATAAAGCTTGTCTGAGACATAATGGGTAAAAAATACGTCTCTGGCATCTGCTCCTGCAAATTGATATGAGCTCCATGCAGCTCTTGTTGAAGAATGACAGCAAATTGACCAGAATTACATACGGAACCCCGTTACTGAGGTCTATCGTATTTTATAAGTTGAGTTTCATTTAATTCACGTCATTTTGGTTTAAGTTTTTATTATGTGAGTTTCTTCTTTAAAAAAATTAAAGTATTGAAATGAACTAAAAACTAAAATGTTAAGAATAGATGTCACTTGATAATTAAATGACCAAATAAAAAGTTTGACATCTCCATCACTCTAGTGTTTTAAAGTTTGTGAGTAAAAAACAAAGTTCTTGTTTCAACTTATATATTATGGACAGATTACCTACAATATAAAAAAATAAAAATAAAAATAGGAGTTAAAATAAAACAATTATTCACGCTCAAAATTCATCCAAATATTGCGTGTATCGATTATTTTGACGGCGAGTGTAGAAAAATATTATTTAGGTCTTTAAGGAAGGTTTACTGGTTTGGTAATCTTAGTTTCCAACTTAATATTATAATAATAAAAATTAGATTTTTAACAAATTACATTAAGATAACACGATCATAGATAACGAGTTTTAAAATTTTCGATTTGTAGCTAAGTAGTCGTAGAAAAAGTATAACTTAATGCAATATTTTATATATATTCGTGAGAAATGAAATTCTATGGTCGTCATATTGACATAACGTGTTTCCAAATAACAATGTCTAAATCAAAAGATTTAATTTTCTACCCATTCGTCTCTGCGATTACTAGCTTGATTTTCGAATTATTTGAAAATACCTGGTACGAGGTGTGCAACGATTTATTGAGCCTAAGAATTTGGTAAAACTGTCTAGGAACAATAAAATATTTAATTCTAATTATCGTTTCGCCTGATATGCACATCTTTTATCTTTATTAACCATAATAACATTCTTTCTAACTATAGCTAGAATTATGCAATCTCCATATTTGACGATATTGTTTCATTTTTCATAGTCTCCGGCAGGCATTAACCAGCAAATTAATTCGGTATAAGATCGGGAAATAATCCTTATCTTCATTTGCCAGACTGTTCGAAAATTGCCTTGAGGGATTAATTTAAATGTATACTAAATTAAGATATTTTTCAAAAAATTTAAACAAAATAACTTTAAATTTTCCAGACCATATGAAATAAGATGTATGGTAGAAGCCCGTGAAGCTATTGTTAAGAACTCGCTAAGAAATCGACTTCTTCGTCGTCTCGTTCGTAAATATCCAAGCTGGTTCTTTAACAAGTCTTTTCCGACCTTATAACGTAAGTAACTATTATATACCTGTATTAAATAAGATCACCTTTTAAACCGCAATGAATTTTTATTATAGATTTTTAATAATTTCGTTTCTTTGTAAGTATCTACTCCAGAAATTATAAATTCCCTTATTAGGAAAATATCCTTTTATATAAGACCGATAAAAAATATAAGAAGTTTGTATAGAAAGTCTAAATTTGAAAACTTCCAACCATTAATATCTCGTTTCCAGTGAATAATATTAAAAATCGGTGACAAATCAATTTTATTGTAACGATGGACACTTTTAAAGAATATTTCCAGCCTTCGTGGTTTAACCTCCTGAAAGCACTTCAGTGACCCTTAAAATCTTTAATGTGAATGAGGGTCAAGTTGGGCATCACATAATTATTTTTGAGTACTATTTTCCAAGAGATCGCATTTCGAAAATGGACTTATTGATGGAAATTTTAATCGTGTAGCTAGCTCCAGCCGAAATCATCACTGCCAGTTGTATATTATACTTTTTCTATTGCTATTTCATCTAAACATACCCTCTGTGAATATACTATTACTTTTGAAGCAATATTTTTACCAGTAGTCTATTTATAATTAAAAATATGTATTTAATTAAAAGTCACTAAGTATTTTAGTCAAGAAATATTTTAGTTCGCTTACATATTCACATTAGTAAAACTTTTATGTACACCCGAATCTGTTTATGATTGACGCAAATCCATTGTTTCTCTGCAAGACCCTCATAATATACAGGGTGTTATGGAATTGACTTATTATATTTAAACCGGCATATCCTGAGATGAAAATATATTGAAGAAAAATAACCATAAATGGCGCTTTGAATTTATTAAGCGAAATATACACTTTATATGAAGTCTCAAAATTTACTTTTACAATATTCCGTTTTATAATTAAATTCCATAAAAAAATAAAACACAAAATGTATGTTTTTCAACAACTCAATATCACACAAATTTGAAATCACATCACAACATTTATTATTATGAATTATTTCACAACAGAAAAAAATCGGGTAATGCTACAACTAACAAAACGTTTAAAATCCGTATTTGTCAAGCACATGGAACCCTCGACAGCGTTATTCCACCCCCGAATCTCGAAACATACTGAAGCAACGATAGTGGCGCGCTGCCGGTATCCAAGCAAGGGCGATACACGCGGTCTGATCTGACATCGCTGTTAGTATACTCTAGTAACCCACATTGTTGCTAAGAATCCAGATGGAACGGCGCGACAGTATGTGGGTAAAAAGGGTTTTTACCTTTGTATTTAGATTAGAAAAAAAGTATGTAGACTTTCTCTAGGACCCCCAAGAAATCAGTATATTATAGTATATGAGCAATAAAAATGAGTGTTGGGAACAACCGATAATTTTAATAATCGAATATTTGTTCCTCGAGCGATTTCAAGAATCGAGCGAATCTCTCGAACGATTTGATACGAAATTCATATTCATGGAGCGATGACGCTTACAGGTATTATACCTAGAGTTGACAGGTAGCCGGAATATCCCCGCAATTTTTTGCGGTCCTGGATTGCTGTGTATAATCCCGGAATTTATTACCTTCCTTTTCTTTTACTTTTTCTTTGCTAAATTATAAACTGCCAGAAATCATCCTCAATTCTCGATGAAAATAAAATTTGTCCCCGAAAACTCTGAAGACAATCTGGCAACCATAATTGTCGGACTCCTTCGGCGACGATTTTCGCGTGAATTTATAACTCGAGCAATATTTCCAATAATCGCTCGAGCGGTTTTTAAAATCACTTGAAACTTCGATTCATCGAGCGATGATGACACCGAGCGCTCGAACAGCAGCGGTCCGTAGTGCGGCGACGAGTATCGAGTGAAAAATTATAAGTGACGATTATCGCTTGAAATATGACTCGAACAGTTATTTCAATAATCGAGCGATGTCGATTATTTCAATAATCGAGTACTCGAGCGGTTTTTCGATCGAGCAATCCCAACAGTGTTAAAAATATTTGTTTTTACAGCTTATAACCAACCGTTATAGTAAATGCTTACAAGCTCTTTGCTATTTTAAACATAAAATTTGCACTGATAAAAAGTTTTGGATTAATGAACTTACTGCCATCTTTCGATGTATTCTTTAAATGGATTAAGTTGTTATTTGTTATAGCATTGTATTATTTAGGTTAATAGAGCATTACCTTCAAGCGGACAAAGAGGTTGATTATTCCTTTATTTACTGTATTCTATTTCAACAATACATTTTTACTGTATTTCTAAGAAAATTTGTATAAATATCACATGCATCAAGATGATAATTTTAAGGATATTTACAGTTTTTAGGGAAACAATAACATTGTTAATAGTACTAGGAATTGTTTTGTATTGCCTTAAAATACTATATTTGTCATATTAGGAAAATTGTTATAAGAAGAATCCTTTAAGGCACTTTGGGAGAGGAGCGCGTGCAAATAAAGCGATTCACGTTGGTTTTGAATCGTTGGAGGTTATATTCGTTGGGAGACACCACCCAAGGAAGGTCGATCCACAAGGATTACGTCTTGGAGGCAGGGGTTCGTCGTGTATTTCTGCTATTCGTCGTTCTATACTGTAACAAGCGGAAGTCAATCGAACACTTGCCATGGAAATATCTGTAGAAAATAGTCAAATTACCAACCTGTATTCCACTCGGAATTAGTTTAGAGTTAAGTATTTATTTTAGGATCGATATTACACAAACATAAATTGAATGCATATTTACTATGCCCTCAATGAACTTAATAAGTATGCTTAATATTTATTTCCCATAAACAATTCTAAACTTAAGTTTTACAATATGAAAAGTTATGATTCTCATTCTCTCGTAGTGGGAAAATGTTTGTTCGGGTTTGATCGGGTTTGTTCTGATTTTCGTATTATTTCCTCATCAAAGAAAAAAGTGAACAGAGATATCTCTTAAAATGGCAAGTGCTCGGAAAGGCACATGTTTTACAGGGTGCTACAAATTCGAGTGCTTAAATGTGGCTTTCGGAGAAAGCAACAGATACGAGTAGTAGTAGTAGTAGTAAAGTAGTTGTTTTGTTTTTAAAATGGGATATTTCCTTTTTTTAGATATCATCATTATTATTCAAATACGATATCATTATTCAAATATATATCAATATTTTAAATACTGTTTGAAGCAATTCTAAGCGTTGTACTTCTTACGTGGCTTTGGTTGGTTGGTTGGTAAAAAGCGGGGTCGGTTTAAAGGCCCGAACCTCTATCACTGCAACCATTCGACTTATTATGTACCCCGATCTTGTTAGAAGATGTTGGTTCCTTCTATGAGGTCCAGTAATCTTTTACCATGCTTGTCATGTGGGAGGTTGTCATCACGTTGTATGTTCCCGAAGATATTTTCTACGAGACAGCGCTACGCAGCGGTATATTATGTGTGAAACGGTTTCATCCTCTTCGCCGCAAAGTCTACATTCAATTGACCCGTTATTTATCCCTATCCGTTGAAGGTGTTTTCGCAAGTGACAGTAGCCTGTTAGCAGACCCATCACTTGTTTCAACTGGGGCCGCGTTAAGGTTAGCATCTCATTCTATAGTATTTTCGATGATTTTCCCATTACGGCCCGTGCATGTATTTGACCAGGTAACCCTTGCCATCGAGTTAGGTGGTGTTGTTTTTTCGACCATTTATCTAATGTCGTTTTTGTTTCCTGTTTTGATATTCAAAGGCCGGTTCGGGGCCCCTGAGACTTTCAGCGGATCCGGCTTTCGCTAGTTCATCCGCTTTTTAATTTCCTAATATCCCAGAGTAACCAGGGACCCTCAAGAGCTGTACCTTGTTCCCCCTGGCCGCCAGTACTTTTAGGTTGGCATGGCACTCCAATATAAGATTTGAAGTAAACCGATTGGAGTTCAGAGCCTTAAGAGCAGCTTGGCAGTCCGATAGGATATAAATCTTTTGGTTGTGGTAGTGCTTTTAAAGATTTTGTAGTACACATGCTTGTATGGCATGCACTTCCGCTTGGTATACTGTAGCGTAGTTCCCCAGAGGAATGCTTATGTCCATCCTAGGCCTTTCCCCAAATATACATGCGCCCACACCGTTGGCGGTTTTTGATCCATCGGTGTACCAGACTAGACCCTTGTTAAACGACCCGGGTGCACTGCTCGTCCATTTATCAAAGTCCCAGTCAATCTTGAAAGGCTTTGTGAAATCGTATGTTGTTCTCATACGATCAGTTTGCATATCCAACAGCTCATCGTTGATTAGATCCGTGGCTCTTGTGTGTCCAATTTTTACGGGTGTTGTATCCATTACCCATTTGTAATCATCCTTGAGGCGCTACATGTGACTTTAGTTAATGTTTTAAAATTTCGTGGCAATTAATATTTCTTGCCACCACTATCTAGTTCGAAAACTAGTTTGTGTGATTAATTATCCAAATAACGATATCTTAAGTAATGAATATATAGAACTTTCTGACGTTTTAATACAACCTATTAAGAAAGAAAATAAGATTGACAACGTTCAAGTATTCTCCTGCTTGTAATTTATCTTTATAATCTTTCCTGATACCATATATGAACCAGAGCTAACGGTTATCAATAGGAAATAACCCTTGAAGTATTTAGTTCCTGTGAAGAAGGAGACGAGTAGCAAGCTCGGTCGAGCTCAGATCAAGATGGATTAAATATCTTATTGTTTACTGACTATCTATCTGAGTAGTTTTTTAAAATATTAAAACCACTTTAAATAAATTAATAATTAAATTAAATATGTTCTATTTGAGGTATTTAATTTTAAGCTTCCACAGAATTCTAAATCACCAGAATAATGTTTATACAATTCATTAAAGTATGATACACATTTCTAAGAAGTCATTACCAATTATACGATACATATGTTCTACAAACAGCACACTTTTTAACCTTGACATTTTAGAATCGTACGGAATATTTTTTACAACTTATATACATAAAATTAGTCTACACGTATTTCAGGATTTTGCTGAATAATTTTTTTTTACAAAAATATCCACACATAAATTTTTGATAATTTTCTGGATTTTATCCAAACTTCTCATGTTTGAAATTTAATATCTTCAGTACTGATCAGATTAATTTCGGTCTTTTTTATTTTGCTCTTTGTTACGTTAGCTTTCGAAGTGTATTAAAATAATTGTCATTGTGAACAAATGAAAAATAATAACAATTTAATTATTTAAATAGTTTTAACATGCTGTTAACCCATCTTAAATTAATTTTAAAAACATTATTTTGCTCTTTATCCTCTTATCTGCAAAACCCATTGTACGAGAAAGTGGCACCTGTTTTAGTTCGAAAGTTATTAAATATGGTCAATCGCAGCGCGCAACTTGCCACGCACGTGTGGAAGCGTGTCAGAACTTACAATCGGGCTGGCTACAGTGTTATCATTAATATCTCTATTATGCTGTTCGAAAGATCGAAAGCTTGCCAGGCTCATCTTATTATTATAAACATACTGTTTTTATATAAAGTTATACGTGGAGTTTTGATAAAATTGAAGAATCACCAAATTTTTCGAGTGGTTCGAAATTTCGAATGTTTCAATCCTTTCGATGTCTCGTCTGTTTCCCATAAGTCTTAATCACTCAGTAGAGACTTTTACAGTTCAATTCTAGTTTACTTTTTACGACATAATGTTTTAATATTACCACGCCATATACCAAAAAGTTTAAGATAAGATATACTGTTGTTAGACAGAATAAAATTAACAGATAAAAATGTTTGTCCATCATTATTAAATTATAATGAGTAATTGTTGAATATTGACGTCAATTATATGAATGGCTTACAATAGAGATGTAGACTGTGAGTATTTTAATAAGATTATTTTTTAAATAATAATTTATACCTTCCACTGATTCTTTAAATGGAAATTACTCGAAAACAGCTATGTTCTCAAGTAAAATATTTAGTTGGCTGGAACGAAAGGGAATAGATAGAATACTAGGAGATATTTGCTTACTAAATTTTCGATTCATTTTCGGCGATTTTGGCATTTAAAAATTTCATTAATATACTTGTAAAACACTCAAATAAACTTCCCGACAATAAATTTCGGGCAAAGATAATGTTAATTTTTAATGTAGACTTGTGTCTTGGAATGATATCCTAAATTTTAGTTGTCAAACAAACTGATCATTATACAGGAAGAAACCAAAGTGACTTTTTTATCTTTAATTTCTTAATGCCCTGCGGAAAATTGAGCAGTAGAATTTATTTACATTGTCTTTCGTTTTGAAGTGTGACCTTTTATAAATAAAAGGTTTTTTGGTTCACGTTATTATCTGCTATTTAAAATATCCAAATTTTGATAGAAAGTGCAGTTTATCAGTTTTATTCACAACATAACGTTATTTTATCGAGTAGAATGAACAAATATCCAAAAATAAATAGCGTCAATTGCAACCTCGAGTTCTCATCACTTCTACAATGCGACGTGGCGTGCTTTCAGAGCAATTTTGAATTGCTTCTTGAGGAATATTTTACCATTCTGCAGGAATAGCTGTTGTATTTAATAATATAATTCAGTATTTTAGTATTTAGACGAGGTGAACGGATGTTCAGATTTAAATGCAATTGAACATGTATGGGATATGCTATGTAGACGAGTCCGCAATCGATACCCATAAACATTGACAGATCTGCGATCTGCAAATTTTTGATGAATAAGAAAATATTCTTATTATTAAAGAAAACACTATTTGATGTTTTTAATTTTCACTATATTTTGTCTACATGATGACGTGTTTCACCGTCACAGCGGCATCATCAGATGTAAGGTATAAACAATGATAACTTAATTTATATGTCTCGTAAAAGTAGGATCTACAATAATATTATGGGATAATTATTTAGTATAAGAGTTTATTATTTAATGAAGGTAGAAGAAATAAAGACATTAACTAACACGTTAAATTTAACAAAGGCGAAGAACATATATCAAGCTTGTCATTCAGTAAATTAGGGAAATTTTTCATTTTGTTAATCTCTATAGACTCTAGTAAATTTAACTTCAAACCCTTTTGTTCTACATGCAGCATATGGAACAAAAGCATTAAACAAAAGGGCTTGAAGTTAAATTTACTAGAGTCTATTGAGATTAACAAAATGAAAAATTTCCCTAATTTCCTTAACAACGCGCTTGATATATGTTCTTCGCCTTTGTTAAATTTAAGGTGTTAGTTAATATGTTTATTTCTTCTACCTTCATTAAATAGTAAACTATTATATTAAATAATTATCCCATAATATTATTGTAAGTCCTATTTTTACGAGACATATAAATGAAGTTGTCATTATTTATACCTTACATCTGATGAAGCCGCTATGACGGTGAAACAAGTGTCATGTTGACAAAATATAGTGAAAATCCAAAACATCAAATAGTGTTTTCTTTAATAATAAGAATATTTTCTCATTCATCAAGAATTCGCAGATCGCAGATCTGGCAATGTTTATGGGTATCGATTGCGGACTTGTCTACATAGCATATCCCATACATGTTCAATTGCATTTAGATCTGAATATCTGTTCACCTCGTTTAAATACTAAAATACTGAATTATATTATTAAATACAACAGCTATTCCTGAAGAATGGCAAAATGTTCCTCAAGAAGCAATTTGTAACTTCATTGAAATGGCACGTCGGAAGGTAGAAGTGATAAGAATTCGGGGTTGTTCGGGTTTTCATGCTACTCGATAAAATGATGTAAGATTGTGAATTTTGAATAAAATTGAAAAACTGCATGACTTTCTTTTAAAATATATATGTTCTGTTACACGTTCGAGGTTTTGCTTATTCATTTATTTGAATTTTTATGATCTGTTTCTACTCCAATATTACCTTTCCTTATTACTAACATTTCATTTTTTCCCTCTTTGTTGCATTTTTGGTACTTTTTTACCTGAATCTGTTAGCCTGTGACATTGGTTTTTCTTATCTCTTCTCTTTAATCTATAGAAATTTTTAAAAAAATTTCTTTCATCTTAGAACCTCGTGTAACGATGAACATTATTTTCAAAATGAACGTATTCTATATTAAATTTAAAATTAAAACCTTTTAAAAGGAATTTTATTAAAAATTTCATTATGTTTGCTTAAGAATAAAATAAACTTTAGTTTTCACCTTTTATTTTCTATACTTGAATATTTTACATATTCAAAAAGTTTTTCTTTTCCTGCTTTTCTAGGTAAAAAGGAGTTTTCAAAATTTTTTACTCCCCTATAATTATACTTCTCCATTGAGTCAATTCCTTTTCTTTCAATAATTTTTCTTAAACTTAACTTATTTAAACTTCTTTTTTTCTTATTTACAGTTACCTCAATGTCATAGGTACCCCCCTTTTGATGTTTTACGTTTTACTTTCCACTGAAGATGAAGGCTTAAACCTTCGAAACATGTATGGTTTATGGTTTATTTTTATTAATAAAGCTAGTGGAGCAGACTGTGAGTTTCTTTACCTCCTTATAACTTCACTCCACTTTGAGATGGACTACTTCAAGAAAAAAAATATATATGTTCTTTTAAAAAGCAGATAATGACGTAATCTAAAAACATTGTGTTAAGAAAGGGCCACGCTTCAAAACAAAATATAATAAAGCTAGATTATACCGCTTAATTTTTCCACAGAGCGTTAAGAAAATAAATGCTACCTCTCCTATAACATTTTTTCGAAAATTTATTATTAACAGAGTTATAGGGTGTTTTTTTGTAATATCTTTTGCCACGCTCATAATATTTTGACGAAATCTGGTATATGGCTCTTTTTCGGGATGAGGAATACAAATTTGCCGTTTTTCACATTTTATAGAGGGCGCTACATACGAACTTATACTTTAATTTGAATGGTCCCAACTTCTGTGCTACGCTGTATGCGCATTTTGAATAAATATTTTTACTTTCCTAACCTTTTGACATAAAAAAGGTATACTGCTTTTGTTTCCATAAATCTAACCGTTTTCGAGAAAAACGCTAAAATAACATTGCTTGCATGTGATGCATACAAAATCATTTTAATTTATTTTCAACCTTAAACATAGCATGTTTTGGAAACATACGCTACAGTTGCCTTGTTCTACAACTTTGTGGAGAATTAGTTTTGGTAGTTAATAATTTTGTACAAGTTCTTTTGAAATAATTGTTATCATAAAAATATTAATAAAAATGAACAACAATTACTCTAACGTGGAGTTGTGAGACATGCATTATAATTACGGTTTAGCCGCTGACAATGCTCTTGCAGCACGATATTTATATTTTTTATCGCGAAGCATTTCCAAATAGAGACCTGCCCCAATCGCGTATGTTTAATTCTATCCATCGAAGACTGGGAGAATTTCGATCGTTCAAAACTAGAATTTTTTATGTAGGCCGACAACGGAATACTAGAACAGCAGAAGTAGAGGCTCGTATTTTGAATTCGATAGGGAATAATCCCAATGTAAGTGTAAGAAAAATTGCTATCCAGGAGAGCATTCCCAAGAGCTCCTCCATACATGAAATAATACACGAAGAAAACCTTTAGCCGTACCACTACCAAAAGATGCAAGCCCCATGTGCCGAGGATCCTGCTGCTCGTGTGAATTTCTGCAATACAATTAGAATACTTCATAATGGTGACCAAAATTTTGTTCGTAATATCCTTCTCACTGACGAAGCTGGACATGGGTATGATGGCTTAATAAACCTCCACAATTAGCATTTTTGGTCTGATAAGAATCCTCATTTATCAATAGAGCGTGGTTGCCAAAATAAGTTTTCCGTCAACGTGTGGTCCGATATTGTAGGGGACTACTTAATTGGGCCACATTTCTTTCCACAAAGACTCAATGGTGAAGTTTACTTGAATTTTTTAAATAAACCACTTACTATTCTATTGGAAGATGCACCCCTCGGTTTAAGAAATGCAATGTGGCTGCTTCAAGATGGCGCGCCACCGCATTCTAGTTTAACTCAGACAATTCTTAAATGAAACTTTTCGTGGAAGTTGGATAGGATTGTGGTGGGTTTGTACAGTTGGCCCCTAGATCCCCTGACTTAAACCCAATGGATTTCTTTTATGGGGCTATCTGAAGACGCTTGTATACAGGACACCTATGAATAGCCTCGAAGAGTTGAGAGAAAGAATTGTTTCTAATTGTGAGGTAATTAAGCAAAAGGAAGGAATATTCTATAGAGTTCGGGTTTGTTTAACCTTGTGATTTTGTTAATAAATCAAAAATAAATAAATTAAAATGATTTCGTATTCATCACATGGAAGCAATGTTATCTTAGCGTTTTTCTCGAGAACGGTTTGATTTGTCGGAGCAAAAGTATTATATCTTTTTTATGTCACAAGGTTAGGACAATAAAAGTATTCAATCAAAATGCGCATACAGTGTAGCAAAATAGAGACCATTCAAATTAACGTATAGGTTCGTATGTGGCGAAAAAACTGTGGGCAAATTTATATTCCTCATCCCGAAAAAGCCCCATATACGAGATTTCGTCAAGATATTTTGCGTGGCAAATAGGATTTAATTTTAACACCCTTAACTCCGTTAATAATCAATTTTCGAAAAAATGTTATAGGAAGAGACCGCAATTATTTACGGTATACAATTATCTCCTAAATTTTTTCTCATCATTTCCGGACACAATGTATGTACGGAAAAAAGGGGTGTAACCTGACGAAGCTTTTTTCTCGGAATTATGTCAATTCGATGAAAGTCAATAGTCCGATTTTTTATTATTAAACGCATTAAAAAAGAAAATTAAAGAATAACTAAATGGATCGAGTTCTTTTCCACCTGGGATACTGAAGTTAAAGTCATAACTATTGACTATTGTTCATCAACCTTATTATCATTACTCAGGAATCGGTACCTTTTCCTCTGTAACCGCATTTCCAATACATACATCATTAGGAAGAACAGAAAAAAAAACAGGAGTTAATTTGATCTTGTTGCAAACTTCTAGGGTAGTTTATATCCCAAAATTTGTTGCGGCAGCTGAAGTAATTCCGGAGCTACAAAACGAAAACTAGTTTATGAATGCTATCTTCAAAGGACTCTAGCTCCCCGAGGAAGTGTGTTTCCGGCCAATATTCATATGCACTTTTTTTTGTTTTTTTTTTATATATTCTATCTACCCTAGAAGTTTGTAATAACACAGTAACACCCAGTATATGGCAAATTTATGATTATTTTTTCTACAATTTATTTTTGTAAAAGGATTTCCGGGTTTAAATATAATAAGCATGTTCCATAACACCCCGTATGAGAGCAATAAACCATTTTACATAAATAGTGATTTCTAAACGAATGATTAGTTTCCCGCATATTTTTATTGAACTCGACGCCTTATAATATGAAGTCAAGCATTTGAGTCCATATATATTTATTTTTTGCAGATCAACGAGGCTAAAACCGCGGCCCAAATATGACCGCGGAAATCGAAGTAAACAACAGCACGACAAATGGCTCAACAGCCAAGAAGGCTGAAGATGGTTTACACACCGTAACCATTAAAGGTCACGAAAATAAAGGATTTGAGGTAAAGTTAAGCTTAACTACTTTAGTTTTCTTGAGCTGACAAGGTTACCAACTTTTAAATAGTATGGCTTTCGTAAATCTAGAGACACAGAAATTGCTGCACCTGATATGACATATGACATATGACATATAACAAATATTCAATAAAACGTTGATAATAATAAACAATGTTGTTTATTATATCTAGATTTATGTAACACATTTGATATACATTGAGTCCCAGAAGAAATGTCTAAATTCATTTAAAATTCAGCGGTAAGTTTTTTCAAAAAACGCTCGTACCCGTCGATTTCGATTTTTAAATTTTTTTTTTGTGGTAATTTCATGTATACAGGGTAGCTCAAAAATAAGTTACGACCATCAACTTCATTTTTTGAAATGAAAACATATATTTTTTATTTCATTTTTGAATTTTGCATTGAATTCTAAGCATGTTTCATGTACCATGTCCTATACATAAACTCAACAGTTATTGAAAAAAATTAGGATTGAACATATCATTTAGGGAATCCAACGATCTATCAAATATTCTGGCAATATGGCATTTTGGGCTCCATAATAAGTAAGAGTGTACTGTCTCACTGTCACCGTTTATTTCCATAGAAACTGTATGACAATTTTATTTCAAATAAGTATAATTATTGTCAAGCGTAGTTTCAAAGTTGCGGTTTTCACAATAATGGTGAAGTTAACGGAACGGGAAAAAATTGAAATTCTATGCATGGTTGGGTTTGGTGATAAAACACGTACTCAAATAGAAACAGCCCAATTATTTAATGAAATCCATCCTGATCCTCCTCCCATATGTCAAAAGATGGTGAGTAGAATAGAGGCTAAGTTTAGAGAACTATAAGTTTAGAGAATTCGGTCATGTTAGAGATTTGCCTAAATCTGGTCGTCCTACTCGAGATGAAAATGAACAACTTGACGTTTTGCTTTCCTTGGAAGAAAATCCATGTACTCCCCTGTCGCACATTGGGGCCGATTTACACATGCCGAAATCTGTTGTTCACCGAGTAGTTCAAAAGCACAAATATCACCCATACAAAGTTATTCCAGTGCATGAGTTATTTGAAGATGATTTCGATAGGCGAAGTGAGTTTTGCGGACGCATGCAAAATATGTGCAATCTAGATAATAATTTAGTAAAAAATATTATTTTTTCGGATGAAGCTACGTTCTATTTGAATGGTAATGTGAACAGACAAAATTGTCGATATTGGGCAACAGAAAATCCGCATTGGATGATAGAGGTTCACAGCCAGTACCCTAAGAAAATAAATGTTTGGTGTGGAATCGTACACGAAAGAGTAATTGGTCCATTTTTCTTTGAACAGTCTTTAACTGGACAAGTATATCTCGAATTTCTCCAACTAGAATTAATTCCAGCATTAGTGGCTTTATTTCCGAATCCATTGGATCCAGACTCCCCTGACGAAGAACTGATATTCCAACAAGATGGTGCTCCTCCGCACTATGCGGCCACTGTGCGCACATTTTTGGATGAAACCTTTCCCAATCGGTGGATTGGAAGGAGAGGACCTATCGAATGGCCTGCTAGGTCGCCAGACCTAACTCCGCTGGACTTTTTTTTGTGGGGTTACCTCAAATCAAAAGTATTTGTTAACAGGCCAAACAATATGCAGGAGTTGAAAGAAAGGATCCGAAGAGAAGTGCGTGTCATAACTCCGGAAATGGTTGGAAACGTGCAAAGAGAGTTTATTGATCGTCTTGGATATTGTCAAGCCGTAAATGGCGCACATTTTCAACATTTAATTTGATTTTGTTGTGTTTTTTTTTTAATAAACAGGTCTTACTTATAGATATGTTCAATCCTAATTTTTTCAATAACTGTTGAGTTTATGTATAGGACATGATACATGAAACATGCTTAGAATTCAATGCAAAATTCAAAAATGAAATAAAAAAATATATGTTTTCATTTGAAAAAATGAAGTTGATGGTCGTAACTTATTTTTGAGCTACCCTGTATACATGAAATTACCACAAAAAAAAATTAAAAAATCAAAATCGACGGGTACGAGCGTTTTTTGAAAAAACTTACCGCTGAATTTTAAATGAATTTAGACATTTCTTCTGGGACTCACTGTAGTTAACCATAAAATATTATTAAAATATTTATTTAACATGGCAATACGAGCAATAATTTATTATTAGTTTCAATGTTATTTATTTAACAGATGTCAGTCATCAAATAGAAACATCAATTCAATATCAAGTTTAAAGTTAAGGTAGCGTCAATGTTGATGATACCACTGTTGAATATCTATAACATTTATTGTAAAATAAGTTATAATTTAAATTTAAGAATTAATAGGCTAATTTAAACAAACTCTCACTAATTTTTAAAAAATATTCATTTATGTTTATCAATACGAATGTAATCAAGAAGAAATTGAACCCATTAGTAATTTAAATAAATCAGTGATGCTGATACCTTACATTTTTAGGATTATATTTAGATGAAAATTTAAGATAGACAAATCATATTGACCATTTAATTAATTATATATCATCAATTATTGGTATATATGTTCTACCTTAAAAGTATTTTAAAAATATATATTTTGCTTTTGTTTATTCTAAATCACAATACTTAATTTCTATTTGGGGTTGTGCTAATTTTAATACATTAGAACCTTTAAAATAAATTAAAAATAAGATCGTTAAATGCATCATCATCTTCCTTACTTAGAAACTACTATAAATTTATATAAACCTAAAGGTCATTTAGATATTACTAACCTTTATAAATTAAAAATATGTACATACATTAAATATACTCAATAAAAATTCATGGTAAAAATTCAAATATTCAATTATTCAAATTAATTCATCACATCAACATGAAATTCATAAAAAATGAGCACTTTATCGTAACTACTGTAAAAAGTAACTTTGGACAAAAATCAATTTTATATAAGGGAATATTAATATGTACAATAATTTACCAAAAAGAAATAACGTAATTAAATGCATAAATAATTTTTAAAAATGTTTAAAAGTGTTTTCTGGAAAATTAAAAAAATACTTATTATATTAGTATTTTTACCTGATTTTTTTATTTCTTTTTTTGTTATTATTATTTTTGGTATATACAGTGTATTCCCGGATCGACGCATGAATAGGTGAAAAGGAGTAAAATTTTTGATTTGAAACTTCATCTTCTGGGTTTCAGCCCTGCTTGGATAGAAACTAATTTGTGTTAATTTTGAAAAATTACGTATGCCTTAGAAATTTACAGAAAACTTTTTATCCCATTAGTCAACCTAATTAATCTTATAGATACGACAAGATTTTATTAAAAATAGATGCTCGGCAAGAAAAACGGAGTATGACTACAAAATTTTAAAGTCCTATGCCTACTTTGATATTTTCAATCCACCCACTCTCCCTATTAAAGATATTAAAAAGAATTTCAGCAAAACACGATCGGTTTATTTTTATGCCTCTATCAGACATTAAGGTAATTTAAAATTTCTTAATATCTTCAATAGAGAGGTTGGAATGAAAATAATGCAAAATATCAAAGTTGGTTGGTTGGTTAAAAGCGGGGGTCCGTTTAAAGGCCCGAACTTCTATTACTGCAGCCTACCGGCTTATTGTGTACCCCGGTCTTGTTAGAAGATGCTTGTTCCAAGCTTGTCATGTGGGGTTGTATGTTCCAGAAGATATTTTGTCTTGTACGAGACAGCGCTACGCAGCGGTCGGTATATTATGTGTGAGGCGGTTTCATCCTCTTCGCCGCAGAGTCTGCATTCAATGGATCCGTTGAAGGTGTTTTCGCAGGTAGCAGACCCATCACCTGTTTCAGCTGGGGCCGCGCCAGGGATGGCATCCCATTCGATAGTATTTCTGATAGTTTTCCAATTTTGGCCCGTACCTGTATTTGACCAGATAACCTTTGCCAGCGAGATAGATATTGTTTTTCGACTATCTATCTAATGTTATTTTTTTTCCTGCTTTGATATCCCAAGGGCCGGTTCGGAGTCCCTGAGACTTTGAACGGATCCGGCTCTGCCAGTACTTTTAGGTTCTAGGTACTCCAGTGTACGTTTTGAATTAAACCGATTGGAGTTCAGAGTCTTAAGAGCATCTTGGCTGTCCGACAGGAAAATATCAAATTAGGCATAGGACTTTAAAATTTTGTGCTGTTTTTGTTTCCGAGAATCTTCTTTTAATAATATTTTGTCATACTCTGTATTTCTTTCTAAACATCTTTTCCTAGTTACATTTTGTCGTATCTTCTAGATAAAATGCACTTTACAAGGCATACTTGATTCTTTGAAATTAATGACACAAATTAAGTTCTATCCAAGTATGGCTGAACCTCAGAAAAATTTTTATTAGTCTTATTCACCTATTTAAGTTATTGATAAGATTCCATGTTTCCCTTTAATAAACTGCATAGTTGGTTGGGAATAAAGAAATTAAAAAAAACATGTGATAATAGCACAATCATCAAATATTTACTTGAACTAATAGTTATTTATGATATTAGCGTTTAAAGTAATTTAGAAGGGTTGGATTACTCGTTACGCTCGTTATCCAATTTCCCTTCTCACAGAACAAAAACGGTTTTAACACGTACGTCATGCAATTTTTTTATCTAAAAAGACAGTTAAACCAGTCAACCAGACATTAAAATGAAAAAAAAAAATAATGCCTATTCTACCCAATTCAAAATTAATGCTATATAAATCCAATTTGAATATTGTTTTCCTTTGAAATCCTTATTTTCTTGTCGTTAATAACATGACAACGAATGTATTGTTTTAGTTACCGAAAACTCACCGTCAATAGTCAAAAGATCCTTGTATTTATTTTTAACACTATTGTCAAAAATAATCCACTTATAATACTAGTATCATAAAATGATATTGAAGACACTGCCAACAAGCGTTAAAAAGTATACTTTTACTCCTACAACACAATCTTTATACAAAATAATGTTACAGGGAGATGATGAAAGTAACAATGGTCCAGTCGTGCCTCGTAGGGAAATTACAGATGAGGAGGCCTCGCAACAAGGCAAATTCAAAATGTCCCCAAAAGAAAAATGGAGAATCCTAAAAAATGTTACAGCCATAAGTTTCGCATTTATGGTACAATTTACAGCATTTCAGGTAAACATACTGACTGTTCGTATATTATGATTAGGCACTATAATTGGACACAGCTTTTTTCTAGCATATCTACAGTTGATCGAAAACTGTGCAGTAGTATAGTTGATATTTGATTCTCTGATCGAATTTTAATCCAAATTATAAATAAAATAAAACACTCTCTTAAAATAAAATCTATTTTATCACGAATATAGACGATTGGCACTTGTTGGATGTGGTGCAATATCAAATATCATATATTATAAAAAAATTTAATTAATTGTTTAACATAATTTAACGCCAAGAAAAATGAAACTGTATAATCTGATTTGTCTAGTTACTAATAATAGTAATGTATTTAACTAAAGAGTCACTGTCGGATTTATAACGGGGCAGTTGGGGACCAATCCCATATGTCTTATATTATATACTTAAAAATTTCCGGTCGTTAGTCTATAAAATAATTTCCTATCAAAAACGGAAATAAACCATTAAACTTTTATATTAGTTCCAATATCCAGGCGGTTTTAAGTACGAAATCGTCCAACTCCCACTCAATTAGTTTCAAAACCGGCTAACTTCATAAGTTCTTTGTCTTTTTCGTAAAATAATCTTCAAAGAAGATGGCCGGATTTGCAACTAGACGATTCAACTTTTGTTGTCCAGGCAAAGTGATTTTTTAAACTATAGTATTTTTTAGTGCCTCTACACAGTCACCAAAATAGCCGATTTACGGTCAGTCGAAGGAAAATGTTTGTTTAAAGTATGATTCGAAAATCTTTATGACAGATAATTGTCCGATCCGATAGCGATCCTATGGTTGATTCTGTGCATGGTTGTCTAGCTTTCTTAAGGCCCGCTCTCTGCAAGTGGAGATTGACGGATTTCTCTCAGACACATTCACCATCAATGCCGTTATTTCTCAAGGGTCCATATTGTCTCCCACTCTCTACTTACTCTACATTAACGACCTTCTAGTGAAAACTCAAAATCCGATCTTACCACTTATCTCATATTTATCTTCATCAAATGCACAAACAACGGCTGCCGATTCACATCTTCACAGACAGGATGAGGTATAGCTTAACAAAGACCTGGAAGAAATTTTGACTTGGGGTGACAGTAACCAAGTCGAATTTAACGCAAAAAACCCAGGCAGCAGTTTTCTCTAAAAGGGTTAACACTACAGAACCGGATATAGTCACGGCAGGACACGCAATCCCACTGGCGTCATATATTAATTTGCTGGGCGTCAATCTGGGAGAAAATATGTCTTAGCATAACCACGTTTTGGCAATCGCCAAGATAGGTTCACAGAAACTTGGTGTGCTCTTCTGGGCCAAAAAGTACGGACCTTAACAACTTTTGACACTATACAAAGCCCAGATTCGATCATCACTAGAGTACTGCTCTCATGTCTGGAGCTCTGCACCCAAACATACTCTTCGGCTACTGGATTCCACGAGCTGACGAAGAGCCTCGACAGCCTAGAACATCGAAGACAGATATTTTCATGGAACGTGCTCGGCTGACCTTGCATTTTTAATTCCGCCCAGAGCGGTGAGTAGCAGAATTACACGATGAACCACTGCCGCCCATCCATATGGTGTTAAGCTTAGTAGTCCTCGAACTTCATTATTTAGAATTCTTTCATCTGGAGGACTTCATCCTTATGGAACGACCTTCTCAAGGTCGTTTTTTAAAACGAATATAACCTCCAAAGATTGAAAACCAACGTGAATCGCTTTATTCGCACACGCACCACTCCGAGAGTGCCTTAAAGAATTTTTCTTATAGTGCTGTGTGATCATAAAAAAATTATACTCTTCTAGATAGTTCGGGATTATTTGCAACGAATTATTATGTAAATTAAAAAGTAACATGTATTCCTTACTCCACTATATTTAAAAATATACATCTCTTATTATGATTATGTGAATTGCTTAAATATGTAGGTATTTGTGTGATCTCAGATAATTAATTTTTTTTAGGGCGCAGCCAATCTTCAATCCAGTATTAATGCCAAAAACGGCTTAGGAACTATATCCCTTAGTACTATATTCGCAGCCTTAGTAGTCAGTTGTATTTTTGTTCCATCATTTCTAATCAAGAAACTGACTGTCAAATGGACGTTATGTGTATCTATGTTGTGCTACGTACCGTACCTCGCGGCGCAATTTTATGCTGAGTAAGTAGTGTTATACAGGGTGTTATGGAAATGACTTATTATATTTAAACCGGTAAATCCTGAGATGAAAATAAATTTAAGAAAAATAACTTAATTTCCATAACACTATATATAAAGTATGTTCGTTATATCTTTACCCGTGCGTCGTCACTTATACGTCATTAAAATCATACGAATCGATCAAAACTTCGAACAAGAAGAATATCTAAAATAATGACTAATTTCATAAACATTTTAATAGACCAGCCAATCAAATAGCAGAGATAAACAGACGAGTAGGTCTAACTTGGGCAGCAGTGGGAAGGCTAAGTTACATACTTAAAGACCGAAATATACCAATAAACCTCAAAAGGAAAGTATATGAGGCATGTATACTACCTGTAACCACTTATGGATTGGAAACAATGACACTCACAAAAAATAGTACCCAGAAACTAAGAGTGACGCAGAGGGCGATCGAGAGAGTAATGCTGGGAATTAGCATAAGGGACAGGGAGAGAAATGAGGAGATCCGAAGAAAAACAGGAGTTACAGACGTCATGATACGCGTAGCACGATCAAAATGGGAATGGGTCGGACAGGTCGCAAGGCAATCAAGAGAACGATGGACACCAAAAATAACAACATGGAGACCAAGGATGACCAAGAGAAGTCTAGGAAGGCCACAAAAAAGATGGCTGGACGACATTAAGAAGATTGCAGGCAAAAACTGGTCACAGGTGGCACAGGACAGAGTGACGTGGAAAAATTTAAGAGAGGCCTATGTCCAGGAGTGGATGCAGAATGGCTGAATAAGAAGAAGAAGAAGAAGTATTCCGATATACGTATTCCGAAATATAATTTATAATTTGGAGAAACAAAATGGAAATAACGGCGTAAAAGTGGCGTAGAGTATAATAATCAAACCTCGGTCACCATTTATATTGCTTTCCGAATGTCGAGAGAATTACGATAAAGAACCATGAATACATCCGTTTAACGGACTTTAGCCACCCTTAAATTTTTGATATGTTATGATATGACCTTACGAAACAAGGTTATATTTAAGTAGTAACAAATACTTAACGAAAATACAAAAGTTCGATGAAATAGCTCCGAATAGATTCATTTCAACTTGAAGATACAAATCTTATAGCACATCAAAATAATCAACACAGCAACTATAAGTTAACTGCTGACTAATATTTAATGGCTACAAACCAAGATTCAACTACGATTATAACTTTTGTCTTTGTCAAACATGTTATTGAATTCAAAACATATTCCAGAACTCCGCAGGTAATCTATGATGTTTTTATTCAATTTTAAGGCCGCATAAATAAGGATGGTTAGTTTTAAGTCACGATGCCTCTTGATCCATAAGTTTGTGACGCCTGGGTACAGATATAACGTACAGACTTTAAACTTATATTTTATATATAATGAAAAACTTGGTCATTTGAGAGTGATGAATAATCTAAGTAACTCATTATCGTGTGAAAGTGGAAAACAGTTACAGTTTTTCTACAAATATTCGAATTAATTCATGAATGCTCTTAGTTTTTTTTAAATAATGGCTTCATGTGATACCAATATCTCTCAAAAACTACCTACAATAGGAATATGTAGAGGGTTGTCTGTTTTTCGGTGGTTTTACGGGATATCTCAGTAATTAATAAAGCATTGGCGATGTGCTACATTTTTATGAAACAAACGATGCCCCAATTTAAATTTTTCTATGCCTCCCAGTTTCTGCTATACGGGAAGGTTTTGAAAATTTTCATTTTGGAACACCCCCTCCCCCATATTTCGGTTTCCTTATAACTTATCAAGAAGAACTGAAATGCTCTCTTTATACAGAGTGTTATGGAAATGACTTATTATATTTATATGATTGACTCCTTGGGTGTTATAGAGAAGCGCTACATATTTTTTTTTCAAATCGACTTGTTTTAAAAGTGGGATAACACACCCATAAACTCACAGGTCACTCAACGGCACTATATCGGTACGCAGTCCTCAATAGGTAGATCATACCGAAATGAGGGAAATCAATGGTTGATGATAACCCATTGAAGGAGCACCGTATGACTGAGAATCATGGTTAGAAGCCCACGTTAAAGTGCCTGATGTGTCCCCTTGAGAATGTCACTGGCAGTGAACGAAGAGGATAACATTAAGAAAATCCAAAATATGTTCAGAATATGGACTAAAATTGGCTAGTACAGCAGATATGTAGGGGGTATTGAGAAACATGGTGATATCTTTAGTAATTTCCTCAAAAGTTCTTACTGTCGCTCATTGTGAATCACCATGGATGTTCTCATGTCCCAAATATTTAGTGCGATTCCATTTACGTTTAAACTTTAATTCTTATCTATCTTCTATCATTTTCAAACTATTATTCTTATTCTTAATTTCGCCGAGGGCGGCGAATAGCAGAACTACACGACGAATCACTGCCGCCCATCCATATGTAGTTAAGCTTAGTACCCCTCGAACTTCATTATTTAAGAATTAATTCATCTGAAGGACTTCCTTATGGAACGACCTTCCCGAGGTCGTTTTTCCCAGCGAATATAACCTCCAACGATTCAAAAACCAACATGATTCGCTTTATTCGCACACTATATGTTAGAAATAGCAAATGATTTCAATAGATACTTATCTACCTCATGTCCTAATCTATTAAGTCAACTAGAAAATATATCATTTTCTACTAAGATAGAGTGCTATTTCGGACGATTCCCATAAAGTTGTGAAACCCATACGAAATTTTATGCAATATATTAGGATAACCGAACTTATAGATATAAATGACCAACAATTTTATAATTGAAATTTGACTATTTGAGATCTAGGCCTGCTGATTGACAGAATTTAACATATTTGGATTTTTAATAAATCAGTCTGGCTTTAATAATGGAAAACTAGAAGGAAGGTCGTTACTTTCATTGGACACCACCAGATTGAAAAAAAAATCGTCTGGACAACAAGCGTATGATTGTTTCATATTTTCATAGATTTGTCACCGCCGTTTCCGAAGTACTTCTTTTTGCTATTGTAACATAAACCTTATAGAATACCGGTCTTTTTGTCACTTGACTTTTAACAATAGTTTTTTATTTCTTTTAGATTTTATACCCTTATACCAACCGGTATTTTGTTGGGCATCGGCGCGGCACCAATGTGGGCAGCAGAATCATCGTATTTAACTCAAGCAGCTAGCGTGTACGCCAAATTGACAGATCAACCAGTGGACGCCATTATTGTCAGATTTTTCGGGTTCTTTTTCTTTGCTTGGCAAGTAGCTGACTGTTGGGGAAATCTAATTTCGTCCCTTGGTAAGTTTAATAAGTTTTGGTACGAACAAAAGGCACAAAAACCCAGCGAAACTCTCAAGCGGATTAACCAAACGTGGCCTTATTTATATATTGAAGCTTAAATATAAATAAAAATATTTTTACATATTTTTATTTTAAGAATAACAACGCCTCAAAATAAACGAATTACTTTAATTATCGTAACAATAATAAATCATAAAAGAATATCCAAAATTGAAACTAAATAAAGAATTAGTATCTGGTGGTTCCACCTTTACCAAAACGACTTCCCGATACTTTTGATTCATACTTAATATTACGGTTCATTTCATTCCATCCAAGCCGATCGCCTATCAATAAAATCCCAAATATATTCAACGGGATTTAGGTCAGGCCTTTTAACTAACAAACCTAGACGCATTTTATAAGAATTGTATATTTCATGAAGTAATAGAGATAAACAAATGAATCAAAGAAGCAAATGTAAAGGATAATGAGATTTTCATTTGGCTGCATCTGCATTAAGATACAATATAGTCAGATCCGGTCTCATCATGCGGGTCTTACGATTTAACAAAGACATACTTTCAATTTTTTTTGTCTTTTATTGCGTTTAATCATACTGTCCAAATAAAACCCGTAAGAAAAATATGACATGCAATTTTGACATGAAAGAAAAGGATATGTATTTAATTTTCAGCGATTCAGAAAAGTTTGTACCTGCCACCTTCGTCTTGATTTAAAGTTTTCTGTTTTTCCCCAAGCAAAAAAAATGGTCCTTAATTTCTTAAACTATTTCGAGAATGAAAGAAGAAATGAATATTCGCTAACCAATATGCAGGGAAACGTAGCAAAAGCAGTGGGAATTAGTTTAAGGGATGTGCAGAAAATTGTGCAAATATAATGCCGAAGAATACTAACTAATGTAAACGAAGAAAGCCAAAGACTGAATATTTGAGTGAAAATATTAAAACGGGAGTTCGGAATGTGATTTATGATTTATACAGATCAGAAACCAATGTAACTCTTCTAGTTTTAAAAGAAAAATAGCAATTCGAGGTCTTTTGGAAATCGGACTTGAATCGTTATCAAAATTTATAAAAAAATTTGATTTTCGCTATAAAAAAGACTGTAACCGGAGATTTTTATGTGAGCAGCCATAGATAGTGAGTCAGCGTGTTTAGTTTTTAAAAAAATATAAGGAAAATTACAAATCAAAATTTAGAAAAGTAGTATTCTAGACGAAACATGGATATTTTCAAAATCTTGGCAAGATGATTCTGTGAAAAGCATGAAAAGAAAAAGGGGACGTGGCACGAGAAAGCGGTTCATTATTTTACATGCCGGCTCTGTAACAGAATATGTTCCAGGTGCAAGTTTAATTTTTTCTTCCACGTCAAAAAGTTCCGACTATCATGACAATATGAATTGCGAAATGTTTGAAAAATGGCTAAAAGCCTAATTAATCCCAAATTTAGATGAGCAGTGTTTAATTGTATTAGACAATGCATCATATCATTCAAGATTTTTAAATAAACAACCTAGTTCATCTTGGTGAAAAAGTGATATTTATGAGTGGCTTGAAAAACACAACCAAAGTCCTTTACCAAATATGTTAAATTCCGAACTCCTATCAATGGCAAAGTCACTCAAATATACGCTGTAGATCAAATATTGGGTGAATATGGCCATGAGGTTCTACCACTGCCGCCATATTATTGCCAGCTTAATGCGATAGAATTAATATGGGCTGGGGCAAAATATTTTTATGAAAAACATGTAGGTGATGAAAGAATAATAATAATAATTTCAAATATGAACAATTTTCAAAATTTAGTCACAGATCTTCCTGAAACTTGTCGATACCCCAATCGACATGTCAGACAATCTAAATATCAATAAATTAACTAAAAAACTTTATTATTAACGGCTAAAACTTCACGAAAACAAATATTGATCAGCTGATGACTCTCGTCTCTTTCTAACCTGCCAAAAAGCGGTTAGTTCACTATTGGATAATAAGGATAATATCCCGAACAAACCCTACATTAAAGTTTTTATTTTATTTTAATAATTAATATGTTTTAGTCCTTAGTAACCCCCATGGTGCCGCTTCTCATCAAGGTAACACTACGAACTATGATAACTGCGGAGCAAACTTTTGTCCATCCGGTGAGGATGCAGAATCAGTAGTGAGCATCTGGGAAATCGATGAAATAATGGGTATCTACGTTGCTTGTATTATAGTGGCTGTTATAATTATCATCTTGTTTGTGGATCCATTATCTAGGTAAAATATATTTTCTTCCTATTATAAAATTAAGTATATGAATGAATAAAATCAATGACTTACCCTCATTAAACGTATTTTTCAATAAGATCTTATTTTCAGCTTATAGAGGTAATAAACTTACATATATGAATGTTAACTTCCTCTACTTTCTAATATAATTTAGGAAATATCCCCGTCGACGAGAACAAAAGTATTTCGTATGGATTTGTTTGAAGTAAATACTTGACAGAATGTACAGTATATTTTTTAGATTCCCTGTTAGGAAGTTACTTGGATTTTTACACAAAATCGAAAAATTCCAAAATATACAGGGCATTCTTTTTAAAATGACAATTAAAGTTTTTACAATTATTCTTCTGGCAATAACTCTGCAATGAAAGAAGAGAGCGGTTCTCACATTTTTTCTTGTAAATTCAACCTTCTTTCCGATTATGATACCATAATTATATCGTATGATTTAAGTTTTCGGGATAAAATCGAAAACTACTAGTGTTGTAAATTGTGCATTTACGCAATATTGTTTGGAATTATCGTCTTCCACTGGATACGACAATTAATAGTAGTTCTCTTCCAAACAAGCTAAGGTTTACGAAAATTGATTAAGTCGTTTAGAAGTTACAGTGATTTAAACAATTCTTATCAAGGTTGGTACGCCAATGAGTTTTAAATTAATTTGAGGGTCAATTGAAGTATTAAAGATCTGTTCCTTTAGATGAGAGTAAAAGATAACTTTAATATACGCTCAAACTTATGTTTAGGATGACTTATGTCATTCTGTACCTTAAGGCAACTTTGAAATATCAGCCCTAAGGGAAAATATTCATAAAGTCATCCATAGCACAAGTTTGACAGTATATGAAAGTTCTCTTGAACTCTCATCGAAAAGAAGAGATCTCTAAACACGTGGTAATCTTCCACTTAACGCGCAGTTGACCCTCAAATTAATTCAATACGTAGTTTTTTAAGGTTTACCATAACGTTAAGCTAGCTAAGGTATAACTTAAGGTAACATTGAGATATCGTCCCTAACGTTTCTAACGATATTACGAAAGGTATACCTAATATGGGAATATTCGCAGAAATTTAGGTACCCCTTCATATTTAAACTAAAATGGATACAGTTCTTTAAAAATTTGGTCGTTCATATCTCACAAACCGTTTGAGCTAATATATATAGACAAACTATATAATTTTTAAATCACGAAATAAAGCCCTCTCATAAAAATAAAAACTATGTGTGGTGTCCCATTAAAGCGACAACAATTTTACTCCGCAGTTATTTTGTTTAAGCTAAACCGCCTTTTAATGCGAATTTCATACCAAACTTTAGCAATATTGCTAAATTTGTTTTTAAAAAATACAAAAATACACCTCGTTTCAGTCTAGGACAATTGCACGGACCTGATTAGCTTATCAGTAATTTCTTCTATAATTTCATGTCAGATATGGTGAAAAGCCACAAAGGAGAGGAAGTACCCCTGCGAAACGACAAAGAAGAGGAAGCACCGTAGAGCTTACCGGATTTCAACTACTTGCCGCCACATTTATTCAACTAAGGAAACCCTACCAACAGTTACTTATTCCCATCACCATCTACATTGGTGTCGAACAGGCTTTTATAATGGCCGATTTCACACAGTCTTATGTAGCCTGTGCAATGGGTAAGCCCAAACACTTAACCACCAACACCAATAAACTTTAAAAGCTTCATTGACGATCATTTTTTATTTATTGATTTTCACCTTCTTTTGTTGCATTATGAGAAAATGGTACTTACCTAAACAGATATCTACAGTATATCCACGGATTGAGTTAGCCAGAGGAAAAACTTTTTTATTTCACATTTTTGCAGTAAAATGTTTGCTTGTAATAAAAATATGAATGGTTTGATCAGGTTTGTTCTAAAGAAGCACAAATCCAAAAATGACATTTAGAGAAAAATTGTATACTTATATGGCCGTTTAATTTCCAAGCGTTCCCTTTAGATCATGGTTGAGATGATTAAAATTAATTTGATTAAAATGACAATTAAAATCATGATTTAAATCAGTATGATTTTTTTTAAATTATGATTAATTTTAAAAAAATAGTTTTAAAATGTATTTGTTCATTCAAAAAATAAAACCCAGGCGCATTTTTACGTGGTGTCATTTATGATTTTATTATAACAATCGAAAAGAACAGCTGGTTATTACAAAAATAAAACTTTTTAATAACCTTAATTTAAACAAAAAAATATATATATAGAAAACCAAAGTGTTATATTGCTTAAATAGAAATATGTACTAGTTTTGCTGCTTTGTCACTGCCAAGTCTATTTCCTATATCTGAATGTACGAGTCCATAAGTTGAAAACATCCTTTCGATATCAGCAGACGATGCACATGAACAGAAAACATAAATCACTATCGGGTGCACTTGCTTAATTTCTGAAACATCTTCTTGAAATCTCCACCACTGTACTGCTGTTACATTTTTCATTATTTCCTCCGAAAACAAAGTTTTGTGAAAAAGGTCCGACTTAGCTTCCAACTTAATTAGTAATGGTAATAATCCTGTGTCTGCAAAATATTTGGAAACAATGTGTAGAGCATCTCTCTTTTCTTCAGCTAGTAATGAATATTTTTCTTTGTTTATTGTAAGATCCAAAATATACGCCAAAAAATGAAAGGGGATTAAAGCTTGAATATATTTTTTTTAAAAATCAAAAAAATTATGATTTTTTTTTAAAAACCCTACAATATACAAAGAAAAATATCCATTACTAGCTGAAAAAAAGAGAGATGCGCTACAGATTATTTCCAAATATTTTGAGACACAGGATTATTACCATTACTTATTAAGTCGGACCCTCTTTTTTTTTAAATCATAATTTTTATCAACCCTGCTTTAGATTACAGAAACGTTTGTTATTTTCAACAAGATGGGCATCTAGCGCATTATTCAGCAAGTATGGCAGAATGGTTAATTTCCATGGCTATGGATCAGGAAGAATCGGCCAATTTTATGGCCTCTTAGTAGCTTGACAATATTTCGTATTCGAGAAACCATTCAATCAATTACAGTTGAAGAAGTAAGAAACAGTTTTACTGAACTTGGATATCGTCGTTGTGTCGACGTTTATGGCGAACTTTTCGAATATTTTTTCTTTTTAATCATTAAAAAGGAATTAAATTAAAATTATTTTACGTTTCCCTTTTTGCTGTGTTAGTTTACTTTTGCAATTTTTTGATGTTCCTTTTTTGGAACACCCTGTATGACTCAACTTAATCGACGCCATTCCTATTTTCATTACAAGCAAAAAAATTTATGAAAAATAACATTTTTCTGAAAAGTGCAAATTAAAAAATTATTTTTTACTTTTTACTCAACCATGCATATATATACTCTATACTGGTAGCAAAAAGATATGACCATATTATTCCATAAATGGATCGGCAACACAAACAGTTTCGCTCTAGAATTATCATTTTTGGATTTGTGCTTCTTTTAGACACCCTATATGATGAAACTCACATTGGTCGACGCTACTCATATTTTATTACAAACAAAAAATTTTATGAAGAATTTGATAATTTTGTCGAAAAAATGCGAAATAAAAAAGTTTTTCCTAATTCCTTGTTAACTCAATCCGTGGACATACTGTATAAATATTTAAAGATTCGTAAAAGGCGACAGAAGTAAATTCAGAATAACTTTGAGAAAAATCAAATATTAAATTACGTAACTTTAATCATTGATTTATCTAAAGTTATTTTATGAGGGCTAGTTTTTAGAGTATTGATTTGGGGAGGTAACACCTCGGGTATTAGGGAGATTTGAGTACATTTTTCGACATTTACCTCATCTCTCTATTTAGAGGTATTGAAGAAATTTTAAATAGGATGATATTGGATTTTATTCTGTGATCAAATTTCAGATGAAATAAAAATTCTCTCTTAAAATAATAGTTTTTTATTATTTATTTTTTGCAAGCAGATATAATTAATCCTTCGCCGCTTCGTAAAATAAGTTGTCCGATGTCATATTTTAAATTTGATTGAAAAATAAAAGTTCAACTTTATTTTTGTTCATAAAATTCGAATCTGCGTAAAATATCTACAAATGCATACAAAAAAAAAGTGATTTGCTCCATCGGTTACGTTATTATGGATAACTGAGTTTTAAGTGATTTTAAAAAATAATATAAATTTTACCAATAAATCACGTTCACTTATTTCGTTCCTATGAAAATTCATTTTTTCCACGTAAAACATGAGAATTTTTTAATAATTACTTCTGAGTATATTGCTCATTTAATTAATGCCCAAAGAGCAAATCAAATACTTATTCATTACCATAGTGTGTAGTTTTTTAATTAGATTTCAATTTTATATTGCAAGGTTACCGCCCCACGCCTTAAAATAGAGAGAAGGAATAAATGGCAAAAAATCAATCCGCCCGTTTCCAAACTTTTATGAAAATATTTTAAACCATTTCGGAGATATCGCCGATAACTGGCCGGTTTTCATTGGTAGCTTTTTTAATAATGTTCTTTATATTATGATTATCTTCTACAGGCGTACAAAACATTGGATTCGTCATGATATGCTTCGGTCTAGTTAACGCCATTTGCAGTGCTCTCTTTGGCAGTGTCATGAAGTATGTCGGAAGGGCATCCATCCTCATTTTCGGCGCACTAGTCCATGTCGCCATGCAAGTATTTTTGTTAATCTGGAATCCTCATCCATCTACCCCACTTTTGTTCTTTATGGCTTCAGGTTTATGGGGTGTTGGGGATGCCGTATGGCAGACACAAGTTAATGGTGAGTACAAGTTTAGTATTCGGGATTTTGTAGTGGGAAATTTCAACCTCAATATCTTTTTTTTTTGCAATTCCCACAGTCCTTTTCATTTATGATTTTAAGGATATCACCATTATTCTACAACCAAACTGGTCGTTAGCTTAATTCTTGATTTAATAACCTAACTACGTTGATTTTCTATAAAAATAGTAGTACTTATAGCGATCGCCCGAAGAGAAATCATACGCTCGAAATTACCAATGCGTTGGTCAATATGCTGAAAGAAAATACAGTTTAACCTCTCTTAGGCGGACACCTATGGGTTTGTTTGGTCCGTCTAAATGTGTCCGCCCATGGGAAATTTGTTATTAGGTAATATGTAAATGCAAAATTATTACTATGTATATGTATGTACAAATAAACATAACATAACAAAAATACATTAGTTTTAGTTAGGATGTAGTACTAAAAAAATTTAATAACGTAGTGTTTGTGTTTTATACTTGCAATCTAGAAAATGTAATTCCAAGTCTGATTGATAACAATTCCATTGCTGTAGAGTCACCTCTATTCTTTGCATACTACATAATCGGTAGGAATGGGGTCACTATCATCTTCTAATAGCACATTGCTATCAATATTAATGAACTCGCGACGTCCTTTCGCGCTGCCACGCATACGCGATTGGTTGCCGGTCTGTCTTCAGAGATTTTTTGCACCGTACTTATTCGTCTCCCAAATACTTAAAAAAAATTTTTTGTTCGTTTCAAGAAGGGTTCTCTCACTCCTTGTATGAAAACAGCATGTCCGCGTCCGCCCAAAGGAGAGTCCGTCCAAGAGAGGTTGATTTCATGGAATTTCATATACCTAGTTTCGGACTATGAAGAAATGTCCGCTTAATAGAGATGTCCGCTTATTAGAGGTGTCCGTTATGAGAGGTTTCACTGTATAACCTAGTCGAGCTTTATTTTTCATATCTCTATGACTTGGTATTGTATATAAACTGGACTCTACTACTATTATCTACTTTTTCCCGTGATTAAAAAATAAGTAAAAATATAGTTAACAATTTTTTTTTTTTTTTTTTTTTTTTTTTATGATCAAACACAAGCACTATAGGAAAAATCCTTTAGGGCACTCTGGGAGTGGTGCGTGTGCGCAGAAAGCGATTCACGTTGGATTTGAATCGTTGGAGGTTATATTCGTTGGGAAAAACGACCTCGGGAAGGTCGTTCCACAAGGATGAAGTCCTCCAGATGAAAGAATTTTTAAATAATGAAGTTCGAGGAGTACTAAGCTTAACCACATACGGATGGGCGGAAGTGGTTCGTCGTGTATTTCTGCTATTCGTCGCTCTGGGCGGAATTAAGAGGGCAAGGTCAGCCGAGCACCTTCCATGAAAATATCTGTAAAAGAGAGTCAAATCCCCAACCTGTCTTCGATGTTCTAGGCTGTCGAGGTTCTTCGTCAGCTCGCGGTCTCCGATCAGACGAATAGCCCTCCTTTCGATGGAATCCAGCAGCCGAAGAGTATGTTTGGGTGCAGAGCTCCAGACATGAGAGCAGTACTCTAGTGATGGTCGAATCTGGGCCTTGTACAGTGTCAAAAGTTGTTGAGGTGTATACAACTTTCTGGTTCGGAAGAGTACGCCAAGCTTCTGAGAAGCTATCTTGGCGATTGCCACAACGTGGCTATGCCAAGACATATTTCCTCCCAGATTGACACCCAGCAAATTAATAGATGAAGCCAGTGGGATTGCGTGTCCGGCCATGACTATTTCCGGTTCTGTAATGTTAACCTTTTTAGAGAAAACTGCTGCCTGGGTTTTTTTAGCGTTAAATTCGACTTGGTTACTGTCACCCCAAGCCAAAATTTCTTCCAGGTCTTTGTTGAGGCGTGATACTTCATGCTGTCTGCGAAGATGTGCGTCGGCAGCCGATGTTTGCGCATTCAAAGAGAAAGATGAGAAAAGTGTGCTATCGTCAGCAAAACTAAATATCGGATTTTTAGTTTTCACTAGAAGGTCGTTAATGTAGAGTAAGAAGAGAGTGGGAGACAATATGGACCCTTGAGGAACACCGGCATTGATGGTGAAGGTGTCTGAGAGAAATCCGTCAATCCCCACTTGCAGAGAGCGGTCCTTAAGAAAGCTAGATAACCATGCACAGAATCGACTGGGCATACCATAGGATCGCAGTTTACTTAGAAGCCCCTCATGCCAAACACGATCAAAAGCTTTAGAAATATCCAGCGCAACAACCCGAGACTCCCCATGATGTTCGATTGCGTTGTTCCAAATATGGGTGACATAGGCTAGAAGATCTCCAGTTGATCTGGACTTCCGAAAACCATATTGATGATCGCTGATGATGCTGAAGTCTTCCAGGTACTTTAGAAGATGTTGGTTAATAGCTTTCTCCATTACTTTTGATATAACTGAAAGCAATGCGACTGGTCGATAGTTGTTAGGCAGGGTTCTCTTACCTTTCTTTGGAATAGGCTGGACTCGCGCCGTCTTCCAGCAAGATGGAAATATTCCTTTTTTGTAGGATAAGTTGAAAAGTCTACAAAATACTGGTGTTAGTTCATCGGCGCATGTCTTGAGAACTATAATAGGAATTTCGTCTGGACCAGTAGCTTTTTTGACGTCGAGTCCTTTCAGGATTCGCTTGACGGGACGCTGACGGAACACGATTTCGGTCATTTCGGATTCAACTGCAGGAATGTCGGGTGGTGTTCTTCCCTGGAAATCTACAGTGGAATGCGAAGAAAATAGTTCAGCAAGTAAGTTTGCTTTGTCTCCGGCTGTGGATGCTATTGTACCATCGGGACGTATTAGAGGTGGAATAGTTGATTTGGTAAAATTTTGACTGACGGCCTTAGCGACTGACCAAAAGGACCTTGATCCGTTTGGACAGTCAAGAAGTTTGTTTTTGATCCTCACGTTATGGGCTTCTTTGCTTTGATCTATTGTTAGCTTACATTGGTTTCGAGCGGTAATAAAGATGGTACGATTCTCAGTGGTAGGGTTTTTACGCCACTGTCGGTAAGCCAGATTTTTTGATTTGACAGCACGCTCACAATCCTTGCTAAACCAGCGCTTGCCGTTGGAAGGGCGTTTTTGGGAGGAGGGGATAAATGCTTCCATGCTCGTTAGAATGACGTCGGAGACCTCCCCAGCACAGACGGATGGATCATCAGAAGAGAAGCATACGCTCATCCAAGGAAAAGTCCGAAAATGGTCTTTCAGGTCTTCCCACTTGGCCGATCTGTAATGCCATATCTTGCGAGGTTTAGGAGGTTGTTCAGAATTAATTGGTAGTTCGCTTAGAGTTGAAATAAGTTTGTGATCGGAAGATCCTAACGGAGGCTGTACGGTGACTGTATATAGATCGGGATTTGACGTTAAGAAAAGATCCAAAAGACTAGCAAAATCTCCAGCTCGGTCTGGAATCCGCGTTGGTTCTTCTACGAGTTGAGTTAGACCAGAACTGATCGCGAAGGATTCGGCCTCGCGGCCTTGCTCATCGTCTGTATTTGAATATTTAAGCCAGTTGACATTGTGGACGTTAAAGTCACCAAAGATAGCAATCTCGGAATTTGGATAGTGGGTTTGCACGAAGTCGATTGTATTGGCTAGTGATAAGAAAAGGTCTCTGTAATGGGTATCACTTGGAGGACGGTAAAGGCAGCAGATAAACTTGGTGATTTTCGGTGTTGATATTTTAAACCACATTACATCAAAGTCTTTCGGTTCCAGTGTAAGTTCTCGTTGGCAGCAGAGATCATCTCGAATAAAAAGACACACGCCGAAGTTGCGTCGGAATCGGAAATGAAAATCGTATCCAGGGTATAAATAGCTGACGGTGTTTGTTGACGATCTGACCTTTGTCTCGGTCAGTGCGAGTACGTGAGGCTTGGAAGATTGTAAGTGCTGGTGGACTGAATTGATGTTCGTGTTAAGCCCTCTAATATTGCAGAAATCAATTTTGAAGTTGCTAGTTCTGGGTTGGTTAGCAACTGCAGGTGCCACACCATTTCTTCGTTGAGTGTTGTTAGATCCCAGTAAATTATCGGAAATGGTTGTTTTTTGATGAATATAGTCCATGGTCTAAAATAATACTCCTTCTATCATATTTTAAAATCATTTATTAAAATATCACAACTAGCTTCTTCGACATCAACGTTTCGATTAGTTTTTACGTCGCTCCTGCTGTGTACGAAAAAATGCATGTTATGTTTCAGTTATAATGTTCAGCCGGTATATCGTCCATATCACTGCAACAAATACTTTAGCTTCTGACCTATTAGGACCTTTCTTGATATGTTCAATACAATTGTTCTTCAAAAACATATATTATTATACTTTTTTAATTATGCAGTTGTTGCGCGGGGCGCTTCCACGTAAAATTCTCTTTTCCTGCACACATATAAGATTATTTTTTCCTGCATGCGGTCAGAGAGCTGCTTGCAGAGAATAAAAATAAGTTACCGCCTACTTGAAAGAAGTTGAGTTTGAATTTGTTTTAATAAATTATATACTTAAAGCTGAATTAATAATAAATTTTTAATAGCTGAGTAATTCAGGTAGGGACATGGCATTGTGACTGATAGGCATGACTATTGCGATTTTCCGAATATTCTCGTAAGAACTAAGCTTTTAGATATAAAATATTTGTCCTTACCGATGGAACCGTAGACACTGCCTGTTTCCAGCTCTGACTGTTATAGATTATTCAAACCAAATATATTTAATTTTTTGTACCTAAATATATAATATATGTATATCGTAACTAATGGTTCTTAAAAGAACTGATTTTGATGATTAAATTCTACATAGAATAATGCTTTAGTTATAAACTTGAAAATTTGTGAACCCCAAGGAACACAAAGCATAATTGTCAATAATGACAAATAATTAGACGCCAATATTTTAATTTTGCCATTTCTCTCTGATACACGAGAATTGTATTTCGTTTCTAAAAAATCTGTTTTAGATTTTTCCTTAACTGATAACACCAAAAGATATTAAAAATAAAAAGTCTTTGATATTACTATAAACTTATGAGAAATGTTCATTCTTTCCCAGGTCCAACTGTAAGTACAAGCTTCAAACTCCCAGTGTATCAAATTTGATAATTTGATCTAATAAGGATCAATTAAGATGATTAATAAATTAAGACAATATATATAATTTTTTCCTTTAATTTTAGGGTTATATGGTGCGCTCTTCAGACGAAATAAGGAGGCTGCCTTCTCAAACTATCGTCTCTGGGAGTCTGTAGGATTTGTTGCAGCGTATGCATATTCAACACAACTTTGCTCTGATATAAAGATATATATTCAACTTGGTCTTTTAGCTTTCGGTAAGTAAACAGAAGCATTCAAATAGCATGCTTCTAGAAAGTATATTTTTTTCATTTTTTTTTTGTTTATTATCAAACACAAGCACTATAGGAAATTTTTTTAATTGGAAGTGGTGCGTGTGCTCATAAAGCGATTCATGTTAGTTTTGAATCGTAGGAGGTTATACTCGTTAGGATATACGACCTCGGGAAGGTCGTTCCATAAGGATGACGACCGCTCCAGGCTGTCGAGGCTCTTTGTCAGCTCGTGGTTTCCGGTCAGACGAATGGCCCTCCTTTCGATGGAATCCAGTAGCCGAATAGTATGTTTGGGTGCAGAGCTCCAGATATGAGAGCAGTACTCTAGTGATGGTCGACTGGGCTTTGTATAGTGTCAAAATTTGTTGAGGTGTGTACAACTTTTTGGTCCGGAGGAGTACACCAAGTTTCTGTGAAGCTACTTTGGCGATTGCCACAACGTGGTTATGCCAAGACATATTTCCTCCCAGATTGACGCCTAGCAAATTAATAGATGAAGCAAGTGGAATTGCGTGTTCTCTCATGACTAAATCCGGTTCTGTAATGTTAACCTTTTTAGACAAAACTGCTGCCTGGGTTTTCTTAGCATTAAATTCGACTTGATCACTGTCATTAGACGACCAGATGGTATCAGTCTTTTGGGTCACAGGGATTAAATTATTCTTGTGTATGTAATATCTATGTTACAGTGATCTAGAATTAGGGTTGCCAGATGGACAACGTGTAAAAGTATGAAAATTTTATAAAAATGCCGGACATTTTTTCACAAATACATTTAAACAAATATATCAAATAAAATTTTTTTGGTTTTTCATTTTTTTGAAGGTCAGTCTAATCAGCGTTGACCAAATAAAACACTGATCATTAATAAAGCTGCAAGAGTCAACGAAAATAAGGCATTTATTTTCCCAAAAAGTAAAAATTTACTCTACTAACCACGGCTATGATAAGTTTTTATTGTTGACCCGGTTGCTAGAAACAGCCGGACGGAGGCTCCAGAAAAGAAGGACATATCCGGGTGCATGGCTAGGGACAAGTGTTAACTAACCCATTAAACGTCAAACCAAACATATGGTAATTGTTAAAACCGTTAAATGTTTCACCCGTTTAGTAGTTAAAGTGACATTGACACGTCTATTTATAGGGGTTGTTCGACGAAATCTAAGATAGGCAGGTGTAAGCAGTATAGTTCTGCCGTGCAATATCTGAAAGAACCTAGTAAGTCGACTTACTATAAAAGAGCGTAGTAAGTTTTTAATATTTATTTAACATTTTTTTTTTTATGTAGTCCATCTCGAAGTGGAGTGGAGTTAAAGGGAGGCAGATTATGAGTTCCTTTACCTCCCTATTTATTTAACTGTTTATTTGTTAATAAAAATCACTGATTTTTTGGAAAATTAAACTATGTAATATGAGCTTACTGCGTATAAAATTTTAGAACATAAAATTTTTATGTCTCTCTAAACACAATGGAGTTTATTTACTATTGGGACTCTAGAAGTCTTATAACTAGGAAAACTAAAAAAAAATCGATCATTTGTGTTTCCATATCGTCACTGATATTTGTTACAAGATGACAAAAAAAATTATATCAGTTGCTTCAAAAAATACGGGGTGTTATGGAAATGACATACAGGGTCCGCAAACGAAGCGTGGACGGAAGAATAAATCGTTATCGAAGAACTTATCAACAATACTAAAACAGCTTGAGATATTGGATTAAAAGCGGCATGTTTTAAAAATATTTTACATTATACAGGGTGGCCCAAAAAAGTGTGACAGCATAAAGTTATATTTTTTTAAATGGGACACTCAGTACTTTATTGCATATTTAGGTTCGTATTACTATCGTTTATAAGTGCCTCGAATTTTATTTAATTTGGTTTTGTAGTTTCGGAGAAATAAATTAAAAACTAAAAAAAAAAGTATTGCAGTCCTGAATAAAAAAATCAAAAAAACAATCCAAAACTATTTTTTTAACCTCAATATTGAGTGAAATTTATGACAAGAGGTCTAGAGATACTATGAATGTAATTGCGTTTATTCATTTTATACAGGGTGTTCATAATAAGCCTTCAAAAACCCCACATTTTAAAATAATTTTTCTCAAGTTTTTCAAATGGAACACCCAGTATATTATTTGGCTATTTGACGTAGAATTCATAGACAATTTTTTTTTGTAATACAAGCATATAAGTTATATCCAGCCGTTTTCGAAATAATTATAAATATCATAAATTATGTTGTTAAATAGGGAAATTTTGTTATAGGCCACTAGACTAATAATTGTAAACCAAAGTAAATGTTCAAAATATCTTCCTTTTACTCTTAGCGTTTACCGTATTTTAGTTATTTCGATATAAATTTTAAAAGCCTACATTTTTTCTACTTTTTCTTAAAATCTAGCGGTAACTTTTTAATGGTTTACATTTGTTATGCATAAGTTCATTTGCAACAACTTCTCGAAGGTTTCTGGTATCGGCTTTCTCTCAATATCTGGATATCTTTCAGCATATACTCGGCTCGCGAGGAGGCACCCAGTATGAAAATCATAGTTACCATTTCTAAAGTTGTAAAATTCGACATTTTGTGTAAGTTAGTACTTAATTTCGACGACTGAACAAATAAAATAATTTTATTTGGCTGTCATAGTGACAATTTAAACAAAAAAAATCATGTCAACTCGATTAAGAATAAAAAATAAAATTAAATAAATAAAAGTAGCAAAAATGTAGGCTTTTAAAATTTATATCAAAATAACTAAAATACGGCAAACTCTAATAGTAAAAGGAAGCTATTTTGAACATTTACTTTAGTTTACAATTATTAGTCTAGTCTCCTATAACAAAATTTCCCAATAAAAACTCTATTTAAACAACATAATTTATAATATTTATAATTATTTCGAAAACGGCTGGATATAACTTATATGCTTGTATTACAAAAAAAAATTGTCTATGAATTCTACGTTAAATAGCCAAATAATATACAGGGTGTTCCATTTGAAAAACTTGAGAAAAATTATTTTAAAATGTGGGGTTTTTGAAAGCTTATTACGAACACCCTGTATAAAATAAATAAACGCAATTACATTCTTAGTATCTCTAGACCTCTTGTGATAAATTTCACTCAATGCCGAGGTTAAAAAAATAGTTCTGGATTGTTTTTTTAAATTTTTTTATTCAGGACTGCAAAACTTTTTTTTTTAGTTTTTAATTTATTTCTCCGAAACTACAAAACCAAATTAAATAAAATTCGAGGCACTTATAAACGGTAGTAATACGAACCTAAATATGCAATAAAATACTGAGTGTCCCATTTAAAAAAATATAACTTTATGCTGTCACACTTTTTTGGGCCACCCTGTATAATGTAAAATATTTTTAAAACATGCCGCTTTTAATCCAATATCTCAAGCTGTTTTAGTATTGTTGATAAGTTCTTCGATAACGATTTAATCTTCCGTCCACGCTTCGTTTGCGGACCCTGTATATTTAAACCGGTAAAACCTGATATGAAATTAAATGTTAAAAAAATATCCATAAATAACGCTTGAATTATTAAGCGAAATATACACTGTATGTGAAATCTGACAATTTACTTGGCCGCTACTGACGACGTTCGCAATCAATAATTTCTTGAGGCAGTCTCAAGTCTCAAAGGAGGTCAGCGCATTGTATGCGGTGTTGTCATATTACAATACATAATTGTAAATATACTGAATCAACGATAGTGAAGGTTAAACAAGCACTACGTGCGAGGCGGTTATTCAAGCAAGGGCGAGACACACGGTGTGATCTGGCATCACTGTAGTTTACTCTAATGAAATCATTGTTGCTCACTAAAACCAGATGGAGCGGCGCGATAGCATGTAAGCAAAAAGGGTTTTTATCTTAGTATTTAGATATTCGATCTAGAATTTCTCTAGGACACCCAAGGAGTCATCCGTTTAAATATACTAAGTCATTTTCATAACACGTTGTATTTTTTCGGCAGAATATCATAAAGTTGAAAAATCCAGCAATATCCTTATTTTTATATTTATTTATAGGTTTTCTATTATATGGTATCGTCGAAATTCATCACAAACGGAAAGTAAGAAGACAAAAGGCGAAAGAGCGGAAAGCTGCTGCAATGGCCGCCAAAAATCCAGACATAAAACAAGAGGCGGAAACGACGGATGACGAAAAAGATGACATTGACGACGAAATTATTGTCGCCCATTTGTAACCTAACTATTAAGTAGGAATAATTACAAAATCAGATTGTTCTATCGAGTCAGTAATAGTACATATTACGCACGAATGGAAAAGGTTCCTAGCGGCGAGTGCGCGTTCCATGAGTGCGTAATTTTGCATTACTACTCGAATTACATACCGTACTTTACCTACCATCATATTTATTAATTTTAAAAGACAATTATTAGGCAATATTTGTCAACAAACTGTCAAATTGTTATCATAGTTTTAATAAAGTAACGTTAGAAAAAGTCCATATTGTTTACTGTGCATAAAGTTTAACTTATTAAATAGTAGGCAGTGGTGGCAAAACTCGTTATCGGTACCACACCCAAATATAGCTAAATTTGATAAATAATTTATAGTAAATAGTACTAGGGAAACTAATACGGTTAGGTGTGAATTCAAATTAATAGAATTGTGTATCATGTTAAGTGCTACTGTGTAGACAAAAGTACGCCCTTATTGTCTAAATAACACGTTGGTTCCGTCGATCAATATTGAACTGCTGGACTGGGGCACTGCAATCGCGAAATGAACAAATAACTTAATAATTTAAACTCGGGTTTAAGTATTAACATACAATTTAACAAAAAAATCTGCTTGAAACAGCAGTATAAACCGGCCGGCTAATTTTGGAGGAACAGCTGATCTTGCAACGGTTGCATATTCTTTACGCGACTGGGGTAGATACTTAAAAATACAGCGTTGCCACTTTCGATGTTTTATAAGGTTATATTCATAAAATGAAGAATTTCCTTCTGTAATACTTTTCTTTATAATGATATAGTGGTCGCAGCGAATCCTCGCGCCAGATATGTCAAGTGTCACGTGACATAATGACTTGCCTGCTTATTTGTGGTTATTTATTTTGCCTAGGTTTGTATGACATTCCAGGACTTTCCAGGACCGTACTACAATAGTACGTACGTTTATTTTAAAAATGAAACGAGTCTATTTATATTTTTAAATACATCTTTTATTATTATTTATTATAGGGAATAAAAATGTATTTATCTTTCACTTGAAACCGTTTTATATTTTTGTAGTATTTGGCGTTTACATCATATCTCATTCAGGCTTATTGGGACTACCACGGGCCTGTGACCCCTCACCCCTAAAAAGACTTAAAAACCATTCGACATTTTTTATGTGAAATCTTATTGTGCAACCACTCGTGCCAAGAACTGAAATTTCAACATCCACTTTAATAAACAATATATTTAGTATTCTCTGCAAAAACATGTGCAGATATTTTCTACTTTCTCAGCTAACCAAACTGTCTACATTCAAGTCGCCACACAAAAGTATTACCTGATATTTAACTGAAACAAATCTCAACTCGATCAGAAAGAAATGAAACATCTAGAAATTTTTTTATTAATATTAAAATTCACCTTAGTTTCTCTAACGGTGGCATCAGCTGAGGTAGAAGGCAGACAATAATTATGCTCCATAATTATTATTTTCGCCTAAAAACAGATAAATGAAAATATTAACCTATAAATTTTTCATAACGTGACAAGTACTTACTGTGGTTTACCAGATATACAAACAACTCAATATGTAATTAATCAAAGTTTTCAACACAAAATAAACACTTCTAAAACGACGGAAATACACTTTTAAACGTATTAGCACTAATCAAACTCGAAAAATATAAAAACAAAACACGCTCAATACGGTTCCTATAAAACTGGGGTATTTGGTTAAGTCCCCAAACAGCTGATCGATGACATATTAATGATGTCAACTGTCGAAGAAGCTTGAGGATTCGCTGCAAATAGTATAGTCTCGGAAATGGCAACCGCGCTGGTTAGACGAGACTATTTATTTTAACGGGATGGAAGGGTCTATCAACATAATTATTTCATTATTCTTCTTCAGCAAAGGATTAATAAATTTGATTAGCCCATTAGAAATTAGCGTTTTTATTATTTCTGAATTTCTATTGCGAAATAATTTGTATCCTATAGTGCTGTTGTTTTATGTGTACGGTAGGTTATTGTAAAGTGTAATTATGCGTTAGTATTTATTGCTTTTGTGTAATCTAATAATAAGTGTGTGTCAAGTAACGTTAACACTTATTTTTTTTTTATAATCAAACACAAGCACTATAGGAAAAATCCTTTAGGGCACTCTGGGAGTGGTGCGTGTGCGCAAAAAGCGATTCACGTTGGTTTTGAATCGTTGGAGGTTATAGTCGTTGGGAAAAACGACCTTGGGAAGATCGTTCCATAAGGATGAAGTCCTCCAGATCAAAGAATTCTTAAATAATGAAGTGGAGTTCGAGGAATACTAAGCTTAACCACATATGGATGGGCGGCAGTGGTTCGTCGTGTATTTCTGATATTCGCCGCTCTGGGCGGAATTAAGAGGGCAAGGTCAGCCGAGCAATTTCCATGAAAATATCTGTAAAACAGATTCAAATCCCCAACCTTCGATGTTCTAGGCTGTCGAGATTCTTCGTCAGCTCGTGGTCTCCAATCAGACGAATGGCCCTCCTTTCGATGTAGTCCAGTAGCCGAAGAGTATGTTTGGGTGCAGAGCTCCAGATATGAGAACAGTACTCTAGTGATGGTCGAATCTGGGCTTTGTATAGTGTCAAAAGTTGTTGAGGTGCGTACAACTTTCTGGTTCGGAAGAGTACACCAAGTTCCTGAGAAGCTAGTTATCTTGGCGATTGCCACAACGTGGTTATGCTAAGACATATTTCCTCCCAGATTGAGGCTCAGCAAGTTAATAGATGAAGCCAGTGGGATTGCGTGTCCGTCCATGACTATATCCGGTTCTGTAATGTTAACCTTTTTAGAGAAAACTGCTGCCTGGGTTTTTTTCAGCATTAAATTCGACTTGGTTACTGTCACCCCAAGCCAAAATTTCTTCCAGGTCTATGTTGAGGCGTGATATGTTGGGTTGCATTATTTCAAGTTTTAAAATGGAACTTCAAGAAAAGATTAATTTAAATGTTAAATTAAGATCAGTTGACCAATTAAAAGAAGAGGTAGAAAAATTTACGAAGTTAATACAAACAGTAGCCTATAACAATACTAAGGAAATTACCCATGTAACTAAAGCGGTAAACTACCCAGTCGAAATTATAGAATTAGTCAGAGAAAAGAGGACAGCTAGACGCAGATGGCAACAATCTAGAGATCAGGTAGACAAGACCATTCTAAACAATAAAATACAAAAGTTGATACGAGAAATAAAAAGTATCAAAGAGAAGACTATGAAATTTTATCTTCAAGGCCTTTCTGCTGATGAAGAAAGTGACTATTCACTGTGGAAAACCACCAAAAATATAAGACCTATAACATCAATTCCACCTATCAGGAAAGACTGTGGACAATGGGCTAGGAACAACAAACAAAAAAGCCGATATGTTTTCAGACCACCTCGCAGAAATATTTACGCCTAATCAAATAGAGGGAAATTGAGCTCTCGAAGAGTACTTCAATCCAATATCAGAAGAAATTACTCCCACCACACCAAAAGAAATAGGAACTGAAATAAAAACAAATTTGAATAAGAAAAAAGCACCTGTCTTTCATCTAATAACAGGCGAAATTCTAAAGCAACTGCCAAGGAAAGGTATAATCATGTTGACCTACCTCTTTAATGCAGCCTTCCGCTTAAAACATGTACCTGCCGACTGGAAAGTGGCCGAAGTAATCATGCTGCATAAACCAGGCAAGCCACCAAATGAAATAAGATCTTATAGACCCATTTCGTTGTTGCCAATTATATCCAAATTATTTGAGAAAATATTTCTTAGAAGACTTAAATCCATAATAGAAAATAGCAAGCTGATACCTGATTATCAATTTGGCTTTCGACAAAAACATTCTACTATAGATCAAGTACATCGTATCATCGATATCATAGAATGTGATCTTGAAGAAAGGCAAGTTTGTTCAACAGTCTTCCTAGATATTGCTCAGGCATTTGACAAGGTCATGCACGATGGCCTAATCCATAAATTAAACAAATTACTCCCAAAACAATTTGTTGATATCTTAACATCTTATCAGATAGACTTTACAGAATAAAACAGGAAGATGAATATTCTGAACTGAAAGAAATAAAAGCAGGCGTGCCACAGGGAAGTGTAATGGGACCCATCTTGTACCTATTATATACATGTGACATACGGTTAATTCATAATGCAAGAATTGCCACTTTTGCAGACGATACTGCCCTAATAGTTGTGGATAAAAATGTAGAACAATCCACAGCCAAGTTATAAAGTGCTTGCGATAGGATTGTGAGTTGGACCAAAAATTGGAAAATCAAGTTAAACGACCAAAAATCAGTCCATGTTAATTTTACCAACAATAAATTAACGGATCCTCCGACTCTTAATGTTAATTGTTTTTTTTTTATGATCAAACACAATCACTATAGGAAAAATTCTTTAGGGCACACTGGGAGTGGTGCGTGTCCGCAAGAAGCGATTCACGTTGGTTTTGAATGGTTGGAGGTTATATTCATTGGGAAGAACGACCTCGGGAAGGTCGTTCCACAAGGATGAAGTCCTCCAGATGAAAGAATTCTTAAATAATGAAGTTCGAGGAGTACTAAGTTTAACCACATATGGATGGGCGGCAGTGGTTCGTCGTGTATTTCTGCTATTCGTCGCTCTGGGCGGAATTAAGAGGGCAAGGTCAGCCGAGCACCTTCCATGAAAATACTGTAAAAGAGAGTCAAATCCCCAACCTGTCTTCGATGTTCTAGGCTGTCGACGTTCTTCGTCAGCTCGTGGTCTCCGATCAGGTACAATAGTTCCTTATGAACTTAAAGCAAGATACCTTGGTATGACCCTGGACGTCAAGCTGCGATGGAAGGGACATATCAAGAAGAAAAAAACTGAGCTTAATTTAAAATACAGACAATATTATTGGCTTCTGGGTAGAAAATCTCGACTGTCAATACATAATAAGATCCTTATCTACAACCATATCTTTAAACCAGTTTGGCTGTATGGTATCCAGCTTTGGGGCTGTACAAAAGAGAGCAACATAATGCCAATTCAAAGTTTCCAAAATAAAGTACTAGGTAACATGGTAAATGCATCGTGGTACGTACGCAACTCCGATATTCAAGGACCTTGGAATCCCTTATGTCAAACAAGAGATCAAGAGATTTGCTGGCAAATATGAGGCCAGGTTGCACCACCATGTCAACGTGGAAGCCATCCATCTGCTTGATAACCAGAACCCGACTCGAAGATTGAAGAGAACCAAACCCGAACAAACCCTTCGAATTAGTGTAGTGTATGTTTCAAAAGCATAGCCAAGTGCGCGTACTATTTGTACATGTGTAAGAGTCTAAGTCAATAGGACACAAGCCTAGGACATCACTGGATGAACTTAAGTATTATCATATTTAGTTTTAGGATTTATTAGAATAATATTGATGGTTGGTCTGTAGACCAGTTTTAATAGTAGAAAGATGCCAACTAGGGTTTCTTCATTTAAAAAAAAAAAAGTTTTGTACTGTTTTAAACTTGAAGTAAACATTTATTTTTCTTAACTTCTGCGCACGAGGTTATCGTCATAGACACGTAAAAAATTTGTTCTGCACCGACGATAAGTCCTTCTGCACACGGAGCTAATCGTCATAGACGCGTAAAAGATTTGTCCTGCAGCGACGATTAGTCTCGTTTTTAAAAATCCACAACTGAATAGATTTTCTTCTATTTTATTAGTAGTGTGCCCTCGGTGTTTACACTGTGAAAATGTAAAGTGAGGAAGAGGACCTACTTTCGATAAATTCGATAACCGTCAGAACAAGAAGAAACGTAGGAAATTTTGGGTGCATCTCTATACCTACAAAGCGACTGCCATCGCAAAATAAAAAATGACATTCTTTAAAAAATATAAAATAAGTAATAGTATTTCTAACTTAAAATATTAAATTCGTTAAAACCTATTTAAAAAAATTTTGAATCAGAACTAAAGAATTTCTATTAAACAAAAATATATTTGATAAATGCGCGTTCTGCACCTACTACAAAAAAATATGTAATTCAGCTTAAATCGACCGCCCCTTATAATAATTCAAATTACATTAGGCGAAGCCGACGACGAGATTTAGAAAATACTAGTAGTTAAAAAATAACTAGTATTTTGTAGCAGTTACGGCCGTGTAATCAGAACGTAACGTAACTGTTACTAAAAAATTGAAACCCAAAGGAGCGCCAAAGCGTACAACTTCCATGATACAATAACTATAGGTAAGATATCTAATCGTTCCAATTTCGTCTGCCACGCCCAGTCACGTCACAGGGAGAGTGATTTTTAAATCTTATATGTAGAGTAATATTGCTGTCGCCGTTTTTAATTCTATTTTAAATATAGGTATTAAAAGTTTTACGCGTATGTGAAATGAAAGAATAATATATGACAAATATCTACGTATATTATATTCATAGAAATATAACACACATTACCACTCAAATAAAAAAAAATCGAACAAACTTTTAAGACATCCACCACGCCATTGGAACCGGTTGATAGCCGAAGCTGCTCAGCGAACCCTCCTCGTTGCCACCAGCGTTGTCAGTCTTTTACAATTGTAATATATCCATTACTATTTTAACAATTTTTGAGATGTTCATTCTTGTCGTGGGCTTCCCAAATAAAATGTATGTTCAATCTGGAAGTTTCCCGCATTTTATCGTACTCTTCTTACTCTGATACCGTTTTTTATTATTTTGTTAGGTTTCGAACCATCAACCTATTACTTTTGATCAAAGATTTCTGGTCCTGGTCGGGTTTGTTCGTAGGGCCGTTGCTGTAGTTTTCCATGGAAAGTTTGAAAGTTCACCATAATTTTTACTTATTTAGTTGTGTGTGTTTATTAAAATAAATATCTGAATTTTCATAAAATGACGTGCGCTGTGTTTGGTTGTGATATGGATAACCAGGTAAAAAAATTTGATAGAAATATAAGGTGTTTCCGCTTTCCTTTCCAGGGATAGAAGCAAAACATTAGAATGAATACGGTTTCATTTATTTTGTTAACATTTACTTCTTAAGTATTTTCCACTGAAGCTGATGAGGGTATATGCCTTCGAAACATGTATGGAAATCAAAATATTGCTTATTTAACTACTGGAACAGACTATAAGTTGCTTTACCTCTTCATAATTTCACTCCAATGAGAGATGGACTATTTAAAAAAAATTGTTTAATTTGTTTCTAACTACTTAGGTCGTATTTTAGATTTAATCTTACCATAATATTATTCTTTCATTTCCCATACTATTAAAAACCCTTTTAATACTTTTAAAAGAGAGTTAAAAATGCTGGCAACAATATAAATCTTCATAAGAGATTTAAAAATAACTCCCCCCGGTGACGTCACAAGCCACGCCTCCATCGGCGTGGAATCATGCCTCTTAGTTATTTATACCATGTACAGGTACACCTTCCGTATATCCCATCTAATACGAGTCTATGACGATAAGCTTCGTGTGCAGAAGGCTTTAATGCTCAACAAGCACAAGAAGCTGTAAATAAGACATACAATAAGTACATTAAGAAACAAATTTTTATTGACTCCACTTTACAGCACATATTCAAAAAAAAAATAAACGTTTACATTTTATGTTTTCTTTCCAACGCTCTACAGTCGGGACAATGGAGCACGTCTGCTTTTAATGTAGCTCCTCCACACTGATAAGGCCGTGAATAATGTCGACTGGTAGATGGGCCTCTATAACCCTTCTCGATTTTTCCGTGCTGTATTGAATGTAGAGGCTTTTCCGAGATCCCATGCATAATCTGTCGCCTTTCGGAAAATCGACATGAAGTTTTTTCTGGATTACCTTTAACATATTTGTGCATATTGCAACACTTTTCGCAATATCTAGGGCCAGGGGTTGACTGTCTAGTTGCTATTCTCGTTCTGTTATTTCTGAGAGTGAAGTAATCTCCTTTTCTTTCTAGGACATTATTTGCAAGGCCGTAGTTGAGAGCCGCTGACACTACCCTGTAAACATTGGATTGTATATCTTCCTGTGTGGGTCCTGGAGAATTACGGGACGCATATTTGCAGTGATGAGAGATTGAGTGTGACTGCGGGTTTCTTAAATGTGGGCCATGATGGGGTTTGTTCATTTGCATTGCACTATTGCGCCTGGTTGTAGCTCGCGGATTAGGGTTTGAAAAAAGATTCTTTAATTTTGTTAAATAAAACAATAATAAATTATCATAATTTTCAGGGGGTTTGATGAACGAAGAAGAATTACTCACATTTTGGCTCTGATTATCCATTTTGGTAGGAACGGTGCTTTTCGCACATCCGCCTATAGAGGATTGGTTTCCATTAAAATGTACTAATCTGCTTTTATTATTTTCGTCCGTAAGAGGTTTTGGTGCCATTCTTGCCAGGAATTTTGAAAATATTTAATATTAATAGACTAAAATTTGTAAGCCGCTAATAATTTTGACATTTTTTTCCGAAATAATTATATTGAAACAAGCCTACTGTTCAATAAAACTACTGGTACCCTCAAATAAATACCTATATACCGCGTCGTGAACGTGCGTCGTCACCTGTAACGGTATGACAGATTATGTAATAATAATAATTATCAAATAAGACAAAACCTTGGCTCATTCAGCAGAGCCCATCGATTTATAAGCGATTTTTAATGGGTAACGTCATTATGCGCATCGATTTGCAGTTCTGGTATACATTTTGTTGTCAGTTTTTTGTTAAGTTAGGATCCGTTCTAAATATTTTCAAGTTCTTAGAGATGAAATATTGGTCCTTACCAAGGATCTTAAATCAAGGAGGATACGACTTTGGTTCACAGTTTTTGCAGAATAAATAATTCACATTCTTAAGTAGATTGTAAACAACTTTGCAGAGAAACAATCGGAGAGCTCTGAGAATTAATATAATTTTTCTTTGCCGTTTTCTGTTAATTCGACAATTCGCCTTCGAGCGTTTGGAACGTACTTTTTATAAAGCCCTTAGTGGAACGACGTCTTTCATACCTGCTTTCACGTTTGACACTTCCGGATTAACAATTCTAGTTGTCGTTAATAGCTGCATTCAGTAGAGCCAATCGATTTATAAGCGATTTTTAATCGAAGACGCCACGATGCCCATCGATTTGTAGTTCTAATGAATGCATTTTGTTTGGTTAGGATCCCTCCTAAATATCTTTAAGAAATATTACATTTGTTTCCGTATGAAATGGAGAATTTTATTTTTAATGCTCATCTTCACTATCGGCGATCATGTATAATGTTTTTATAATCACTTCTTTCGTCATCTTTCATAATTTTCACTCCTCAACCTGACAAACAAAATTGATATAAATCGCTTTCAAAACACAAATCGCTTTTTAAATACGATGAAAAAAATGGCGTCCGATTTCCCATCGACTTGTGAAATCGATTTTTTAATGCATTCAGCAGATGATTACTAATCGCTTACAAATCAATGGGTTCTGCTGAATGCGCCCATTGGTAAATAAAATTCTTTGTTGTGTTTCAGTGTATGTGTGTTAAATTTAAGTATTGTTTGTAAAAAAATAGTGATTCTTATAAACATCAGTAATTCTTATACATATCAAACCTGTTAAAGATTGCTCCACGAAAAATGGATATAACTTAATGACTGCAGTAAAAGTACCTGTGGCGATCCTATTATTTATGACCGTTTGTTATTATTATGTGGAAAGGACCGGATTATAATAATTATAATTAAATATAGGCACATCAGGTAGGTTAGGTTGCTTAATTTATATTTAAATATCTTTTTGTGGTAAAATTTGTTTTAGTTTTTATTTCTTGCTGGAAGAGTTTAGTTGTATTACCGATATTATTTTACAAAACGTATAAAAAAACAGTATGTGGCGTCCATGGAAAAACATTGATGGTGCTTCTTCTAATGTTGCAGTGAAGAAAATGCATTTATCTCTCGATGCTAGGGAAATTTTAAAAAGAGTAGGTATATACTTCTTTACTCAACAGAGAACTTTATGCTAGTGCTGATGCGACTGAAACCTCTGATTTGACTAAGATACCTCTGACTACAGTGAAAAGAATCGCGTCAAATCCCATTAAATCTAGAAAGAAGTGTAAAGATGCCAGTTTCACCAAATGTTTCGACGAAAGCGACAAGGACTTGATAAGGCAAAAAATCTACACCATCTACGAAGAGCAACGCGTACCTACATTAGATTCTATGAAGCAACGGCTCACCAATGATGAAACCCAAATAAGTTGTAGCCGCACAGCCTTGGGAGAGTTTTGTCGGAAATGGGATTCAGATACCGCAAAATTGACAAAAGTCAAGTTCTCATGGAATCCCACCGTTTACAAAAATGGCGTCATGAGTAAACTTCTATAAGGAAATCCCGTTCTGAAAACCTATAATTTACCTTCCGTCAAATAAAGGAAAAAGAATAAGCATTTTACATGCTGGGTCAGAAAACGGTTGGGTTCCAAATTATGCCATTATCCGATTATAATTAATAAAATTATAATTAATTTTGATGAGGATAGCGATAGCGAAACAGAACTATCTATAGAATGACATTATAAATGTAAATAAATATGACTAGTAATATTTAAAAAATTTGTCATTTCATCAATATAATCATATCATTACTTGTTTTCCTTAGTCAGTCCCTTCATATTTCACTTGTTTATTGCCAAGCTCTTGTCGCCACAATGGGACCTACCCAGGAAATCATTAAGTCGTATCCAAATTTCGTGAAACGTACTTTACCCGAATGAAGTTTTTTCGGGTATTTATAAGTATTTTGAGGTATTTAAGGCATAACTTTGTAGGTATTAAAGGGGGTATTTTATTGTACAAATTTTAGGTGATGGCATACCCCACGGTGGGATCCCAAGGTTCAGGTGCGTCTCGGGCTCGTCTCGCCATGTTTATACGCAGCCGAAGACAATGCTCGCCTACCATACAAGTGGAAATGTTGTTTCTTTTCTGATCTTGAATATTTCACGAACTTAAACAGACCAGTATACTAATGCATAAAAATATGTAGGTATGCACATCAGGTTTATTTATAATATATTTATAATAAATAAGTTATTTAAATATTCAGTACTGTGTTAGTTTCTTCCATCAAGAAACTTGTCAAGAAAACAGTCAGATTTTCGGTTCAAATGGTCCTTAAAATATCTACCAACTCCAGTTCTTGAAATCCATTTCTGGGAAGCTTCGTCGAGATCCATTTTACCCTAAAATTATCAAATAACTATAATAACTATATAACTATACAGGGTGTACGCTAACTAATGGTACATGGAAAATCCACATACTCATACTCATACACATATGTAAAAATATTAGGATTTAATTAACTTACCTATATCCGAAAGTTGATATTAACTAAGATACAGGATGTTAAAGTTAAAACTTCATTTTTGTATCTTTGCGAGAAACTAACGTTTTTTTATATAATTTGGCAATTATAGTTTTTATAGGACGAGAAACTGATTTTTTTTTGTGAAATTGTAATGTACATTTATTAGGTCATAATTCTTTTGTGCCTCAGTGTATTTAAGTTTTTAATGAAAGTTAAGTTAAGAAAGTTAAGTTCAGGTCAACCAGAGTTACCGTTTCGGAGATATTTGTATTTAAATTGTTTAGTACACCCTGCCCAATTACTATTAATTTGTAAACAATTTTTTTTCTTAAAGTAACCTATGAGAAAACAAATGAAATTTAGAGATGCAGTTGCTATGAAGCCTCCATGTTGTTATTTGTTTGTTGATTATTGTAAGATGGCTTTGCCAGAAAATGTTTAATTTTTGAGTTTATCGTAAGTTTGTGTTTTCATTGCTGTTGGTTTCTTTCGACACGATATTTTCTAGGGTCAAAGTTATTGTAATTAATGTAAGTTAAAGAACAAGCCAATTGTTGTATTTATTATTCGCAATTACCATTACTAAAACATTAATTATCATGTAAAATAAGTGGTAAGAAGTAACAAAATATTATTTGCTTTTCTGAGCTAACCCACTAAACAATTTAAATGCAAATATCTCCGAAACGGTAATTCTGGTCGACCTGAACTTAGATACCTTTTATACGTAACAAATATGAGGAAAGCATTATTTTCACTAAAAACTTAAATTCACTGAGGCACAAATAAGTTATGCTCTTATGAATGTGCGAAATGCCGCAGACAGCGCCCCCTACATTGTACTTTAAAATTTCATAAAGGAATCAATTTCTCGTCCTGAAAAAACCATAATTGCCAAATTTTATAAAAAAAAGTTGGTTTCTTTCAAAGTTATTAGAGAAAAACAAGAATGAAGTTTTAACTTTAACACCCTGTCTCTCAGTTAATATCAACTTTCGGATATAAGTAACTATAATTAAATCCTAATATATTTACGTCGGAAGTCTGTGGTTTTTCCATGTTCCATTAATTAGCGGACACCCTGTATAATAACAAATAATAAATGATTAAAAACTGTCATTTGACCATAAATCGGATTCTAGACATAGAAGCTTGAATTGATATTTAATTAATGAAAAATAAATTTAAAACGAATATTTTAAATTTATTACACTCTAATAATATTTTTGCGTTCATATTATATTAAATGTCACATAAATAAATCATAACAAATCATATAACAATCTGATGAAATGTTACTTACCCGAATCACTAACATGTCGATTACACGAAGATCATCTATTTTGTTATATTTAGTAAATTCTTCCCTCAGCCTTTCCTTACATTTCTTTTCAGTGATAGGAATATCGTAATGTTTTACTAAAAATACGATCTAATTTATTGTAAAAATAAACGCTGTTTTTTAATAAGAGGAAAGCAAGTTGTTAGAACATTTTGTTAGTGATGCGTTACCACATGAAGATGATTCAAGGCAGTGGCGTATATAGGAATTTGTTTCGGGGAGGGCTTTCCATTAAAAAATATAGTGGCGCTTTCGCCTTTTCGTTTTTTGATCAATATTTCATTCCTTTTTAATTTTATCCGAAAATACCCGTTTTAGGAGATCAATTACCTAAAGTTTTAAAATTTCTGATTGAAAAATTAATTGAAGCAGGAAATGAAATTTGTGCAAATTGACAAAATTTCATTTTTTGCTTCCATTAATTTATTAATTAAAAAAATTTCAACCCTAAACTTCAGGTAATTGCTTCCTAAAAACGAGTAATTAACCACTTTTAGGATAAGACGAAAAAGTATCGAAATATTGATGGGACTTAATTATTAACTGAACAAAAATATACATAACAAAACAAACATCTAGTAAAATCAAGATTTATATGTTTCCTAGGAAATTCATCTTTAAATAAATTGATTGAAACATTACATTTTGGGGGCACCTCTCCCGCCTAAACAATAATTTATTAAGTTGAAAATAAATAAATACACAAAACGCAAAACGCCAACGCGGTATAATAAACAAACTCAATATTTCCTCCCAGTGTTTCACGTCAATTGCAGAGGCAAATTTCTTAAATTTCTGTGCGTTTTAACGGCGCCACGAAGAGCAGAACTACATAAGAAATCAAATTAAAATAAAGTTTTTATTTTAGTGTAGAATGTAAAATATGATGAAACACATTTAATGGTATATTATACATGAAATGGAAATTACATGATTCTTTTCTGTTAACGATTTTTAGAACGCAACTAACGGCAGCATAGCCTATATTTTTTGGATTTCTTCATGTTCAGCAATGGCTGGGCAGCCCCCAGATCTAGGAGGAGGGGGGCGGGGGTGCCCATGCCCCGGGCGGCGCAACATCAGTGGGAGGCAAATTCAAGTTAGGCAGTTGTAGCACCCCGGCGTCGCGCCGGTTTTGTTAAAAATCTTATACAGAGTGTAATAACAATTCATGATACACAATAAAACTGCACAGAGTCTTTGGGTAAAAATATTGCGATTTAGCCAAACTTTACTTAGTTCAAAATTTGATAATAACCTAGATACAGTTTGTCCAAGTGAAAATTTTATTTTCTAATTTTCTAATTAACAAATTTTTTGGCTTTGGGGGCCTTTATGGGGCGAGAAATTTGATTCTGTTAATAATTTTGATGTAGATTGTGTATTTCGTGTCTTTAGGATTTTATTACAAATATCTTGGATCTGGAGATCTTCTAGCCTATGTCACCCATATTTGGAACAACAAACGAACATCATGGGTAGTCTCGGGCTGTTGCACTGGATATTTCTAAAGCTTTTGATCGTGTTTGGCATGAGGGGCATCTAAGTAAACTGCGATCCTATGCCCAGTCGATCCTGTGCATGGTTGTCTCGCTTTCTTAAGGACCGCTCTCTGCAAGTGGCGATTGACGGATTGCTCTCAGACACCTTCTCCATCAATGCCGGTGTTCCTCAAGGGTCCATATTGTCTCCCACTCTCTTCTTACTCTACATTAACGACCTTCTAGTGAAAACTAAAAATCCGATATTTAGTTTGCTGACGATAGCACACTTATCTCATCTTTCTCTTTGAATGCGCAAACATCGGCTGCCAACGCACATCTTCGCAGACAGCATGAAGTAACACGCCTCAACAAAGACCTGGAAGAAATTTTGGCTTGGGGTGATAGTAACCAAGTCGAATATAAAGCTAAAAAACCCAGGCAGCAGTTTTCTCTAAAAAGGTTAACATTACAGAACCGGATATAGTCATGGACGGACACGCAATCCCACTGGCTTCATCTATTAATTTGCTGGGCGTCAATCTGGGAGGAAATATGTCTTGGCACAACCACGTTGTGGCAATCGCCAAGATAGTTTCTCAGGAACTTGGTGTACTCTTCCAAACCAGAAAGTTGTACATACCTCAACAGCTTTTGACGCTATTCAAAGAGTACTGCTGGAGCTCTGCACCCAAACATACTCTTCGGCTACTGGATTCCATCGAAAGGAGGGCCATTCGTCTGATTGGAGACCACGAGCTGACGAAGAACTTCGACCAAGCGCGGATCCGGGGGGGGGAGGTTAATAAGGGTCTTATATGACCCCCCCCCCCCCCCCCCCCCCCCCAACCGAAGTTCTGGATCCGCCCTTGACCTCGACAGCCTAGAACATCGAAGGCAGGTTGGGGATTTGACTCTCTTTTACAGATATTTTCATGGAAAATGCTCGGCCGATCTTGCCCTCTTAATTCCGCCCAGAGCGACGAATATCAGAAATACACGACTAACCACTGCCGCCCATCCATATGTGGTTAAGCTTAGTACTCCTCGAACTTTAAGAATACTTTCATCTGGAGGACTTCATCCTTATGGAACGACCTTCCCGAGGTCATTTTTCCCAACGAATATAACCTCCAACGATTCAAAACCAACGTGAATCGCTTTTTGCGCACACACACCACTCCCGGAGTACTCTAAAGGATTTTTCCTATAGTGCTTGTGTTTGATCATAAAAAAAATCAAAATATCACTTTTATCAAGAAATGGTGTGTTTATCTTGTCAATGTCGCTCGGAGCAATTGTTTTCGATGTTTTTGAATTTATAGTACCCAGAGCGATTTTTAAATTATTTCCACGTAAATTTATAATTTTTATTTATCTTATAAATATATTCAGTACTGGTCTTTTAATTTCTTTGCAGTCAGGACTTTTCAGAATATTTTAAATATTAATAAATGACTAAAACTTTAAAAAATATAGATTAAGTTTCCTGTTGCAATCTGAATTATTAGCAGTTTAGTTACATTACCTATAATTTAATAATAACAATATGTTACGTATTTCAATATTTTAAAAAGCGCACTGGATATTATAAATGCAAAAATCTTGAAAACAGTTGCTCGAAGAGACAGTGATACCTAAGGTACACACACCATTTTTGGGTAAAAGTGATGAGAAAATTGATATTTTTAATAGGAACATAAATACACTAAAGCGAAAATAGGGGATCAAAATAAACATGACATTAATAATATAAAAGACATTTTTATTTATGTATTAATAAAACAGAAAATTATCTAATAGGTACCTATAAATGTAGGCACAGACTATACAGTTAATAGACACACTTTTCTTATCAGGGTTAATGCAATTTAATTATGTTAAGAATTGAAGTAATAGAATATTGGATTTAATTTTATGTAATAATATCGTGTTTTCCAAAGTTGTTAGATGTTGTCCTCCTGGTGTGACTAAATTTTCATCCATCTATTGAGTTTGTTTTTAAGTTAAATCAATTGAAATCACTGAAACTTTGGGATTTGAAATTTTGATTATAAAGAAAACAAACTTTTAAGTTATAAATAATAAATTTTCAGTGGGAGGATTAGTTTTACAACAATAACTAAGATGACAATGTTGTCATATTTTACAATTCAATTAATAAAATTATTAAAGAGAATGTTTTCATTATACGTAAAATATCTGGTTTTCCTTCATATTTTTTCCCTCCCAATAATTCATGAAAAAAATTAATTTCACATCAAATGGAAAATTTATAGAAATGTTTTCGATTTCAATACGTTTCAGATTTAGGGACAATTCTCAATATTCCCCAAACTTTTATTACTGCAATCTAGATAAGTATATTGACTTTTTAGTGTGTCTCAAGCCGTGCTGAGAAAAACATTGAAAATATATTTGTTGTTTTAGTCGTTTGCACTATGGAAATAAATGGTTATTTTTCGTATTCTATTAATTTAATATAATTACCTACATAATATATTAAGTGAATACCTACTGTATTGGGCTTTGCCTGTTTGTTATCATAAATAAATAAATAAATATAATAAATTTTCCACAGTTCCTAATTTACTAAAAATCTTTAATATTTTCAACGTATTCTTGTTGTGCATTACTAGGCATTTATTCAGTAAATATAAAAATATTGAGTTTCTCAATCTTCGATGTATTTTACTTCCAAGGTGGTTGATGGTAGTGGTAAATACGTTCAAGATTTTAAAATATACTACCTATATACGGAATATTTCGGTACCAAGCTTTATATAAGCTAATAACTCTTCTTCTGGCCTCGGTAGGATCTAAGGACAATATTGGACGTACGGATTTAAATATTCTTTTTGTGGTCTCAGATGACATTTTGACAGTTTCTTTTTTAACCTAACAAAAGTTTTAAATGCGTTTACTACTTGTCAAACCAAGCCCGGATACAGGGGGTCATGGGGTTATAACCCCTCCACCCCCAACCAAACCAACAATGGAACACGAAAAATAACATATATACCGGTTTGACTAAAGCGGCGAGTAATTTTTCCTGTATGACCCCCAAAACAAAGCCGTAATTCCTTGTGTCAAATCTGATGAAAGTATTAGAATAAGTGGGCGTAGAAGGAGCGGGGTAGGAAGGGGGGGTTAAAATCCTGATTCAATATCTATGTATTAGCATAATATATGTGGAATCAGTATATGGAGTCTGCGTTAAACAAAGTACATTGCATTACACAGTTTTTTTTTACTTTTGATAGAATTTCTATTCGGATCTATTTCTTAAAAAATAACTTCTCAATGCGTTTTATAGTTTTCCCCAACTATCAAAACAATTTCAAATTTTTGGTATTGTCAAAAAATGGATATAGGGTTTCCCAGCTAATTAGGAGGGGTGATACTTCCACTGTCACTGACATTATTCCCATATGACTGAACTTTAAAATTTTTAATGCGATTATACGACTTGTGGAAACTTATTGGATTGGTAATTTAGTCTGTAATCCAGTGTCGTACTCTGTTTTTGATTAAGTGGAAAATATTAACTTACATTTTTTTTACATAAATATTATTATCTTCGAATTTTTTACTTGCATGAAGTCATAGAGATGAAGTAACTATTTTATCGAATGTTCAAGCTTCCATGCAGTAGTTCAAGGTCTGCTTAAAATGAGCTCGAACATTTTCGAAGTTAGATGGAGTTAATTTCCGACACTCAGCAACAATTCATACTTTTAGTTCTTATAGGCTCACCGGCTTTATTTTAAAAACATTTGACTTTAGGTCGCCCCATAGAGAATATCAGATGATGCATGATTTGGAGACCTTACTAATCACTCAATAAGATCTTCACTGCAAATCCAAAACAAACTCTCTCTCTAAAAAATTCTCGCCTGCCTCTAATAATCCGTGAATAAAAGGTGGGAATCAATGGTGTTTTAAAGCAGGTCAATGTACAAAGCTCTATTTAAATTTCCCTCTAAAAAATGGTCCATCAATGTGCTTTCATGGAATACAAGCTCATATATACTATTTTTTAAGTCCACTGAGAACGCGTTTCCCTGATTAAATACGGAAAAATCTACAATTATTGTGCTTCTTTATACAACCATTTAGATAATGGACAATGGTCCATTCATAACAAAAACGGGTTTTTTATTGTTAATAACAGTGTCCATTCATGAGAAAAACGGGTGTTTTATAATAATTTTTTGTTGTTAATAACAGTGTTTCGCTCAAAACCTTAATCGCCGCTGGAGGTCTCCATTAGTTAGCTTTTCAACTTCTTTGATTTTGTAGGGGCGGATTCAAAATTCTGCGTTTCAAGTTGTGACAATTATACACTCAAGAATGAACCATTTTAAAAAAAGTTATTTTACTTGGCTTTACTTAGCAAACCCACCCTTATATTACAATGGATTTATTAATTTTAGTCCTTAGCCGATTTGTTTCATTACACTGTTAAAAATTTAAGAATTTGGACAAGAAAAGTTTTCGAATTTTTTATTGAATGAAAAACTGAGTACGACACTGGATTACAGAGTAAATTACTTATCCAATAAGGTGCCACAAGAAGCCACAAGTGGTATCGTCGCGTATATTTTAAGATTTTAAAGTTGGGTCATATGGGAATAATGACAGTGACAGTACAAGTACGTCAAAAGATGTCCCCTCATAAATACTGTTGACGTATTGGTGAGTTTTTACAAGCATCGGACGTACGACGTGGCGTAACGGAGGGTAGGTGAGGGGTGGTGGCGGGATGATTTTTACAAAACAAATATTTCAAAAGTTATTAAGGGTGGCTCCTTTTAGCTGGGAAACTCTGTATATTTTTTAAAGCCCTGCGCTGTGCACCGCACTTACCCTTATGAGAAATGCACCTCACTCACTCACTAAACTAACGTATGAATGTAGATTTGAGGATGGTGGGGTAATTGAGCCAAAGTTTAAAACGTTAGGTAAAAATATGTGCTTTAGCATATCTCTAAAAATAGTAATAACAATTGAATTCTTTGAAAATAAGGCAAAGGTCATAAAGGAACCCATGACTCTCTCTATAAATGTAAACTTCAATGGCCTCATCTCCTATCCTCAACAGTTCCAAAAATGCATTCAGGCCTATATTATGCAATCTCTTCGAAATGCCCAGTATCTGACCCATGGTAATTGGAATTTACTGTGGCCAAAGTAAACCGAATGATCTAGAATCATTTTAAATCGCTTTTTTCAAGAGATGAAACATATTTTAAGCATAAGAATTGTAATAAATGGCTTTCAATTAGCCATCAAGATTCGAAGTATTATATGTGATTCGTCAGCTAGAGCATTTATTAAAGATAGCGTATGATGTTATTTTACATTTTATTTAAGCCACTTTGCCTTCTTGAAGCTAAACTGGTGGATTAATTTGTCGTCTACGTAAAAAAGAAAGAAGAATTGGGATGACGAGGGAGGCTTTGGGAAGACTGGTTAAAATTTGGAAAGACCACCGTATCCGCAAGGAAACTAAAACAAGACTTGTGAAATCCCTAGTGTTCCCTATTGCAGAGTATGGCTCGGAATCTTGGACCATTAACGCGCATGACGAAGAGGAATTGAGGCGTTTGAAATAATACGTTACCGAAGAATGCTGAGAATACCTTGGACATGACCGCACCAATGCATCCATTTTGAGTGAACTAAAAATACGCGACAATGAGAGATTGTTAAATTCTTCGGTCACGTAATACGGAAAGACGGTATGGAAAAGATCATGATACAGGGGAAGGTTGATGGCAGAAGGTCAAGAGGAAGGTCACCGGTGAGATATATAGATCAAATAAAGGATCTCACATAAATGTCAGTGTTCCAAGTGATGCATACTGTGGAAGACAGAGAAGCATGGCGAAGGATCACTATGAATGCTCCATGAAAGAGTCAGGACGTCCGAAAACGGACAACGACTGAAGAGAGAGTGAGAGAGAGGATGATAGCCAAGAGAATTACGGAACTCAACCGACTAGAAAACAAACCTTGGAAAACAAAAAACAAACCAATTTCCACTTTTAATATATGAAATTAGGGAAGTCGATGAAAGTATAATTGATGCTTTCCAAAACGAGCAGGTACAGAATTATTACAAAATTCAGTTGAGTAATTTTTTTCTTACATCAGATGTAGCTAATAAGTGGTTCCTTACACATAAAAGGGACGTTGTAGAAATTCATTGCCCTATAAAACAAAATAACGTTACATCAATTTATGGCTCTTGTTTAAACAATTTAATGCATATTTTGAATCTCCTGTACGTTGGCTTACCTTAATATTTATGTATCCAATGGAGAAAGAAAATGAGCAAATATATATTCATTAAATGATATTAAATGGAAACTGGTGTTCATTAATGAGTCAAAAAATAGTACTGTTTTTATTCCACTTCTTCATTCATTATCTTAATGGAGATATAAATTTAAGATTAATTAGATATAGAATATAAGGGCCGATATATTCATCTCATTATTTTATTGAGTAGATAATTGTCATGATACCATTGTTGCAACAATCATTTCCCAGGCAATTTTCTTTTCGTTAAAGTTATGAGAAGATTAATATTTCGATCATAAGGATTATTTAATATTTTAATTTAGTAGTTTTGGCTTTTGTTATATTGTGTTTAATCATATAGTGATTTATTCAGTCAAGTTTATAAAGATTTAATAAAAACCATCACAGCTCAAAGAGTCTATATGTTTTCTAAGTGGTTTCTTCTTCCAAGTAATTGGAAAAAAATATTACGTGTGTTGTCTGAATCAGCCTTTATTTAAAGGTAAATTGTACAGACATATTAAGCCGCAAACACACTATTGTCACGTCACGTGAATTCACTGCAGATCATTTTTATTACAGATTTTGTGTTTGTGAAGATGGCAAGTGAATCTTGTAGCCTTCTAGCGTCAAACTCTGACACCGTGTTATCACGTGTGCCGAATATGTAAATTTGCAGAAATAAAATTGTGCTGTCAAGTATGACTTGCCTTGAGCTGCATGTATAGTGTACTTCTAAACTTATTTATAAGCACGCATAAACTATATATATTTCGGGTGTGCCGTGACATTGCCTGATAACATTATGTGATCTCACGTGGCGTGATAATAGTGTGTTTGAGGCTTTAGCGTAACATATGTAATTCTAAAAGTGTTAAAAATGGTTTCTAAAACGCCAAAGCGTGCCTTTATACAAAAAAAGAAACTTCAATTATAGAAAAATAAGTAGAATGAATTTTAAAAGATCACATACATTTACTAAGTGGGTTGAAGAACTCCAATAGGTAAATACAAAATAAACAAACCCAAGAAAACATACAAATGCATAATAGAATTTGTTTTAGTCACCCAACACTTCATCGTTATCGTCGTCGTCTTGTTTATTTTCAGGTAATTCTTTAGCTTCTAGTAACGATTTTGCCTGTTCCAAGGCTTCATTATTACTCTTTCCATTCGATGTACCAGGCCCATCTTCAAATTTTTTTTTGTAGTGCAGATTATTTGGTCGAATTTTATGTTTGGAAATATATTTATGCTGCGATTTTCTAGCTAAGCTATTTTTCAAAATTCGTTTAAAAAATACTTCACATTTACCCTCATCAAAATCTTTGTCTGCAAGTAAAACCGTGCTCAAGAAGCATTTTCTGACATTTTTATAAAATTTCAGAGGGATTTTGGTTTCATCAGGTATTTTTGTATTTCCAGTCCATGAACATTTTGCTAGAAAGTCACGACAAAAAAAATGATCTACTAGTTTATAGCAGCTGTCTAGCCCGTGTGTTTTTCCACTTTTTCCACAGATGATCGATAAACTTTCTACAGCTTTTGTAAGAAAGGAAATATTGCCCAGACTTTCTTCCAACTTATTTAAGTCATCAACGGAACTTATTGGGTTGAAAACCATTCCGTCCTTCTTTTCATCACTTACAGTCCTAATGTGATTTCCACCATCCATCAGGACAGCTAAAGTATCGAGCGAAATTTGAAGTTTCGCTTGTTGGGCTATGATTTTACCCTGGTTTTCCAAAACGGCTTTTAGCATGTTAGTTGTCTCCCTACCATCCCAACTAATACGGTCGTTAAGATTGTCTTGCAAAAGAACTGCAAACTTGTTATCTATAGGGGACGTCAGTATTGGTATCTCACTCTGATGTAAGGTGGGCTAAAAAATATATTTTTATAAATTATTACTTGTACAAACTTCCTCGCTCTGTATTGGTTAATTAATTAATAAATGTTACCTATAAACATTTGTATATATGGTTTTGTAAGCGGATATTTTTATACTAACCTCATCAGCCGAACCCTCGGGAAAATCCTCCCTCGATCTTGCTGAGTTATCGTCTCGACGCTGAAAAATAATAATTTGAAATAAACTAGGACTGTAAAAAACACTTTCACACTTTAAAAGTACTTTAAAGCCCAGGCAGTGAAAGTACTTTGAAAGCGTATTTAAAGAAAAAAATGCCTGTTTTATTCAGCGGAAAAGGACTTTATTATGGTTCTATTGTAATTGCTATCTTCGCTATCACTCAGTCAGCAAATCTGCGGGTTCCGCAATAAAGTCTCACTTTTTCGCCTTACAAAACAATATACTATTTATTTATATACCATTTCAAAAGGAATCTGGTCATTAAAATCAGGTTTGGCTTCAAATATTTTTCTTTTTCCGACTATTCCACTGATGTTAACGTTCTCTACTTCGATGTCGGAAATTAACGCCATTGTGTCAATTTCCTTTTCTGCTAATTCTATATTTGTAATGTCTTTTCTTTTTAGAATACATGGACTTTTCTCCCACTTCTCTTTCTGGGGCATAGAATATTCTTCTTGGAGTAGTGTTCTTATCCTACTCCTGTTGTTCGGCCAAAACAAAATGTTGTTTTCTTCCCACATTGAAGGGACTGCTGTGAGAACCAAGTTACCGTCCTCAATTGTCTGAACTATTTTGAATGGCATATTCTAGACAGATAAAAAACAATTTAGTTTTCTGACATTAAGTATGCAAAAAAAAATTAGTTACGTTTTACGTTGCATGTCTTTTAATCCACAGCTGCAAGAGGGAACTGCATGGTAGACCATAAACAGTAATAATAATAAATTGTAGTTTTCAGAATTTTTCTATCAATCACGATGTAGGTACATACTGTACATACATCATATTATGATACCCTCCCCTATGTACAAACAGCAATGAATTTAATATACCATCGAGCAGTCAAGCTGCATGTCGATGTACCATTAACATTAAGTGCTAAAATATTTACTACGTATTACACATTTTCAGTTATTATTTATTATGTTGATTTTCTGGACAAAATCCCAGTGGTTAGGTACGCCAATGCGTATAGAAATGAAAACACTTACACCTGTTAATAAGTTGGAAAAGGTGTTCAGGTGCACGCATTTGTTATAAAAGCGATTAATCTAACAAAATGTAACAATAATATGCAAAACTTACCTGTATTTTACTTAAATTAGGCACATAAACGATGAAAATGCAGCAATCACAAAACCAGCAAAATTTGTAAGGCTCCGAGTTCATTCGCGCGCCAGACCACTTTAAATCAATAAGGTCACGAGCTTGGACATATTAAAACAACTTCGGTTTTAAAATGAAGAGTATATAGACGTCTGCGAGAGTAGCTGTACCCTAGATTAGGTAAAAGAGGGGATACAGCGTTATAGCCTGGGAATTGTAACCGGCTGGCACCATACAATCTTTGCCAGTGGCGTAGCGTAAATTAATAGGTTCTTAAAATGACCCAAATTATTATTTAATGAAAATATATAATTTTACACAGATAGATGTGAGAAAAATTTTTTGGGTTTTAAAACTTTAATGAATTATTTTAGAAAATGCCTATGTTTTAAACAGAAAAGAAATTAAAATGTATAATACTATAAAGTCTTTATAGGAAGAAAAAATAAATACATAGTTTTTAGTTTTATCTAACCATAAAAACAAAACAAACTGTAACTTTTTAAAAATTATTTATTGTTATGAAATAAATAGTACATTGTATAAAAAGTATGTGAATATACAACCTTATATTTAACTTAAAATAAAAAAATTCTAGATAATAATAATAATTATTTTTAAAATAATTTCCAAGTACCTATGCGTTTTCTTAACTCTAGAACTATTTCAGGCGTTGAATCAAAAAGTAATGAATGCTCAGAATTTAATAAGTTTTTATTTTTCAAATCTCTTATATGTAATTTGTTTCATGCACAGAACTTTCTTTTTGTACCTTTTTAGTTTTTGACCCAACACTACACCTTAATCTTAGAGTTGTACTTGAAGTGCTAAATTAAACGCATTTTAAGTCTTGTAAAGCCGCATTTATACTATGCAACATGTTTTGTAAACTTTTGTTTGGTAAACATGGTTCCTAAAACTTAAACCTCAAACTTTTGTTTTATTAACTTCTGTTTGGTAAACATGTTACCTAATTCGAAATTTGTGTTTACACTATTTTTAAAACAGTTGTTGTATGTACAACATTGTTTGTGTAGTTAACAAGTCATTGGTAGTTAATATGATGGCGTCAAGCAGAGACGACGCAATGTTGCGCAAAAAAGAAAAGGGCGAAAAGACGGTTTTGGGTGCGTCCTTCTTTGGAAGCTAGGAAGAAATACAGTGGCGATTTATTACAAGATTTACAAATTAACAATTCTTAAAATCATCCATGCGTGGATCCCACAGGAGTCTCCTCTCTCTATATCCCCCAATTAACTTAAAAAGTCTACTTGACGCCACTCCATCACTCCATCAAAAACAAACTATACGCACAGTAATTAAACAATACGCAATGCAATCGACGACGTCTGCTCCTATATATGGCGAAAATCACACTGACCAGGAGTTTATGAACAGTAAGGTCCAAATACGTTTAAACATGTTTATAAACAAAAGTTTAATATACAAATTCCCTTTGATCTACCGACTCGAGCCGGGAACACTGAAACCTATTGCAAAACACGATTTTATGTTGTAAAACATGTTTGTTGTACAACTCTTTTTCATGTATTCTTAAACTTGTTTCAAAACTGTGTTTATTAAACATGTTGCATAGTGTAAATGCGGCTTAAGATTTAAAATGTTCTATAAACTTGCAATCAGTTTTAATCTAGATCTCGCCATGTTTTATATAAAATACAGAGACTCGGCCATGATGGACATCTTCAATAGCCGAAAAAAATATTATTGAAATATATGTGCATTTCAAACATGCAATTTAATAATAAAAAATGCATTTAGATGTTTAGATGGAAAATTAAATTTGATGATTTTTTTTCAATATTTTCTAAATAATTAAAAAATCATTAAATTGTTAGCTCTCCAGTATGTAGTCGCTTTTTATTATATTTTGTCATAAAAGTGCCATCTGTTGGTAAATTCTTTACGAGAATAGTTTGCATTTGAACATTATTTATGATCTGCTTCTGAGTGATATTATGCGTTACGTTTAAAATATTCACATACAACACATAAAAAAACTAAGAATGTTCGAACAAATTAAACTTATATAGGTATTCCATAAAAACCTGTCACGAGTGTATGAAATATCACAAATTTCAGAAACGAACACGTTCGGACACTAAAAGCAACGATTAACTACCCTTATTTAGGAGTACACAAATATATAACTAACTCATTTCCAAAAGATCTTGATGGAAAGACAATGAAGAGAATTTTCCATAACCTAAAAGCTTATTTGCAATCAATTTAAATCTGTAATTTTTTAGAAGAATAATAATTAAGTAACTATATCGTAAATATTAAAAAAAAGTGACAGTCAGATTTTTATTCTCATTCTCTATATTGAGGTTAACAAAAGTATGTTCATAAAGTCACCGATATGAAATACCTAGTTCGTTGCAGCTGAGGTTTTAAAAAATAGTTTGTTTGAAATGTGGAGATTTTTAAAAAAATTGGGAAAAGAGGAATTTTTAATTAACTATTTAAATTTGTCATATCACAAATCTTTATAAATTTTCAAAAAATTTTAACAAACAACCCCAATTTCAGCGTGAAGTAACGAAAGTCACTCTCTACCGCATTCGAGTAGGTTCTTTCTTAAGAAAAATTTTTTTTTTCCTCGTGTAGTTGGCCTTAGAAGCTAGTGTATTGGCCACGAACTTTTAATTGTTTATAATGTGGTAATTTAAGATAGAGTAGTGTATTTTTCAATAAGGTAATATTATGGCCGAGGCCTTTTAAAATATTAATACAAAAATTGTTAATGTGATGGAGGAGGAAACTAGACAGGGACACACGCTTCTTGCCCAGGGGTCTTTCAGGGCGTTTGTTTGTAAGACAGACATGGTGGACCCTGTGGGGTAAGGATGAAGAACACTATAGGAACACAAAGGAAATGGATGTGTTTTAAATGTTTTTATAATGTGATATGTAATTTCTGTGTAAAGTGTACGTAAATATCTTTGTACAACGAGTAATTGTTTGTTGCCATGATAGATGGTAGCCATATGGGGTTGACTAATTTGTATTTGTGTAATATTTGTGAAAAGTTGTTTATATTATGTCTTTGGAGGTGGCAGTTTAACATGATATGGTTAATATCTCCGTATTCTCCGCATGAGCATAGGGGATTTGATTTTATACCTATTAAGTAAAATTAATATGAACTTTTTGAGACACCAGGGGATACAAATGTCGTTTTTAACAAGGTGTTTAAATTGAACAAATTATTTCAAATATTTGGGAAAGTCGTTCCACTCTAGATGAAAGAATTCTTAAACAATTAATTTAGAGGAGTACTCAGGTAAACCACATATTTCTGCTATGCGCCGCTCTGGGTGGAATTAAGAGGGCAAGGTCAGCCGAGTACTTTCCATGAAAATATCTGTAAAAGAGGCTGTCGAGGCTATTCGTCAGCTCGTGGTCTCCGATCAGACGAATGGAATCCTTTCGATGGAATCCAGTAGCCAATAGTTTGGTTTCGAAAATTTTTGCTTGTAGAAAATCGATAAACATGTTCCCAAATACTATCGATTTCGATCAGAAACTCACTCTCAATGAGTTTTACTCGTCAGGCATTAGCATAGTGCGTCAATGGTTTTTTTCATAGGGCACGATTTTATCCAACGGAAGGCGCTATTGATCGGAACGGGCTCTGAGAACGCGACTTCCATACTTTCCCTCCACAGAGGAAGAATTATTTCTATACGTCCAAACAGCAAATGTAGAAAAATCCAATTTAATCAGTGCAATCTAACTTCAACTGATTCGATCGTTTGATTTGACAGGAAAGTAACAAATTGATTTATTTTTATTTGGATAAGCTCTTTTTTCTGAAAGAAAAAATTAGTGGTTTCATGGAAGATATCGAATGGAATGTGATAAACGAAGGCCAATAATTATGAATGCCGTCGAAACGTCATGAGAGTATTGAAAAAAAATTCAGGGAAAATAAGACAATTTTTTACTACGGACGACGAGACGAGTATGTGGATAATTCTCATGTTTCAGAAAATTTTAAGGGTAATAACTATTCAAATATAACTAGCAACACGTTAACTTTATTCAATTCAAATCCATCGGAACAAGAGGAGGGTATTACAGATGACGAGTTAGATATTGCCGATTCAATTAAATATATATTCTCAAAAAATGTACAAGTACATAAAGAAATTTTGCCAAAAGGAACTAAAAATATTTATAATGAATCAGACGAGGCTGTTATGTCAACAAAATTTTCATTTGTGTGCCAAGAGTTTGAGGAGCGTTTTACTATTACAGAAGAAGAATGCAATGAATTAATTACAATAAGTAATAGCGGTGACTCAAAATTCAATGAACATTATATATATTTTTTTAAAGAAAAAATGCAAGAAGTTAACAATACTACTTGTATATTTTATAGTAAAAGTTACCGAATTTTAAATAAAATCACTATTTATGGTTATTGCGATCACAAATTGTGTAAAACCTTTATAATAAAGTGCGACTTAAAACTGTCTCCTAACGGTTATATATTTAATGTATACAGTTCTTGTTTCAACTTTAAACATGTTCATAGTTTAACCCGACAAGTTAGGGGAATAGAAAGAACCCTAATTGGTAAGAAATTTTCAGATAAAAACACGGTTCACATGCGAATATAAAACGTTCTGCGAGCAGATAAGAAACTGTTAGGAGTTCAAAATTTACAAAAAATAAAATCTGATAGCATAGCGTCTATAAAAATATTAGGGCCGAATTTAAAGCGCGAAAAGATAGGGCTACTGACGATAAAATCGATATGCATTTGATGGGTCGCGTACATAAAGAGTATATACAATTTACTGGCGAACCTTTAACGGTATCCATATTTAGTAAGGAACAGAACGATTTATTGACTCACGAAATTAAGCTATCAGAATCTCGAAAAATTACACTTCATTTAGATGCGACAGGTAGTGTAGTTCGTCAACCCTCAAGTTTTGACGGCGACGCTGTTGAGAAACGAATTTTGTATTATGCTGGGGTTAAGGGGGAAGAACTTCTAGTCCTTCATCAACTCAAAAACAAAACCTGCGCTTTACCTGGGATATTCACTGACAACACTACCCAATACTCTAAGCCTAACGATATCGTAAAAGCATTTGCAAACTTTTTCAAATCTGCTTATTCCACCCCTTCCAGACAAGCTCTTTCACCACACTTATCTGGAGAACTCATCTATCCCAGTAGAACACCTTCCTGACGAACTAATCATGAAGTCTCTAAAGAAATTAAAAAATAAGCCAACACATGGGCCCGATAATGTGCCTAGTTTTCTTGTCAGAGACTGTGCCGCTCCCTTTCTTAAGCCTCTATCTTTTATTTTTAACCTATCGCTTAAAACTAGTTATTTTCCTGATGTATGGAAGGAAGCAAGGATCACCCCAGTACTTAATGTTTAGTTATTGTTCGTTAAATGAAAGAATACGAGTTCTTTTATAAGTGTTTATTAACCTTTCAATAATCATGACATACGCGAGGAGACCTAAGTCGACCACCGTGCAAGACAGACTGCCGCTCCCGCGACGTTGTCACGTAGAGCAGTTCAAAGATGACCATCCCTTACTTAGGCTGACACAACACTTAAAAAAGATAATGCCAGTGTGATATCCAATTACAGACCTATCTCTATATTGTCGGCTTTTGCCAAGGTCTTCGAGATGGCGGTTTATGAATGTACTTTTAATCAGGTAAAACTGCTTATCTCACCTCATCAACACGATTTCTTCAATGCTCGTAGCGCAGTGACTAACCTGGCTTGTTTTACCCAATTTGTTGGGCAGGCCATGGATGACCGCAAGCAAGTAGATGCGATATATACGGATTTCTCGAAGGCCTTCGACAGAGTTGACCACTCCATCCTGTTACATAAACCCTGCCGGCTTGGGTTTTGTTAATAAATGTGTCTCTTTTCTTAACTCATATCTTAAGGATCGTGTACAATATGTGATGATTCGTGGTCATAAATCCTCTACTTTAGCCTCGAGTGGTGCTCCGCAGGGTAGTAACTTGGCCCCCTTATTATTCCTCTTGTTTATCAACGACATAAGTGTAAATCTATCTAGCAAAATACTACTATTCGCTGATGACTTGAAACTTTTCAGAATAATACTTGATATAACGGACAGTATATTATTGCAAAGGGACTTGAACATTCTGGAGATGTGGTGTAAGACAAACAACCTGCCGCTAAATTTAAGTAAATGCTTCACTATGTCTTTTACGAACAAAGCCGATTACGTTTATTTTGATTATACTCTTGACAACACAACCATTGAGCACTGCGGAACGTTTAAAGACCTCAGGGTAGTTTTCGACAAAAAGCTTTCCTTCTCCCACCACTTTAGGAGCATTCACAGCAGTGCGAGGAAGGCCCTGGGTTTTATCATACGGAATTCGACAGATTTCTCAAATACCAAAACCCTGAAAACCCTTTATTACAGTTTTGTGCGGTCTAAGTTGGAGTATGGTGGTGTTATTTGGCATCCGGTCTTTCATAAATATATTATTTTATTAGAGAACGTACAAAGAAAGTTTGTCAAGTTTATCGCCTATAGGGAAGATGGTATATATCCTACCCGGGGCACTAACCAGAATGCACTGTTATCCAGATTCCAGATGCCATCGCTCCTCAACCGCAGATACCTCATGTTTATGCAGTTTTTGTATCGTATTTGCTGTTCGCTCATCGATTCCCCGGAGCTGCTGTCTTGTATTCTTTTCCATGTTCCTCTTCGTTCAGTTAGGCACCATCCCGTCTTTTATCTCCCAACTCCCTCCTCTAACTTTCTGATTAAAACACCTGTATACCAATCCATGTTGATTTTCAATAATACCCTTAATGACATTGATGTATTCGGTTTGTCCAATACCCAATTTACTAAACTTATAAAGCATAAACTGTTACCTTGATGCAACCATTATATTTCTCTCTTTTTTTTCTTTTTTTTCCTATCTCTTAGATTTTTTGTTGCTTATGTATAATTTTTTTTTACAGGTCATATTGTCTTGTAATTGGATTTTATTCTGTTAGACAATAAAGATTATTATTATTATTATTATTTTGCTAGGTTCCTACAAAGAAGGAAATAGATGCGTTTGTCCGGTTACAGAAATGATATCATCGTGCCATGATATTACTTCCATCGGTAAATGGTTTGAAAATTTCGTTCTATTGCTAGATTCTAAATTTACTAGTCTTTGTGTTGATAATTCGGAGAAAAAAATTATGGAATTTAGTATATCATACAAAGGTAATAGTGTTGATGTTAACGATGAATTGTCTGTAGAGGAAGTACAGGAAGAAGAAGGGAAGTTAGATAGTTTCTATTCAAAATCATTATTTTTCGTTAGGTTTTCTAAAATTCGTAAACGCATTAGTCAAAATTTATGTAACGAGGGTGAAGCCGATATTAACAAATTTTATAATCCCGAACTTTTATCAATAATAATAAAAAAATATTTTACATACTTACCCCTTTGGAGTGCAATAATCATAGGTAACCGATCGAGTAATGCTCCTGCAGAAAATTACTTCAACTATTTAAAAAATGAAATTTTAGATAAAAAAAAATGCGCCAGAAACCCACCAGATTTTGTAGAAGTGTTCGGGAATATGTGCTAACAACACACAAAACAATTAAATTCGCTTTAAATAGAAAATCGTGTGCCGTTAATAAAAGAAAACTCGACCATGAAGAACAGTGGTCTAAAAAAATTTAAAAAATTGATTCATATTATAAAGCAGCAGCAAGTAAAAAATGTTTAAAAACTAAAGATTTTAAAAATTTGAAAACATTTACAAAATTTAATTTCCTTAACAACGGTTTGATAAACAACACTTTATATTATCAAAATTTTCCGCCAAACTTCTCGATAGCCATTTTCCCGAACAGTAATTTCATATGTCCTATAAATTGTCTGACTTCCGGGAGCTTTAGGACGTTAAATTTACCTATTGCTGATTCAGTTAATAATAATAATTATAAAGACTATTGGCTTGATAATTTTGTTATAGATTTAGTTCTCGAAAAGATGAAAGAAGTAAATATGTCAGATATAACTGTATGGTCATGGGTAGAGGGTACTGCGGTTTTCCCAACTAAATCATTTATCATTTAAAGCGGATTTTAAAAGTCTCGAGAATGTACGCGAGCTTATTATTCCGATAAATCAAGCGAGCGAACACTGGACCATGGTTTATGTTAATTTTAATACTTGCGAGTTTCAATACTTTAATTCGGCGCGGTCGTGTAACAAGGTAGTCTGTCAAAACGAGAATGATACGAAGCGAAAAATTTTCGAAATATTTATCACAAAGTAATAAAAAATTTCCTCATGATCAGAAACCCCTCAAATATATATCCCGAGACATACTCTTTCCTAATCAAACAGATCCATTCAACTGCGGAGTTTTTGTCATTTATTATGGATATTGTTTGTTGTCCCGAAACAGCATAGATACCGAATTTGATCCAAACAAGTATAGAAGCGTATTACAACAATTTATTATTGACTTTTCCGGTTCGGTCAAAGAATTTTGCGTAAGTTGTTCAAGTAATACTAATGATAGTAATAAAAAAGCTTCCTTTGTGAAGTTTGTGAACGGTGGTGGCATGAAGACTGCATAATTGAATTAAATAAGAAATTTATTGAACCAAAAAATTTTGTATGCGTATTATGTACAAAATTTAAATTATTATAATCTGCAAGTTATATATTATTCGTTACTATCATTTTTATTTACAATTTAGCAGTCTTTAAGAAACCAAAGTGGAAATATAAAATATACATTAAATAAACAAAAGTTTTTATTAACTTTAACATATTATAAATTTATGTGCTTGACTGACTTACCTAAATACTGGTGTCATAATTCTTTTTTTTTTCCCACGTCATTTAAATTATGTTAATTTTATTGCCACATAATTGGTTAGGGATTGGAAAAAGTGTAGGGGAGGAGGAACCTTTTTTGCGCCCTAAAATGACGTTTTCTCTTGCGCTCAGTCCGTTAAATTTGATTTTATTGGTGGTTACGTCATTGGTGAGAGATTGGAAAGGGTGTAGGGGAGGAAGGAGCCCTTTTTGCGCCCTAAAATGACGTTTTCTCTTGCGCTCAGTCCGTTAAATTTGATTTTATTGGCGGTTACGTGAGAGAGGTGAGAGATTGGAAAGGTTGTAGGGGAGGAAGGAGTGTTTTTTCGTTGGAAGTTCAGCGTCAAGCAGAGATTTATAATTTTTTTAAATTTATCAAATTTCAACTTTGAGGCCACTTAAAAAAAAAATGCGTCGGCCTTTTAACGAGACTACTTAAAATGTTATTGTTATAGTATTGTTAAGCCATACCTATAGTTTTAATTTAAAAAATAATCATACACGGCAACGGTGTTCATGATACAGTGTAATGGCCATTTAAATTTTTGCTGACTTTACTAAAAACGTGATTAGGATAGTATTGTGAAAACTTATCCATAATTTAACACTAATTGATCAACAATAGCGGTTTCTTTTTGTAAAAGGTAATCGTCTCGTAGCATATGTCTTGCCTCTATTGCAATCAATCACCTTAATAATAATAATAATAATAATAATTTTATTCAGAAATTATGGCTTTACAAAATTATATGATTTCTCAAACAGTTATACAATATACAAAATATGCGTGTTATGGTACCTAAGTAACATGTTTACTTGTATGTACCAGATTCTTTCTCAATTCATTTTTCTTTATGTTTACAATTTCGTGCTATGCATGAATAATTTGCTCTTTAATTAAATATATTTTGAAATTTTTTAAATTCTGTAGATAAATATATTCTACATTCTCGTTTAAATTTTTTTATGTTGTTTATATATTTTTTTAAATTTAAAGGAATCATATCATAAATTTTTTGTAGCAACGCTCGTTAGATAAATATTATTAAAGTTAACTGGAATGATTGCGTCATTATTTATGTTAGCACGAGTGTGATAACAGTGGTTAACAGTATTCTTTGAGGATTTGTATTTATGCATAAACGTTGACACTGTAACAAGATACCCGGTCCTCACATTATAAATGTCACCTGAAAAAAGCAATTCTATAGGATACAGTTTGTTCCTCTTAAATATAACCTTTAATATATACTTTTGCGCTATATTCAATTTGTAAAGGGCACTGTTATGTAGACCACCCCATACCAATATTCCGTAGCCAATCAACGATTCAACAAGACTCTTGTAGATTATAACTAGTAGTTTTTTATTTAATATCTCCCTGAGAATATAAAACTTGTGTATCAACGCTCCAATTCTCTTAGAGAGATACTCTATGTGCGGGTACCACTTCAGAAATCGATCAATTATTATGCCGAGATATTTTGTTTGAGATACTTCGTTTACTTGTTGATCGTCAACTATGATACTTGTGAAATCAGGTCTGTTAGCACCTGTCAGGGAGAATGCAATGTAATTTGTTTTACTTAAATTAAGAGATAATTAAAGCTGAATTTATAAACTCGACGTTGACGATTGACGGTGCTGTTCGACGGTGACGGTACAGCTTAAACATATTGAAATGCATAAGACCATTTATATTTGACGATGATGGTGCAGTTTGACGGTGGGTGACGGCCGACATGAACCAATTTTATCTTTTGACGGTGGACGGCCGTAGCAACGTTCGTAGCAAGTTTACACAGCCAATCAAAATCGTGTTTACCTGTCACGTGATATTTTGTAAATATTATTTTATTTTATACCATCTTATTAACCATTTTAAAGTGTACTGTTGATAATTGTTGATAGTATCATTCAGATCACATAAACACCAAAATTAATATAATCACATAAAAATACAGAAAAGCCGAGAAAAATAGGTTATGTTATCATCGTCGCCACCGTCAAGTTTATAAATCCAGCTTTTTAGGGCACCGTCAAACAGCACCGTCAAACTGCACCGTCAATCGTCACCGTCGAGTTTATAAATTGACCTTTAAAACCAATCCAACGACTGTCAAATAAAATTTTTAGGTTATCTGGTGGGCAAACAAAGGTCGTGTCCATATGTTTACTGTAAAGGCCAATTTATAAACTCGACGATGACGATTGACGGTGCAGTTTGACGGTGCCGTAAAAAGTTGGATTTATAAACTTGACGGTGGCGACGATAACATAACCTGTTTTTCTCGGCTTTTCTGTATTTTTATGTGATTATATTAATTTTGGTGTTTATGTGATCTGAATGATACTATCAACACTTATCAACAGTACACTTTAAAATGGTTAATAAGATGGTATAAAATAAAATAATATTTACTAAATATCACGTGACAGGCAAACACGATTTTGATTGGCTGTGTAAGCTTGCTACGAACGTTGCTACGGCCGTCCACCGTCAAAAGATAAAATTGGTTCATGTCGGCCGTTAAACGGCACCGTCATCGTCCAATATAAATGGTCTTATGCATTTCAATATGTTTAAGCTGTACCGTCACCGTCAAACAGCACCGTCAATCGTCAACGTCGAGTTTATAAATTCAGCTTTAAGCTCGTAGAGTTTTTGGAGCGTTTTACTGTGATTGTGTGGTCTTTTGTTAACAAATTTATTATTATAATAGATTCATTTAAGTGTATATAATAAGTATTTGTAGAAGAAAAATGCCGACAACGTGTATTGTGGTCAAATTGTGGAAGCCGTCGTGATCGCGACCATTGTCTTAGTTTCATTTGATTCGCAGTAAAAAAGACTATTCATTACCCACAAATAAACGATTTATCAAAAAAAAGGCGGGATATGTGATTAATAGAGCAGCTATCAAGAGGGAAGATCTTACAGAGTCAATTTTAAGAAACCAGAGAGTGTGTAGTTAGCTATTCAAATGGCCCTACTCGAAGAGAAATATTTTTTCCTATCACTTTATCTACTTAAGTTTTATAATAATTAAAAATATACTTACATAGTTTTAAAACATATATTTTGAATCTTGTAGAACATATAGTACATACAATTTGTAAATAAACCCATTTTGATAATATGTATTTTTAAAAACAATTCATGTTAAATAAGGATATTTAGTATAAGTACTTATATTTAAATGTTTGATACGCACTGAATTATATATATAAATAAAACAATACATTTAATATAAATAATATATTTACCAAAGGGAAAATATGGAAACAAATTATTATTAAATAAAAATAAGTAAGCAAGGTTTTGAGTTCATATTTGAATAAATTTACAATCCCTTCTTTGAACACTGAAGGTAAAGCTACCTCTGTCTTAACGAACCAGAAACTGTGCCGAAGTTCATATTTGCAATTGGGATAATGGGCAGTTCCGTGGACAATAACGGCAGGTATATTGGTACAAAAAATCATACCTTTATTTCTGTTGATATATTCCACAGCAAAAATTGGTTTAGCACTGGCTTTTTGTGAATGCTTCACCTTAAAAAGAATATTATATACATTAAGTAACATAAAGTATTGCATTCCGAAAATTGAGTGACACGCCTTAAATTTTTTTAGTTCAAAAGTGAAAGATCTTATAAAAAAAGTTGGTCACTCCTGCACTAGGTATCAAACACTTGAAGTAAACAAAAATAATTACCATTCCAAGCATGACATAGAACTCATTTACAACCTTCGTTCCAAGATTTATAACAGAACTGGCTGAAAAATATTAATGAGCTTCAAGGGTTTTGTAGGCTTTCATCTGCTCATGTGAATAAAAACTATGTGTTAAGGCTACAATAATCGAAATACGAGATGATAGGCCACTGGTAGAATCCCATTAATGGTGTAGTCCAAATCAACAACTGCCATGGTAAAAAGATTCAAATCCTTTATTAATTTCGGCTTCATTAGAAATCTAAAACAAATTATAATTTTATATCATTTGAATATGATATTCAAAAATAGAATTTTACTATTTAAATGAGAAAAATGCTCATGAATCTTAAATTGAAAGTATAATCAAAATGTAAACAAACATACCTCTGGTCTACGTCTGAGCATTATTGCAATAATTTCTTCAAATATGAACTCTGCATGATGAAACACACTGGTACGTTTTCACAATTAAATGGTCTTAACAGAACTAGCCAGAACCAGCAAATATTTAGAATTTAGATGGTTTAAAACTCCCAAGAAAGGTAATAAACCTATCTAAATCAATGCAAACAATGGGTTTGTTTGCCCACCAAGGAAATTTTGACAGATGAAAAGTCACGTGGTTTGGATTGCCTAATACTAGGCAATGGCGGCTAACCGCCACTTCGCCATGGCTGAACTGATCGAGTCTGCGTATTCGTGGAGTGCCCTATGAATTTATAAAAAATTATGACACCGCTGTTATCCAAATCCTTATAGACAGCTGCCAATGTCCTCGACGCACGAAATTTTACTGTTGAACATTGTGACCAGGACTTGAATAAAATTACTAATTGTGCATAAAAATCTGTATGAATTATTTTTAACCTTAACAGGTAGTAGACAATGTAAAGTTAGGCATACATAGGGTTGATAACTACAGATTTGCAGTGAAAAACAAATAACGTATTGCTTAAGGGATATACATGGGAACTCTTTTATTATTTAAACTGGACACCCTATACAATCAAAACAGGATACATTTAGAACTAGTTTATTGTTTGCAAGTTTCAAATTATATTTATTTTATTGTAACCTATACGGTCGTAGAAAATGCATAGTGTGTAACACAGCCAAGTATTGTACTGTTTTCACGCACTTGTTACAGAATATACTATTAAAGGGATGGCTAAAATGACATTAAGCCAGCCATGGAATCAAGTAAAATATGCTTATTTAAAAATGAGTGCTTTAAAAAGCTTTATGCCGGATTGCAGAAAGATTTTAATCAAAATTAGCTAACCCGACAATTTGATTGTAACTATTTCACTATACTAAATCCATCCAAAGACCGGAGGGCAGCAAAAGACGTAATTATAAAACTAGAGATGCTTGTGCAGAGTTGCCTTAAGAGTTGATTATATAACTTTTACACATTTAAAAAAAAATACAAATATAAACGACATGCAAGCGTGTAAAATGTAATTAAAATTTGGGTCACGAATAAGAAAACAAACGATTCTACGTCAGTCGCTTTCAAATCTGTCTAAATGCCGCTCCTGTACTGCATGGATGTGCTGAGCGACTGAATGGGGGTATCGGGGTATATAGCCAATAAACCCCTTCACGCGTGATTGTCACGCGTCGCCAATTGTTTTGACGCCATCGGTTCATTAGATGGATTTAGTATATAGTGTATTAATGCCGATTCTCACTTTCCACTAAAAATATTATGAAATAGCCTTGTCGAATATCATTCGAGAGTTTGTTGCTTTATGGTAATTTCGCTAATGAAATGCTTGATCAAAATCACTCGTGGCTGGTGATTTTATTTTGTACAACTTTTCTTTCACCAGCTTGCCAAGCAACAAACTTTCATACCAGTCGAAAATTTTGCCGAAAAATTCTTCTCTTACGATATTTTATACACGATTATTTCCATCACCTGTTAAAATTTACTGTTTCGACCAATCAAATTGTTTCATTTACACCAATTACACGTAATTATTTTGATAACATTTTTTTAAATTGTTGACATGTTTTCTTTTGAAATTTTAACACATACCTTACTTAAGTTACGAAACATCAAAAGATCCATATAGGCGACTATCGATATTGAATATTTAAAAGTATTTCTCGAATTATAATATTTAATTTAGGTTCTGGAAATAATCTTATCACTCAAAGTTTTGTCCTTTTGTAAATTTTACTCAATGATCATTTGGGCATGTTTATACAATATGTCCCCGTAAATTCGCACCATATGGAAAACTTTTTTATTATTAATTTTACGAAAAAAAGTTACTCTTTATAAAAAGCTCTGCATGGTCTAAAACCTAAAATGCCACTATCAGATATTAAATTTTCCCAAGCATATACGGGGTTTGTCAAAAAATATGAATTTTGCCCAAGAGTAAACTACCTTTATTTTTGACAATATCGAAAATTGTTATTTAAAAAAGTTGATCAAAACTAAAAACCACGTTTAAATATACCATTACACCCATTTACGATGAAAAAAATCATTTTTTCTTTTTTGAAACGTATGTCTACAATAACAATGCAAATTTAACTGTAGTTACATGTAATCTAGGATGCTCTGACATACAAATGAATTGTTGATAGCAATAAATGTTTGACAACGACCGTCAAAACGCGTTAAAATTTATTAAGTACATAAAAATGGTGTTATTAAGTTGTGAAGAAAAAATTGAAATTGTTTTGATTGTGGGAGAAAACTATAAAACGCATAGAGAAGCAGCAATTATTTTTAATGATAGACATCCCAATAAAAATATTAATCATTCAACTGTTACAAGAATAATGAATAAATTTAAGACTACTGGAAGTTTAAACAATAACTTTAATGGAAAACGTTAAAAACTGGTTGCTAATGAGAACACGCAGTTAGAAGTAATGCTGTAGAACATCTAAAAGTGTCATTGCGCAAAAGAAAGTCGTTAATACAACAAAATGTAAGTAAAAATACAGTGAGAAGAATTTTAAAACGAAATAATTTCAGACCATTCAAACCAAAAATCGTTCACACATTTAAAGAAAGGAAAATTATGATAGGCGCTTTGAATTTTGCTCTCTCATCCAAGGAGAGTTAGAAGAGGACCGTTTTTTTCCGAGACGTATCATTTTTTCCGATGAGGCAACATTTTCTTCAAATGGAACTGTCTCGTCACAACATTGTCGCTGGTGGTCTGATGAAAATTCCAATTTTACAATAAAGTCCCGTGACCAATATTCATTTAAAACGAACGTGTGGTGTGGTATTTACAAGGACAGATTAATTGGACCGTATTTTTTTCACCAATCTATGAATGCCGAACGTTATTTACAATTTTTGCAAACTCATATCAGTGACTTCATGGACGAACTACCTTTACAAGAACGTCAATGTATTTGGTTCCAACAGGACGGTGCAACATGCCACAGTACATTGAATGTTAGGGCATATCTTGAACAGTTGTTCAATGGCAAAGTTATGCACAGATTTTCCGATATTTTTTGGCCTGCCAGATCCCCCGACCTAACTCCACTAGATTACTTCTTATGGGGTTACTTAGTTTACCAGCAATGGCCTTTCCATGATGTTAATCATTTGGAGAGGATAATTACCCAATCATGCCGGGAAATTTCTTCAGAAATGATAAGGAAAGTATTAAGGAAATTTGCCACTAGAACGATGAAATGTATTGAACGAGAGGGTGGATACGTTGAGGCATTAGTTGAATGAGTGAAAATTTAATTTATATCTATTATTATTGTGTTACAATTTATTATTTGTATGTGTTTTCTTATTTGCAATATAAAAATTACATAATAAAAAATAACAGAACCTATTTTTTTCATCGTAAATGGGTGTAATGGTATATTTAAACGTGGTTTTTAGTTTTGATCAACTTTTTTAAATAACAATTTTCGATATTGTCAAAAATAAAGGTAGTTTACTCTTGGGCAAAATTCATATTTTTTGACAAACCCCGTACATGCCTGGGAAAATTTAATATCTGATAGTGGCATTTTAGGTTTTAGACCATGCAGAGCTTTTTATAAAGAGTAACTTTTTTTCGTAAAATTAACAATAAAAAAGTTTTCCATATGGTGCGATCTTACGGGGACATACTGTATATAGATAAAGTCCCTCGAGCTTATTTAATCAGATGCCAACGACATTTCGTAAAATTGCCAAAACAAAATTTTTCGTGAACAAGAAAAATGATATCGATAAAACACGAGCTCTAGTTATATTACATTCAACAAAATCATTTCTGAAAATGTAATTTATGTGACCATCCCTAATGAGACATCTGGTATATAAAATTTATATCGATGGCCTGTTTATACAGAATAAGGTAATACAAGAATAAGGTAATTAAATCTAGTAGCATAGATTAAATGAACGGTCTTACATTACTATCAGTTTCTTTCTAGTAGTCATTCAATGCATTTTATACAGGTGTTATGGCAATTACTTATTATATTTAAACCGGCAAATCCTGAGATGAAAACAAATTGAATAAAAATAACCATAGATGGCGCTTTCAATTAACAAACGGATTATATCACATTATGTCAAATCAGACAAGCACGTGTGAGGCACTGGCGTAATATGTACCCAATCAACACTAAGGTATGCAGTGTCAAAAGACGTCAGTGCATTCGGCTGGTATTGTCATATTTACACGGCAAACTCTTAAGAAAAAAATATTATAAATTTAACAATTTTACATTCATCATTTATGAACAAATATGATTCCAGAAAACCGATGGCGAAAAATGTTTTGCAACACAAATAATAGTAATATCACACACAAATTTCACATTCGCCACAAGCACAGGAAAGTAAATAAGTCAAACGTAATTGACCTTTTGAATCTCTCAACCTCTTTCAAAAAATGCATATTTACATAAACACATACTCTCTTACCTTTACTTATTTAAAAACAATTAGTAGTTTCATAATTTCTATAAAAAAAAAAACACACAGAACCTAAGTTTTAAGAAAAAACCTCTCACATAACCTCACAAATAGCAGCTATTCAGATGGAAAGAATACACGGATTACACGGGGCCGTTGTTTTAATTAATTTTGGTCCTTTTTTCTTGCTTAGATTTATTTAACTAATTAAAAAAAACACAAACACACATTTTAAATACGATTCCTTCAATTTAAAAATGACATTTTATCTATCCATTCAAAACGAACGAAAGAAACGGAAACTGTAAGATATTTGTTGGGGTCAGGGTATTTGAATCCTAATAATAGGCGATACAGGACGGACGAAGGTCGCTTAAATGCGTGTTTTTCTTATGATGATAAACGAGATTCTTCCCTATTATTTGGCTATTTACCGTAAGGCGCGAGATCTCGTGGACGGCGTGTAATTTATATGGCGTTAGCTCAGCTCTACTCCAAATGACAAGCCCGAACGAAGACTGATGTTAGCGCAATTTCATTCCTTCTCACAGTGCACACGCAATCCGCCATCTCTCCATCTCTTTCACACAATCCGCTGACAGCGCCTGATCAACATAGGTCTAGGCGTACAAACGTGCGGCTTGCAATTGTGCGTTAGAATATAGTCGATTTTGTTCATAACCATTTACACTTTCGGCCATCCGCTCTGTTTTCAGAGGGTACTCGTATAATAGTTGTTTTGTACTCATTTTCGGGCCACGCGTTCAAACTTTGTATATTATTTGACATTGTTTTTATTGACGAACCTAAGTTGCTCAGTTAAAACGGGTAGTTTATTTTGGACGCATCAGCTGCCGTTTGACTTGACAGAAAAGATGGAATGTCACCGAACAAGTCAAAACTGATTGTGTTTGTGTCTGAATTTCCTCACTCTTTAGGTATGAAGATAAATACAAGTAGGTAGATAAATAATTAATTTTATATGGAATTTCAGTTTTGCATTAAGTTTGGCAACATTGCACGTAACACGAATTTTGTGACATGCCAGCACAGAATGACATGTTACAGTGACGCGGGATGTTTATGGGGTTGAACCCCACTTTTAAAACGGTCGCTTAAAAATAAGTATATATATGTAGCGCTTCTCGAGGACACCCAAGGAGCCACCCATTTAAATATAATAAGTAATTTCTATAACACCCTGTTTTTTTTACAAGCTAAGGTGCGAGCCGCGACGTACCACCCCCGTTGATGTTGAGCTACTGTTGTGTCGATCGATTTAATATCTGTACGAGCGCATGGCGATCCTTGTAAACGGCAAGCATCGATGCCAAACGCACTTCATTCGTAAAACTAATACCTAGTTTTAACTTCAGTTGATTGATATAAGTTATAATTTTTTTTATTGATACAGGACGAAACCCATGTATGCATGTAACATTTGGTAATTATGCATGTAGACTTTATTTTTTATCAACTTATAACCGGAGATTTAAGCTTGGGAACAATATACGCTTGTCGTTATGCTACCGTGTTCTAAGATTGAATGATCTGTCAAGCGTGTATGTGTACCTACAGTCGATTAAAAAAAAAATACGTAGTAGTTCTCTAGGACACCCAAGGAGTCACTCATTTAAATATAATAAGCCATTTCCATAAGAAACTGTATAATTACTATTATTTAATATTATCTATGATGATCAAAATAGAAAATATTTCTTGGATTTTTCACCACTGGGTAGCAAAATACAATTATCACGTATAAACATATTTTTAGTTATTTAGTAAAATTATTCCTTAAACGTTAGAGTAGGAATAGATCAATTCGAAAGCAAAAGTCAGTAACTAAAACGTAAATAAAATTTTTGTTTAAGTTGTAGCGAAACACCCAAGAAGAATAAATTGAATTATTCCTTAAATGTCAAAAAATACACAAACATCAGATGTAGCTTTAAAAAATATTGCGCCTAATAATACAGTTCCTCATCTGACAAGTTGTAGTACTATGGATTAAGAAAAGCTGAGACAATAACTCAATATTAAGTAATATGGATATTCTTACCTGCCATAGGTTTAATGTCTGCCGTGGGTCTTTCAGTTGAAGATTTTTCACTAGACGCTGAACTAGTACTGGATTTCAAACCCTGGTGTTGTCCCAATTTTCTCTCAAGTCGCCTTATTTTTTTACTTCTATTCTTACTAGTGTTATCAGAGGACTGATCACCAGTAGAAATTTGCTGATTAAATTGCTCAACCACCTCTCTGTGTAAATTTTCACTTTGATTCTGTTCATTATCCTTCTTTAGAGATTCAATATCCTTTACTTGATCTTCATACTGGGTATTATATTTCTTGGCGTTTTTTTTTACCTGAGCACGATTATTTTTCAATTCAGTAATAGTGACTTTTTTGACTGCAGTATCCTCAGTTAATACTCTGTTTTCCTCGATCAGCTTATTGTTATTTTGAGTTTGTTGTTCAAGACTTTCTGAGAGCTGACTAACTTGGTTTTGAAGGCCTGTCACATGCTCTTGAAGCCGCCTGATCTTATTAGCCTGGTTATCATTTTGTGCCCGCAATGTTTTAAGTTGTTCATCACGTTCTTGCCGGTTGCCGTCAACAGGTCCCTTAAGCTGTCTCTCAAGGTTTTGAGCCTTATTAAAGTATTTTTCTGCAGCTTTGTTACTAGTCTTGAGCTTCGTTTGCAAAGAGTTGATTTCGGCTTGTGCATTGGAAAGTAGTTGCTCTAATTCTCTTACTTTACGAGCATTCACACTAGAATTGGGTATAGCAGAAACATCTGCGCAATGAAGAGCCTTCTAAATGGGCTTCATCCAAGCCCTCGCTTTGCTTTGCGTTTCTCTTAAGCAGTTCACTGTCACTTCGTAATAAATTCTGTTGATGCGAATGTCTCTTGAGTCTCTCCTGCACTTCTTTCTCATTTTTAGGCAAGGCGTTTTCTTTCTGAATGTTTGCCGGCATGACCTCTGCTTGGGATGATTTAGTTTGACATAGTAACGCTTCATCTTTGGGATATGCAGCTGCCTGTTCATGTTTTATGATGGCATCACTATAAATCTTGTTTTGTTTTTCTAAAGCAGTGATTTGCTTCTTGTAGATTTCAATGTTATTTTTTTGTAGCAATTTCTCTTCATTAAGATCGGCTTGTGAAGTAAGTTTACAATTTAGCTTTTTAAGTTCTTTAGCTTCACTTCTTAAATTTTCTAATTGTTCTAACAAAATTTTTTCATGATCCAATCTTTCTTTTCTATAAGTTTCATACTCTTCTTTCATCTGCTCAACCTGTTTCTTGTACTTGTCTATTTGAATTTCTAAATCGTGCATTTTTTCGTCATCATTTGGTGTTGAATCAACGTTAGATTGGGGTTTAGATGTATCACCATTTTCCTGATTAGTAAAGTTTCTATCTAAAGGCAAGGACATGTCACCAGCACCAGCACTTGTTTGATTGTACAGGTTTCTGTACATATCCCTTTGATCAAACGACTCCACTTCCTCTTGGCGTTCTGTTAACTCTCTTAACTAGTGAGAGTAATTTCTGTAGTTCAGCTATAGCATTAAACGTCACCGATCTTTTGGATATTATATCTGCAGAGCTGACACTATCACTCAAATCATTATTTGTGGAAGTGGAGGATGAACCAACTCGAGAATGCTCAACCTCTTGTAATAAATGAATCACGTGTCGGGAAAGATCAGAGATTTTTTTCTTCATTCTTTTGTTTTTAAGTGCGACTAGTCTTCTAGTACTTCATATCGTCAAGGTTGGCGGACGTGTTTTTAAATACTGTGAGGAATTTAAGTTTGTTTTTGGAGAAATTGTGCATCAAAAATGTTGAGAATTAATCTATGAACAAATAAAGGCAATCATAATACTTTAGTGTATTTAGAAATCGCTAGTGAATAGTATTTGAAGAGATTTGATGTAATTAGGTCTAAAAACCAATTTATACACATTGGTAAAATTAAAGTAATAAAAAGTGGCAAGCTGGACAAAAAAACTGTAAGTGAATACTACTGATAAAAACCTGATCTAGAATAAAATAAACTTCAGTGTCGTGCATATATTTATTAGAATACAGGACTAATGAAGTGGATTAATAGAATGAGTAAACATGGCAATGCAGTGCTCAGAGTGTAGTAATACTTTGCAATCAACTAAGGATCAAAAATATCCATGTTCTGCATGTGATGACTGCAGAAAACTCTACTGCAATGAATGTTCTGAATTGTCATCCTCTGAAATTCGATGTATGCCCCTACGTACTCGACTTTTGAAGTTCATATGCAAAAAATGTAGAAACTATGAGTTGATTGATTATCTCAGAAGAACTGTCGAAGACAAGGATGAAATAATAAAAAGCAAAAACGAAATAATAGAACTGCTGCAGGAAAAAATTAAGCAATATGAAGAGAAAGAAAAAAATATCCCACTAACTTATGCCGATACAGTGAAGCGACATAAAGAGGAAAATGAAAGGAAGACTAATCCTCCAAAAGTAATTATTAAACCAAAAGTATTGCAAGATGGAACAAAAACGATATCAGATTTGAATAAGAATATTAACCTAACTAATTTAAAAGTAGGAGTAAAACAAGTCAAGATGGGAAAAAATGGCTCCATTATACTCTCTTGTCAAACAAAGAGAGATACTGAAGCCCTAGAAAAAGCAGTTCAAAATAAGCTGAAAGATAAATATGATATAACATTAACAAAAATGAGAAAACCAAGAATAAAGATTTGTAACTTTACTGAAGATATTACACCGGAAGAAATAGATAAATGTATTGTAGGACAAAATGAAATATCAGGAGAAGTGAAAACCACTTATATCAGAAAAACAAAAAAAGGTGTCAACATTATTTATTGTGAATGTTCAGCGACTGCATTTAAACAAATAATGGAGAAACAAAAATTATGCATTGGTTGGGAAAGGTTTCCAGTATATGAAGATTTAGACATTCCCCGTTGCTTCAAATGCCAGGGTTTCTACCACAAAAGCGAAAATTGTAGGAGTGCAGTTGTCTGTAGTTATTGCAGTGAGGAGCACGAAGAGAGACTATGTCCCAAGAATAAAATTTGTTGTAAAAATTGTAAAATATCAAATGAAAAATTTAAAACTAACTACGGCCATGAACACTCTGCATTAGATTTGATTTGTCCTTCTTTGCGGCATCATAGAACGATGCTGCAAAATAAAACCGATTATTAAAGTTTAACAAATGGCATTTAACGCTCAGGATGAGATATTAGAAGAGATAAGTGATGAACTGGGGTTTCAGGGCGAAATGGTGGACTATAGGAGATTGGAGGTTATTAATAGTAAAAAATATATATTTAGTTTAATTCATTTTAATATTAGAAGTTTAAACAAAAATATTGATAATTTGATTACTTTTTTGGAAACTTATAAATTACATTATATGGATATTGTGGTACTTACTGAAACCTTTCAAATTGATTCGATAGGCAACTGTACCATTCCGGGCTATAAGATTTTCTATAATGAAGCGAATTACAATAAGAACGATGGTGTTGTTATACTTGTGAAGAAACATTTAAACGCTGATTTCTCATTTACGCGGTTGGCAAACTCAGGGGCAACCCTCAGTAGAATAAATTTTGAAATAAATAGTATGACATTTGGTTTAACGGCAACATATAAACCTCCACCCATTCCAAAGACTGATTTTATAAATGACTTACACACATACCTAGAAACAAAATTTTTTTCTAATATTGAAATCTTTGTTGGAGACATTAATATAAATATCTTGGAAAAAAATGATAATCATGTTGCAAATTACCTTGATACAATGAGCTCACTGGGTTTTCAATCATATATCAATTCAATAACAAGATCTAGCTCAAAAACTTGGCTAGACCATTTGTTTATTAATCAGAAATTAAAATCAAATAATTTATGTTTGGACTCTTATACATTGGAAGAAGATATAACTGATCACAGCCCAATCATGTTTTTCGTCAGCCAGAGAGAAAAACCTCAGGAAAACTTAATAAACCCCGAAAGTGACACTAAATCGAAATTGAATATTTCTAAATTTAAATTACTATTACAAAATTTTGATTGGTCAATAATAACCCTGAAAAAGCAACAACAATTTTCTTAGAGACCTACCTGCAATTATTATCAAACGCAACACAAACTTATACTATTAAACACAAAAAACACAAAAAAATTAAATCATGGATTAGCAATGGCATTATCACTTCAATTAAAACTAGAGATAAAGGGGTTATAATGATCATCTAATTTCAGCCATACCAAAACTCTTTAAAGATATACAACAGGTCAATTTTAGTACTGACATTATACATAACAATAATTCCATGTACTTAAAACCAACAACGCCAAGGGAAATATGTGAAATAGCCAAAAAAATAAAAAATAAGAACAGTTTTGGAATCGATGAAATTCCCACTAGTATAGTTAAAATCTCGATAGGTGAATGTAAAAACGTTTTATCATATATAATAAATAACTCATTAAAATATGGAGTCTTCCCGGACCAGCTAAAAATAGCGTCAATAAAGCCACTATATAAAAAAGGAAATCCTAAATTATTTGAAAATTATAGAAGGATTAGTCTGCTCCCGGGCTTCTCAAAGCTGTTCGAAATGGTATTGCATGGGCGAATTCTGTACTTCATGAAAAACTCAAGTTTACTATCTGAAAATCAGCATTGATTTCTGAGTGGAAGGTCTACTCAAACAGCTATTTTCGAACTAATCAGAACCGTGTTGCAATATTTAGAGGATGGATGCCTGGCTATTGGTATGTTTCTAGACCTATCAAAGGCGTATGACTGTTTAGATAGGGAAATACTTGTAAAAAACTAAACCTCTATGGTATTGGGGGAAATGCTCTAAAATGGTTACAATCATATTTAAATGATAGAAGACAGTATGGAAGTGTTGAAAAGGAGGGGTTTACGTGTAGGTCAGAGCCACTGGGATCACAATACGGAATTGCACAGGGAGGTATATTGGGGCCCCTCATTTTTGTTATTTTTGTAAATGATTTAATTAATTTGATGGATCCCTCGAAAAGGATCTTAAAGTATGCCGATGATACTTCTTTATTGACAGGAAAAACTAATCTTCCCGAATTATTGGATGCTATTGAAATATTCTTCAATGAAGTAAAGTTATGGTTTAGACAAAATGGCTTATTCCTGAATGAAAAAAAAACTGATAGTGTACTATTTAGAACTAAGCTATCAAGAGTCGAAAAACCAGAAAATTTTGAAGTTGGTGAAGTGTCACTGCCCTTTTCCAAACAAACTAAGTTTCTGGGGGTTTGCATTGATGAGCATTTGGACTGGTCATACCATATTAATACTGTTTCCGGGAAACTCGATTCCGTATGTTATGGCATAAGATTAACCAGCAAGTACATGAATGAAAACACACTTAGAATACTGTATTTCGCCAATTTTCAGTCCCTTATGAGTTACGGAATAATTTTTTGGGGGGCACACTCCCACGCTCAGAATTTATTTGTAATACAAAAAAGAGTAATTAGGATCATCAAAAAAATGAAGTACCTAGAGACTTGTAGAACGACTTTTAAGAACAATGGAATCCTAACGGTGTATGGCCTATACATTTACGAATGCCTATTATTTTTCTTTAAAAACAGACAGCTATTTGGTATCTCATCTGAACATAAGTATAATACAAGAACCCAAAATGTAAATTACCCTAGGCATCGTCTAACATTAAGTGAGAGAAGCCCACATTATATTATGTGTTTGAGATTATTTAATAAGCTTCCCGATAATCTAAAGATAATACAGACCGAGAAGAAGTTCAAGCAAAAAATAAAAAATTTATTGATTAGTCTGGAATCATATAGTGTGGACGAGTTTCTGGACATGTATGATTTTGGTTTTAAATAGTTTTGAAATTAAATGTTACAAGGTATAACTTATTAATGTAGGAATTGTAACTTTGTGATTAATGACGTAACCTCAGTGGCGTGGTATTGTATACATATGTCATGTGAGATTTAATTTGATAAATAAATAAATAAAATAAATAAATTGAAAAGAAAATTATCAAGAAATTATAACGCGCAATTAGAAAAAGAATACAAAGAGTACAGAAATAATTTAAACAAACTTATACACAAGCAAAAGAATCAATATTATAAAGAACAAATTGAACATAATAAGAGTGATATGAAAAAAGTTTACAAAATAATTAAGGATGCCACCTATGAAAATAAAAACAACAATACTTTTTTAAACATAAAAAATAAGGATGGCAAGAATTTTAATAGTTTGCTTGAGGCGTCGAATTTTTGTAATGACTATTACATTAATATTGGAATAGAAATGGAACGAGCGATTCCACCACCACAAACTGAACAGAGGGTGGACCCACCGGTAATAAATTCTATCTATTTTAACCCCGTAACAAAAAATGAATTAATCAACTACATTTCAACTTTAAAAAATAATAGTTCACCGGGTTATGATGGTATCCAAGCAGATGTTTTAAAACAGACGCATTCCGAAATAATTAAACCGCTCCTACATATATTAAACTTAATACTTGAAACTGGGAAAATACCCCCTGAATTTAAAACTTCAATAGTAACGCCCATTCACAAATCAGGTACCTCGATCTCCATAAATAATTATCGACCTATCAGCCTTATTGGTAATTTTGCAAAGCTATGTGAAAAATGTATAAAAACTAGACTAATCAATTTTTTTAAAATCAATAATGTTTTATCTGCAAATCAATTTGGATTTCTAGAAGCGTGTAGTACCGAAGACGCCATGCATAGACTAATAACCGAAGTTGTCAATAATTTAAATTCAAATAAAAAATGTTTGGCTGTGTTCTTAGACCTAGCCAAGGCTTTTGATACTGTACCGCATAATGAACTTCTCAATGTACTTGAAAGATATGGAATTAGAGGAGTGGCTTTGCAACTGTTTACGAGCTACTTGTCAGAAAGATTTCAAATGGTCAAATTAAATAATATTTTAAGTGACAAAAAAAAAATTAAAATTGGTATTCCACAGGGAACGGTCTTGGGCCCAATACTTTTTATAACTTATATTAACTCATTATTGAAATTGCATGTTGATGGTTTGACCATATCTTACGCAGATGATACAGCCCTTGTTGTATCTGGAGATTCGTGGGATGATGTGAGAGATAAAACTGTAAATAATTTAATAACAATTAAGAACTGGCTTCAGACCTATAAACTAACCTTAAACTTAACAAAAACAAACTACATAGCATTTTCACTTACTAATGCAAGCAGACCACAATATAATTCCATTGTGGTGGATGATCATTGTATCAGGGAGGCATCATCTACAAAATACCTTGGAGTTGTAATTGATAGCTTTCTTAAGTGGCAGCCACATATTGATTATGTCTCCAACAAGATTCGTAAACTCATTCATAAATTTTACTTGTTAAGAGAGTTTTTAAATAGGAAGACGCTTGTAATGGTCTACAAAGCTTTTGTTGAATCAATAGTAAGATATGGAATATTGGTATGGGGTGGACTTTATAATAATAGCCTGTACAAATTAAACATCATACAAAAATATATATTAAAAATTATTTTCAGAAAAAATAGATTATACCCTACTCATTTACTTTTTAATAAAGATATTTTTAGCATTCGAACAATTTATATTCATACAATTTGCTATCATATGCATACGCGATCTAATTTGAGACTTGTTGTTGATCATGCATATGGAACAAGGATCAGGCTCAGCAAGCAGATTAAACTACCAATAAGTAATAATAATCTTAATCTGAGATACGTAAATTATTTTGGTCCTAAACTCTATAATTTATTGCCGGATAAAGTAAGAAATTGCCCTAAAGTAAAAAATTTTAAATTATTAAGTAGGAAGGTGATTTTTGAGAATGTGTATCAATTTGAAAGGTTCTTCAACTAATTGTATTGTGTTGTGTATTGGCAGACATATCGTCTGTGTTTGATTTTGGTGATTAAAGATTATAAATTAGTAAACTATGACTTTTTTGCAGAAACTGTGACTTTTTGATGGTGGTAATGTTATTATTTTAAGTTAAGACCTGTGTAGCAATACAGCACATACAGATGTTTTACATCTAGGTGCTTATTAAAATTCTATCATGTTAAAAATTATTCTATCGATAAAATGATATAATGTTCTGAATTGTGAATAAATTGATTAATTGCAAATAAATAAATATCTCATAAGTTAAGTCTTCTATTCTCCATGTTTGCTTCCCGCAATTGTTGTAACTCTACACGAAGAGCATCATTCTCTAACTTAATGGATACATGGGCATCCGAAGTATCACGGCACTCTTTCCTAAGTTTCTTTATTAAAACACCCCTTTCTTCACTTTCTTTAACAATACAAGTTGTAACCTTGTTAAGCCAATTATATTCCTCTTCTTTGGTAGCCAATTGTTCTTTCATACTATTAACATACCGTGAGCAAAGTTCTGTACAAGACGTATCCTCTTTTCCAGGCACTGAAGCAGCTTAATACTATTAAATACTAAGAGAAATTTACTGAAATATCAAATTATACCTTCTATATCCCTTCCTGCATCACACTTGCATTGGTCAATTATCTCATTGGCAGTTTCGAGTTCTTTTTTTAACAAAGCAATGCAATCGTTTTTCTTTGAAATAGTTACTTCATTTGAAAGTTCTGCTTGTTTGTGTTTTGTTTCTAATTCACCATACCGCTCCCTTGCTTGGTATAATAATTTTTGAGCCTAAAATCGACAGAAAATTATATCAAGCGCGGATCGCATTAATTTAACACGAAAAATACCATATATACCGGTTTGACTAACGCGGCAGGATAATACTTTCCGTAATTTTTCCATGCATGCCCCCCCCCCCCCCCCCCCCCCCCCCCCCCAACGAAATTTGACCCCCAAACCGAAGTTCTGGATCCGCCCTTGAAGTATATACAATTATTGCGGTATATACCACAATGCAATTATGCAAGTGATTTTAAATGGATAACTATAAACCTCATGTGCTTCGGGTATTTCAATAAAATATACATCTTTGTTCCGATCCAATGTTCAAACTTCAAGATTCCGCTTTTTCATATGTAGCCCATGAGCAGTTAGGGGACTCAGTGTAAATAAAATGACGTTTTCTCGAAAACGGTTAGGATTAGCGACATGAATGAAGAGTACTTAATATTTAGTCAATAGTTAAAGGTATTTAAAAAACGTTGTCCAAAGTTCTTATCATACAGGGCGTAAAAAAATGGGCCCATGAGTGTTACAGCTAGTCCGTCCCTGCAGCTGTGAGTAATTCACAACAGTTTCTTGGGTAGTAATTTGACGGGTCTTACCTGGTATACATCATATTAAAAAATAATTGAAATATACCAGGTGGTTCAATAATTATGTGTAAAAAACTTGATTCCATTGATGCTCTTTGGGAGCCCCTATCTCCGAAGAGGAGGCCGATACGAAAGAAGTTTATATGAACCTATAGTATTCTTTTCACGTGTTTTCTTCATATCCGCCCTGTATATAGTACACCAACAGCTAACTGTTTAAGATTTCATACTATGGTGACTGATTCTCTGTCTGTAATTTCATAAACATAGCTAAGACTGTTAATGTTATATATTTTAACAGGAACAAACTCGAACAAACCTAAATAATCTAATAATATCTTTATTTGTGTGTAATACATATATGTGGCCTAAACAGCTACAATAATTGAAAATAATCAAGATAAATGAGAATTGAATTTTGGGAACTGAATACTAATTTTAGACTTACATACAAGTACTAGTACTACTTAGACCCTTTACTGAAAAATATTGCCAAGGGAACAGACCTTGAGGAATTTATATGGGATGGAACCATTCATATTTTTAATGGTTACTGTATTGATATAAATTCTTACTAAAACTGTATTGATAAAATTTTTGTAAAAAATAAACACAAAGATAAAATAATTCCCTCAGTTGTATTGAAGAATATAGTATCAACCACTATCAACAACAGATATAGTATAGTCAAAATATTTTTTATATTGTACTTTAAATAAATTTGCATTTAAAGGAACATAGCTGTAGGCACTAGGCAGTGGGGCATAATTTTTAACATTTAACTCATTTAGAAAAATTAACTCTGAAACATGAATACAATCAATCTGTGATCACAAGAGGCCCTGGCGGGAAAGTTTTGGGATAGTTTTGATTTCATCAATTAATATGTTTTGAGGTGCAAAAGCAACATTAAAAAAAATCAGAAAAAAAACGAAAGAAGTCTAATTTTTTTGCAGTTATTTGCTTATAACTAGGAAACTACAAACTTTTCGTAAATAACCTATCTATTCAAATTGAAAGTACATAAAATTCCCTGCAAACTATGTTATTCATTTTTCTCCAACAAACTGTTCGGGTTCAAGCAATAGTTGAAAATTGGCGGACTCGATACTCCGACACATTTCTTGTAAATGTAAAAACGGTTGCCAACGTAATTGTGCATGCAGGAAGGCAGGCATCTGTTGCTCCCCAATCTGCACATCTTGCGAAGGGTCGTGTAATAACGCCGAGCCCCCGTAAGTCAGCATTGACATAGACAAAGAAGAGACTGCCGAAAGACGGAGAACAGACTGAAGACGCTTACACTATGCGGAAGGTATGTCTACTTTCACAATATATTTCGTAATCACTCATCTCTCCTCAAGATATGACCACAAGTTGTTGTGGCCCTATATACGCTGACGATAGAAGAACCTAAACTTGTGCTAGGACTCACCATCTTCGAAGAACCTCATCCAGGGCCCTCTACTAAACAGCAACGGCTCATATAATAATGAAATACACATAATATCAAACTATTTAATAATAATAATAAATGAGTTTTGGATTGTGTTTTTTTCAACTACCGCATGAACCCGAACAGTTCGTCACAGTTTTGGAAATTGTTTAATAAAAGACTGGACTGGACTAAAACATAAAACTTGAAACTGCGAATTAATTTTTTTATTATCTTGACCTGTCAGTAACTAGCTACATATAGCCACGTAAAATTTTAGCTCTAAATGTTACATGGTTCTGAGACAAAGGGATGTAGTAAACAGACAAAGGTGACTTCATAAATGTTCTGTTCAGCTAATTATGATACTGCACACTAAAAAAATTTAAATAAATCAAACATACCACTCGAGCGCGTTCTTCACTCAATTCGTACATTGACTCGCAAACATTCGCCAACTTGGTTTTTGCTTCAATTTGACGAACATTTGATTCGTTAATCCTCGCATGGGTTTCACATATATTAAATATCTTCTGTACCAATTTTTCATTACAAGTGATCAAATTTTGGTTCAGCTCCTGAAGGGACTTAATCTGTTTGTTACTCATGGATAATTCTTGAGTTTTTTCTGATAGCTTCGTTTCGAGTTGTATGCATCGGGAAGTATTGTCACGTCTCATGTTTAGGAATTCATCTGTACGGTTGTGTAATTCTTCTACAATTTTTTAAAATTATATGTACATATGTATGTCATTGTATTGAAATACAAAAAATCGGAATGTTGAAAACCATGGGATGATCCAAACGACGAGATAATAAGAACTAAATAATAATAATAATATTTATTTTAAATTTGTTACATAAAGAGAACAATTGAAATACGTCAATCAGCCCATAGGAGGAAGAAGATGCCGACATAAATCTTAAAATTGTACATTTTTTTTAAAGAATTTGAAAAGCTTACCGTGGGGGGTTAAATACGTCTTGTTGGCAAAATTGACAACGTGCGTTTACAACACTGTGTTGCAATATGACAACACCGCCTAACATGCGCTGACCTCTTTTGAGATTTGACCCATTTCAATAAATTATTGATTGTGTAGGTCGTCACCTGTGGCGGCCACGTGAATTTTTTGAGATTTCACATAAAGTGTATATCTCGCTTATTACTTCAAAGCGCCATTTATGGTTTTTTCTTCGGATTTCCGGTTGAAATATAATAAGTCATTTCCGTAAAACTCTATATATATAAATTATTTAAAGAGGTAATGTTTATTGCTTTTGAAATTTGATCAAAGAGTATAAATTTAACTTAACCGTGCAGTAATTAGTAGAATTTTATAGGTATTTAAACTATTTCTCTTTACTTAACAAATTTAACCTAATTTGTCAATATCAAGTTATGAAATAGCGACGCGATAAGTATCTATATCTCTATTTGATTTACGGAGTGCCAGAGGGTCGACGTTCTGTAATTTTACAAGATCGACAGTAATATATTATTATTATTATATAAATATAGTATTGAGAAAATACAAAACAAGTTCTTGAGGTATACACTATAAGGAAACAGGAGTATACCAACTACATATTATAAAATTAGATATAATGAAAGTCCATAACATCCAAATACTTGAAAGTAGGAGAAATGTTTCTGCTATAATCTTTTTATATAAACTACTTAATAACATGATAAATGCTCCTGATTTATTAGCTCAGCTAAACTTTTCTGCTCCAGCATATATAACGCGATATCCTTTAAGTTTTCATATTGATAATACACGTAGTACAAACTACTACAGAAATTCCCCTGTTATTGTTATGTGCAAATTATATAATCAAAAGCGATTAGAGTTTGATATATGGAATAGTAGCTCAGTAAGTAAACTTAAAAAAATACTCTATGGAATGTTTTAACATTAACATGTATAAAATTTTGGAATTCATTGTTAAATGCAACTTGATTAGTATAATATATGTAAGCATCAGGTTTCGTTTACTGCCCTACACTACAAATGGATGTAAATCTGTTGTGTTTGTAATAAATAAATAAATAAATAAACAGGGTTCTACCGATATATATCGCCGATATATATCGCCGATATATATCACGATAAATATCGATATTTATAAGCAATGATATAAATCACGGATATTTATGAAACTACTGAAATGTGCGACGCTGTGTACAAATTTCATAATCACTCGCTATTTAAGAGCACGCCTATGCCACACGTTAAGCGGCAACAGCCAACAGCTGAAAACGGGTATCCCCCGACCATGGAGATTTTTTGCCATTTATAATGGCCTTAACATCCAACTCACTACCATTTCCTAAATTCATGTTTGGACCACATTTCCGCAACACAAGTCCAATGGTATGGTGGAAGTCATTAACTCTTACCGGTTGGCCTACAGAAAAAGAAAATTTTCTAAAATTATGCGAAAAGCTACTAACAGCAATTGCATCCACAGCATCCCTGGAAAGATATTTTTCAACATTTGGCTTGGTACAATCAAAATTAAGAAATCGATTGGAACATGACAAAACAGCCAAACTTGTTTTTTTTGTTTAAATATTTAAATAGAAAGCATGCAGCTACAACTAAACTTTGCAATAGTAGCAATCTAGGATGGATATGGGGCGGTGAGGTCAATGCGTCTGCACAGGAAGTTCAGATGACGAACCTTTGATCAATTTTTAAAAAAAATAATTTTTTTACATTACCTAATTATGTTCTTTTCTTTGTTTTTAAGAATTTTGTTTCCTTTTTTTACATTAAAATTTGTTAAACCTCCTTTTTATTGCGTTTGATTTGTTAGTTTTATTCAAAAAAATATTTATAAAAATAAATATCAAGAAGTTGATATAGTAGTGTTTCCCTAACTTCAATATTTATGGACAAACTCTATAAAAGTGTCAACAATGAGAAACCCCGTACCCACAGAGTGATTAAATTTCTATAGGCGCAAATTAGGCCTGTAATTTTATTTTACAAGAACGACAGTACTGCCTCCGGTCCATGGTATATGGATAAAAAGAATAACTAACACATTTTTCTAGTTTCCCATATTCAACGCCCCTTTATTTCTTTTTAAATATCTTACAACGGGACCCCCTCGGGAATCTACTATACATATTCAAAGAAAAAACAGTCATCAAAATCAGATAAAGTTATGGGCGAACAACACTAAAAAAACAAAGTCGATCGACACTGGTCGAAACTTGATAACCCCTCCTTTTTTTGGAAGTCGATTAACGAATATTTTCCTTTCACAACGAATGGTTTAGCTATTAAAGCTATGTTACTTTGTTCTGAACAAAATTAAATAAGGGTAGGCATTGAACTTTCTTACATATAGATATTAAAAACCTCTTCTGGGCCCTCTCTATGATCTTATTGTTAGCAATGGAATTTGGGAGACCACATAACCGAAGCAGATGTAGTTTAAAAAGTACATTCTATAATTTAGTCACACTATTGATAGTCGTAAAATGCTTAGAATTATGTATGACAGACTGTAGATTTCCAGGGAAAAGAACACCATCCAACATTCCTGCAGTTCAATCCGAAATGACCGAAATTGTGTTCCGTCAGCGTCTCCTGAAAGAGCTCGACGTCAAAAAAGCTTCTGGTCCAGACGAAATTCCTGTTATAGTTCTCAAGAGATACGCTGATGAACTAACACCAGTATTTTGTAGACTTCTTATCCTACAAAAAAGGAATATTTCCATCGTGCTGGAAGACGGCGCCGAGGCTAGCCTATACCAAAGAAAGGTAAGAGAACCCTGCCTAACAACTATCGACCAGTCGCATTATTTTCAATTATATCAAAAGGAAGGCTGCAACATTCTAGTGAAAACCAAAAATCCGATATTTAGCTTTGCTGACGCTAGCACACTTGATCTCATCTTTCTCCTTGAATGCACAAACATCGGCTGCCGACGCACATCATCGCGGACACCATGAAGTATCACGCCTCAACAAAGACCTGGACGAAACTTTGGCTTGGGGGGACAGTAACCGAGTAGAATTTAACGCTAAGAAAACCCAGGCCGCAGCCTTCTCTAAAAAGGTTAACATCATAGAACCGGATATAGTTATGGCAGGACACGCAATTCCACTGGCTTCATCTATTAATTTGCTGGGCGTCAATCTGGAAGGAAATATGTCTTGGCATAACCCCGTTGTGGCTCTCAGAAAATGTCGTTTACATAAACGTTTTATAAAAATTTAAAAGTTACATATAACACCTAGGTATCAAATACCTGTATGTCCCTATTTTTAGAAGTTAACATATTTAGAACTATCACAGCAACTGAAGCGTTACACGCAGTAAATCGATCTCCATAAACCTCAATAAATGCTGAGTGAAAAAAAAATTAAGTTAAAGCACTACCAGTGCAAAAACAACAAATCCAAGCAGGAAAATCACAAAACCTACAGCGAGTGCAACAGTCTAAATGACACCGCTATCACAATATCTCAGTAAAAATATTTAAATTAGTCAAAAGGATTTTTTTTAAATGTTTTTCATCTTTTATATTTCGTATTTCCAATGGTATTTTGTTGTATAATTTAGGACCCAGATATGATCTAAAGTGGTTGACCCAAACTGTTGTTACAAAAGGTTGTGTTTAAAAGTTTATTTTCAACTCCTCTTGTGCAATACATATGCACTATATATCTCGAGTCATACTTTTCATTTTTATATATAAAGTTGCAAGTAGCTATAATATATAAACTTTGCAAGTTATTTATTTCCTTAGAATATAACAAATTAGTAGGATACATTCTGGGTTTCTGTAATGTGATTTTAGCAATACCATTTCGAATTTGAATATGACATTTTGAATTCTTTTAAGTTGTTCTAAATGTATATTATATGCCCCTCCCACACTATAATAGCGTAATTTAGAAGTGGTTCAACTAGTGCCTTATACCAAATTTACTGCACAGAAATTCTCTCGGAGTATAAAATTTGTAAATCAAACACCTTATCTTCTTAGTGATGTACGGCACATGCACTTCAAATTTTTGTCTATTATGACACCAAGGTACTTAATTGTTTCGCAAAAATCCGGTCTATTTGCTTCTGTTAATGAAAAATCTATGTAATGTGTTTGAATATTGATACGGAGTTTGAAAGAGTCTAGATAGTTTTTAACTTTAGCAAAACCGGACCTCAAGTTAGCTCTAGCTCCTTCCCAAATCTTACAGGAGAAGACGATGACAGTATCGTCAGCATATACCACGATACTACCGGATCATCCCTCACCCTTTTTATTCTGCTGTTTTTCTTTATCTTCGAATTAACAAATCACTAGAAGAACGAGTTTGCGAAACGTCGTAAAGCAAAATTGCGAGCCTTCAACTTAATTAATCGCGCCTGAAACTTTTTTTTATTTTTTAAAACTTGTCAAGACCGTTCTTGAGACAAAAATGATGATCCGGATCAAAAAAAAATTCGGGCAAAAGTTGCTCTGAACTCGAATCCGCGAAAAAAAATTGGGGTCGCCAATTGAAATTTCAAAATCACCCCCACCCACCTCGTGGGGGTGAGGGGTTTAGAGATGATTAAGTTGCCCACTTTTGCTCTCTGAACTCGATTCCGCGAAAAAAAAGTGGGGTTGCCATTTGAAATTTCAAAGTCACCCCCACGTGGGGGGAAAATTTATTTGATCCGGATCATCCCTCCGGACTCCAAATTCGCTTTGTACGCAATTTCATGCATTTTTATCTCAAGAACGGTCTTGATAAGTTTTAAAAAATAAAAAAAAGTTTCAGGCGCGATTAATTAAGTCGAAGGCTCGCAATTTTCCTTTACGCGACGTTTCGCAAACTCGTTCTTCTAGTGGTTTGTTGATTCGAAGATAAAGAAAAGCAGCAGAATAAAAAGGGTGAGGGATGATCCGGATCAAAAAAGTTTTCGGACAAAAGTTGCCTACTTCTGCTCTCTGAACTCGATTCCGCGAAAAAAAATTGGGGTCGCCATTTGAAATTTCAAAGTCACCCCCATCCCCCACGTGGAGGTGAGGGGTTGAGGGATGATTCAGTTGCCAGTCGATGGCAACCTAAAACCAAGGAACTTATCGAAAACCTAACCACCCGGAATTATCGGACCGTTTCCAAACTTTGGCTGCACAGTGTATACAGTGTCCGCAAACGAAGCGTGGACGGAAGATTAAATCGTTATCGAAGAACTTATCAACAATACTAAAACAACTTGAGATATTGGATTAAATGCGGCATGTTTTAAAAATATTTTACATTATACAGGGTGGCCCAAAAAAGTGTGACAACATAAAATTATATTTTTTTAAATGGGACACCCAGTATTTTATTGCATATTTAGGTTCGTATTACTATCGTTTATAAGTGCCTCAAATTTTATTTAATTTGGTTTTGTAGTTTCGGAGAAATAAATTAAAAACTAAAAAAAAAAGTTTTACAGTCCTGAATAAAAAAATCAGAAAAACAATCCAGAACTCTTTTTTTAACCTCGGCATTGAGTGAAATTTATGACAAGAGGTCTAGAGATACTGTCAATGTAATTGCGTTTATTTATTTTTTACAGGGTGTTCATAATAAGCTTTCAAAAACCCAACATTTTAAAATAATTTTTCTCAAGTTTTTCAAATGGAACACCCTGTATATTATTTGGCTATTTGACGTAGAATTCATAGACAATTTTTTTCTGTAATACAAGCATATAAGTTATATCCAGCCGTTTTCGAAATAATTATAAATATCATAAATTATGTTGTTTAAATAGAGTTTTTATTGGGAAATTTTGTTATAGGCGACTAGACTAATAATTGTAAACTAAAGTAAATGTTCAAAATAGCTTCCTCTTACTTAATTTAATGATTTTCCTCTACTGCCAACAGAACTCTTAATTCATTTTCTTCATTAATAACGGGTTTATTGATTATCATCCTTTTTGTGTATGTTGTGCTTCCTGTTGCTACAAATCTTTGCAGCAACATCTCGAAGGTTTCTGGTCTCGGCTTTCCCTCAATATCTGGATATCTTTCAGCATACACTCGGCTCGCGAGAAGGCAATTTCTTGCACATTCACCAACATTTTGTATAATTTCGACTACTGAACAAATGTAAATAATTTTATTTGGCTGTCATAGTGACAATCTAAACAAAAAAAAGTCATGGCAACTCGATTAAGAAAAAAAAATTAAATTAAATAAATAAAAGTAGCAAAAATGTAGGCTTTAAAAATTTATATCGAAATAACTAAAATACGGTAATCTCTAAGAGTAAAAGGAAGCTATTTTGAACATTTCCTTTAGTTTACAATTATTAGTCTAGTCGCCTATAACAAAATTTCCCAATAAAAGTCTATTTAAATAACATAATTTATGATATTTATAATTATTTCGAAAACGGCTGGATATAACTTATATGCTTGTATTATAAAAAAAAAATTGTCTATGACTTCTACGTCACATATCCAAATAATATACAGGGTGTTCCATTTGAAAAACTTGAGAAAAATTATTTTAAAATGTGGGGTTTTTGAAAGCTTATTATGAACACCCTGTATAAAATAAATAAACGCAATTACATTCATAGTATCTCTAGACCTCTTGTCATAAATTTCACTCAATGCCGAGGTTAAAAAAATAGTTCTGGATTGTTTTTTTTTATTTTTTTATTCAGGACTGCAAAACTTTTTTTTTTAATTTTTAATTTATTTCTGCGAAACTACGAAACCAAATTAAATAAAATTTGAGGCACTTATAAACGATAGTAATACGAACCTAAATATGCAATAAAATACTGGGTGTCCCATTTAAAAAAATATAACTTTATGCTGTCACACTTTTTTGGGCCACCCTATATAATGTAAAATATTTTTAAAACATGCCGCTTTTAATCCAATATCTCAAGCTGTTTTAGTATTGTTGATAAGTTCTTCGATAACGATTTAATCTTCCGTCCACGCTTCGTTTGCGGACCCTGTATACTTGTAACTATTGATGTTTTAAAATGTGATGGAACCATACCCGTTTTAAAAATTTAATTGATAATATTAACATCGTTTTTAATAATCTTGGCTTTTTTCTTGTGTAGATTTGTATGCACTTATATATGTAGCGCTTCTCTAGGACATCCAAGGAGTCACCCATTTAAATATAATAAGTAATTCCCATAACACCCTGTATAAAGTTCAATTTAGCTATTTCTTCATCTATTCTGATTTTAAAACTCTGCTCAAGGTGAATGAATTCTAATCTCGTAAAAATTGCGACTCTGATCTAATGGATTGGTTATATATTTTGGTTGGTAGTGTAGAAGAAGCTGATAGGGTGTTTGTAGTGCAGAAAAGGGCGGTTAGAGTTATTTTAGGGTTGAGTAAGTCATGTAGGGGTAGGGGTAGGTTTAGGGATCTGAACATACTGACTACCGGGTTTGTATGTGTATGAGTGTTTGATCTTTCTGTTTGAAAACAGGGATTCATTTCTGCAACGTGAAACACACCATACATTTAATACTAGGTATATTGGTTACAATGTGCCTCATAGACTGTCATCTACCGAAAGGGGTCCTGCCTATTCAGCTATAAATTTTTTTTAATGCATTACCTGTATATATTAAGAATGAAAAATATTTTAAGAAGTATAAGAGAGTTCTGTTTGATATGATTGTGAGAATGGAACCCTACAGTATAAATGAATTTATGGAATGTACATTTTAATATTACCTCCATCTGTATTTTAAATGTATTATAGATGGACATTTTAACAGTGTAAAAAGCAAAATTTTGATTTTTAAATTTTGTTTATTTTTTTAAGCATTATTATCGACATCAAATCAACCAATTGTACTGTATTTTATTTTTACAAACAATTTTTTTGATTAAAGAATATTGACTATTCACTATTATAAACAATCATGGTGCATTCATGTGTAGTTTGTAAAAGAGTAGATCGTTTGAATAAGGATTTATCTTTTCATCAGTAAGTATGGTATGGTTAATATTTAACCATCTGATATAACCAGACTTCAACATTGTTGCCATTCAGCCAACAAACATGTAGTTCTCTCTTTTACCCATTACTGATTTTCAATAACATTTCACACAATCACAGCTTCACTTTCCAAGGGTTTTATGAATGGATTATGGGATCTGTAGTTCACAATACCTTTGGTACCTATACCTAATTATATGTAATAAAAGTAAAGTGTTACCTAGGGTATACTTGATACTGACTTTTTTAACTTTACACATTAAAGTTGGAAGAAAATTTTTAATTATGGATAAGTTTACTTTCCTTACCTGTTAGACTTTCAATTTGACTATTCAACAAAGATCTTTCTCGGTTACGTTGGTGACAATACTCTGCCGCTTCAGATTCAAGTTGGTGAGCTTGGGTTTGAAGTTTAATAAGTTCTGCAGAAATATTTGAGACTTGGGTATTAAGCTCTGCAATGGAAATGTCAGCAGCCTCCAACCTGGCCTTAAAAGATTCATTTTCACTTGATAGGGCTTCATTTTGCTCCAAAACTTCTGCATAACTTTTCTCTAAATGGGTAAAAAAAAACGTTTTAAAGCCCTGTTAGAAGAATCTAAAATCTACCACAATGTATCACATACCTGAATTAGTACTTTTGGTCTCTAACAAAGCGTTCGAGGTGATGAATTCCTCAAATTTTTCATTGACGAACTTTGAAATTTTCTTCCCGATTTCGACGGGTACTGTTTGCCATTCTTCTTCACTTACAACGGGGGCAAAAATGCAAGTTTCCATTGTGTGAGATAACTTAAAAATCAGTCAATTTTATTTAAAGTATTGAATTTGAAAGGAAAAATTAAGGTAAAGACTTATTTTAGTTCTTTATAAGTACAAAGGAATTACTACGAGAAACGTTTAACACTTAACAGAAGAAAAAAAATCAACAAAAAAAAACCAACGAACAGACAAAAACACTTTTTGAAAAGCACAAAGCAAAAACATGCCGGTGCGGCAGTGTTGCCAGGTGAAAAAATTGAAATCAGAAATGGTTATGGAAAATCACCAGAAATAACCAGATAATCAAAAGAAAAAGTAAATCATCTTACGCGTTACCTTCCTTTTTTTGTTATGAATGTATTAGCAAAAAAAGAGCCTAATATAATTTAGCAATTTTATAATAGAGGCTTATATTTTTCACAGAGTAAGAGTAGGCTGTTAGGTTCTTCGAGATTGTATTCTGCTTCTTTTTGAATAAAAGGCTCTTTTCGCTGATACTCTGGCCATAAAATAATAAAACTAGGTAACAGCCATTTGCACCGACTTTTTTTTAAAGGACATTAACAAAAGGACTTTTAAATTTTAACGGACCATTAATTTAAAATGACTCGCACCGGAGTCATTTTTCGGGTCTAGGGATTTCAGTGTTTTTATGATGGAACCTAGTACCTAGTACGTAGTACTTTTTTCAACTCAAACACTAGCACTATAGGAAAAATCCTTTAGGACACTCTGGGAGTGGTGCGTGTGCGCAAAAAGCGATTCACGTTGGTTTTGAATCGTTGGAGGTTATATTCGTTGGGAAAAACGACCTCGGGAAGGTCGTTCCACAAGAATGTAGTCCTCCAGATGAAAGAATTCTTAAATAATGAAGTTCGACGAGTACTAAGCTTAACCACATATGGATGGGCGGCAGTGGTTCGTCGTGTATTTCTGCTATTCGTCGCTCTGGGCGGAATTAAGAGGGCAAGGTCAGCCGAACACCTTCCATGAAAATATCTGTAAAAGAGAGTCAAATCCCCAACCAGTCTTCGATGTTCTAGGCTGTCGAGGTTCTTCGTCAGCTCGTGGTCTCCGATCAGACGAATAGCCCTTCTTTCGATGGAATCCAGTAGCCGAAGAGTATGTTTGGGTGCAGAGCTCCAGACATGAGAGCAGTATTCTAGTGATGGCCGAATCTGGGCTTTGTATAGTGTCAAAAGTTGTTGAGGTGTGTACAACTGAAAGTACAACTTTCTGGTTCGGAAGAGTACCCCAAGCTTCTGAGAAGCTATCTTGGCGATTGCCACAACGTGGTTATGCCAAGACATATTTCCTCCCAGATTGACGCCCAGCAAATTAATAGATGAAGCCAGTGGGATTGCGTGTCCGGCCGGTTCTGTAATGTTAACCTTTTTAGAGAAAACTGCTGCCTGGGTTTTTTTAGCGTTAAATTCGACTTGGTTACTGTCACCCCAAGCCAAAATTTCTTCCAGGTCTTTGTTGAGGCGTGATACTTCATGCTGTCTGCGAAGATGTGCGTCGGCAGCCGATGTTTGCGCATTCAAAGAGAAAGATGAGATAAGTGTGCTATCGTCAGCAAAACTAAATATCGGATTTTTAGTTTTCACTAGAAGGTCGTTAATGTAGAGTAAGAAGAGAGTGGGAGACAATATGGACCCTTGAGGAACACCGGCATTGATGGTGAAGTTGTCTGAGAGAAATCCGTCAATCGCCACTTGCAGAGAGCGGTCCTTAAGAAAGCTAGACAACCATGCACAGAATCGACTGGGCATACCATAGGATCGCAGTTCACTTAGAAGCCCCTCATGCCAAACACGATCAAAAGCTTTAGAAATATCCAGTGCAACAACCCGAGACTCCCCATGATGTTCGACTGCGTTATTCCAAATATGGGTGACATAGGCTAGAAGATCTCCAGTTGATCTCGACTTCCGAAAAACATATTGATGATCGCTGATAATGTTGAAGCCTTCCAGGTACTTTAGAAGATGTTGGTTAATAGCTTTCTCCATTACTTTTGATATAACTGAAAGCAATGCGACTGGTCGATAGTTGTTAGGCAGGGTTCTCTTACCTTTCTTTGGAATAGGCTGGACTCGCGCCGTCTTCCAGCAAGATGGAAATATTCCCTTTTTGTAGGATAAGTTGAAAAGTCTACAAAATACTGGTGTTAGTTCATCGGCGCATCTCTTGAGAAATATGATAGGAATTTCGTCTGGACCAGTACCTTTTTTGACGTCGAGTCCTTTCAGGATTCGTTTGACTGACATAATACGATTTCGGTCATTTCGGATTCAACTGCAGGAATGTCGGGTGGTGTTCTTCCCTGGAAATCTACAGTGGAATGCGAAGAAAATAGTTCAGCAAGTAAGTTTGCTTTGTCTCCGGCTGTGGATGCTATTGTACCATCGGGACGTGTTAGGGGTGGAATAGTTGATTTGGTAAAATTTTGGCTGACGGCCTTAGCGACTGACCAAAAGGACCTTGATCCGTTTGGACAGTCAAGAAGTTTGTTTTTGATCCTCACGTTATGGGCTTCTTTGCTTTGATCTATTGTTAGCTTACATTGGTTTCGAGCGGTAATAAAGATGGTACGATTCTCAGTGGTAGGGTTTTTACGCCACTGTCGGTAAGCCAGATTTTTTGATTTGACAGCACGCTAACAATCCTTGCTAAACCAGGGCTTGCCGTTGGAAGGGCGTTTTTGGGAGGAGGGGATAAATGCTTCCATGCTCGTTAGAATGACGTCGGAGACCTCCCCAGCACAGATGGATGGATCATCAGAAGAGAATCATACGCTCATCCAAGGAAAAGTCCGAAAATGGTCTTTCAGGTCTTCCCACTTGGCCGATCTGTAATGCCATATCTTGCGAGGTTTAGGAGGTTGTTCAGAATTAATTGGTAGTTCGCTTAGAGTTGAAATAAGTTTGTGATCGGAAGATCCTAACGGAGGCTGTACGGTGACTGTATATAGATCGGGATTTGACGTTAAGAAAAGATCCAAAAGACTAGCAAAATCTCCAGCTCGGTCTGGAATCCGCGTTGGTTCTTCTACGAGTTGAGTTAGCCCAGAACTGATCGCAAAGGATTCGGCCTCGCGGCCTTGCTCATCGTCTATATTTGAATATTTAAGCCAGTTGACATTGTGGACGTTGAAGTCGCCAAAGATAGCAATCTCGGCATTTGGATGGTTGGTTTGCAAGAAGTCGATTGTATTGGCTAGTGATGAGAAAAGGTCTCTCTAATGGGTATCACTTGGAGGACGGTAAAGGCAGCAGATAAACTTGGTGATTTTCGGCGTTGATATTTTAAACCACATTACATCAAAGTCTTTCGGTTCCAGTGTAGGTTCTCGTTGGCAGCAGAGATCATCTCGAATAAAAAGACATACGCCGAAGTTGCGTCGGAATCGGAAATGAAAATCGTATCCAGGGTATAAATAGCTGACGGTGTTTGTTGACGATCTGACCTTTGTCTCGGTCAGTGCGAGTACGTGAGGCTTGGAAGATTGTAAGTGCTGGTGGACTGAATTGATGTTCGTGTTAAGCCCTCTGATATTGCAGAAATCAATTTTGAAGTTGCTAGTTCTGGGTTGGTTAGCAACTGCAGGTGCCACACCATTTCTTCGTTGAGTGTTGTTAGATCCCAGTAAATTGTCGGAAATGGTTGGTGTTTGATGAACTTCGCTTGATGGAGCCCCAAGTCCATGTTGTAAAACATGTTTGTTGTACAACTTTTTTTCATGTATTCTTAAACTTTTCAAAACTGTGTTGTACAACAAAGGTTTATTAAACATGTTGCATAGTGTAAATGCGGCTTAAGATTTAAAATGTTTATAAACTTGCAATCAGTTTTAATCTAGATCTCGCCATGTTTTATATAAAATACAGAGACTCAGCCATGATGGACATTTTCAATAGATGAAAAAAATATTATTGAAATATATGTGCATTTCAAGCTCTTAAATAGCTGTAGACCGGTGTGCCAAACATGCAATTTAATAATAAAAAAAATGCATTTAGATGTTTAGATGGAAAATTAAATTTGATGATATTTTTTCAATATTTTCTAAATAATTAAAAAATCATTAAATTGTTAGCCCTCCAGTTATGTAGTCGCTATTTATTATATTTTGTCAGAAAAGTGCCATCTGTTGGTAAATTCTTTACGAGAATAGTTTGCATTTGAACATTATTTATGATCTACTTCTGAGTGATATTATGCGTTACGTTTAAAATATTCCAGATAGACTATTACACCGCTACGGAACAGGTTTATCAGTGCACAAAATTATGGGACATAAAAAAACTAAGAATGTTCGAACAAATTAAACTTATATAGGTATTCCATAACCACCAAACTTAAATCTAATTTAACAATAAAACAAGTAAAAACCTGATGACACGACCATAGTGTACGAAATATCACAAATTTCAGAAACAAATACGTTCGGACACTAAAAGCAACGATTACTATCCTTATTTAGGAGTACAAAAACATATAACTAACTCATTTCCAAAAGATCTTGATGGAAAGACAATGAAGAGAATTTTCCATAACCTAAAAGCTTATTTGCAATCAATTTAAATCTGTAATTTTTTAGAAGAATAATAATTAATTAACTATATCGTAAATATTAAAAAAAAGTGAAAGTAAGATTTTTATTCTCTTTAAGAAAGGACACATTCTCTATATTGAGTTAAACAAAAGTATGTTCATAAAGGTACCGATATAAAATGCCTAGCTGAGGTTTTAAAAAATAGTTTGTTTGAAATGTGGAGATTTTTAAAAAAATTGGGAAAAGAGGACTTTTTAATTAACTATTTAAATTTGTCATATCATAAATCTTTATAAATTTTCAAAAAATTTTAACAAACAACCCCAATTTCAGCGTGAAGTAACGAAAGTCACTCTCTACCGCATTCGAGTAAGTTCTTCCTTAAGTAAAATTAATATGAACTTTTTGAGACACCAGGGGATACAAATGTCGTTTTTAACAAGGTGTTTAAATTGAACAAATTATTTCAAATATTTGGGAAAGCCTAGATAAAAGAATTCTTAAACAATTAATTTAGAGGAGTACTCAGCTAAACCACGTGGGCGGGCGGCAATAGTTCGTCATGTATCTCTGCTATGCGCCGCTCTGATGATCAGACGAATGTAATCCTTTCGATGGAATCCAGTAGCCGAAGAGTATCACGTATATCACCAACATGTCGTCGATGTTCTACGACATCTAGCCTGTTGAGGTCTTGGTCGGTGATCATGGTCAGACGACTGACTCGTTTCGTTGCAATCCAGTAGCCAATAGTTTGGTTTCGGAAATTCTTGCTTGTAGAAAATCGATAAACATGTTCCCAAATACTATCTTATGATGTGTAGAATTCGATCAGAAAGTCACTGTCGATGAGTTTTACTCGTCAGGCATTAGCATGTGCGTCAATGATTTTTTCATAGCGCACGATTTTATCCAACGGAAGGCGCTATTGATCGGAACGGGCTCAAGCGTCAACCAGTGCTGCCAGATTGATGGATTAATCCGTTTTTGACGGATTTTTGCTACCTTGAGAAAAGTTAACGGATTTTCGACGGATTTCAGACTTCGGACGGAATTTTGCGGATTTTTGAATATGGAAGAATCTTAATGCATGTTTTATCATGATTCAGCTAGTTTTGTTACCGTAAATAGTTGTTACTGTATGAATGATGGCCAGCATGATGGGCGTTTTCATTTCTCAAGTTGGTCAACGATGTAACCAATTTTTTTCTTGGGGTTGGTATGACGTATGACATTATTTTGAACGCGCTTGTTTCATCGACCTGCTTTATTTGCTAGAAGCGTTGCGTTCAAAATATCCTGTTGCGGCTTCGTCGTAACTTTTTACAAATCTATTTCGAACTTCAACATGGATTACAAGCTTAATAACATACGTATATATAATATTTTTTGCTACTGGAGAGACTTTGTATTTATATTTAAAACCCTTAAAAGGATTTATAGATTTTTCCTGGATTTAAAATGTTCAATAATAGGGTCCCTGCAGAATTTGCAGATACATTTCGCATGCTGCAAGACTGTTCAGAAACGCAGTTGAAAGTTGAAACACGGACCCCTATATCTCTATATACTCGTATTGGTTACTAGGGTTCATGGCGCAGCTACTTCTAAACAACCAGTAACAACGCAACTTTAATCGATTTATCCAATAATTTTTTATGAATAAAGTACGTAATTCACGCGAAAACGAAAAATAATACCTTTTTAGAACAAATTTGCATGAAATTATATAAGTTTAACTATTTCTACACAAAACGGATTTTTACGGATTTTTGAAAGCCTTCCCCCACCCTTTCCCCAGTATTCTACGGATATCCCGACGAACCATTCTGGCAGCACTGGCGTCAACACGAACGTTCTTCCTGGAAAGATTTCTACCTTAGCCGCTATCTTGACATCGGATTTTCGGAGAAATGTCAAACGTTTGGATGTTTTCTATTGTACATCGTTCTTTATTTAGTTTATTGACATGTTAAGATTTTTGTAGTCCTTCTCTTTTCAAAAATGGTGTTGAAACGTTTCTTGTAGGTTGTTAAAATTGAAGTTTCGCGTGTTTCGTGCGATGAACAAGATCAAAAAATAAATTATTAAGTGAATGTGTTAAGCGGAAATTTTTAATAAAGATTATAAACCAGGAGACATGACTTCAGGAACGCCTTCGAACAATATTGAAACCGAATATTTGGACTTAAACTCCAAAGATGACTGGCCGGCATTTTATCAGGTATTTTTGCTTTCATTCAATTCACTTTTCCCAGAAAAAATCGCTAATTGTTCCTTTATTTTCATTAAACCAGTTTTACTGTGAATAACTGTTAAAGCATAAAGGAAAGGGCATGAAATGGCGAAACAACATGAGTCAGAAACCTTGCAAATGATAGAAAATCAATTCAAGAAAATGACTTCATTCTTTATAAAAGTGTTTAGCTTACTTATTTTACCGTTTAATTAAGTAATATTTATTATACCTTTCTTTATACCATTCTAATTGATGAAAAAATAAAAAAAAGTAATTCAACAAATGTAGGAACGTCGATTGGCTAGAATATTTCTGTATAAATCTATTTGATATATTTACCTAAAGATTTTTACTGAAGTAATATTTGTAGTAATTTTGATAAAAAGTTATGTGTAAAGCAATAGAGAGCATATTCTTTCAGTAAGACAAGACACAGGAACCCAAAATAGCTACTACCTACCCTGGAAGTACCTATGTCACTCAGGGCATTAAAGTACATGAAAAACTCACTTGCCTATCCATTTTTGAGATTGTTCTTGCTCTATTACTGTATAAATGACTTCTTAAAAAGGTATAGGCAAAAATTTCTGCTGGTAGAATATCCATAATACTTATATAAGAAATGTATGTACCTAATTACTTAATTTAATATTATACACAAACTTTATTATCAGAATATCATACATAATCCTATTGACAAAGCTGCAAATAGGAAATATATAGGGACTTTATAAATAATATATGCCAATTGATAATTTAATTTAAAAGATGAAAAAGTTTGTAAATAAGCCCCTTACTACTATACGGACCTACAACTGCATTGTCAAGATAGGAACACTACTATTGATTCACTATTCCAACATCCATAGAAAACACTGGAAATGGCTCAATGAGTCGTTTTCTCTGGAATCTATTATTTCCATATTGCAAAAATAATTACCTATTATTTTTTTTACTACTTACGTACATAGGTACAAATTTTTGGTTTTGTTTTCTTATAAATAAATAGGATAATTTAAAAGAAATGTAATGGCAAGGGTTTACCATGTCAGCCTCTTCAAGAAGTTATAATTCCGTTTTCCTATAAAATGTACAGGGTAGCAAATATTCAGCCACCTCAAAAATTACATTGTATTTCCTATGTTCAACTCAATGATGCACCATATAGTATTAGCACACTTTTTTTGTTAAAACCCCTGAACAGTTACATGATAACCACAGACTGTCTTTTTAAAATTAAAGATAACATAGTCCATTTAAAAGTAACATGGTTTTATCCCACCATTATTTTTATCTGGTAAAAACAAAGTTAGTAACAAATGGTATTAAACACAGAAACATCATACAAAAATTGAGTCCACTGTTTTAACAGAAATAGGTTTGTAATAGAGAAAAAATGCCCATTATGATGCCAAATATAACAGATATGTAAGCATCATAAGGCTGATTCACTGTTTTATTGTACACTTTTTAATGGGTTTGTTGGGGTTTGTATATAAATAAATTGTTCGTGTTTGTATATAAATAAATTTCTGGAATGCTAGTCCATTAATATAACTGTTTTTTTTATGCAGAGAATACGTTCCAAGAGCGTAAAACTTGGGGGACAATGTACTGATGCAATGAAGCCTCAAAACAAAGCCCTAAACAGATACAGAGATGTCCATCCATATGACCACAGCCGCATTATACTACAACGGGGATCGACTGACTATATTAATGCAAACCTGTGTATAGTTGAGAAAGCTAATAGGTAAGATATATGAAAGAGCAGTTAAGTCTGAGTTCAGCATGAAGGACTGATAATTTTTTTTCCAATGTGACATTCTTTCTCATCTCTTCACGATAGTTTCTATGATTCACATATTGTTAGCTTTTGATTTGATTGATACCCCAAATTCGAAAGCAATGGTTTTTAATTTAGGAAGTAGGCCTTTACCCCAGCAATTCCAAATTTAATTTGAACAAACGCAAATTAGGAAACAATGTTTCATAGGCATTCACCCCAACAATACCTAATTTAATTTCTTTAACTTTTGGATCTATACTTGGATCATGAGCATCTACGGTCCAAATTTTCACTCTATGTCAACCAATCTCTAAGACACATAGAAAAGCCAAGGTAATTCCATAATTTTTTCATTTTTCCAATTCTGGTATGCATTGGATGCCAGAAAAAATACCTCCATTTTTAGCCATTTTCCTTATACAAATTACAAAAAAACATTAAGCAAAATATAGCGTTTTTTATACAAATTGTAGGTGTTTAGAAAAAATATCCGCAACAAAAATAAGCCAAAAAATATTTGTTAAAATGAGTCAAACTGTGTATGTAATGTTGTGTGTTGATGGGGGCAACTGGACTAAAATATTTTCAATATGGGCACTTCCGGTTATACCGAAAGTCGGTGTCAACTTTAAATGGGACACCCTATACAGGGTGTTATGGAAATGACGTATTATATTTAAATGGGTGACTCCTGGGGTGTCCTAGAGAAGCGCTACATATTTTTTTTTTTTTAAATCGAACGTTTAAAAAGTGGGGTAATTCACCCCTAATCTCACACACAACTCCTCGGCACATTCATATATGAAGATATTACATTGCCCAGCTGATTAATCAACAGATGTTCAAGCAGAATGTTGCCAAAATGTTTAAAAGTGTAAAACTTTAGTTTCTTATAAAAATAAATATTTAGCTTACTTAGAAAGTAAATCCAGGACGCGATTAAGGAATCCAGGACACAGACACTTTCAGTTCTTTTTTCTATAGGAAAAACTTTATGCTCATCACGTGTCCTGATGATAGTGTAGGAGTGCATAATAAGCTTATCACTAAACCCCAACACTAACGCATAATTACACTTTACAATAACACACATAGAATAAGAGCACTTAATCATTTCGCAATAGAAATAATAAAAACGCTAATTTCTATGGGCCATTAGCCCCTTACTAAAGATAAAATGAAACAATTATGTTAACAATTGACAGGAACTACCCTCTGAAATAATGGGCCAGTGCTGCCAGAATGGTTCGTCGGGATATCCGTAGAATACTGGGGAAAGGGTGGGGGAAGGCTTTCAAAAATCCGTAAAAATCCGTTTTGTGTAGAAATAGTTAAACTTATCTAATTTCATGCAAATTTGTTCTAAAAATGTATTATTTTTCGTTTTCGCGTGAATTACGTACTTTATTCATAAAAAATTATTGGATAAATCGATTGAAAGTTGCGTTGTTACTGGTTGTTCAGAAGTAGCTGCGCCATGAACCCTAGTAACCAATACGAGTATATAGAGATATAGGGGTCCAAAATAATGTCATACGTCATACCAACCCCAAGAAAAAAATTGGTTACATCGTTGACCAACTTGAGAAATGAAAACGCCCATCAGCTGGCCATCATTCATACAGTAACAACTATTTACGGTAACAAAACTAGCTGAATCATGATAAAACATGCATTAAGGTTCTTCCATATTCAAAAATCCGCAAAATTCCGTCCGAAGTCTGAAATCCGTCGAAAATCCGTTTAATTTTTCTCAGGGTAGCAAAAATCCGTCAAAAACGGGTTAATCCGTCAATCTGGCAGCACTGTAATGGGCTAGTCTGACTTCGGACATCAAACCGTTCCGAGAAATCTCCGGTGTCTAGAGCGCGGTTGCCATTTCTGAGACTATAATTATACAGGAATGTAATGTAATAAGGAAATTCGGCAATTTATGATAGTCGCTTATACAACATCGAAAGTGACAACGCTATATTTTTAAATATTACCCGATGTCCACAATCAGCTGTAAAGAAAAGAGAAACGTGTTATTTATTTTTAAAATTTTTAGATGTTAAATACATTATTTCCCAGACCGCTCAGACAATAAGGGCGTATTTTTGTCTACACAGTAGCACTTTAAAATACTAATTCAGATTGAATGGTACTTAGATGTGTTATGTGATTTTATTGTGCCGGTTTGTTTTTGTTCAAGTTACCTAGGTACTTGGTGTTTTTTATAAATTCAGTTGGTGTTGTTCGAAAAGCTAAATAAAATTGCATTTTTTTTCTAAAGAGTAAGTGGCATTTATAAACTTTTAAGTTGTCCAGATCTGACTGGTGTCGTCCGAATTGAACAAATGAGAACATACCTGACCATTTAAAAACTCCGCGGCGGTTCGTTCGAGTCAGTTCAAGTTTATAAATCAGAGATTGTTTCCCAGCGAACTGAACTGAATGTAAAAGTTTATAATAATGTACCCTGAAAAATAAACAACTTGCAAGCTGTCAAGCGGTTATTGACTTTGTAAAGAGTGTTTACCCTAAAGATATGACAACACTGTTGACATATGTTGCTTTGTTTACCTTCCTGACAGGGGCAGCACGTGGTCATTTTTGGTTTGACATAAGGTCATGTACAGGGCATATTAAATTAAAGCGCCATTTTTGGATATTTTTCTTCAATTTGTTTTCATCTCAGGAATTGCCGATTTAAATATAATACGTCATTTCCATAACACCCTGTATATTATTACATTTTACGAAAGATTCTGGTTTTGTTTGGGTTTGTTCATGTCCTATAATATAGGACTTATGATATTATCATAAGTGTAATCATGCTTGACATATTTAAGGTTTAAAATGACGTTTGCAGACCTTAAATTCGTTATAAATTTTTGCTCTAAGGAAGCCTTTATTATTTACTTTGGCTTGGATTTCTGTTGAAAAGAAACTGCTTCAATATTTTATAATAATTTGATAACTATTGATACAGGGTGCTCAAACAATAAGATTAAAAATGAAAATGCAACTTCAAAAAAACTACATTTTCAAATGGAAACCCCCAAATTTTATAATTATTTCGTTTTTGAATATTGTTATATGCCCATTTTGCTACGGATTTTAAGTTCAGTTAATCCTTATTGGCTATGACGGCGTTGAAAAACGGTGAAATGCTAATGAAATATATGAAGCTATCACTTACCATTTGAAAATTATTTAATTATATGGGTAAATATACGAAAAGTGTTTAAAAACAATTATTTTTTGGCAGAAATAGAAATTATAGCGGATCTTTTTTATTATGTCTGTTATAAAGTTTAGAACTTCTCTTATATATAAATTAACTTAAAAACGTAGATTTCAACAAATATTTTACGAATTATAGCCATTTTTTTAAAATGGGGTCGCACGGAACTGACGGGTACCTACTCAAACGGGACTGAAAACAACAAATAAATAAACCATATTTTTTTCAATGTTGCACCTAACATTAAGTAAATCTCCCTTTAAAGAAAAATCCTTTTATTATAAAAAATCTTTACATTATAAAGGTAAGAAAACGAACAATACTTAACTAACACAACTCATAGAATGAGTACAAAAAAAAACTAATCTATCAAACTTTTTCAAAAACATTGATGGTGTCTTTAAATCTGTAAAAGATTCTGTTTCCTTTAAGAATCAAATTAGGTTCCGGCAAAATACCAATAATCTGTTCCTCAGTAATATAACTCTTATCTGCGTCATCTAATTTAAAAAGTTGTGGATCATCCTGTTTTTTGCTTACTATCTTTAAAAATGTCACTAAAACTTCTTCCTCGTCTAATTCACCTTGACAGACCCCAATATATTTGTAGTTCGTATGATCTTTTTTATTTTGATTGGACATGGAAACTAGTACATACGTTCCTGCTTTAATATTTTTTTTATTTACGGATTTAGGAAAACATGAGGACCCCGCTGCATGCTCGTCATCACTAGCATAAATATCCTCATATCTAATTTTAGTGTTAGGTAAATTTGGCATAGTCACGGAGGAATCACTGGAGGAAGAGCTAACATTAGATGCTTCAGAAAAGCTATTGTGGTCTGGGTACATAATCACTCCTAATTCATGACTACAAAACTTATCGCAGCTGCAGGACATTCGTCGCAGCCAAACTTTAAATGTATCGACATAAGTTTTTACTTGTCTGATATTCATTGTACCTACAAATACCTTGGCTGGAGTGTTATTAATAATGTTTCTGATTTTCTCTATTTCATCAGATTTAATTTCAAAGAATGTGACTCCAGGACAATTTTCTTTTAAAATTTTCAGTAAGTCTTTAAAATGGAATGGATGCATTTACTTTTGTTAAAGGGGTGGTTGGACTCTTAGAACATTGGGGTGCATTTAATTTTTGTTCTTGTTGTTGATAACGAAAGCATCTCTTTCTGTATCTGTTTACTTCTTGTTTATATTTTTTCACCAGAGAAACCAACTTTTCTTTCTCTCTGTGACGTCTAACGCATCTTCTATTTGACTCATTGGATTTTACTTTCCTCTTTACTTCTACGTGTGGAAGTTTCTTTAACAGCAGTATTCTTATTGACATCTTTCTTCTTGTTGGATCTGCTACGCTTTGAGTATTTTTTCCACTCTTTTCTCTTTCTCCGCTGACCCCTTGGAGTCATGTCCTTGATGCTTAATCTAATTTTTTGCTCTTTTTGTCGTTGATATTTTTCTTTTTCTTTTCTTTGATGTTCTGCCCATTTGACTGGATTGTCCTTAATTTTCTGTCGCCTTTCTTTCTCTAGATCTCGCTTTCTTTGCTTCTGCTCTTCAGTTAATGGTTTTGCCATGTTACCTGGTTAAAAAATGTAGACTATGAGCTATAATGTATGCTAAAAATGCATGCTAAAGCCAAACTGCCAGTTCCGTGCTTATCTAGTCAGTTCCCTGTTATTATTTTGGCATGGAACTGACGGCACGGAACTGTCATTTTTTAAGAATAATGTTCATAACTTTAAAACGCAAATCAATTTTTAAAATATAAAATAACAAGATTAAAAAGTATTACATTTTTTAACCTTTACCTCTTGAAATATTCTGGTTGCCACAGTATATATACTAAAAAAACGTTGGCACGGAAATGTCAGAATAATAGGTTACAGACCACAAAATTGTATTTTCGATCGTATTTCCGCGAAAATTAAGCAATAAGTACCGTTCTCTTCAGCTTTCCAATGAAAACTGAAGCAAGGTCAACATATTAACCCATTTACCACGACTACCCGCCACGCGGTATTCGAGTTGCAACCGTTTTTGTTTCTATGCGCGGAAATGGGCGCCAATTCATGGACAGGGATTAAGGGTAAATAAATTGCAGAAAAATGTTTATTTACAAAATATATTATTTCCAATAGAAAAATATTTTATTTTGTAACCTATTTATAAAATAAATATTAAATATATTTTGATTTAAGGTTTATCTGGATGTCTTAAAGTATAGAGGTTTAGCGTGGGACATGGCAGGGAACTGACATTTAAGAGTATTTTTATAAAAAAAAAATATTGGCAATCAAAATTAAAACCTCAGATTATACGGCAGATTAGGTCAGATCAATATTGTTATGTTAGAATATTATTTGTGCCATGAAAAGCCTTTGTTTCTTCAGAATAAGGTGAAACAGGTAATTAAACACTTTTCGTATATTTACCCATATAATTATTATATTTTTAAATGGTAAGTGACAGCTTCATACATTACTTTAGCATTTGACTGTTTTTCAACAATGTCATAGCCAACTAGGATTGACTGAACTTAAAATCTACGGCAAAATATGGCGGTATAAAAATATTAAATTGGCAATATTTCGAAAACTGCAAATTTTCGGAATAGACAACCTTGTACAAACTAACCCTTATTTTAATGCTATTTAAAAATAATTATAAAATTTGTTTGTTTCCCTTATCTCCATATCTGTTATTTTTATTTTCTGTCTAGGCATCTTCTTCGCAAACTATGGAAACATTGCATAAGTTGCTCAGAATTGAAAATCATCGTGTCGAATTTAATAACCGTTAGACATATTTTTTTTAAACCTCTAAACAAAACAAAAATCTCTATGGTATTAATTAGATTTATTGGATTACTAACAACAGTGCCCTGGGAAAACAAGTAAAAACCCGCCCCCGCTACCCCTTTTGTAGCCGATTTCCTTCTGTATTCGGCAAAAGAGAACACAAGAATGTTACTAAATTGACAGTGCCCTGGGAAAACAAGTGAAATCCCGCCCCTGCTACACCTTTTGGGCCTTGACTGCTACACTGAATGAAAACACACGCACGCAATTAGCTACTCATATCACGCGACTGCGACGACCACAATAACGAACTTTGCCGATTATTCAAAACAAACGCACTCCAATGATTTATATTGATAACCATTCTTTTCATATGCAAACCTCTGAAGTAAACTGCGTCTAGACATGTTTTTTCTACTGACCAATTGTAAAATCTTGCTGACCAAGTAATCATTTCTCAGCTCGACTGTTAATTAAGCGAACACATTATATTACAAGCGGACTGATATCGGTTAAATTGTTGACAGTTTGTAGTATTTTTTGCAGAACAAGTGTTGTAGCATGTTATTTATTTATTGCAAGCAAAATCTTTTGATACTGATCAAATGATTTAATGGCTATTTTTTGCTGCAAACCAATTTTAATAAGGGCAAACCATTTAACTAGTTCTCCTACTTAAGTACTTGATTTAAATCTCGAAACCCTTTCAGGGCCCTCTTGAACCCAGGGCACATCAAGACTTTAGATGCTATAAAACTGACTGATTTCGGCATTCAAGGATTGCAGCGCTTTATTCAAGTGATTGTTAATATATGTCAACTTATATTTTAGTGATATCTATTCTCCAGTTAGGAGGAGGAGCGCCCACCCTTATAACTATTTTATTGTTTAAATTACAGGAATAAAATTTGGTGGGTTTTTATGTGATATTATTTTGAATTTTATGAGCCGATGGACTCCATTCTGTCCAAACCGAGAAACCCGGTTGAACCGGAAATAACCTCAACTTTAAATTTATAAATGGAACACTCAGTATATTTTTGGTTATATATTGATTCATAATACCATTCCAAATTCAACGGCACCCCATAAGTCACTTTTTGACACTTTAAGCCATTTTTCTTTTTACTTTTTTCATCTAGATTGCCTTGAACCCCCTAAAATGGTACTTCTAAGCCAAATTCTTGATCAAAATACAATTTTCAAAGTTTTATTGTGGTTTGAATTTTTACACGCTTTTTAAGAAGGCTTTTTCCCATAAAACTATTTTATTAATAATATCCAATTCATCACAAAAAATACAACAAGAAGCGCAAACGGCTTTGCATTTATCTAGGTACCCATGACACTACAATGCTAACAATCAATGAGCATAATTACAAATGAATGACCTATTGTTAAATGGGATGTAAGTTGGTTAAAAGAAATTTTGAGAAAAAGGCATAAAACTGTCTATTATAATGATTCTAAGAATACACTCTATAATGAGGGTCGCTTTTGACACCAACATATCCGTAAAAGATATCAAAGGCATATATCATGAAAAATGACCGAAAAAGTGACTTAGGGCCATTTAAATTTAAAATCCGCCATAATTTGGCTAGTAAACCATTTTATGGAGTTCATAGCAACCTAGGGGAAAAAATAAAAGAAAACGTATTTAATTTGTCAAAAAGTAATGTATTTGAGTGTCGTATATACTGGATGTTCCGTTCAAAAATCCAAAGTTGAGGTAATTTCCGGTTAAACCGGAAGTGACAAAATGGAGTCCGTCATGTCATAAAATGCAAAATAATATCACATACAAACCCACCAAATTTATTTCTGTAATTTAAACAATAAGAATACCATGCCCTTTAATGCATCATTAACATACGCTCAAATAATAATCGCCCTCGTAAACACCACTGCCTATTCTATAGTATTTTTCGTTTTATTATATTATCTACCTAACTGCGTTGTACATTATTTCACAAATAGATTTTACTTCCAGGAAACCCAATCTAATTCAACATAATTAAAGCATCATTGTGACATAGGAAATAATTGCAAGCCTTCCAAGAAATTTGACAACAAATTAAATGGAATTTGAAGATTGTACTATAAAAACTATATTTAAATTATATCGGCATTTGATATTCTCCAGAATTTATATTTTTTAATGGGTAATTGCATTAACAATTTTCTATTGATTAGATATTTTTCAAATAGAACAATATCTCAGAATTCATTGTTACAGAAATAAAAAGTTTACGAAAAGTACTCCGTGTTAATTAAAATTAAATACTTCAGCAAACATTCTCAGAATCGGTTAAGGAATAAATAATACTACAGCCGCCTGAGTGCCGACCCTTGTTTCTAGTTGACTTGCAAATTTTAAATTACATAAATATGTTTAAATAGGTATTGGTGAATTTTTAGATAAAATAAACAGGACCGTACTGAAAATTTGTTTTATCACCTCTTAAACACTATCTGTTAAGAGCTACAGGCAGCTCACAGGTTGCCAAGCAGGCAATATTTTATGTGAAGGTTTAACCAAATATACTTAATTTTTTTCTAATCTAAAACTAGATTCTCAAAGTTAAAGGATTGGAAAACCGAATGAAAAAATTGGGTTAAAAAATATAATTTGAAAAATGAATAATTTCAAATATGAAAAATTTTCAATTTTTGGTCACATGTAAATTGTCGATAAATCGATTTCGCTAATTTTTCTTGAACTGTAGCTTTTTTTCTTCGGTAATTGCACACAATTTTTTATTCAAATTTCAGTTTTATGCTTATACATGGTGCAATAACGAGAGTAGTTTTTTTACGTTAAATTTGAGACACCCTGTAGGGTGCATTGGCAGCAACAACAAGTGTATGATGAATTCATACTGTAGCCTCATGTTTTCTAAACATTTTGTTTCTTTAATTTCTCTGATATCTGTAATATCAAAAAAAATACACAGTTTTATACCAGAACATGTTTTTTAAAAATTAAACTAACATTCTGACAACATTTAACTAAGAATATCAATAAATAGCAAAAAAAGTACATTAGTAGCGCATGTTTCCCACCTCTACTTCTAATGACTGCTTCACATTGCCTCGGCATATTCGATATTAAATTGGATATTTTATCCATTCCAAATATCGGTAACCATTATTTGGACATCTTGCAGGTTGGCAGGAGGGGGTTGATACTGTCTCAGTGCCCTACTAATAATATCCCATAAGTGCTCTATAAGATTCAAATCGGGTCTGCGCGGTGGCCAATTTAGAGTTCGAATATTTACTTCATGTAAATATTCATTGACGATGCGCGCAACATGAGGTCTTGCGTTATCGTGCATTATTAAAAAATTATTCCCAATGTACGGAGCGAAAGGGACAGCGTGCTCAGACAAAATGTCACTGATATACCTCTCGCTATTTAAAGAACCCCCACGTGAAGGTACGATATCCGTCCGTGTTGTTAAGGAAATCCCAGCTCAAAACATCACAGAGCCTCCATTAATTAAGTTGTTTCACGTATGTTGTGTGCATAACATGCTCTGGTATAGAACTGTGTATTTTCTTTGATATTACAGATATCAGAGAAATTAGGGGAACAAATGTTTAGAAAACATGAGGCTGCAGTATGATTTCATTATACCCCGTTGTTGTTGCTAATGCTCCCTACAGGGTGTCTCAAATTTAACGTAAAAAGCTATTTTCATTTTTGCACCCTGTATAATCCTAAAACTGAAATCTGAATAAAAAATTCTACCACAGTGCATTTACCAAAGAAAAAGTTACAGTTCAAAAAAAAAATTGGCGAGATCCATTTATCGGTTCGCGAGAAAATCAAGTTTGAAATTAAGCATAATTTTTGGTTGTGCGTCATTTTTGCTGCTAAGTGTATATTCTCGAAACTTGAATGATACCCCAATCAACATGTCAGATAATCTAAATATCAATAAATTAACTAAAAAGACGTTATTATTAACAGCTACAATTTCACGAAAATACAGGGCCGCTTTTATGTATGGAAACAGTCGATTATTTGCTAAAGTAAGATAGCTAGCGAAGAATGTTAAATACAAAACTTTTAGGGTTTTTAGAAATCTATTATACTACACATAAACTAAGTATACAGGATCAATCAAAAAGCCATGGAAGAACAAAGTTACTTTATTTTAAATGGAACCCCCTGTATATTATTCAATATTTCAATTATTTACAAGATTCTAAAAAAAAAATGTTAATCACACCACATACCCAATCTTAACCGTTTTCGAGTTTCGAATTGCGTTTTCAAATAAATCTAATAACAATAATAAAAAAGACAAACTAAGTTTTAGTAAACAACAATTTAAAATCCTATTTTATAAAATGCTCAAAGTGTCCACCGTTTATCTCCTGGCAGTAATGAATTCGGTGAACAACATTTTGTAGCGGATATTAGGAGTAATACTGGAAATTTCATACATTATTCTTAGTTGCAAATCTTCGATATTTTGTGGCTTATTTTTGTACACTAAATTTTTGATATGACCCCACAGGAAAAAGTCAAGAGGGGTCATATCAGGAGACCTAGCAGGCCATTCAATTGCACCTCTGCGCCCAATCCATTTACCAGGAAAAGTTTCCTCTGGATATTCCCTCACCATCCGTCCAAAATGTGGTGGAGCCCCATCTTGTTGAAACCATATTTGTTCAGTCGGTAAATTGGGATTATTATGGTTCGGGAATAATCGTCTGAGCTGTGGAACAATATTCTCTTGTAAAAGTAATAAATATCGTTCATAGTCCAAATTTCCATGTATAAATCAACAACATAATGATTTCGCAAAACTGAATTCTGCGATCAAAATCGTCTTCACTCAATTCTTGTAACAAATTAATTTTATATGGTTTGAATTTTTCTCTTTTAGTAATTTTTTGAATGGAATATCGACTCATTATGATTTAAAGCCCGCTGTTGCGTCGAATTACTGTTTACTTTAAACCACAGTAGGCCATGAAACAAAAGCTAATAACCTAGAGACAACTATGTTGACATTTTTAAATTGTGGACTTATCAATATTTTGAAAAATTTGATATGATATCTATCATCCATGGTGTGTTATAAATTTGAAAAGAGAGTTTAAAATGCTATCTTTTTAGATTAAAATATACAGGATGCTCCATTTAAAAAAAATAAGGTTTCTCCTAATTTTATAAATAATATCTCATAAGTAAAGCTCTAAATTTTTACTTATGTTTTACTTATGTTGGACTAGTTCAATAAATAACAAATAATTTAATAATAAACCACAAATAAGTGAACAAAATACAGAAACATTATTTCAAACTTCTGTTGATTCGGGATTTGAAAGAAAAGTAGGCGCTTGAAACAAAAAAATTAAGATGGTGATGCTTGATTTGTTTCACTTGACATTCCCATTGTGATCGTTTGAGAGCGTTTTAAGAGGTTTTCTATTTTCCAGAAAATATGGAACATAAATTTACAAATGCTGAAAAGTTTGATATTCTATCGCATGTTTTATTTTATCTAAAAAAACTGTTATTTGGCAGTTCGAAGATGTTATTTGTGCTTAGAGAATAACGGAAATCATTTTAAACACCTGATTATGTAGTTCCTTACTTTTTCGTTGTTCGTTTTATTGCTGTTTTGGAATTATTTTTGTTCACTTATTTGTGGTTTATTATTAAATTATTTGTTATTTATTGAACTAGTCCAACATAAGTAAAAAATTTAAAGCTTACTTATGAGATATTATTTATAAAATTAGAATAAATACAGGACCGTGTCCCAAAATTTCCTGATGTTGTTCAAAAAACCCTCGAAACGTCATTAAACCACAATGTGTCATACATCGTTGCATTCGCGAGAGAAATGAAGATCTCAAATTCCATCAGGAAAACAGGACCGTATTTAAAAAAAGAAAGTTGATATTGGCCCTTCTAAGACGAATCGTCGGATTACAAAACAATTAACGCTGTTAGATAGAGCGGAAAAAGTGGCAATGCAAAAGTGCAATTTACTTTAGAATTCGATCTCAAAAAAACCCAGGAAAACAATAAAACGATTTTTCAGAATTTCGGTTTTTCCGGATATCTCCGGAACTACTCGGAATTTTAAAACTTTCTAAACGGCATATTATTAGGCACGTAAATCTGCAACTTTACCTCCATTTAACCGACTTCGTATCTCTTACGGTTTCCGAAATCCCTGTACTGGCCCTCCTTATCTTGGACACGTTGTATATGGTTCAAACTAGTCGTATTTTTTTTTCATACATATATATCAGGTCTAATTACAACAAACCGTTTTGTTGGGGTTCTAATCGCGAAAAGTAATTATATTTGATGAAGTCGACCCTATGGCGGGTTTTTTCGGGTTTTCTAATAAAACACCTACTTTAAGATTATTTCGTTTATTGTCGCCATATGTCGGAGGTACAGTTAGCCCCTTCCACAACAAAGAACTTTGATTATATGTGGATTTTCTTTGTTATAACTTCGAATTTTCTTTATATCTAATATATTTCTTATTTTTTCTTTTCAGAAAATATATCTTGACACAAGGACCCCTCTCGAACACCGTCAGCCATTTTTGGTTAATGGTATGGGAACAACAAAGCAAGGCTGTGCTAATGCTAAATAAATTAATAGAGAAAAAGGCAGAAAAATGTTTTCAGTATTGGCCCTCCAAAATAGGATCTACCATGACTTTTAATGATGTGGGCTTAAGCCTGGAGTATTTGGAGCAGCAAGATCATTCTTATTACTTGACAAGAGTATTAAGGTAGGAATCGAATACTTTATCAATTAGGGCGTTAGAGATTAGTAGTTGCCAGCTATAAATGTTGTTTTATAAAATATTTATACTCGCTACACTATCGTCATTAAGGGCCGGTTGTATAAAACAATTCTGAACTTCAACCTGTGAACGCCATGCAACCTGTGAACTATGTTCCTTCGATATTACGTTGTTCAATATAAATGAAACTTAAGTTCAGCTGAACTAAGATCAGTTTATGTTGTTGGCATTACTAGTATTTAGTTACTTTTATTTTTTTGACATAAGATATAATCTTTTATTTGATTTTGTTTGCAAACTTATTTGTACATATATCTGTTAAAAAGTATATGTATTTATTTATTTATTCACTACAGATCATAAATGATATCAGGTTCGTTATCTTATAAAGTAAATACAAAATATAAAGTGTTATAAAACTAAAATATAAACGATATAAAACTAAAACGTACACACACCGATAGACAATATAACACACAATTAGCACAGAGCAGAACAGCAATGAAACGAGAACTCAGTTCGTGAAGAATTCCTGAAGGGAATAATAGCTCTTTTCAGTTAAAAACCTTTTACATTCCCTTTTAAACTTTGGGATGGTTTTAATTTCTTTTAAAAAATTAGGCAAATGATTGTGCACCTTACCACAGAAATAAAGAGGGCTTTTACGAAACATTGACAGTCAACATCCAGGAAGCACAACATCGTACATGCTACTCCTCGTACAATGTGAATGAAACTGACAGACCACCCGGAATTTCTTGAGATTACATCTCACAAACATAACAGCTTCAAGAAGAAGCACACATGGAACCGAGAGAATTCCCTGCTTTATAAAGGTAGGTCTACAAGACTCCAAAGGCAGCAATCCAAATATTTTACAAATAATCCTCTTCTGTGCAACAAACACTCGCTGAAGTTCGACAGACTGACCCCAGAACAAAATCATGAAATGAAGGTGTGAGTATGCCAATGCATAATAGACCGATAACAGTTGAGAAACTGTCAATAAGTTTTTTAAGTTGACAATGGCAAAGAACGCAGAGTTAAGCTTTCCTTTAACATGGTCCACGTGAAAGCTCCAGGTCAATCGCTCATCAATAAACATTCCAAGGAATTTATACCTGTTTACCCGCTCTATTACTTGACCATCCAGACGAAGTTCAATGTCCGGAAGAATGCGCCTTTTATTAAATGCAAGGTAATAAGTTTTTGCTGGATTAACCAATAGTTTATTAGTAGAACACCATGCAAAGAATGCGTTAATAAGGATTTGTGCCTTCAGTTTGAGAACACTTAGAGACTCTGCAGACAAACAGATGGTAGTATAATCGGCATACAAGATAAGTAGTTTCACAATTTGATCAAACGAAAGAAATTCCTCCATGTCGTTAATAGAAATCAAAAATAGCAGCGGCGAAAGCACACTTCCCTGAAGAACGCCAAAACGAGGTTAGCTGGGCTTGAGAATGTTTGCCCCAATTTAACAACGATCCTTCTATTTTTCAAGAAAGATCCATTCGTTAACCGCACCTCTAATCCCAAGAGCATTCAGTTTCTGAATCAGGAAATCACCACTCACGCAATCAAATGCACGACTGAGATCAAAGAACAGTGCCAGAGTGTCAAAAAGCTTGGAAACTGACGACAGACCCGTTATTATTTATATTTTCTACTCAGTGTACATATAAATATTGTTAAAAGTAAGAACTGTAGTAGTAGTATTTCCATTTTATTTGCGGATTGGTGATACATTTCTGAAGCGGATAAAGCTTATTGACTCCTTAAAAAATATTTAATTAGGCACCTACCTTCGTTATAATAAATAAAAAACTAATTTTACCTCCTGCGTTTGGAAGAGATTGATGGAGAAAGAATGTCAATAATGATAGCAGCAGCTGTGTTTTTAATTAAGCGAAATCTTTACAAACATTTATTGTCTTTACCTTTTAGTAAATTGCACTGCAGCATCCACAAAACCCAAAAGTTATTATTCCGTTAAATTCTTACATTTTTATAAGCAATGGCTGCAATCAGCAGAGCCCATCTATTCATAAGCCAATTTTGATGAGTGACGTCACGATGCTCATCGATTTGTAGTTCTGTTGAATACATTTTGCTGACAGTTTTTTGTTTGGTTAGGATCCCTCCTAAATATTTTACGTTTTTATATCTACGAAATGGATAATTTTATTGTTAATGCTCCTCTTCACTAGCCGAGATCGTGTATAATATGTTTTTATAATAATAATTCACTTCTTTCGTCATTATTCATAAATTTTACTCCTCAACCTGACAAACAAAACTGACATAAATCGCTCTCAAATCACAAATCGCTTTTTAAATCCGATTGGAACGTCATTAGCTTTAGCATGTCTAGTATTATAATAATGAATTTCTGCCCTCGCAAAAAGTAAGATGAGAGTTGTCTAGTATCATTCATTAAATAAAGAAGAAATTATGTCTATTGAAGCAGTTAAATTTGGTTTGATGTGAATACATTGCAATTTGAGTATAAAAGCTGTATATGATATCTCATAGGGCGGAGTTCTTGATGACCCGGTTCTGGAGTACTTCTGTTGTATTAACATATGTTTGGCATGTAGAGTACCATATTAAAACATTTAAGAATAATTCGCATAACCTTATTTTGGTTACATCTTGTTTTTGCTTGATGTTGAGTTTTAAGCGAATGTACGTGAACTAATTTAGTTGTACCATTTAGTAGTAAGGTAGGTTATACATTAAGTATAGTAAAAGAAATGGTATGCATATTTCATATTATTTCTAAATATGCATACATTTCCTTTTTTTATACTTAATGTATAACCTACCTTACTAATAAATCAGTGACGGTTCTTCCACAGGAGCACATGCGCACGTGCACCCCCAAAACAAAACGAATAAAAAATATTAATTTATATTCATTGAATATTATTTATCGTATAAAGTCCGACCCTCCCTAATATTTTATCGTAGCTACCGTCAAACTAAAAAGGTCCGACCCTCCCTCGTATTTTATACATTAAGTATAGTAAAAGAAAAGGTATGCATATTTCATATTATTTCTAAATATGCATACATTTCCTTTTTTTATACTTAATGTATAACCTACCTTACTAATAAATCAGTGACGGTTCTTCCACAGGAGCACAAAACGAATAAAAAAATATTAATTTATATTCATTGAATATTATTTATCGTATAAAGTCCGACCCTCCCTAATATTTTATCGTACCGTCAAACTAAAAAGGTCCGACCCTCCCTCATATTTTATCATACCGTCGAACCAAACTGTATATTATAGGGTCTCGATTCGGCAACAGTGCCTCGGTTGAGGTAAATGACGATTATGACGAGACTTGCTCGCACGTGCGATTAAGTAGTGCAGTTTCTCTGTAGTAACAGGTGGCGGGTGTGCACCGCGCTTGTTGTCTGTTCGTGCGTCTAGTAAGGAATTCGAGCGTGTATGTTTTAATATTTTAATATTACATATTTATTTAGTGGATTATTTAAGAAATAACTTGTATCTCTTTGAGTCTGGAGCAAAAAATTGAAGTGAAGAATGCGGGAAGACCTAAACCCGAAATTAATTTAACGCAGACCACAAAGGGTAAATCTGGGGACTTTATTAAAAAGATTAAAAATGAAGTATATGAAAAATTATAGAGGGTATTCCAAACTTTAATGAGGCTGTTATTGATCAATTTTCTACAATTAAGAACCGAAGAATGGATTTTACGTTTAAGCACTATTGTGTAGGGTCGGTTGTGTCTCGCGTCTCGATTCGTTCTCTTGGTTGCGCCTGCTCGCCTTGATGACGGTAGATGGCAGTAGTGGTATTGGACATCATTCGGTATTCTAGATGGCTTTAGTAGTATTAGTAGTGGACTGTATAAATATTGTTACGAGGGTTGCATGCGACGACGTTAAGATCCGACAACTATACACACTAAGAAAACCTTCTTATTTTCCAAAAGTTGTATTTCCTTGTGTAAAATTAAAAAATAAATAAAAATATGTTTTACCTAACGCATTTTCCTATTACTTTTTTTCTTTCTACATTTAAAACGCCAAGAAAGTAATTGTTTGGTTATAAAATTTTAAAAATAATTTCATCATACTTGTGAACCCCATCTATCATAGGTCACGAGCCGCCACTGTAATAAATGGTAAAATTGTCATTGATACGATTTTCAAAAATAAACCAGCAATGTATCATTAGCATATAATTTTAATGGACCTTTTTAAAATTTTGTAATGTACAATTTGATGACACTAATATTTCTTTCTAGGCTAACGGACATCGACAGTGGTAAATTTCGGGATATTCTACAATTTCACTATATCACGTGGCCGGATTTCGGAGTACCATGTTCGCCGACGAAGTTTTTAGACTTTTTAAAAAAAGTTAGGAGTGCTGGCGTGTTGGAAGAAGACGTAGGACCTGCCGTCGTGCACTGTTCGGCTGGCATCGGCAGATCGGGGACGTTTTGTTTGGTGGATTCGTCTTTAGTTCTTGTAAGTATAAACTTGGTAATAGTATATCTATCCATCCTGTCGTAATATTTATTTTTCTATAATTATTATTTGAGCTGATCAGAAGCCACGCCGACGTTTTATTTGTAAATGGTGTCCCGTTAAAAACATTAATTTTGATAGTTTGATAAAAAAATTGAGCTGACGGTTTTACTGAAAGACTAGACGAGTGCTATTGTTCAACACACGGAATATCGACCACCTAAAGAGTGCAACAATGTTGCCAAACTTACACACAAAGCTACTAAATAAGTTACTTCAATACTTTTTTAGCAATAATGTTTAGGGGATTTGGTTTAATATACACACATATGTAATAATATTAAAAACCATAATTATGTATATTATAAATAGCAATGTTGGTACCTCAATATTATGCTTATATCTATTAAAGTTGCGAGTCAAGAACTTCGTGCATATTAAAATAATATGTGAATTTTGTAACAATAGGCAACGTTGTAACACGTGACATGAATCATCAGCGGCGGTAAATTACATTCACTGCAGTCTGCGCAGACGACACTAAAAGTCTCGGAAACCTCGGAATCATTCGGCATCTTTCGAAGTTCTGGAAAGCTGGCGTGAATTTTGAATTGTGATTTGCGAAGTTTGACGTCGAGAGAACTTATCAGGGTCCTCCATTAAGGTAAAAAGGTGGGACAAGAAAACTATTGGATATAATTTGTTAAAATTTTAACTTTAGCTTCAAAATATGGTACTACATGACTATACAGGGTGTTATGGAAATGACTCATTATATTTAAATGGGTGACTCCTAGGGTGTCCTAGAGAAAGTCTACATACTTTTTTTAATTGAATATCTAAATACTAAGGTAAAAACCCTTTTACCCACATACTGTCGCAGATTCTGGATTCAGGTAGCAATAATGTGGGTTTGAGTATATTAACAGTGTTCAGATCACACTGCAGGTTTCGCCCTTGCTTGGATATCTTCCGCGCGCGTCTGTCGTTGCTTCAGTATGTTTCGAGACTCGGGTTTGTTCGGGTTCAAAGTGGAATGACGCTCTCGAGGGTTCCACGTGCTTGATATATACGAATTTTAAACGTTTTGTTAGCTGTAGCATGACCCGATTTTTTTTTCTTGTGAAATAATTAATAATAAGAATTATTGTGATGTGATTTCAAATTTGTGTTATATTTATTGTTGGTTCTGTTGCAAAACATACTTTTGTGTTTTATTTTTTTATGGAATTTAATTGTGAAACGGATTATAAGATCGAAGGTAAGAGAGTATGTACCTTAAAATTGTAGTATTTTTTTTTCTAAAAGTTTGAAAAAGAAGTGATAACGCGGGTCAAAGACGTCTGGTTGTCAAAAACTGAACATGTGCGTTTACAATTCTGTGTTGCAATATATGACAACACCGCCTCAATAAACTATTGATTGCGAACGTCCTCAGTAGCGGCCACGTAAATTTTCAGATTTCATATAAAGTGTATATTTCGTACAATAATTCAAAGCACCATTTAAGGTTATTTTTCTTCAATTTATTTTCATCTCAGGATTTGCCGGTTTAAATATAATAAGCCATTTCCATAACACCCTGTGTTATAAAAAGGATTTTTTTTTCAAAACGGAAAAAATATGGTTATACAGTCATTTTTGGAAGTATTGCATGCACTATCAATAATCTCACTTTATTGCATACCTTAGTTTTAAGCAAAAAAGTCAAACCGAGGTATATTATTACAGAAAACCGACGACGAAACATGTTTTGCAACACACTCCGTTACAAGCATAGGAAAGTAAATAGGTCAAACATCATTGACCTTTTGAATGATTAAGTAGTTTTCTTTCAAAAAATATGCAATTTTATTTAAGACACAAGCTCTCTTACCTTTACTTATTTAAAAACAATTATTAGTTCATAATTTCTATAAAAACACACAAAATGTAAGTTTTAGTAAAAACCCGTACATAACCTCATACATAGTAGCTATTCATATGGAAAGAATACACGGATTACACGGGAAAGTTGTTTTAATTGCTCTTGATCGCTGTGTTTGTGACGCAGTGTAAAAATATAACGTATACACTTTATTTAGCATCAAGAATGCTTTGTTTTTGTACCTAATATTATTAAAATAAAGACCATATGGCTTAATACAAAATATTTAAGATTTCTTGTTTGAAGTATAATTATAATAATAAATTAAATTCTACTACAAAAATAAGTTGTTTCAAAAACATGCTGTTATATTAATAATTTGTTTTAAAATAATTCTTTCTAAAATTATTTTCCTTTCAAAATTATAACATTTATTTAAACGAACTACGATGACATTTAAACTAAGTAAGTATTGGCATGTTCTTGAAACATTCTTTTTTCCGTGCAAGGTATTTGTGCAATATAAGCTAGATATTCGAATCTTCTTACCAGCAATAATTACAAGCTTAATATTATTAATATTACTGCTGATATAAACAAAGCTTCCTATTACTTTTTGAGATTCACACACATATTAAAATTGTTCTGTGGCTCTTAAGTTTGGTCCATGATAAGGATTTAAAGGAGCCTTTATGACCGTCTGCCACATCCTTAAGACCGCACAAGGTCTCTGGGATTATTTTTTTTTAGATATAGATGATTCTTTTGCATAATATAACGATATAGCAACTTGCCGTATATCAGTATACCAATTTGTTTGTTTTCCTGCTCCTTTGTAGGGCTCAGGACCTTAGGGAGTCTGAGGTTAAAGAGCCAGACTTCACTTTTTGTTTTCGAGTTGTAAATTAAGAGGTCTAAACCAAATATGAAGCTTGCTGAAATGACCTAAAATATTGTTGCCAGGTCTAGGTAACCTTTATACCGTTTACCACTCGGATGAATTTTGATTTGATTTCTAATGCATTTACTAATTCACGACAATGCAGAAATAGCAAAAAGTAGTGTTGTAGTGTTAGAAATTAAGTTATAATAAATACGCATGGTGGCATGGGATTCAGGGTGCTTTTAGAATTTTGCGTTATTTTTTTTTATTTCAGATTGAAAAATATGGCCTAAATTCCGTTAATGTAGAAGAAATTCTTTTAGAAATGAGGAAATATAGAATTGGATTAATACAAACGCAGGAACAACTTAGATTTTCTTATCAGGCAATCATTGAAGGTGCTAAGCAGTTACTTAACCCAAATAGTGATGACGAATCAGAAGCGAAGGTAGGACACATATTTTTATTGTTTAGGGTTTAAATTTACCTTTATAATAATTAAAATTTTCTTTAAAATAGTTCAATGATGCGATTCTGTAACCGACGTTACAGTGCTATGCGCTTGCAGCAATCTTAGAATGACTTAAAAGTAACAGACGCGACAGCTAGTTGTTACGTTTCTGTTACGATGCGAACTGAGCGGTACGAATTTTATGTATGCATAAGTGTATAAAATAGTAAGGTTGTTGTAGCGTTGTATTTTTTCATTAAATTTTTTTAATATACAGTAGAACCACGATTATCCTTGCACGGATTATCCGGGCTGCGGATTATCCGCGACATGACTTTCCATTGTTGAAATTGCACTTTTAAAAGTTTTATTACCGTAAATCACTCGGAAACTCTCTATACGACGGGTTTGTTCGGGTTTGTTCGGGTTTGTTCATCACTCGGAAACTCTCTATACGACGCGAGGGAGACGCATGGCGCAATATCGAGAGCGCCAGAGCTCGGCGAATCCCTGAGAATCATACTAATCGAGAGGCTGAAGAAGCTGCAAAGGTTCTACTAGACTATTTTGAGCAACAAGAATCTTCGGACCTTGTCAACCTTTTGAACTTGTGCAGAATACGTCAGAAGATTAAAAAAGATCGAAGAAATTTAACACAAACCCAATTAACTGACTTTTTTTTTAAAGCATAGCTTATTCTGTTATCTTTTTATGCAATATAGAAGCTAGTTTGAACTTATGGGATCTATTTTTTCTGTTATTTTTTAGTATGTATTCATATGTAAGAAATAAATGTTCAGATTTTCCGTGCTTTTCAATTATCCGTGCCTCGTCCGGTCCCGTTGAGCACGGATAATCGGGGTTCTACTATACTCTCTTATTGACAAAATTAGTTTAAGGCCCAAGCCTAGTCGAGAGTTTTCAATGAAAATTGATATTGGCCAAAATTAGATAGAAAACAAAAATTGTCATAAGTGGATTCAAATTGGTTGTATGGACATAAAATTAGAATACAAACAAGTTTTCTAAGTGATTTTTTTTTAAATTCGATCACTAAATACCATTTTTCGACATTTTGTGGAGAAAATGTCAAAATTGTGAGTTAATAAAAGCCGCATGGTCCCTTTAATTACGTCGTTTTTGGTCTTTATTGAAGCAAAAACTTATGGTGAAGTAAAATTTTACCTAAATCGAACATTACATTTTTCCGCATATGGTTCCAACTTAATGGCGACACTGTATACAAGGTGTTTCTATAACATGCTAATATTTAAGGAGGTTATTCTTGGGTCCATTTTCAGAAAAAGAACTTCATATGAACATATGTCCTAAACGTCTTAACATTAAAGATTTTCAAAAATCTCCTTTTTTATTAATATCTGTGATACTTCTCTACATACTTTTGTGAAATTTTGGTACACACTTTATATTCATCAAGAGGCATTTTATGATGTATAACATGTTTTTTTATTCCGACCAGTGGCGTTCGTGCGGTAATTGCCCTCGGTATTTTTTAAGATTATTTTTATAATTACAGCAAAATATACATTGCCTATTTAGCATTTGACGAACTAGTTATGGGTATCAATAAATTTATTCGGCCGAACTCAAAATTATTTTTATTTCTAGAAATATCAAGAAAATGAAAACACTGAGAAGTAAATATATATATTGAAATATCTCCTAACCATCCCCATCCTAGCTTAATAATTCATCCTTACAAATTAGTATTATTTACAGTTTTTCACTCAAGTAAGTATATTTAATGGCCAAGGCAACCCACTATGCCAAATCTTCTGGAAAACTTAAGTTAAGCTTGTTTTCCAAACGTTTTTCCATTAGTGTAAGTATATAAAAAAGGGCTAAATTTATTACACAATATACGAATTCCTCTCCGTCGATGGGGAGTAAAATATTTGTTTACAAAGATTGAATGAACGTAAACTTTTTATTTTCCAAAAATAATTAAACACAGCTTGTTAAGTGAGTGAAAGACGTGTTTTGGACTTCCATTGTCTTTATTTCATTTAAATCACAACGTTTCAACTGGTAAGTATCTCCAGTCGTCTTCAGGTGAATACTGAGCAAGTTACTAAACTACAAGAGTATTTATACTAATCAGGGGGGTGAGAAAGTTAGTCGAGTATGACCGAGGTGGGTGCAGTCATGCGTCAATACTAGAGGACGTACCTAAACTAAGATTACATTTGCTTAACAGGGGTTTCCAAATGTTCCTTATATCTAAAGAGGGTTTGCTAAAACAACCAGGATTCTGAATGATGACGGCTGCTTCTTTGAATTTCCTCTTTCGCCAATGTTCTTCCTTAAGTATGATACTTGATTGTCCCCATTGTAAGTGGTGGCCGTGGGTCCAAGCGTGATCTGCTGCTCCGGATCTATTTGTTTCTCCATTTCGTGTGTGGCTCTGATGTTCCTTGATCCTTGTTTCCAATGGCCGTAGGGTTTCACCAACATAGGATTGTCCGCACTCGCAGGGTATTCTATATACACAATTCTTTGTGTCTTTGTGGTTTGTTGGTTTTGTCTTTGTCAGGTGGCTTCTTAAAGAGTCTTTGGAGCTGAATACTGTTCGAATATTGTATTGTTGTCCTATTCGTCGAATCTTTTCAGAAGCCCCCTTGACATAGGGTATGTTTATGGTCGGTCCAACTTCGGTGTCATCCCTCGTTCTCTGCTTGTGATTTTGACGCTTTTTGATGGCTTGGGCTACCAGTCGTTGGGGGATAACCGTTCATTCCTAGGTCCTTGGTGATGTTGTTAAGTTCTTGTGTGATAGCCTCTTGTGAGTTGCAAAGCGTGAATGCTCTGTCAACCAATGTTTTAGCTATCCCATGTTTGGTATTATTCGAATGGTTCGAGGCATAATTAAGGTATTTTCCTGTGTGAGTTTGTTTCCTGTATACCGATGTGATATGTTTCCTGTTTCTCTGGACTACAACGTCTAGAAAAGGTAGTCGGTGTAGGGGTCAGGTTGTTCATATATTGTAAAAAGGTTTGAAGTTCGTCATCGTTTCTGTTCCAAATAATGAAGGTGTCGTCTACGTAGCGGAGCCATAGTTTAGGTTTTATTATAGCTTTTTTAATGGCTTGGTCTTCAAACCATTCCATGTAAATGTTGGCTATTACTGGGGAGAGGGATGAGCCCATTGGCAGTCCGTCCATTTGTCTGTAGAATTTATCCTTTTCCTGAAAGTAGGAATTATTCAGGCAGCATTCCATTCCCTACGGCCATTGGAAACAAGGATCAAGGAACATCAGAGCCACACACGAAAGGGAGAAACAAACAGATCCGGAGCAGCAGATCACGCTTGGACCCACGGCCACCACTTACAATGGGGACAATCAAGTATCATACTTAAGGAAGAACATTGGCGAAAGAGGAAATTCAAAGAAGCAGCTGTCATCATTCAGAATCCTGGTTGTTTTAGCAAACCCTCTTTAGATATAAGGAACATTTGGAAACCCCTGTTAAGCAAATGTAATCTTAGTTTAGGTACGTCCTCTAGTATTGACGCATGACTGCACCCACCTCGGTCATACTCGACTAAATTTCTCACGCCCCTGATTAGTATAAATACTCTCGTAGTTTAGTAACTTGCTCAGTATTCACCTGAAGACGACTGGAGATACTTACCAGTTGAAACGTTGTGATTTAAATGAAATAAAGACAATGGAAGTCCAAAACACGTCTTTCACTCATGATTTTTACAACGTGACTAGTATTATACATTATAATTTGGTTGTAGTGACTTAATTCATCTTTGTTATATTATCGGCCTAATATGAAAATTGCACAAGTCCGAAACGAACAATTTTACAGAAGGACCAAAAAATTGCTTAAAAAGTAAAAATTTTCTGGGTTTTATTGCTTTAATTAGAAAGGTATAATGAAGTTTGGATGGTTAGTAATAACTAGTGGAGTTATGTAAAAAAAAAGTCATTCTCTGATTTAAAATCAACTTGGACTTGTGCAAAATTCATGAAAGAAATGCTTGTTTTAATAACGTTTATTTCACAAAATTTAAACTTGTACAGTAACAGTATTTTAATATCTAATATTCTAACTAATTAAAAAGAAAAAACTTCTTCTGATTAATAGAAAAAATATGCATACCTATGTTAGGCAAAATAAAATGAAGTGAAATTGCACTACTCCATTTAATATAATATAAACGAGATTCATGGAGCAATGTTGTATTAACCATTAACGATTTAATATAACTATGAGTCACTTGAGGCGTACCTTTGCGTTATTTAAAAAAAAAATTATAGAAAAAACCCACCAATTAACTTTGAAAACTAATCGAAGTTGATTCACAAACACGACGTCTCATAATTCAATTCGGCAGAACACATTGGGTATATTATTTTTGAAATCTGCTTGAAATTCTACGCTCATAAAAATATTTTGTATGAACACCAAATTAAGTAAAGCTAATGTCAAAACAAGACCCATCTTGACAAAATGTGAAAGAAGTCCACAAAGGCTTGCAAGGCCACAAGGTCTGCCAAGCTCGGAGGTGCCACAGGGATCCAATTCGTTTGTTCTTATAAGATTTTAAATGAAAATTATTGTGAACGATTGCCAGATTACCTTCGGGATACAGATTTGATTTTTGTTGCATTAGGTAAATAACAACAAATGGTAAATTTGACACCACATCTATTAAGTAAAATTATCACATAAAACTCATTCACTTATGCAATATTTATGTACTTTTTTAATTTGTGAGACTTCATATACACGGTGTTGAAAAAAGGTCGGTACCCCGGAATAACTCCGGTGCATCGCATTGCAGCGGAAAATGTCTGGGGAAAAAGTTGTTTGGTTTTGAAGGAGGAATAGTTTGCAATTTAAACCATCCCCCCACCCCCGGGAGCGGGTGGGGGTAAGTTAAGATTTTCAAATGGTACCCCATATTTTTATTGGCGTATCGTGTTCTCCGACCAAAATAAACATCTTTTGTCCGAAATTTTTTTTTATTCGGGCCCATCCTTCACCAATAATCACCACGAGGAAGACAAAATCGGAACGTGCGAAAATCAAGTTTTATCCCGGAAATACTCTTTTTCTCTGTCTTGTACTAAAAAATGCCGATGAAATACAAACAACTTTTTCCACGGGCATTTTTTTCAAGACGAAGAAAAATAGTATTTCCAGGATAAAACTTGATTTTCGCACGGTTCTGATTTTATCTTTCTCATGGTGATTATTGGTGAAGGATTTTTCGGACAAAAGATGTTTATTTTTGGTCGGAAAACACGATACGCTAATCAAAAATATGGGGTTCCATTTGAAACTCTCTACCAGATTCCGGAAAAAAAATCGCTAATTTGGACTTTTTCATTTCATTTTTCATATTGGGCCGACGATATGCAGAATACAAAATTTGCAATATAATAATTAAAAAATAAAATGAATAAAGTATATGTACATTGTGTATATATTGCGTTGCTAACTACACTGCAGCAGTGTAGAGTGGGTTACAGATTCCGAAGATAGATATTTTGCGAACGAGATTATTTTGTGTTGGTTATTTTTACCTTGCCGACTTCTTCTAGACAAATCACATACAAGATGGCGGAGACCTTATCGAGGAAGCTGCCAGTTCGGAGGAAGACGATGAACCTCCGCCTCTTCCACCACCCCGTACGGATAGTCTCAAAGCTGCCCAGAATGGACTTGCTGATAGACCACTCCCTACGATACCACAGAGTGTCTCCGACGACGATTTAAGATATAAAGGGAACGGAGATAGCAGTATTGAAGAGGTACAGTTATTTTTGGTTTAATTCTTCGTTTTGGTCTCCGTGAGATATTTCACTGTAACAGAGTAATTATATTATTTCCAACAGTTACTTCTTAAATTAATTAAATTCAAAAAATATTTTCACAATGAAAATAAAATGAATATTTGATCTTGTTAAAAACTACTTGATATAGGTCATATCTCAAGATGGTAACTTTCTCATCTAACCACGGATATATAGGTTAGAATAGCATCTCGAATAGACTGCTTACTCTAAGTATACACCGTGTCCAAGATAAGGAGGGTCAGTATGGGGATCTCGGAAACCGTAAGAGATACGAAGTCGGTTAAATGGAGGTAAAGTTGCCCATTTACGTGCCTAATAATATGCCATTTAGAAAGTTTTAAAATTCCGACTAGTTTCGGAGATATCCGGAAAAAAAAGAAATTCTGAAAAATCGTATTATTTTTTTTCCTGAGTTTTTTATGGGATCGAATTCTAAAGTAAATTGCACTTTTACATTGCCACTTTTTCCGCTCTATCTAACAGCGTTAATTGTTTTGTAATCCGACGAGTCGTCTTCGAAGGGCCATTATCAACTTTCTTTTTTTAAATACGGTCCTGTTCTGATATTTATTTTCTAAGCTCAAATAACATCTTCTAACTGTCGATTCTAAAACATTGGACAACATTTCTGGCGTAATACTTTGAAAGGCTTCAAGCACCAACTTCCTAAGTTCGTCTTCTGTTTCGAAGTTGTGTTTATAAACATAATTTTCGACATACCCCCAGAGGAACAAATCTACGGTGTCATATCAGGCGAACGTGCTGGCCATGGTGTTTCAGAACACCTGATTATGTAGTTCCTTACTTTTTCGTTGTTCGTTTTATTTCTGTTTGGTATGTTATTTATTGAACTAGTTCAACATAAGTAAAAATTTAGAGCTTACTTATGAGATATTATTTATAAAATAAAATTAGGAGAAATACAGGACCGTATCCCAAAATTTCCTGATGTTCAAAAAACCCTCGAAACGTCATTAAACCACAATGTGTCATACATCGTTGCATTCGGAAGAAAAAATTCCGATATCAGGAGAACAAGACTGTATTTAAAAAAAGAAAGTTGATAATGGCCGTTCGAAGACGACTTGTCGGATTACAAAATAATTAACGCTGTTAGATAGAGCGGAAAAAGTGGCAATGGAAAAGTGCAATTTACTTTAGAATTCGATCTCAAAAAAACCCAGGAAGAAAATAAAACGATTTTTCAGAACTACTCGGAATTTTGAAACTTTCTAAATGGCATATTATTAGCCACGTAAATGCGCAACTTTACCTCCATTTAACCGACTTCGTATCTCTTACGGTTTCCGAGATCCCTTTACTGGCCCTCCTTATCTTGGACATGGTGTATTGAGGGTGTCCCATTTTCGACACTTTATGGACTATTAGATGTGTTATCAAAGATAGAACGTTGCAGTTTTCACTTTTGTTTCCTACTTTTTAACAAAACGAAAAATTCCTGTGTCAAATTTGTGATTGTTCTCTTAGTTTTTAAGCTATAGGGTGCTTTTGAAAATCTTCGCTTTTTAGGTACCCTTTGTATTAACATTACTCGTTAAAACTTCAAACATCAAAAATGTAAAAACTGATCGTGTTAGAAATTTTTACGTAAAGTTCAGGGGCGTAACCAGGTTTTCTCTAAAAAGTTTAGTTTTTGAGATATTAACAAAAGTAAAAATTTTGAAATGGGATTATTATTTTTTTTTTTAATTAATTGAACATACTTTCGACCTTACAAAAATGTATAATTGTTTATATTTATCTTCGAAAACGAGCTTAAAATGCAATATTTTTAATAATTCACGTTACTTATAACAATAGGCCATGGACAATTTATTAGAAACGAAAACAAATGTCTAAATCTTTTTCCATTGGATTGTATAAAACATACCAAATCATACTTTTCATAATTGTAATTCATAAAGAATAAATAACTATAAAGCATTTATTATTATAGAAACCATAACGTAATAAGAATTTCATAAATAATAAAAATATGATAGATCTATCAAGTGTTGTACTTTTGCATTTATTTCTAATAAGTGGCCTACTGTTATAAGTAACGTAAATTATTAAAAACATCGGATTTTTAGCTTGTTTTTGAAGATAAATTTAAACAATACATTTTTGTTCGGGTTTGTTCGCCCAAAGTATGCTCAATTAATTAAAAGTATAATTAATATACCCATTTCAAAATTTTTACGTTTAAAGCTGGCTATTTGGTTTCTACCAGTGCCAATAACGCAATACCCACTCTATGAAATTAATTTGCATTTAAAAAATCATCGCAACACTCTAGGAATTATTAGGCTTAATGTGTAACAATTTATAAAATATAGTTTTTTCACTCATAATTTTCGAAAACGACCAGCGAATTTAACTATTTTATTTTTCTAGAAGCACATTCCTAGTGGTCCTCTTCCCGGGGTTCCATCCGGTCCAGAAGAAGGGAGCAGTGAAGATTCGTTAGAGGAAGAAGATGATGCAGACGAGGAGGACGAGATAGAAGAGGAAAGGAGTCCAAGCTCAGAAAGTCTCATTGCGGATAAAGAGGGTGATGAGTTAAATCCGAGGTAATTATTTATAAAATCTTATTTAAAATGGGGTTTTCATTGTACTCGTTTAAACCTTACATATAGTTAGCCCATCAAAAGTATTGTTTGGAAATTTTCGTGGTCATCCATTCTGGAGCAATAAATATTTGGCATGTGTAAAATTTTGTAAAGATTTTTTTACTTAGGTAAGGCGAGCTAAGCAGGAGGAAACAACACCCAACAATTGATATAATAGGCGAAAATATATTTACTTCGACGCTTTAAAATTCCTGTTTTCGCGCATCCTGTGCAATAATTCTATTTGACCTTTGACATAAACCGACCATGAAAACACCGCAACAAATTCGATCGATTTTTCACTTATAACTTAATATCTCTTACAACAATATATAGTTTAGCCAATACGGCTACTCTACTCAACCTTACGAATATGAACTTAAGAAAAATGCTTCGTAATTTTTTTTCATCATGCTGTTTTATACTTTTTTAGCTTAATGGTAATTTTCTTCAGCTTGTTTAATTTTCTCTCGTGAAATTGTGCAGTATAAAAATAATGCATTTATGGCCATGTTGATAAGAATGACAAAAGTGTCCGACAATATCTGTGGGTTTTGAACAATACAGCGACGTGCCTCAATTTTACAGTAGGAGTTTTTCTTCTGATTATTTTGTTTTTTAACATAAACCTGTTTAGTTTTTTACGTATTGTTTTGTATTATTATAATTTTAGTAAACTTCAATATTCTTAGGTAAATTTGCCGGATACGATACTTTGCCAATACATTCAGTCAGTTTTATATATTTATTTGGCGCTTAAGATAGAATAAGCCGATGTAAGCTTATTACCGCCCAGTATCAGTTGGGATTAAAGAATAATTCGACGCTTTCGTGACAGAGGTATGACGGAAACTAATATCGCTTTTACAGTGGCCAGATTGTCGTTTGCCGCTCGTTACTTTGTCGTTCACGATTTGTCTCTCGCGAAAATTCAGTCGCAAGCGTGGCGGCACCTAAGTATATCGTACATATCCTAAATAAGTTTTTAACAAATTAAAATTGAGAAAAAGTTATGAGATGTAACATAGTTTTTTATTTATATGTACGTATATTTCCTTACTTTTAATAAAAAAACACTTTGGTGTGTCTGTTGTTTCAAAGGAGAAACGTCACTGGAGCATGTTTTCGTGAGTTTAGCCGCCAAAATATAATTTTTAAATTCCAATAGGCCTTTTTGTATACTAATAATGTTAACTGGTGATAAAAAGTCAGAACCTGACAATCTTTATAATTTATAATACTTATTTATCAACACGTACTTTCTGGGGTAAATTGAACCCACTTCGCCGTTACAATTATGGCGATATTGTAAACACCTCTCATGATGACGAACCTTAAAATAGACAACGTCATCAATTATAATAATAAGCTAATAAAAATATTTACAATATATTATATGGTATGGCTTTATGATATTATTGAATGAACTGTTTGAATCCCCGACGTGCTTACTGCATAGTCATCAGCTACTGTTTCGGGTTTGTTCCCAAACAAACCCGTCAGGCCGAGAAATACGGCATTGTTTAATTAAAATGTTTCCTAATAATCTCTAATATTTCTTTCAGCGATCTACGTCATCGTCGCAGAGTAGAACGAAAGCAGCACATGGAACAGCAAGTACGAGATATGAAGAGGAGACAGCAGGCCAACGAGCAATGGCAACAGCTCAAGAGGTCTCTATACGTTCCTTTAGTTGTAGGGGGCGCCATTTTAATTGGCAGCGGCCTCGTGGCCTACCTATACTTCAAAAATTAACTTGGGAAAATACATAAACATGACATAAAAGTTTTTTGGTTCAATAGATGAATCGGCAATAATAATAATTAAAATACTGCCGTACAAGTCCAAAAAGTTGCTAAGTGCGTTTTGTTTCCTAATAGCCAATTACTTCGACTGGCCGTCTTAAGTAAAGCACAGAACGGGCATTGCTGCTCTAGAATTTTCGCCCAGACGAATTAATAAGAAGAAAGCACCGCGCGTTACGTACTTTACTTTCATGGTTGATAGCTTAGACGAATTATTTTGTTCTTGGGAAATGATATGGACAGCTTTTTGCATTTCTTCGCCGGAATATCGATATCAAATTTCATGCATGTGTAATGTATAATAAATTTAACCGAAATCTTAATTTCAATTCATATATGTTAAGTTATTCTCTCGTTAAAATCAAACCAACTGAGACTCAATATAGTGGCTTGCAAAAAGTTGTCCACATATGGGAAACTTTTATTATTGAAATATTAAAAAGACTTTTTACGCCGATTGACTGACCGAAACTTATTTTGACATTTATCACGTGACTACTCGTTTGTCTGAAAAATGAAAAAAATATTTTATCATGGAAAACTGCTATTAGATGATAAATCGCAGAAAGTTATTTGAAAAAAGTGTTTATATTTTAATCTTATGCGCTTTTGTAAAGTTGGAGCTAAATTTGTTAAATGATTGAAAACCATGGTAATCATGTATTATTTAAACATTTTAGTTGTTTCTAAATAATTTTATTTGTGGTGGGACCAGACCCTGTATCTGGCAACCAAATTTGCCATTTACAGTTATTTCTGGAACAACAGGCTTGCAAAATGCCGTTTTTCTAATTGTGATAGAGTTTTAACGTATCTCCCAAAGTTGTTCTTACGAAATGAAGAACTAGATTCTCTGGAACCTCGAGAAACTTTAATTGGGAAGTCGATATAATCCCACTTAGTTTTATGAAAGTCGTTGTTGTTCAAAATTAGAAGAACGGCGTTTCGTAATCATATTGTTCCAGAAATAACTATAAATGGTAAATATGGTTGTCAGATACAGGCCACACTCAATTACATGATAAGAAGCTAAATTTTAAAAAATGTATTTTATTTAAAAACAACTTAAATGTTGAAATAATAGATTGTTACCTTGATTTTCGATCATTTAACCCATTTTCACTATATTTCTTGGAATATGAACCATGAAGCTAATCATCGATATTTTTCTTGAAAATATAATTTTTGGAATTTTCGCTACAAACTTTGTAAAAGAGCATAAGATTAAAATGTAAACATTTTTTTAAACTTACTTTTTTCGATATCTAATACCAGATTTCCATGAAAAATTATTTTTTCAATTTTCCAGCCAAACGAGTCGCATGACAAATGTCAAAATAAGTTTTTAGGTTACCAGTCATGCAGAGGCAATCGGCGTAAAAAGTTTATTTAATATTTCAATAATAAAAAAGGTTTCCATATGTAGGCGAACTTTTTGCCGGTCACTATACGGCAAAAGAAAAGTCTCAAATTTTGTCAGATCCGTAAGTTATTAAAAATCGCTTGTTGTTTGTTTCAAAGTTTATAATTTTTTTGATAATTAAAATGTCTATAATGCAAGTTTTGTTGTTGATAAAAGTTTAAAATGTCTATAGTTCGCGACCAAAACGTATGGCAGTGACGTTACAGTCGAAACCATGGAAACTGCCAAAATGCTGTGTTGTCATTGGTGGTTTGCATTGGTTTCGACTGCTACATCACTGCCATCAGTTTTGGTCACCAACTGTAGAGAGTTGCTATTTTCAAACGAATCGGAATATTATTAAAAACACAACAGAGGTTTTCATTTTTAGAACCTTGATTATTATTATCAATACTATGGTATTTTAAATTAACCCTTATATTAGGAGAAAAGTGATACAAACGTTACATACGACAGTTGGTATATTTAGAGATTACATTAAAATTCACACATCGCCTACGAATTCAAATTATGAAGTATTATTGAAAGTTTCAGTTATTCAATTTATGAGCATAATTATGTACTCATAAAAATTACAATCGTTATATCTTAAACATATAAAAAAAATTAATTTTGTTTAAAATACAAATACAATAACGAAAACCATATCATGAACATACACAACTTTTAAACAGTTGAAAAAAGCGACACAAATCTGGGTGAATTTGAAGATCCTATGTTAGCTGGCCGGACATGTGAATGTCGAGAACCAATATTTTGCGATGCGATTACTCTAGTTGAAAGGAAGCCATCAAAAACTACAAACCGTCAAAATTTGAAAAAAAATCAAGTTTTGCTTGTGGGCCGGCGTACCGTCAGCACGAAATCGGATTTTTAAAGCATTTTAGAATTTGTTTTGAATGCGAGAATTACGACGTTTTGTTAAAAAAATGCTTTATTTACGGGAATGAGCTATATTTGCGAATAATTTTGACAGCTTAGGTTCTTCTCCCTTTGGAAGTTCTTAATCTATAATTCCTCCCAATACTATACTTGAGAAAATTTATTGGTTTCCTATTTATACCCTAGACGAATTAATTATTGGATATTCAAAAATTCACATCCTTATTAATTAATTAAGCTGTTATTTCGTTAATAATAAACCAATTTTAATAATTTTTGTTTTAACTGATATAACACGGTTCTGTGGTTTAGCGCCGAGTAGTTTACGCCCTGGTATGTCTAATTGTCAGGGTAGACATAAAATGTAGAGGCATGTAAATTTTCTAAAATTTGACATATCTTAAATAAAAATTAAACTGACAATATAACTTGTAGAAGAAATGGTAATTCTTTTGTATATACATATTAGTTAGTTAATTAATAAATAAAATTCAATTTTTGTGTGAGATACCTATGTCAAATTTAAATTTTACCCCGCATAAATTCTAGACAAGTTAAGCAAAAATTATTAAGATTGGTTCATTATTAGCGAAATAACAGCTTATTAATTAGGACGTGACTTTTTAAATATTCGATAATCAATTAGCGCAGTGGATAAAACGAATTAAATAATGTAAAAATTTGTGCTTTTCGTGGCGGCCAAATTGAAGATATATTTTGTTACTGTTAATATGCACTTTATTAATATCACTCAGTTATTTCGACTTATCTATTGAACGTTTTTAATAGTTTATTAAAAGTTAAAAAATGAATGAAGGCCAAAAATTGACTAGATAAAGAAAGTACATTTATTATCTACCAGATTATATACGAAAAAAAAATTAGATGACATAATTTTTAGTCACTTATCGAGGCTAGAAATTTAACAAAAGGGAGCTTCGGATATTTTTAAAGCTCCATAAGAACTAGAGGCGTTCAAAGTTGCCAGTATAAACTATAAACGATATGTTAAATTGATTTTTTTCTATCCTACGTACTTTTTTCTGAAATATCCGCGGATATGGGTAGCATTTTTATTATTCCTCTTTTAAAATGGCAGGTTCTATGGACGATTAATCCTTTAATAACAGACTATTATTTCCACATTTTGATTTAAATTACTGCTTACTTTAAGAAAGGCGTAATTTTCTTTTTGTACTTGGAATAATCACAAAACTTATTATTTCTTACTATTTTTTATAGTAAATTTTATTTTGGACAGCTTGAAGGGTGACACTAATGAGTTACTGGCAAAACTACAATTTTAGACTTTCATTAAAATGTATTATTTTTTCGCACCGTCCACATGTTCAAGTAGTATTAAAAATTACTTGATAACGGTTAGCAATAAGTCGGAGATTTTAGGTTTGCTGGTTTATTTCTTTTCCCACCTTAATATGTATAGGTAGGAAATATTTTCAAGAAATGAATCATTTAATTTAATAATACTTATAAATTAGGTAATTTAGGAAGCAAAGTATGCGATAATACGAAAATGGAATGATTTGGGTAAAGAAAAAGACTGAACAGGTTTTGATTACCACAGATTTGATACGACAGATCCAACTAATTTTATTGTAAACATACCGAGTCAAATGCCAATTCCAACATTTACCGAATATCAAATTATTCATTACATGTTTCCAAACATTTTTTTTTTTTTTGAAATATTTAAAATAATTTTCTCTAAATGCATCAAGTTGGGAAATGAGCTACACTGCAATAATTATAATTTTCTACAACTGTAAAAAAACATATTTTCAGTAATGTCACTTTAGGAAATTTGATATTTTTATATCCGTACAATAATTGTTCAATAAATCCGAAAAAAATACATGGTGTTTTATGAGAAGATCAAAACATATTGTCAATATCTGACATGCGGTGGGTCTGACAACGTCGCAGATATCACCAACGAATGCAAAACGTTTTTATCCCTGAATTTAAAATTTGAAACATTTTGATACAGAAGCTTACAAGAAATATGGCCACACTGTATTTCAAATAAAATTATCCGCTAAGAAATGTTACATGTTTTTGGATCAACCAACTAAAAACTTAACAGAATGAACGATATCATAAATTGTAGTATTATATACAGTTTGTTATGATCCTGAAAAAATATTGTATGAAACTCGTGCATAAAGTATAACTTTTTAAACTAATGGGATATCCGCACTCGTTTACCGCATGCTATCATGCAAATAGGTACTGCTTCCTATCCTTATTGCAAAAATAACTAGAAACGTCTAATAAATGGTGGAAAAATCGTTTGACTTGACTAATTTTACAATATTTCATTTTATGTTGGAATTGTAAATGTTTCCTCAAATTCAAAGAGTGGTAATCTAACGATAAATTAAATGAAAGGAATTTAAAAGCTGGCTTGTAGATATTCATATTAAAGGACGACGTATATAAGACTTGAATGTTATTAGGTGTTTTACCACTTCTAGAGATGTGGTGCTGGTTTTTAAGCTTTTTGTAACTTTTTCGTTTTTAATTACGTAGTTTCGAATATTTCAATAGAATATCGATCAATAATTATTGTTTTTATGCAGGGTCCGTTAGTAACGTGGGTTTTCAAAAAATTAAGAAGTTCAGATATATAGTATACAGGGCCTTTCACGATGGGTGACCTATTAGAAGTTCTCGGAAAGTAAAGAAGATATTTATTTCTAATTTTGGTACTCATTATAAAAGATGCAGATCTTTTCTCTCGCTTGCCAGCTTGTCAATTGTCTGTCTCTATGTGTACCACGTCCTATCCATCTGTTCGGGAAATTAGTATTCAGCCAACGAATAATAAAATAATAATAAAATGAACTAATTATGTCTCATAGGCTGGTTCTCGTCAGCATGTTTAAATTTTTGACTTCCTAGTTACAAACTATGGTCAAATTACTTGTTTTTTATATAAAAAAAAAATGTAAAATTTATTTAATGAAGTTTATCTCGGAAATGGTTGGAGGTGTTTATAGGAAATTGTTAACAAAAATTATTTGATTTTTTTCCATAGAATGGAAAAAGGACAAAATATACGGGACATATTATTAAAAACAATGTTAAGCCTTCTATCGCATCGTCTGTCGTATCTATCAGCGGTTATACCGTAAGTGACATACGTCAAAATATCTTCATTAAAAAGATAGGCTTCTTTTAGGTCGAGTACCAATATTTCAAATATTGTTTTAGTCCCCGTAAATGATCATGTATTTGTCGAATAAGAGTAGTTTACTCTCTAGCGAATTTATAATTTTTTGACCTCGCCCTATATGTTGTTTAAGTAATTTTAAGTACCTTCGAACATCCACCAACTTTCGACAGCATGTGTGGTATTTCGATTGCTCAGCTTAAACATAAATTCTCATGGTTTCATTATTTTGTATATAAGTGTTTATATATTTGAGCGACGACTCGTTGAAACCAACCAAATATACAAGCCATTGTCTCGTTTAGCTAGTATCGCCGTTCTTATCGTTTATCGCAGCTCCAACATAAACAAATCCTTAAGTTGTGCTGGAAAAATTAAAACCATAAAATCGTCTTAATCTCAGAAGATCTAAAAAATAGTCGTGTTTTGAAAAAGGCCTAAACTACTTGGACGCTAATTAAATAAGTAAAATTTCAAGAGCCTAACGGATAAACCCATTCCTGGTGAAATTTCCACCATATTGAAAAATATCGTTAAAGTTTCTGATTGTTTGTTTTGTTGAATGTTTGTTTAGGTGAATGTTGGTTATTCTCCGGTTACGTTTAATTTTAATAACTATAGTTCGCGACCAAAACGGATGGCAGGGACGTAACCGTCCAAACCATGGAAACTGCCAAAATGCTGTGTTGTCATTGGTGGTTTGTATTGGTTTCCATGGTTTCGGCTGCTACGTCACTGCCATCAGTATTGGTCCCCAACTATATGCGCTTTTTTTTAAATAATATGCGCTTTAAACTTTAAACATGACAACCTTGACGTGACTTATGTTTAAATTTTATTGTTTCCTGTATTTGATGATGAATATTATCTTTTTAGTTCTCAAAATAATTTAAGGGGTTGAAAGTTCTTTTTAGCTAGCTCATATAAAAGCTGAACATGTTTACTGATTTTACATTTTTGAAGTTAACAATGCCAAAGTTACAAACAAAATTGACGAGGTATAATTAAACTAATTTAAGTGAAATAATACCAAAAAAGTGCGTTAATGAACCATTGGAAGTCACGAAAGGAGATCGATTTTGACTATAACGCTGCTACTTTTTATTGGGGGTGAACTTTTTTTAATTTTTTATAACAAGCAACATTGTTTTTCTGTGTCACGTTTCTTGATCTAACTATTCAAGATTTTTTGTTATATATTTATAACAATTATACCTTTAGAATTTTTAAGTTTTACTTCCTAAATTGACGTAAGGTTTAAAGACGTTAAGTTTAATCATGACGACAAATTTCCCTAATATTTCGGGCCCTGTATGTAAATTCTTGTTCTGCTATTCTCAAATAAAATAAATAATTTTTAGGACTAGTAAAACAAAAAGCCACTTACACATCCCTAGAAGCATTAAATATTTATTTTTTCTGCAACAAATCATTTAGAATAAATTAATTATTTATGTTTGTTAAATATTCTCCTTATCGAAAAAAAAAACAAAATAAAGAACAGGGTGTTTTGGATAAAATTATTTTGTATAATCATGCACAAAAACATTTGAATAAAGTTATTTTTAGAGATTATTAACTCATTTTCCGCACCATACATTTAGTTTAAGCATTCCTTTGAAGTGCCTTTATTACATATAAACTACGGCAGAAAAATTGTATTTATAGGTATTTAGGTAGTTTTTAGTAAAAAAAAGTGGCAATCCTGTTACAATTTTTAGAAACTTTTGATATAGATAGGGTATAAAGCCAATGTTTAGTTACCTTATTTTATTAATTTTGGAACAATTGGAGTGTCTCAACAGGAACTATCAGGTTTATTTTTGGAACAACTCGATTAAATAGATATTGAGATAATAATAATCTTTTGGCAGGATCCAAATTGAGATTGTATGCTATCTCTGTAAACTTTTTTTTTAATATTTGTTATAATTTCAGTGAGCCTGTACAGGGTGTCCCATTTTTGACAGTTTCTCGGGTTATTACAGTTAATCAAAGATAGAATGTTGCGGTTCTCACTTTAATGTCCCCTACTTTTTAATAATATACAGGGTGATTCACGACGAGCGTGCATTAGAACTTTATGGAGAACTACTGAATATATGTTCCCGAAACTTTGGGGATTTGGGTTTATCGATATGCTCTCTTTAACTAAAATATTGACATGTTCCTGTTATTTCCGGTTATACCGGAAGTAGCTGCCAACTTTCGTTTTTTAAATACAACATGGTAATTTTTATTACATTTTTCGATTAAGCATTAAATACTAAGCACATTTTATAGAACATGTTTTTGTCAGACTCTATTAGTTTTTGAGATATCTGGACTTTTTGTAATTATTTGGCAAATGCATGACGATGAAATAATCCATATAATTTTTTTACCTTAGCGCTTGGACTAAAAAAATTTTCTCACCGAATAGCTAGAAGATCATCAAGTCTCAAAAACATTTCAAATTCGGCATAAAATGTACAGGGTGGTCACAATTCAAGCCTCATTGTGAAAGAATTCAACCATTAAAAACTTTCTTATTTTAAATGGAACACCCTGTATATTTTTATTTAATTTGATGGCAAATTAGTTGTTCTTTATAAATAGTATTTACTGTCCTATACCTATATCAAAGCGTTTTCTCAAAAAATCCAATTTTATTCCGAAAATACTATTTGTTCAAGTGTGCTATGAAAACAATTGTACTTAGGGGCTGTATACTGATGTCTATACGGAGGAAAAGTGATTGGTATCAAAACGATGGGGCTCCAGCACACAACGTCCAAGTTGTTAAGACTGCCCTAAACAGACTTTTTCATGACCAGTGGATCGCAAACCAAGGTCCCTTCCACTGGCCAGCTCGTTCGCCAGACTTAACTCCACTGGAATTTTCATCTGGGGAACCATTAAAGATAAAGTTTACGCGCGTCCCATCACCACGAAGGAAAATCTAATTGAAAGGGTTAATTTCAATCTCTCACAAGAAATTAGGAATGCTACAAGAAATAACATGACGAAAAGAATACATAAATGCTTGGAAGTAAATGGCAATCATTTCGAACATATTTTAGCAATATAATCAAAAGATATTAGGTATAATTTTCAAACACATTTTTAATTAAAGAATTTAAAGTTTATAAACTTGTTTCCTTGCTATTTTTAAAAAAATAATATTTAAACCATTAGATTTAAAACAATCAACTGCATTTTATTTATAAATTATTAAGAAACACTTTAGAATATTGTATTTTCAAGCAATCAATCACTTTTCCTCCGTATAGACATCAGTATACAGCTCCTAAGTACAATTGTTTTCATAACACACTTGAACAAATAGTATTTTCGGAATAAAATTGGATTTTTTGAGAAAACGCTTTGATATAGGTATAGGACAGTAAATACTATTTATAAAGAACAACTAATTTGCCATCAAATTAAATAAAAATATACAGTGTGTTCCATTTAAAATAAGAAAGTTTTTAATGGTTGAATTCTTTCACAATGAGGCTTGAATTGTGACCACCCTGTACATTTTATGCCGAATTTGAAATGTTTTTGAGACTTGATGATCTTCTAGCTATTCGGTGAGAAAAAATTTTTAGTCTAAGCGCTAAGGTAAAAAAATTATATGGATTATTTCATCGTCATGCATTTGCCAAATAATTAAAAAAAGTCCAGATATCTCACAAACTAATAGAGTCTGACAAAAACATTTTCTATAAAATGTGCTTAGTATTTAATGCTTAATCGAAAAATGTAATAAAAATTACCATGTTGTATTTAAAAAACGAAAGTTGGTAGCTATTTCCGGTATAACCGGAAATGACAGAAACATGTCAATATTTTAGTTTAAGAGAGCATATCGATAAACCCAAATCCCCAAAGTTTCAGGAACATATATTCAGTAGTTCTCCATAAAGTTCTAATGCACGCTCGTCGTGAATCACCCTGTATAGGGTGTCCCATTTAGAATTTTTTGTTTTTGTTAACAAAAACTAAACTTTTTAGAGAAAAACTCTTAACAAGATCAGTTTTTACCTTGTTGATAAGTTAACGCGTTACGAAAATACGAGGGGTGTTTGAAAAGCGAGGATTTTCAAAATCATCCTGTAGATTAAAAACTAAGAGAGCCATGATGAATTTGACACCTGCATTTTTCGTTTTGTTAAAAAGTGGGAGACTAAAGTGAAAAACGCAACATTCTGTCTCCTAATAACTCTGATACCCCCAGAAAGTGGCGAAAATGGGACGGACACCCTGTACAATGCTGGTGACGTTTTATTATTAAAAAATTTGCTTCCTATTTTTTTTTCTTTTAATTGAAAATATATGTTTCTATAGTCGATATCAAAAGAATGTTAAAATATTTAGTTGTAACAAAAATAAATTCGTTGGGTCGCTCGGTTGCCAAATGACGTAGAAATTCAATAACTTTACAGTGTATTGGTGTTCTGTAGGTACTTGTTTATGGTAATTATACCGAAATGCCAAACTTTATTTGACAATTTATGGCATTTTAATGGTATGGTACACTTATATCAAGTACAATTAAATAGATTTTCCATTTATTTCATGGATTTCTTTTTAAAATATAATCAGCTATTACAAACGATATCTACATATATGTGAACTTAGTATTATAACTACTCTATGTGATTATTTATAATATTTACTTTATGCAACATATTACGCAAACTTTTTTTATTAGACGATTTATAATGTTTCAAATAAATGATTAAAAAAGCAAAAGTAAGAATGTTTAGAATTCGACCTCTTAGACTTTTGGCGTGATGAAGAGATGGCAATAGAGTATTTTAAATTATATTTTAAGTAATTCTGCAATAGGCAAAATCCTTTGCTGTCAAGTTGAACCACAATGGTATTTTCTTGAAATTATGTCTTCCTCTGAATACGAGTAAGTTTGGCTTTACACCATCGCGCTTTATGTGTGCGTTCTATATTTTATTGTTACAACTTACATAAAAACGTAATACTATTTAAAGCTGTATGGATGTTTCATCAAAGAAATCGCATCAAACAAAATAACCACACAATTTTAGACCTTGCAAATTTTCACAGAAAATAATTGTAACAATATTTATTTTAAATCGCGATTTATCCTGGTAATCTCATTTAAAATACTTCCAGCTTCACTCTTTAAAGTATAATAAAGGACTCTGAACGGCTTAATGCTTGTTTTTAGTTTTTTTCTTTGTGTTTAATTATGTAGTCAGTATCTTAGACCGTGAGAATGGGATTGCCTTGAAACGTCATTATTTGTTGGCTCTATTTTGAATAAATGTTCTTTACGTCATTATTTGTTGGCTCTATTTTGACTCTAAAAAAAATAAATGTTCTTTATTTCATAATAAGAATGTCCACAGAAGAGGGATGATTGTAACACAATAAGTATAGAAAATGTTCTAGTGTTAATTTTTTTCATACACTGTTAAATGACTATTTGCTTATAGACTAAGAACCGAGACTTAATCTATAGATTCAGGATGTTTCATTTTATTGTGTCTATTGTCATGAGTGTAATCACTGTGCAATAAAATTACAATTAAACTTTCTTAGTTATGACTACTAACATAATCAAGTATCTTGCCATACATGTCAAAAAATTAACAGATGGACATTTTCCTGATATATTAATATTCACTGAAAGCCAAAATGTATGTTACCGAGTCAACTGATATTTAATAAAAATCGCTCTATTAATACTTCTAAGTGCACTATTTCTATCTCTTTGTCACACTTATCCCCCTCTCATTATACCTGAGTGTTTTCTTGCAGGCCCAAAACTACACTTCAAGACTGACATTTCAAATTTTTTTGGAGGCGGCTGGACTATGATACTTTCCGGTTAGTCGAAGACAAGTTCTGCGGTCTGACGTTTTAAGGTTATGTTTGGTTGAAACAAACTCTCACACACACACACACTCGATCAGTACTGTGCGGTCCCTAGTTATCCAATGTATGACAAAATTCTATAGGTATGTGTATATAAGTATAATCTGTTCCTAAACTAGTTGTCTACTTTATTTGTTTATGTGTTCTTATTCTTGTATTTTTAACATAAGGAAAAAATCAAAACTTAATGCATGAACATTTTCTAGCTCTATAATAAGCATGCCTATGTTATTTAATAGTTTCGTTGCTTGAATAAAGGAATATTATTATGTAATTTTAAAGCTACTATGAACAAACGTTAATGGTATATTTATACTAGTATAAATTACAATACCTCTTTTTCTATTTTTAAGTGGCGATAGCAGCGAGTTAAATAAACGACAAAAAAATTGTCTATGAGCCATCTATGACGTCGACTAAGCTGCCACATTATTTGTAGTTTTTTTTTAGATTTTGAAGAAGTAATTTCTTTAAAAACATACTGAAAGCTTTGTTTCGTAAAACATTGAAAATTATTTTGGACTTTTTTTTATTATAGTGTCCCAAATTCGATGCATTGGGATTTTGGTTTATATTAGTGAGATGGATAAACTTTGTCGTAGAATTATAACTAATAATAAATATCGTTTCAGGATGTTTCCATATTTGAATGTAATGTAACAACACCATCAACTCGGATTTGGTATGTAATTAGGAAATTTCTTTCGTATAGGAAACGTACATATACAACATGTCCAAGATAAAGAGGGCCAGTACAGGGATCTCGGAAACCGTAAGAGATACGAAGTCGGTTAAATGGAGGTGCGCGTTTACGTGCCTAATAATATGCCGTTTAGAAAGTTTTAAAATTCCGAGTAGTTCCGGAGATATCCGAAAAAAAAAACGATATTCTGAAGAATCGTTTTAATGTTTTCCTGTTTTTTTTTTAGATTGAATTCTATTCAAAAACCCTCGAAATGTCATTAAACCACAATGTGTCATACACCGTGCATTCGGAAGAAAAAAAGCTATCAAATTCCAATATCAGAATAACAGGACCGTATTTAAAAAAAGAAAGTTGATAATGGCCCTTCGAAGACGACTCGTCGGATTACAAAACAATAAACGCTGTTAGATAGAGCGGAAAAAGTGGCAATGCAAAAGTGCAATTTACTTTAGAATTCGATCTCCGGAACTACTCGGAATTTTAAAACTTTCTAAACGTCATATTATTAGGCACGTAAATGCGCAACTTTACCTCCATTTAACCGACTTCGTATCTCTTACGGTTTCCGAGATCCCTGTACTGGCCATCCTTATCTTGGTTACGTTGTATAAGGAAAACTTATTTATTTGTTGGTTTATGAAAAAAAGTTACTCTTCATAAAAACAGCCGCTTGTGCTCAAACGACCCTTATTTTCCCCGATTATTTTCTCAAATTTATATACCGTGTGTTAATAACTTAGAGAAAAATGAAATGCTAAGATCAAAGTAGGCACCCTTAGGTGCAAAGATGCGATAAAAAGTAATTAGTAGAAATTGTTGGGGTTGAAAAGCTACCCGACAATACAAAATTTTGACTCAATTTGCTTAAATGTACAGGTACTGACCCTTATAAAATATGATTCCCTTTAAATTTACTTACATTTTATAAATAAGTTAAAATCCTGTTTATCTTTTTTTTAATCTTAATTTTTTATTTTTTTTTTCATTTTACTTTTTTTCATTCTTTTTCTATTTTCATTTAATTATGATACGTGTTCGGGTTTCATTTTATAACCTAATTATTTTTTATGATATGGGTAGTTATTTAGTAGCTTTTACATAATATCGTTTAAAAACAAAAGTGTGCACATTCATATGAATTTGTTAGAAAAAGAATGAAGGGTAAAATTAAAGAAAATTTAAAAAAATATAAACAGGGTTTAACTTATTTACCAAAATGTCAGTTAAATTATGTTAAATTATAAGTAGCCAGTCCCTGTACATTGAGTCAGAATATTGGATTGAGGTATAGCTTTTCAACCCCTACAACTTTTACTACTTTTTATCGTATCTTTACAAATAAAGGTACTTTGTTCTTGCTATTTTCTTATTTTTTTAAATTCTGAACACCCAGTGTATAAGTTTGAAAAAATAATATGCACTTTGGCCGTTTGAGCACAAGCAGAAGTTTTTATGAAGAATATATTTTTTTCATAAACCCACAAATGAAAAAGTTTTTCCTCTTCGGGAGTCGATCCGTGTACACACGGTATATGCGAATGTAAAAATTTATTAATTCTGATTTTACTTGTAAAAAAATTCATCATCTTTTGTATCCCAAAAACAATTAATTTTCTTATTAGTAACTATCTAACAAAAAATTTTTACATAAATAATAAAAATGTTTATTTTTATGCATCCCAGCTAATTGGGTATGCCAAAACAATTTCGAGGGAAGTAATATGTGCAATCCAAGATGAGCCGCTATAATAAATTTTTGAAAGGCTCTGTAACTAATGTCGTGGAAAAATTTTGGAAGTGTACTTGAAATTGAAATATATAAATCCCCTAAACTTTTATCACTCTAACTGACTAGCGATAGCCTAATGGTAAGCGTCGGATTTGGGACACATTCTATACTTAATTAAATCAAGGGAGCTTTTTAACAAGTTGTCGGATTTTTTAATATCTAGGTCATGATTGTTTTAGAAGCTAAATCTGGCATTTGCCAAGGACCTTAAGCAAATAATGGACCCACGATAGGACAAGTGAATTGAAGCCACTTTTTTATTACAAAATTCCAAACCATCGAGGGTCCGAGGCTGGCATTTTTAAGGTAACAATGGTTGGCAAAAGTTGTCTGAATATGTCACAATGTAAATCCGTATTTAGCTTCGATATAAATGTTTCTGTTTCTCATAAATTTAATACTTCACTCGCCGGCACAAAATTCCACCACCCTGAAATGTTGGTCAAGTTTGATATTTTATCACTTTTTTATTTTTTATGCGATTTTCATGATTTTGTCATCAGTTTGTAGATCCTTTTATTGTGTTTTTCCTTAATTATTTTATAAAGTAACAGGCGTAAATCAAACTGTTGTTCTTTATCGTAATTTCAAAATTGAGGTGGATCATTTGACGTATTCTAAACATTTCGATTTTTGATTCCATTATCTTATTTCTGCTGCGAGCTGCAAAATTTGAAATGAAACGCTGATTTGAAGACTATTTTTATTAAGCAAAATAACCACTAGGTATATTATAAAGTTAATTAACAAAAACAATTTTAATATCGTGTATTTCCTCGTCTCGCAGCAATGACAGCTTGCAATCTTCGTGGCATCGAATGAATAAGGTTACTTATCTTGAGGGATAGCCTGATATTCTTCGGTCAGCGCCAGTCGTAAGTCTTGCAAGTTTTGTGGTTGTACAGGACGACGACGAACGGTCCTTTTAAGTTGATCCCAAAGATGTTCGATTGGGTTGAGATGGAAATCCAACTTCTTCCAGATATTCGCTCACTACATGTGCAACGTAAGGTCTAGCATTATCATGCATTAATGTAAATTGGTTCCCAATGAAAGGAGCAAATGGAACAACAACTTCCTGGAGGATTTCCTCAATGTAACGGTGGGCGGTTAGAGCTCAACAAATACAAGATTAGTGTGTGATTCGGTATGGCATGACATACCTACATTTTCTAAAAATATCATCGTTTCATTTAAAATTTTGCAGCTCGCTGCAGAAATGAGATAATGGAATGAATCAAAAAACGAAATGTTTAGAATACATCAAAGATGACTAGAAACAGTATGTAAATCAAATTCTGCACCTCAATTTTCCTACAGGGTGGTTTGAAATTACGACAAAAAAAAAGTTTTATTTACTCCTGTATAATATAGCCTAATCGAAATATGTTACTGTATAAAATAATTAAGGAAAAACGCAATAATTTGATATATAAACTGATAACAAAATCATGAAAATCATATAAAATATAAAAAAGTTATAAAATATCAAACTTGACCAAAATTTCAGGATGGCGGAGTTTTGTGCGGGCGAATGTATTTTATTAATGCAAGTTTAGCAATGACAACATACTGATCTGAAAAAGTCTCGTTATGCTATGTACAGTTGTATCCGTAAAAAAGTCGTACAAGAATTAGAACGATAGCGACTTACATCACATTTGCGTAAAACCGGCTGGCGTCAACACTGCCAATGGTTGTCTATAGAGGTTATCGCGTTATCTATGCAAAGCATTGGCGTCACCGTTATAAATGGTGGCAATGTTTGACACACAAAAAATAAAAACGCCACGTCAGTTGTCTGTCGAAGGCTCAAAGAGTGGCCAGAATTGAACAAGGTTGAAAAATTCCTGAAATGCTTGAGAAGTCTTAAAAATAGGTAATAAAAAACGAAAATGAAAATTCAACAACGCTGGGAACAAGAGGACTCATTAAAGAGGAAAGGTGGTTCAGGTCGTCTCAAACCCTGAACAGAAGAAGAATGCTTTGAGGAACTTGGTATCAATCAATATAATATCAAATATAATTCAGATAATGCCGAATAGATTGACTAAAGTTATATATAGAGAAACAAGATCATATGACCAAAGATTATATTTTTATTTTAAACGGTTTCGTTAATGATGTTTTTATTTAAATTTTTTAACTACTCTGTTATTGAAATTTTTCTTCTTTATTTTATTGACACCACACCAATGGACGATATTTTTAATAACCTATAACATCTCATAACCTCCAATAGACAATCGCTGACACCAGCCGGTAGTGTCCACAACGGCGCTCCGACCCTCGCCCATTGCCTTGCCTGTCGATCAGTTTGTCTCTCGACATCGAGATATAAACATGGACTATGCGTTGTCATCTTCTTCCGATGAAGTAGATATTATTTTAGACGCTAATATAACAAAGTGGTATATGTTCAGAATTTGACGTGAAATTGGAAAATAAGTTAACATACAGGATGTCACATTAAAAAATATGTTTAAAGAGGGTCGTAATTAATTAATTAGAAAAAAATAAGGTGTACTGAAATAATTTGTACATTTTATTTGATATTTTAAATAGTGTTTCATACATACATACATAAAATCCAATTAATGATATAATCAAAAATATCTATATGCATTCTCATATACGCACAGTCCATGTTTATATCTCGATGTCGAGGGACTAGTGTGCAAAGCTCAAGCAAGACTGTGCGGTGCTATGGTACAAGGCGATGAGCGAGGGTCGGAGCGCCGTTGTGGACACGGACTAAGGTCGCTCTCGATCTAATTATTGTACGATTTTTTTATGAATACAACTGTAATAGATAGAAAACGGCTTTTATTTACTAAACTTTTTAAATTATTGCAGCTATTTTCACGCTACTGGCCTCTGGGTAAAACCGACCAATTAGTCCACTACTGATCTATTTTCTCTTCCAAAGTTGGCTCAAAATAAGGGATAGGGAAATAATGTATTTGGTACAGGTGTATGTGGTCCATTCCTTGCTAAACGTCCTTGGTATTTGCGATTTTACACTTTGAAACAACGAAATACAAAAGATATAGATCCAAAATTGAATAAGAATTGTCCCATTAGAAAATTTTTAAAACGAGCATACTTATATTTTTGAAAATGTCACGACGTTCTCCGGTTATACCGGAAGAAGCTTTTTAAATATATCATTTTTATTACACTACAGAGACGTGTTATCAAAAGTTTCCTCTAATATGAATCATTTACAGGCTGCAGCCTGTCAACGTGTAATAAATGTATTTTTTCATCGATCTAGATCTCGAGAAACATTGAATGTAGACATGACATATTGTATAATAGTTATTTATGATGTTAGTGTTAAAAGTCATTTTATTTTATGAGAAAGGAAATTGGTTAACGAGCGTAGCAAGAGATCTAACGCTTCCAACAAAGTAAAAACACGCGCAACATACAATATTTTGTCTACAAACACTATCAAACCAGAAACTAAAATGGACTAAAAAATTAATACCAATTCTACGAGTGGAACAATTAGAACGAGAGTGGCCGTCGTCGCTTTTGCGTGTAACCGGCTATTGTCAATACTGTCAAAGACTGTAGGGGTTATAGCGTTATCTGAAATGCAATGCATTGGCGTCACCGTGACCAATCTTGAAAGTGCACGTTGACAATATTTGACATACTCAAGAAAATTAGAACGTCTGAAAAGCTTGAGCAGGTTTGCAGTCAAAATTAGAAAACGGTAATAAATATTAAACAACGCTGGAGGCAGTTAGAGGACTCGTAAAATGGAAAGTTGGTTAAGGTCGTTTCAGACGTTCAAACTCTGATCACAAGAAGAATGCTGAGATGACCTTGATACCAATATAATTCAGATAATGCTGAATAGGAACTAAAGTTTTAGAAAACCAGGGTCATATGACCAAATATTAGATTTTACTTTAAACGTTTTTGTTAATGATGTGTTTGTTTAAATTGTTGAATTACTATGTTATTACGATTTTTGAAATATACTTTTTTATTAAAAATTTTCTTCTTTATTTTATTGACCCCACGCCAATGGGTGACATTTTTCATAAGCTATAGTATTCGATAACCTCCAATAGACTGGCACCGGCCGGTTTTACGCAAATATGAGAAGGGCCGTTGTCGTTCTAATGCTGATACGACTTTTTTATGAATACAACTGTACCTACTACATTTAAAATTAAAGCCATATAAATCCAAAATTTCGTGACTCACCTTATTTCTATGTGGTTACTTATAAGGAAACCAATGTGTAGTGGTTAATTATGGAAAAATTATCAATCAATATACCATTATTTTTATATTTTTAACACTAGTGTAATAAAATTATATTTTAGTCACTGACAACAAGCATTAAAAAGTTTACTTTTATTAGTGTTTGAAGATAGAATATTATGATTCAAAAATGGAATAAATAATGATATATTTCTCTTGAATGATCAAAGAATATATTTTTATTATTCCTAGTTCGAAATTTTTAAAATATTACTTGGTTCTTCGATATTTTGGAACTTGTCGCGAAGCATCACTGCAGTGTATACCGACAGAAAAGATTACTTAAATGAGCTTTTAGCGGCAAGAGATAATTTGAATTTTAAATACATTTGTATCGAAACCAACAGATTTAAATTACATATTGCAAATACTTTTTTAAAACTACTTGTCTAAATAATTTAGCCGTTTAAATACAGTTTCTATTTATGATTCTAATTTCTGGCCAAAAGCTATATTTTTTTTTAAATTGTAACTTCAAAACCAACGTCGATAATTATTTTGTTGTTTTGGTGTTTCATAATTGAATTCTAATCCTAAAGGGCGATGATAATACTAGGATGTTCCGCAACCTCTTTATTTCTGAGATCGAGATTAAGAAGAAATCGCACATACATTTTATTTTTTAAATCGACAACCATCCGCCAGATGAAAAAAAAGTAGAGAGACTATTTTATGTAAACATAGAAGGCAATTATAAAAATTATATTTCTTCAAAAAAAAAACAATGGCGAATCATTTTTTGATTAAAATATGGAAAGATATTAACAGGGACGCCACTGATGAAAATTGGAAAACTTTCTCATTTAGACTGATGAGCTATTGTTTATTAAAGTGGCACGTTACCACATAGAGATGTCACTTTACTATATAAATTTTACTGTTAATAAAACATGTGACAGAAAATATTTTATCTCATCTTTAGTTTGTCGTCGAAGACGCTTCTCGAGCGGCATTTAAAATGTCCAGAACAATTTTCTAAATCATTTTCAGTAGCAAGACCCATTTTTATAATTAATATGCCAATGAAACTATTCGACTGACTGATTCGAAGTGACACTTGTTAACCGTTTTTATGTAATGAGACAAAACCGTGTCAGGTACTAGGTTACGGAGATCCTACACATGGATTTTTTTTAATTTGTAAATTTGTGATACTTTTATATTTATGATTATTTGCTTACAATTACTAACACAAAATGCGAAAAAATAATATCAACAATCCTCGTAAGAAAACCAGTTTTACTAAACTCATAGCTTTTAAGTTACTCGCGCATACTCAAAATATGTTCGTTTACTAAAACTTAGCTTCTCTGAATTTGTTGTTTAATATACTATTATCCTGGGAAAAAATTATTTTTGCGCGTACTTTGCATGTTCCAAAATTTTTTAAAAAATACAAAGCGTTTTAGAGATATTGGGGAAAAACTGTTTTTTTTTTTTTGTTAAATTTCAATACCCTATTCTCAGAAATAAAGCGGTTGCCGACCTATGTGTTCTTACAAAGAATTTTTCTTAAAGTCATCCAAGTATTATCGTCCTTTAAAATCAGCATTCAATTATGGAGGAATACCCGGTAAATCTAAGAAATACGGAAAAAGAACCTTCTATATGTTTATTTTTGAACTGTAAAAGAGAAAGAGTAATTCCTTAGAAAAAAATGTATGTGTGCATAAACATTTATTAAGGAACGTATGACATGGCACAGGGGTATTAACGAGAAAATGTTTTTAAAAGTGAAATACAGTCATAAATTTGATAAACGTTGGTAACCAACTTTGGATCATTCTTACACGTGATCGTGTAAATGCATAACATCATTAATTTGTTGCATGACAGCCACGTGGTGAAAGGTAATCGGTAACAGTAAAATTATGTTTATTCTATAATATGGCAAGCACCACTAGTAATTTATGTGCACAACACGAAAAAATCTCCAATATAAATATTGGTTCCTTACAATATTCGGCTTACATAAGAAAGCATGTTTTTATTATAGGGCTTGAAACCTAGACACATCTATCCTCAATGTACTGTGGCATATAGTGGCCGTTTGATAGTTTAAGTTTAATAATATTGTGAAATTTTGAAACCTTTAATAATTGAAATTAAGGACACTTATCAAAATGGTTTAAATGTTTTTATAGCTAATTCCAGACCTGCTCAATAGTAGGAATTTATAGTACAAAGAAGACAAGTGAGAACGACACAACAAAAGAACCGGTATTGTTAGGTTCTGTGTTACAACAATATGCTGAAATCTGTGCTATGGTAACGCAAAAGCTAACATTGACTATATTCAGCAGAGCCCATCGATTTTTAATCGGTGACGTCACATTGCGCATCGATTTGCAGTTCTGCTGAATGAATTTTTTTTGATCGGTTTTTGTTTGGTTAGGACCCCTCCTAAATATTTTCATTAAATGTTAAATTTTTGTCTGTACGAAATGGAAAACTTTATTTTTAATGCTCCTCTTCACTAGCGGAGATCGTATGTTTATAATTATAATTCACTTCTTTCGTAATTTTTTATAATTTTCACTCCTCAACCTTACAAACAAAACTGACATAAATTGCTGTCAAATCACATCGCTTTTTAAATTTAATGAAAAAAGTGGTGTCCGATTTCCCATCGATTTGTAAAATCGATTTGTTTTTTAGTGCATTTAGCAAATGATTGCCAATCGATGGGCTCTGCTGAATGCGCCCATAATCTCATCGTACCGGTTGTTAAAAATAACCTACCAACTTTGACCAACCGTTACTTCATCCGTAATTGCTGCCTCGTGGCTCATTTTTAAAATAATTTTAATCTCTACAATTTTGCTGTCAATAATGTGTTTTAGTAGTAACGAATATTAAGGAGATATAAAGATATCGGAAAAACTTGCATTCTCAAGCTACGGAACGTTTTGTTGTTTCGCTATCACTTGTGATATTTGCATCTCACTTTTGCGCCTTAAAGAGCATTAGTTTGCGTCACGTCTCTTCTATTTATTGATAAGCCCCGTTTCAGACGGACGCAAGTACTGCGGACCATGAAGACGCATATAAAGGCATCATACCAACCAATCTTTGCGTATATTGCGTAAGTTTAAGGATTGTGCCGTTCGTCTGAAACAGGGACAGGGAACTAGGATTTTGAATGGTATCGCTGCTTTTTATAATGACAAACAATTTTCTAATAATGTTCACAAAATTGTATTTTCATTTATAGGTGGTATAAGCTTTAGCTCAATGGATGTTATCCTTGACAATACAGGTAAAAAATAGGCAGTATGAAATTCTATTACTCACAATCATTAAAATTGCAATTACATACTAGATAAAAATATGCTTCCTATATATATATATATCAATTAAAAATCAGGCTTTTTCATTTCATGAGGTTCATAGGTTCGAAAAATATATCGTATAAACGCCAAGTCAACATTAAAGATTATTGCGAAATCACGGTTTTCTGTCTAATGTAATATTACAAACGTAAACTTTGTTTCCTTATTGTATCAAACCAGCAATAATTTTATTGACTAAAACGATAGCTTCACATATTTTGAAGCTACTAATTATAATCTCTTGCAATGTGCTACAATTTAGCCTTGGATGAAAATATGGTCCACTGTATCGCATAATTTTAAAAGGTCGGTTACTTCGTCTAAATCACAATAACGGTAGTATGTATTTTTATTACACTTACTAACTATGTCTCAAAATTTTATTATTATTATTATAATTGATCTTTATTTTCATTTAGGCTAAAATGATTATTTAATTCAACATAAAAATAAATCAATATGTAGATAGCTATATTTTCAAGCCTACCTTGCACCCATTTATTACAGTTCAAAGATTTAGGGGCATACACTATAGGGATTAATCAGGTAGTTGATTTATTGCAGTAAAGGTCAACGGTATATTTTGAACACAACTATAAGTAAAAAAAATACTTTATTGTAATGAATCATTAAGCACGGGTACTAACTACCAGTGACGAATAATTATTTTAGTTACTTAAGATTACACGATAATGATTATTTTACTATATAGTCGTAGAAAAAATATGTTAACCTTCTTTTTGGCCATTTCAAGAACTTTCATGATTTATTGGCAATAGAATTCCACAATGTCAAATCTAAAATCGGTTAATACGATTACGGATTTCTTATAAATTGTATCAAGACATCTAAGTACTAGCGCGGTTTCACACACGTCGATATTATCGGTGTCGGGCATCCCTTTCCTACAGAGCACTCCGACAGAGACAGCGATATCGACAACGCCCGCCGACTTTTTTATGGGATCGGACACTGTGTGAAATACTTCATCTAAAACCATTAATTAAGGGTCAATCCAAGACCGATCGGCGTGTGTGAATACTTCCCACCCTTAATATCTCGCTTCCAGTAAATAATATTAAAAATAGAAAACGTTATAAAGGTCGTTTAAATCTCTTTCTAAATATTTTTTATTAGAAGTTTTTTGTTGCATTCCAAAAATCGACAACTACACTGAGATTTAAGAATATCATTTAAAAAAGTGTGAATGCATTGATTGTTCTTTTTAGTAGAATAATTATGGATTCGTACGTATTCATATACAGGGCCGTTCTTAGGGTAGCTGTCGCCCGTGCGCGAGAATAAATTTCCCCCTCCTCATACCGTACGGATTATTGAAATTTCTCTGAAATAATATGTATTTCCCAACTGGTTGCGACGGGGAGTAGTGTTACTAAGCCAAATGTGGTTTTGTTTATTTCCAGTTATACTTGTAAATTGCATTTATAGCTCTAAGCAGCTACCTAGCATAATGATAATATTTTTATTTGATAACTAACTAACTAATAAATTAGTTTTTTCTAAGTAGGCCATCTCTCAGTGGAAGAGGTAAAGGAAGCCTATGGGATAGTTAGTATGGAATAGTGATAGAAACTCATAGCTCCACTAGTTCAATATTAATAAATACTGTTTACATTTTTATTCCAGACATGTTTTGAGGGTATATATATATCCGCATCTTCAGCGGAAAAATATACATGAGAAGAAAAACGTATCACATTGCGAAATGAATTAATAAACTAAAAGTTTCTATTTCTTTCATTTTTTCTTAATTTCTTAATCAACATTCTTGCTTAATTAACTTAGTTTTTCTGTTTTCTGCTTCATACGTTCACTTCGCAATGTCATGTGAAGTTTTTCTTCTTCTCATGTAGATATATTTTTCCGCTGAAGATGAGAGTATATACCCTCGAAACATATATGGAATAAAAATGTAAACAATATTTATTAAACTATGAGTTTCTTTGCCGCTTTATAATAAATTAGTTTTAAATTTTTTTAAACCGGACGGCTGTCGACCCCTTGACTTGCCGCCCGTGTGAGAGTGTTTCCTAACCTCTCTGAAAAAATGAAGGAAGTGAATCCTTACCTTATTTTAAGACGAAAATGTGGTATAAAAGTTTTTTCGCATGTCGCTTCGTTTTCGAAATACAGGGTGTTAAATATTATATTTTTAATTTTATTAATTAATACCAATGACTTGATCATGCATATGATTTTAAAACTTTGAATAATAATAATAATCTTTATTGTCTAACAGAATAAAATCCAATTACAAGACAATATGACCTGTAAAAAAAGAAAAAAATTATACATAAGCAACAAAAAATCCAAGAGATAGGAAAAGGAAGAAAAAAAAAGAGAGAAAAATAATGGTTGCATCAAGGTAACAGTTTGTGCTTTATAAGTTTAGTAAATTGGGTATTGGACAAACCGAATACATCAATGTCATTAAGGGTATTATTGAAAATCAACATGGATTGGTATACAGGTGTTTTAATCAGAAAGTTAGAGGAGGGAGTTGGGAGATATATAGATGCCTAACTGAACGAAGAGGAACATGGAAAAGAATACAAGGCAGCAGCTCCGGGGAATCGATGAGCGAACAGCAGATACGATACAAAAACTGCATAAACATGAGGTATCTGCGGTTGAGGAGCGATGGCATCTGGAATCTAGATAACAGTGCATTCTGGTTAGTGCCCCGGGTAGGATATATATCATCTTCCCTATAGGCGATAAACTTGACAAACTTTCTTTGTACGTTCTCTAATAAAATAATATATTTATGAAAGACCGGATACCAAATAACACCACCATATTCCAACTTAGACCACACAAAACTGTAATAAAGGGTTTTCAGGGTTTTGGTATTTGAGAAATCAGACGAATTCCGTATGATAAATCCCAGGGCCTTCATCGCACTGCTGTGAATGTTCCTAAAGTGGTGGGAGAAGGAAAGCTTATTGTCGAAAACTACCCCGAGGTCTTTAAACGTTCCGCAGTGCTCAATGGTTGTGTTGTCAAGAGTATAATCAAAATAAACGTAATCGGCTTTGTTCGTAAAAGACATAGTGAAACATTTACTAAAATTTAGCGGCAGGTTGTTTGTCTTATACCACATCTCCAGAATGTTCAAATCCCTTTGCAATAATATACAGTCCGTTATATCAAGTATTATTCTGAAAAGTTTCAAGTCATCAGCGAATAGTAGTATTTTGCTGGATAGATTTACACTTATGTCGTTGATAAACAAGAGGAATAATAAGGGGGCGAAATTACTACCCTGCGGAGCACCACTCGAGGCTAAAAAAGTAAAGGATTTATGACCACGAATCATCACATATTGTACACGATCCCTAAGATATGAGTTAAGAAAAGAGACAAATTTATTAACAAAACCCAAGCCGGCCAGTTTATGTAACAGGATGGAGTGGTCAACTCTGTCAAAGGCCTTCGAGAAATCCGTATATATCGCATCTACTTGCTTGCGGTCATCCGCAACTCATATGAACAAAACTCAAATAAATTGCTGAGAATGTCCTCCATGAGCCAATAAACACCCATGTACACGACGTGCAAACCCAACTCGTATAATTTGAGGAAAAAAATACGAAAATAACTAAAAAAATTAAGGTACTCTGTAACCCAGATCATTTAAAAATTGACCCAAAGTAAAGTGCTCTAATCCTTTATGTTTAACAAATATCGTTTGGAATTTATTAATAAAATGAAAAATACAATAGTTTTTTTAACACGATGTATTTCGAAAACGAAGCGACATGCGAAAATCTTTTATACTACATTTTCGTCTTAAAATAAGGTGAGGATTCACATCCTTCATTTTTTCAGAGAGGTTAGGAAACACCCTGTATAGTCACTCCGGGTGACACTTTTCCCAATACTTTCCGAGGGGCAAAGTTACTGCCTGTATCGAGATTTCTTGTAAAGTACTACCCAAAAAATAAAGATTTAAAATTACTTTTAATATGATGTTCCATTTGACCCTCCCATTTAAATTTTTAAGGGCAGCATCTACCTCTTCCAGGGTGTTAAACCACAAAGACTGCGAATACTCTTTAAAAGCGTCCATTTTCACGATTAAATTGACGTGTCTCCGAATTTTTATATTATTTGCTGGAAGCGAGATGTAAGATGGAACGTTTTTAAATTGACACCCTGTATATCGTCAGAAATCTGACGTGATTTTTCCATGAGCGTATATCTAAACATGACATTACGCGGCTCTATCTCCTTTTTGACGTATTAAAGTATACTACTCAAAAATGAATAAGCAACTGAAAATTTTTTGCATCATTTTGAGGATAAATATTTTATGGTGAGGGGATCGCTCTTCCATGGTTGGAAAGATAATTTTGTCGACTCTGATATGATCCTAATTCATCATCAAAAATATGTTTCAGTATTATAAAGGGTGTTTTAGAAAGCATTGCAAAATTTAAAAATCGTTATGTGCTACAAAATTTGATATGATTTCTGACTTATTTTAAAGTATTTTTTCGTCGGTGTATTCCGTAAAATAAGGAAGATATTAATTTTTAAATTAAACCATACAATTTTTAGCTGTTGTGCCTTAAACAATGGCCGTTGGAAATGAATTAACAACTTATAGTTTAATCATTTACCATCACCACCATATTCTCCAGACTTCAACCTGATTGAAAATCAAGTATTGGAAATTTACAAATATTTTTTCCCACAATTACAGTATTTTTTCTTTAGGCGATACGAAAAAAAGTTATTCAGAAAATGTGTTCAGAAAGAAACATTGAGTAAGATACTATACTATAAAATTCTATACATACTTTGATATTTTGCATTATTATCATCCCATGCACCCTCGATATCGACCTTTAAGAAAATGTATTTAAAATAATAAATTAAACACGATATGTTTATTTCCATCCATCTATTAGGCATTTGTATAATTTAAAATTATTGACTATCTAAATATCTGTTACTAACGAGTCAGAAATCATATTATCAAATTTTGTAGCACATAAAAGAATTTTGAAATTTGCAATACTTTCTAAAACATCCGGTATAATACAAGAAATATAGCCTTTTTAATGATAAATTAGGGTCGTATCAAATTCGACAAAATTCTGCCAACCCTGAAAGAGCGATCCCCCTCACTGATTTCTGCTATAAAATATTTATCCTCAAAATGATGCAAAAAAGTTTTCAGTTGCTTATTTATTTTGGAGTAGTTTATATTCAAATCAATACTTCCTAATCTTTAAATTCATATTGTTCAAGAATTAAAAGAGTTAGATATCTTAAAGACATAATATTATGTCACCTGAATATTTAAAATAAAGGTGGATAGTTCCGTTTTACCCTGAATGATTGCGCAGAACATCAACTCTGAAGCACTAAACTTTCGGTGATCACACAATGTGGTCTGTATCCCAACTTGGAAGATATTTTTAAATTATTATAGGCTCTAAAAACATACATTACATTTGTTCTTTTAAAATATGCACTTAAAAAACTAGTATATAATAGACAAAAGGATGCATGTGGCGCACATAATGTTGGAAGTCAAATGTCTTAATTAGAAAATGTAAAATCTCTTGAGCCGTAGCGGCTAGATGTCGACTAGTTTTTCGGAAAATGAGATATTTTTTATTGGTTTCATCATTATTATCCCACAATAGCGTTTGGAAGCAATAATATTATTATAGTTATCAGTGGTCATGGGACATGTTATTTCTGAACAGGAAACTATTTATGATTCTTTGAGAAATTATGGCGCCAATAAACTCCCATTATCGGTAAAACAGTTTTCTGCAATATTTCGAAAACGAATGTACATAATAATATACTGCCCCGGTGTAAATAACAACCCTTCAATAATTTATGATTTTTAGTGTGATATTGCTGAATAGTAAGCGATACTTCCATGACTAGTAATATACACCGTTAAATATATTTTTGACTAATATATTATCGGTTTACTTTTATTTTATAACTACTTTTCAATGGTCAGAAATAGAAATTTGTATAGTGTCGTATAGATTTTTGACGTTATTTTTTATTTTTACAATTATTTCGATAAGATATGCTTTGCTTTTTACCAAAATTATTAAGTTCTGTGGTTACAATAAACTAAACTTTAAAGAATATACTGGGTCCTTAAGGCTGTCTCCACACACAAGGTTTTACCTGACGTCTTAGATCTTCAAGTAAAGATGTGATCAGAGTGGCTCCCGGCATCGGCAAAATATTTAACACTGGCTGGCGTATACGGCCGTATCCGGTCGAAGTACAAAACCGTGTTGAAATAGGGAAGTGGTCAGAGTAGCACCGTGTCACACTGCCGTCTCTAGGAAGATAGAACGAGTGACGGATGAAAACAAATAAATTTGTTCTGGTTTGTTCGGCATGCCATCAGTTCAATTTTTAAATTAATAAGTATTTCGTTATTTTTATTTTAAAGTTTGTTATATTTTAGAATTAAATGTAGGTACAGCCTTTGATATTATCTAATATGTATACCAAAACATTTCTGATCCCATTCTAAAATATTCAAAAAAGTATATTTATGAATCGGAATTCATTTTGACTGTCAGGCAAAACGATTTTAAAACCCTTATCTACACATACGTGTAGTGTTCATATTTCAGATCAGTTTTGGAAGGTCGCTATGGAGGAAACTGCTTCAGTTTTCTCACTGGCCGTCCGTCGTCATTCGGTTCAAGTAAAACGTCCTTAATACTGTTCACACCTTAACTGATACGTTTTACTTGAACAAGTAGGACGTCAGATAAAACCTTATATTAGACCCTGTCCACATTTAATGTTTTAACTGATGCGTTTTTTAAGAGAGGAGGGGGGGGGTCGGTTATACGCTGATCTTGTCATATAAATAAAACAAAACGTCTAGCTTGTATTCAGCGTAATTTTTAATTCTACCAACGCCTAGCGCTTTCGGCGTCTAAAAGGCCATCATCAGGGCTAAGGCTCTACAAGAACAAAATAAAAACAAAAACTCACACATGTATATAAGGGATTCAAATTTTTTCAAAAATTTGAATCCCTTATATGTCTATATACATGTCTGAGTTTTTGTTTTTATTTTGTTTCTTGTAGAGCCTTAGCCCTGATGATGCCGAAAGCGCTAGGCGCTGGTAGAATTAAAAATTACGCTGAATACAAGCTAGACGTTTTGTTTTGTTTTATTTATATGATACGTTTTACTTGAACGAGTAAAACGTCATTTAAACCTTATGTCCAATGTTTTAATTGAATAAGTAAAACGTCAGATGAAACCTTATGTTTAGACGACACTTAAAGGACAGGGTAGACATTAATATCCAAATCGTTTGAAAATTCGGAATAAAAGCTAAAGGTTTTTAAACTTTTAAAGTAAATATTATTGCGAAAATATTCTTGACATAGCTAAAGATAAACTAACCAATTAAAAAAAAACCATAGCAATAAAGCAAACTGAAAAACTAACCACTTTGCCCCGCTCTCCTAGTTCTTTAGTCTAGGATACTGATTCCACCGAATCGATGTACCAAGTTGGGACAATACAAACCATCCGAATTATATTTTTTCTAATTATTATGGAAAAAAGGCCTCTATCCGTGAAGGATATTGCTGTTGGGCACACTAACTGGTATTGTTAATTACCATTTGGATCCAAGATGGTTGCTACTTTCAAGAAATCAATTGAGGTAATTTTCTGACGAATCGATTGACTGAACAAAAAAAGTGTTATTCGAAGTTGTTGCTTTCTTTTATTATGAACAGAATATTTTTAAACAAGAACCGCGAATTTATTGAAATTAAAGCCAATATTTACAAAAATGTAAAATTAGGTATACTTTTACCTTTGTGTGCAGTTTATTTATTTAAAATAGTATTTAATTATTATTAAATACTACTTTTATTTCAATTCTAATCGCAAAATGTAAAGAATAATTTTATGTCCCCTGTAAAAAGTTCGACAACTTTGTATAACACTATTTTTTTTAATGTCCATGGATTCACTGAACCCAAACAAACCAGCCGCCATTTTGGATTCAAATGGTACCTGAAGGTGACGCTCCTTCGAGAATGATTCCTTAAAGCCGTATTAGAGTCGGCAATAAAAATTTCCGGCGCAATGACAATTATAATTGAACGAATTCATGCGCAGTAAACCGTTCTCGATCAGCTGGCGCATTGCCAACAGCCAGAACAGCAGTTGTTAGTGTCGAAATCCCTAAAATACCCCCAAAATTAGAGATGGGCAAACCTGTTCGTTATGATTGGCAGTTAAAGCAGTTACTGCTACTTACAAATGGCAGTTCAAAAAAGTTGCTACGAATTAGCAGTACATATGCTTAATAAAGACTGTGAACTGTTAATTTAAGTACGTTAGTTTAAATAGCCATTATCTGTTCATTGGTGCTTCGACCAACTAATAAACATTTAAAAATAACAGAATAATCCATCTCTACCCAGACTTGCACCGGCAATGGCAATCAAAATGGCGCATGCCCCATTTCTAGACAACTGATCGAGAACGGTGTACTGCGCATGAATCCGTGCAAATTTAATTGCCAGAAGACTAGAATTGCCGACTGTAATACGGATTCCATTCTCGCATTGCGCCAGCAATTAAGCGTTTAGTGCGCATGAATACGTGCAATTATAATTGCCATTACCGGCGCAAAAGTCAAAAATTACCGACTCTAATACGGCTTTTAGGACCCTACTAATAAGTGTACTAAGCGGCAAAATTATTTCACAAATAGCCGTTTTTTATTGCTATAGCTTATAATAATAAAATAACTGTACTATTTCTAAAACAATGTTCGACCTCGCCCAAGAAAATATTAATATAAACTTTCCCCGGCCTTATTGTTTTTAGATGGTTGTATGAATATTGGGAGGTAAAACAACTCTGGTCGTACGCAAACCGATGATTCAACACGAAACATGGAACGTATAACGTAAAGCCGCGTTTCCACCGAAGGAGCAAGCAAGAGCGTGCAAGAGCAAGCACGCATTCTTTATATTTGCTCGATTGGTTGAAACCGACTTACGAGCGTGCAAACACGTGCTCGCTCGTGCACGAATGTGATCGGGACGGTGTCGGTACTTCAAAGAGAAGTATTGCTCGTAAGTATTTTGGTTGAAACGAGTTTGCAGCAAATCACCGCGCACGCTAAAATACTTGAGCTACTTCGTGAGCCTGCATGCTCGCGAGCAAATTAATAAAAGGGCAAGCAAATATTTGCTCTTGCTTGCTCCTTCGGTGGAAACGCACCTTAAGGTATAACTTTTCAATATAATCATTTGCGCAATTTTCTGTTATAGCTAAGCGACGTAAAGAGATATTTGATATCGATGTATTTTAATGCGTATATTTCAAATGTTTGAAAACGTTTTTTATTGAATATGCCTATGGCTCGATTATATAGGGTGTTCGGATAATGCCGCAGGATACTTGGAAATGTGATTCTACATGTTAAAATAAAGGTGCTAAGTCATATAACAAAAAGTCGAAATTCAATTTTTTTTTCTTATATTTAAGGAGTACGCGTAACGATTTCTGTCATTCTGTTATAAAAATGTTCCTCCACTGTGCCACCAGAGGTCTGAAATTCAAATGTAATTTTTGGCATATCTTTTTTGTTTCGACAGTTATTGGAAAAAATGACATGTCATTTTAAAGACAAAAGAATTCTAATAACAAGGGTCGTATTCGAGTCGAAAACACCGTTTAGACGTAAAACTTGACTTGATTGATTGCAATTAATTCAGTGTTTCAAATTGAAGGAAAAACAAATTATTGAGTTTTCTACTTTTTGTTATATGACTTACCCGTTATTTTAACATGTCTACATTTTAACAACTCTCCAAGTATCCTGCTGCTTTATCCGAGCCCCCTGTATAAAAATACTGCTATAAGCTTACATCGACTGAGGAATGTGAGACTTTACAGCGCTGTAAAATCGGTTATATAATTGCTTTGTTATATCTTGTGTTTTCCTTTTTCTTTCTTGCATAGATGGAAGAAAAATGAGTGATAATAATTTGCCCCTTTTCGGATAATTTTTTCTTTTACTTATTGACATATTAGAATTTTTCTGTAACTAAAACTAGCGATAAAAGAGAATGCTAAATTATGCAGCGGTCAACTAAACTTTTAGATGGGGTATCCAAGAAACATTTTTAGAGTGATAATCTGCGCTTTAAAATACATTGGACAAAATCGTAATTTTAGGCTTAGTATAACGGAAACATTAGCAGCATTTGTATTTGAACATATAGCCTACAACTTAATTTATACAACACGTCATTTTAAGTGATATCAATGTTGCTATCACTAAAGGGCTAAAAGCGCAAGAATAAGTTGCCCTTTCTAAAGATACTTTAAAATTTGCCTATGACGGTGTTCCGAGAAAAAATCGAAAATTATCAATTTTGTTTTAATAAACAAGGACATGATTTTTTATGCTCAATTTGTCTCCTGAAGACATGTTTTACAGTGCAAATCAGGGGCTTTGTTCACAAAGGGCGGATATCAAAACGTGTTTGCAACGAATCCTCTCGCCAGATAGTGACAGTCTGGCATTAATGACCTGCCTGTTTATGTCTGGTTATTTAATTTGTATAGGTTGGTATGAATTCCAGGACCGTACTTAGAAATAGTGCATTTATTTCGCAAAACTTATTTTAAATTGAAAACAAAAATGTATTTATCTTTTAGTTGATTCTGATTTGTATTTTTTATTTAGTACTTTACTAGCCTGCGACTCCCCTCCCAACCCCGAAAAAGACTTAAATAAATCTCTACAAAGCTCCAAGTTCTAAAAATAGTGCACTTAGATAAACATTTTATTACACACAACCATTTCACTTGGATTCTGGCCAAGTACATCTCTTATAGGTTCATTTGGTAAGAGGGAGTTTAAACCATAAGTATTAAAAATATAGTACAGATATTTCTTATTTTCCCAGTCAACCAAACTCACTCAGCACCAGAAGGAAATAAAACATCTTGAATTTTTTTAATTAATATTAAAAACCTTAGCTTTACTAACGGTATCATCTGCTGAGGTAGAAGCCGTAGACGACAGACAATAAATTATGTTCCATAATTATTACTTTTCGCCTAAAGAGTTTAAATAAAATATTAACCTATACATTTTTCGTTAAGTGATTAGTACTATCGGTTTATTAGATACACAGACTCAAGATGTAGTTAATCAAACTTTTAAAAACAATATAAACTTTACTGAAACGTTGGAATACACTTTTAAATATATGGGCTGAGTACAGCTCACCACTAAAGTTTTATTGAATTTCCCAAGCAGCTGATTGATGACATATTGCTGGTGTCAACTGTCGAATAACGTGAGGGTTCGCTGGAATATCTAGTCTTTTGTTAATTCCTTAATAGGGAAATGCGCGGTTGTTGGACTACCGACCTTAGACAGATAGAACTGGTGCATGATAAAGCCACATAAAACATTTTGCGAAAAATGTGACATCCTCCCTTTGACCAAGCCATTGAAATAACCTCTACACTTTTAAATAAATAAAAAATAAAGTTTTACATTCATCTCTTTGTCTAAAGAAACGTTTACATAATAAAATGTAATGTGATTTAGTGTTAAGTGAGGTTTAAAAAGTAATAAAATAAAGGATATACAACAAACTTGTTCTGGAATCAAAAGTGAAAGTTATTACAAAGAATGAAAATATTAACAGTCATTTAACTCTTTATCACCGTTATAAATGGAATAATTATTTTTCTGATGGAAGAAAATCGTTGCAACATAGGAGGCTCAAGCATGTAGAAGTTGAGGGCACTGGCGGCGATAAGAGGCCCGCCATGCGATGAGGCCCCAGCTTCGAGAAAGGGCTCTACGTTAATTTAGTTAATTTGCTAATTTCCAATAACAACACACTTGGGTATGTGGTTATAGCAATAGTGATATCACTTAAAATGGGTACCCTGTATATTATGATCAATTTTTACGCCGTCCATGCTATAGTGCGATAAATATATATTATTCGCAATATAATTTGTTTCGTGTTTCATGTATCATTGTTTTTCGAGCGGCCTAAAATATATTAATCAAGTTTAATAGGAATAATAAAGAATAATAAAAGTATGATTATATTAGCAATAGATACTACTATAGGTAATTTTACAATCCTAACACCAGGTTTTTGTACCCAGGTAATTAATGCAAATAAAGAATACGAGATTTTAGTAATAGTGAGTTTTTCTGGCAATAAAAATCGTTGATAATTTAATTTTGATGATGGCAATAAGTAGATATAACGATTAGCACCCGGATTATAAGTACAGTGTGTCCCAGATAATAATGCACTTTACAGGAATCTCGTTAATCATCGGACATACAGAAATGATCAAATTAGGGAGTTCCGCAACGTCATGTTTTCAAATTTAAAAAATTCCGAATATTCGGGCAAAACCAAATTTTTACATTTTCTGATTCCATTTGAAGAGATATGTATGACAGTTGAGGAGACCATGCCATTACAAGACTGCGAGCAGAAATATGGAAATAGCATGGTCCGACAACGTGTGTTAATGTAGTAAATACTCGGATGATTTAGATATCCGGATCATACGGACTCGGATGAACAAGATACTCGGACTAATCATTCGAATTCACGACCCGGCAACAGGAAATGTCGGCATAATTATCGAAGAACCTTTTTTTTAGGTGTCGATTGTAATTTTGCCTTAGGCCTTGTTTGGTGAGTGGCCAGAACCAACGTAATTTTTTTTTAGATGTCGACTATTAATTTTATAACTGTTAACGTAATTTACTTTTTGAGTTCGAATGCCGACGCCGAATTAATTTCGCCTCGGGTGTAATTAATTCGATTTTCGATACTCAATGTTCGGCTTCAACGATTATTTTAATTCGAATTCTTACAACGCTAACATGTGTAATACTAAATTCTTTTAGGGCTAACTATAGAGGACGAAACATTCTTTATGGTCCAAGAACAGATTGAGTTTTTGAGAGAACTTTAAGTCATAAATTCATTCCATTTTGAATTCAACCTATGCAACGCCTGACGAAAGTCCTAAAAGAATTTCGATTTCAATTTGTTGCACAGATAAGAACAAGACAGTGATACGTACTTCTTGAAAAAGGCCTAACTTTGTTTCTTACCAATATTTTCGTAGGAACCTAGCTCTCATGAAATGGTTGTCCTCCTTGGCAGATGGGACATTAGACACTCCCAGTTCCCAGCACGGGGTGTTATACAGGGTGTTATGGAAATTACTTATTATAATTAAATATGACTCCTAGGCGCTATTCTCACCAAAGCAACTGGCAACCGCAACTTCAGTTGAGTTGCTCGCTTGTTCTCACCAAAGCAACTGACAAGCAACGCAACTGCAACGTGACCGCAACTTCAGTTCAGTTGCTCTGGAATCAACGGGTTTGAAGTCTTTTGACGTGAGCAAAATGTCGTCTTCGTCAGATGAAGATATAGCCGCAACATACTTGTTCGTTAAAAGCTTTAAAAAAAAACTGAGCGACAATTTTGGGTTAACCCTTTTTATACCATAAATTTGAGACATAGTTCGTATATAGTGGCACAGGAATTAAATAATGATCCGGTTAAATTCCATAGGTTTTACCGAATGAGCCACAAAAGTTAAATATTTTGCTGTCTCGTACGCCATGACACCTCGATTGGAAGCAACTGACGACGACGACGCTGTATGCCGGGCAACTCATAAGCAACTAGTTGCGGGTTTGTTCGAGTTGCTTTAAGTCACTGGGAACACGCATATTTAAACATTAGTGCTGAGTCGTGTTGAAGTTGCGTTGCGGTTGCCAGTTGCTTTGGTGAGAACAAGGCCCTAGGGTGTCCTAGAGAAAGTCTAGATACTTTTATTTTTAAATCGAATATATAAATACTAAGGTAAAAACCCTTTTTAACCTCTGTCTGTCTGTCGCGCCGTTCCATCTGGATTCACTTAGCAACAATGTGGGTCAATAGGGTATACTAACAGCGATGTCAGGTCACACCGCGTGTCTCGCCCTTACTTGTTCGGGTTCGTTGCTTCAGTATGTTTCGAGACTCGGAGATGGAATGACCCTGTCGAGAGTTCCACGTGCTTGACGTAAACGAATTTTAAACGTTTTGGTAGTTGAAGCATTACCCGATTTTTTTTCTGTTTTGAAATAATTCATAAGAATAAACTGTGTGATATTATCTACTGTTGGTTGGTTCTGTTGCAAAACATACTTTTTGTGTCTAATTTTTTTATGGAATTTAATTATTAAACGGACTATTTTTTAAAAAAATCGAAGGTAAGAGAGTATGTACCTTAAAATTGTAGTTTTTTTTTCTAAAATGTTTGAAAAAGAAGCGATAACTCCCGTCAAAGACGTCTTGTTGTCAAAAACTGAACACGTGCGTTTACAATTCTATGTTGCAATATGACAACACAGCCTATAATGCGCTAACCTCTTTTGAGACTCGAGGCTGCCTCAATAAACTATTGATTGCGAACGTCCTCAGTAGCGGCCACGTAAATTTTAAGATTTCATATAAAGTATATTTCGCTTAATAATTCAAAGCGGCATTTAAGGTTATTTTTCTTCAATTTATTTTTATCTCAGGATTTGCCGGTTTAAATATAATAAGTCATTTCCATAACACCCTGTATATGGTTATCCAAATAAAATACAATTTTTTATAACTAAATATTATACAATATGCCCCACTAGGAAATGTCCGAGTTCTTATAAAATATTTTAAATTTTGGGATCACACTGGCAGTACTCGTATATTCATATTCTGGCGAAGCATCATAAAAAAAATATCAGAATCAATCAAATAGCCAACATCCCAAAAAATCTGCAACAAATCCATACTATTTAATATAATGTTGTCAGAAAATGAAAATCATTTGCTAAATCGGTTTGATTTCCGCTTTTAATTTAACCATGCCTCTCTCGGGGAGAAGTTTCGATTTCCTTATATAGGTACCTACTAATTTACAATTTTTAAAAAACTTTAAAAACTTACACAACTTGTTTTGATTATTTTTGCAGTATTATTTACGTTTTTCAATGCTAAAACATGATTGCCACCTAATACAAGGTATTGAAAACCAGAAATCTTACTTGTAGTGTGACATTTATTCCCGTATGACTTATTAGAGGTTTTGACATTTAGTCTTATGATTCAATATTTGCACACTGTATTGCCGATTTTGTTGCTATTTGTGCAAACAATACGAAATGCAGAAGGTGATGATTTAATTGACAGTCCTCTTTTTGACGTTAGACTCGATTCGAATCCACTACAACATACAGAAACCAATATAAAAACTGAAACAAAGGCGAATGAAGAAACTACTAAACAATCGAATTTAGATTATATAAAAAACATTTTATCTAAATTTCTTACTACCTTAAAGAGAAATAAGAGGAAGGTAAAGTTCATTGGAGTTAATAAAATTACAGGTGAGACATTTTTGTTAATGTGGGACATCTTGCATAAAGGCCTAAAAGTTCGGCCTTTCGGACTTACTTGAATGGTGGTGGTGCCGTATTGAAACTAAACCAGTAGGTTAAACTTTATGCAAATCATTTATCCAATTGCTTTAAAATAGAAGTATCACAATTTTTATACAGAGTAAAATCAAAAAAGTGGTAAATGTCTTGAAAAATTACAATCAATATTTACTACATGTTAGTTTTTCGGACTATTAAATATATCTGCACACAAAATGGTCGTCCATCTCTCGTCGACGTATCAGAAATACAAATCAGTTGCAGGGACAAAATTACCTTCCATTGAACAGGTGCCTACTTAAAGTAGTTTACTTTAACACCAGGGAGGTTACGTAAAGTCTGGAGTAAGGAGAGTGCAACATTAGTAATAGAAAATATAATACTTTGGAATAAAGCTGGATTTATAAACTTGACGCTACGATTGACGGTGCCTTTACCGCTTAAACATATTGAAATGCATAAGACCATTTATATTTACCGTTGACGGTGCAGTCTGCCGTTGACCCGCCGTCGGTGACGGCGGACATAAACCAATTTTATCTTTTCCGATTGATGTTCGTAGCAATTTCAAACAGCCAATCAAATAAGTGTGTGCTTGTCACATTGGTACAGAGAATAAAGCTTGTATTCAAACCCATGACAAGCACCACTGCATTATAAAATCGGCCGATCTGCATGCCGAAACAACTAACCCCTCCCTTAATATCTCGCTTCCAGTAAATAATATTAAAATTCGAAAGACACATCAATTTTATTGTGAAACACTATTAAAGAATATTTGCAGCCTTCGTGGTTGAAATCCTTTGGGAGCGGTAGATGTTACCCTTAAAATCTTAAATGGGAAGAGGCACATCATTTTAAAGGCCTAATATTCTAATCTAATTCCATAATTTATTATTTTTTGATTAGTAGAAATCGTATTCCAAAAATAGCCGCAAATATAACTTACCTGTACTGAGATTTATGTTTTTAGTTTATTTAAAAAACTATATTGTATCGACTCGTCTTTTAGTTGAATGATTAGGGTCCGTAGGTAGTCACTCCGCGTGACACCCTTTCGGACGGGTTTATCAGTGCATGGTTATGTACTTTAACTGTTGGTCATTTTGACGTCAAATAATCGACTGGCATCAGCTAAGAAAACTAAACATTTAGCCGTTTAGCCACTGATAAACTCGTAATGAGTAGATTTTTGAAATGCAATTTCTTGGAACCCCTACCTAGAGGGTTAAGTGACGAAAGGTGCAAATATTCTTGAAATGCATCCCCATTCACAATAAAATTGACGTATCCTCCCTATCTTCAATATTATTTACTGGAAGTGGATAATATTAAGTGTGAAAAATTTTCAAATTGACACCCTGTATAACTAACAACAGTAAGATAACTTCCATAACTACCACTTACGTTACAATGGTTTTTATGAAAATTTTATTGCCATTATAGTGTCATGTGTCAACAGGAGTGCGTCGGGCATCCATAGCGTCCTTATTTACAGTAGTAGAAAAAAAGTTTAATACAAAAGTTGTAGGATGTGGGTTGATGCATATTTTAAAAATATTTGTAAATATACAGGGTAGTCCAAAAAAGTGTGACGTCATAAAAAAAAATTTTTTAAATGACACACCCTGTATTTTTGGCACATTTAGCTTCCTTTTGGTGTTCTTTCTTATGTGCAAAAATATTTTTTTATTTGCTTCGATGTTTTAGAAGCAATAAATAAAAAAAGATTAAAATATCGTTTTGCACGCTTGGAAAGAATTAGAATACAAAACTTGTTAGATCTGTTTTGTTCCAGCTAAATAGTATGAACAGTAATGCTAGAGGTCTAATAATACACTGACAATAAACAGGTTTTTCTTATTTTATACAGGGTGTTCAAAATTTGGTTACAAAAATGGCAACTTTCAAATCAGTTTTTCTTAGTATTTTTAAATGGCACACCCTGTAGTTTATTTCATGCAGAATTTAATTACAAGCATATTTTGTTATAACGAATGTATTAAAATTCTCAATAGTTTTAGAGATATTTACCAAAAACCATAAATATCCCCATTAAACTAAAAAAGTATTGGGAAAATATCATAGACAGCCATGGAAAAACAATATGTAGGTGTTTATTTATCACTTTACAGACTTTAACAGGCACTATTGGCAATTCATTTTAACAAATATTCAAAATGTCTTCCATTTTGCTGCAAACATTTGTTTATTCTTACTTGTAAGCTCCTATCCACATCGCCCAGCATCGCTGGTGTAATTGTCGCAAATGCGTTAATAATTCTCTGCCGCATGTTCTCCTCGGTAGCTAGCCGTTCCTTATAAACTAGATCTTTACATACCCCCACAAAAAATCTAATTTGGTTAACTCGGGCGACCTCGGAGGCCATCGAACTGGCCCTCCTCTTCCAATCCAGCGATTTCCGTGCGTATTATCTAACTCTGCTCTGATCTGTTGCGCATAATGGGCTGGAGCTCCATCTTGTTGGAACCACATTTGTGCCAGCATATTTGGTGGTAAATTAGCAAGTAATACAGGTAAATAGTTTCTCAAGAATTCAAGATCAATTTGACCAGTAAGGTGTCCGTCAAAAAAATGAGGACCAATCACTCCTCTCCCCAAACATTTATGAAAGATGCGTGAATTTTCGGCGGCATAATAATGAAAATTGTGTTTGTTTACGCATCCGTTGTTGTGAAATGTCGCCTCATCAGTAAATAACACCGAAATAAAAAACGTGGATTTTCTGGAGGACGTGTTCGAGCCCACTCTTACCCTGCACTGAAAGCTATTTTCACTCGTAGCCTGGTGTAGCTGAATATGATATGCATGATAACGATGCATTTTTAAAATTCGCTGAACTGACCTTTCCCTAATTTCAACTTCTTCTCCCACGCGTGCCTGACTTATGTTTGGATTTTCAGTAACTCCTAACAAAACTGCTAGTTGATTTTCCTCATTTGTAGCCGGTTTTGTTCTTTCTTCCTTTTTATAGTCCACACTCCCTGTCTCGATAAAACGCTCGAGCAATCTAATAAAGCTTAGGGGATCTGGATGACGCATTTCCGGAAACTTATAGTCGCATAAACTCTACTGGCTAGTAAACAATTTTTGTCACAACATTGTGACATTTTTAAAAAACTAATACTCCCGAACAGAACTAAATGAGATAAAAAAATTATTACAAGGAACTAGAAATGTCAAAATCATTACAAAACAAATTTCTAAAGGTTTTATTTAACTACAACAGACTTACCAGTACAGACGACGTGTATCGGGGGCTGGGGTGTGACTGACTGAATGAGCTGCTAAGACTTGAACAGTGTAAATTAATTCATAAAGCGGTGAATAAAAAGCAAAAGTGTAATACTAGTTTGGTTTATTCAAGTAACATTCACAATCATGAAACTAGAGGACGATACAATATATATCAATCTGCTACAAGAACAAATATAGGCCTTAATAACCCCATTGTATGTGCTTCAAAAATTTACAATAACCTTCCAAAGACAATCAAAGATATAAAATCAATTAATTTATTTGTAAAAAAGTTAATGGGACTAATCAAAGTTTAATTGCCAGATCATAATCAATGTAGACATTTTTTGTGATCTAGTTTGATGAACTGATAAGGGAGTCCATTATCTAGATTTGAGTAAAGTGCAAAATGTTTTTCTCGATGCCAGTGTTTCAAACACTGATTAGAGATTATTAAATGTATATTTATGTAGTTATGTAAACTGAAATAAAATTTGTTTGTTCTACTGTTGTAAATAAGGACGCTATGAATGCCCGACGAACTAATGCAGGACCCGGTAGATAATTAATATAGGGACGCGCCCAGTACCTTCGGCGCCGTCGTGCAAGGTACTGATTTTGTACTAAAAAAAGATAGTTGCTGTTATATGGGAGCTCGTACAAATTGAGCATCTAAAAAAAAGTCTCACGCCGCCCCTGCTTGCGACAGTTAATGCCTTGGCGCCTCCCTGAATTAATACATATTTTGTATTTGCTCTCTTTTTATAATTATTACGTATTGAAGTACCTATATGACAATAAACAGAAATATACTATCAAGTCATAAAATTGAGAAAATCATTCGGTAAAGTTGTTAATCTGCTCCGAATCCCTCCTAGCTGAATTGTCAAATTAGGTAGTATCATAGAAATAAGTAAACCTAGAATGACCACCAAGCCAAAAAATGGGCTATCGTTACGTGCCGTTAAAGGTTGTTTTAGGAATAATTTCTCAGTGTCGGTGGCGTGGTCTGATGAAAATGCCAATGCCTAAGAATAAATGAAGTCCACATCGTTAAATGGCAGTAAACAGTATAGGTTTATTTAGTATATGGTAGTATTAAAGATTGGCCCATTGTGATTATGGCTGTTAAAGCTTTCATTGATAACCGTACGTTCTAACTTTATTAAAGCTAGAGATAAACGTAAAGAAAATTCAGCAAATAAATCAAAATGGCATAAATGGACTGATTGGTCGACGTGTAGTGTGACGTGTGGAAAAGGTAGAGTGATCCGATGGCGACATTGTCTAGAAAATTGCGATGGAATAGAAACTGAAATGGAAGAAATTGCGTGTCAGTTACCGGAGTGTCCACGCAAACTTTTTGGGATGTTAAAATTACACAAGTAGATTTTTTTAGACGTAGGTATTTTACAAACTATCAATATATATGTTAATAAATAGAGTTTACTAGTAATATTTTGTTTGTCTTTTAAAAAATTATCAGTATAAAAGTGGTATTTTATTTCACCGTTTCAGGATTCTTGCTTCTCCCAATACTATTGCAATCGTTCAGGCCTGGCTAATGAACTAAATATGTATATCGTTTTTACTCAATAATATGCAAGGTATTAACCTTAAAGATATACATGGTGTTATGGAATTGCCTTAATATATTTCACCCCGCAAATCATGAGATGAAAACATATTTCATAAAAATAAATTCCAAAAGAGTATTTTTAAATTCCTAATAACGTCAAGTACACTGAACAGAGCTGAGACTTTTGGGTGTGTTATTTGACAGTGACAGATAGGTTTTATAATAAGAAATTCTAGTGATTTTTTAAATTGTCATTGGTACACTGAAAATACTTTTTTATGATGCATTTATAAGATCAAAATTGGAGCACGCCTAGGTTGTATGGTCTCCATATTATCAGGTGCACCCAAATCGCATCGAGAAGGTCCAACGACGTTTCCTAAAGTTCCTGAGTTTTAAAATTGATGGTCAGTATCCTGAGATAGGCATTCCAGATGATGTTCTATTGCGCAGGCATTCGTTGTGCTCCTTAGAGGATCGACGTACCATTGCTCAACTTAAATATTTGCATAACATCTTGCATAATAGAGTGGAATGCACAGTGATATATTGAGACACCTGCAATTTCTCGTTCCTATAACACGTCATTCCCAGACTTTTTATATACCAACAGCGCGTACCAATATCTGTAAATATTCCCCCATTTATCGATTGTGCAATACTTACAATCTGCACCAACATAAATTTGACATTTTCAGCTGTAGCCTATCCAGTATAAGATTAAATTATTGTTTTCTTTAGGCATCTAATTATATATAAATATAAAATTGGAAAATTTTCGCTCGCTTAAGAGATACGGGGGAAAATCAACAAATTGACAATTTCTAAATTACCCTATATTTTCTTAGTTAAAAGAGATACAGAAAAATGTTTAATACAGAACTTTATTTATAATGATTGTTGAATAATCTGCCGTTTTCAGAATAAGTATACGGGGTCAGGTAAGAAAGTTATCGGACATAACCTCATTTTTTAACTCTAGCATAACTAATAGCATTTTAAACTCTCTTTTCAAATTTATAACACACCATGGATGATAGATATCATCAAATTTTTCAAAATATTGATAAGTATTTTATAAGTTTTTTTTTTTGCACAAATGAATATGTAAAAAATGAAATTGACATTAATGTTAATAACAACTAGAATGTCAACATAGTTGTCTCTAGGATATTAGTTTTTGTTTCATGGCCTATTTTGGTTTAAAGTAGGTAATAAAGTTTAATGAATCGCCTAGGAAACCAATATCATCCATGGTGTGTTATACAGGGTGTTATGGAAATGACGTATTATATTTAAACCGGCAATTCCCGAGATGAAAATAAATTGAAGGAAAATAACCATAAATGGCGCATTGAATTATTAAGCGAAATATACACTTTATATGAACTCTCAAAATTTACGTGGCCGCTCCTGAGGCCCTTCGCAATCAATATTTTATTGAGGCAGTCTCCAGGTTCAAAAGAGGTTAGCGCATTATAGGGGATGTTGTAATATTGCAGCACATAATTCTAAACGCACGTGTTCAGTTTTTGACAACAAGACGTCTTTGACGCGAGCTATCACTTCTTTTCAAACTTTTTAGAAACAAAGAAACTACAATTTTAAGGTACATACTCTCTTACCTTCGATCTTATTTTAAAATAATCCGTTTTATAATTAAATTCCATAAAAAAATAAAACACGAACAGTCTGTTTTTCAACAGAACCAACAATAGATAATATCACACAAATTTGAAATCACAACACCACGTTTATTAATTATTATTATGAATTATTTCAGAACAAAAAAAAATCGGGCAATACAACTAACAAAACGTTTAAAATTCGTATACGTCAAGCACTTGGAACCATCGTCGTCGTGGAACCAACGTCGTTCCACTCCCGAATCTCGAAACATACTGAAGTATGAAGCGACGCGCGGCCGGTATTCAAGCTACGGCGAGACACGCGGTGTGATCTGTCAACACCGTTAGTATACTCTAGTGACCCACATTGTTGCTAAGTGAATCCAGATAAAACGGGGCGACAGTATGTGGGTAAAAAGGGGTTTTACCTTAATATTTAGATATTCGATTTAAAAAAAAAAAAGTATGTAGACTTTCTCTAGGACACCCAAGGAGTCACCCATTTAAATATAATAAGTCTATTCCATAACACCCTGTATATTTGAAAGGAGAATTTAAAATAGTATATTTTTAGATTAAAATTTTAAAAAAATGAGGATAGGTTCGATAACTTTTTTACCTGACCCCGTATACTTATTCTGAAAACGGCAGATTATTCAACAATCAATATAAAGAAACTTCTGTATAAAACATTTTTCCATATCTCTTTTAACTAAGAAAATATAGGGTCATTTTGAAATTGTCAATTTTTTGATTTTCCCCCGTATCTCTTAAACGAGCGAAAATTTTCAAATTTTGAGTTTATCATTTTAAATTTGGCACAAAAAGAGTAGGTACATGACACCTACATTACTTTTTTGATAGCACTGACAGTTACGGAGATACCCTATAAAAGTATCGAAAATGGGACACCCTGTACATATACAGGGTCCGCAAACGAAGCGTGGACGGAAGATTAAATCGTTATCGAAGAATCAACAATACTGAAACAGCTTGAGATATTGGATTAAAAGCGACATGTTTTAAAAATATTTTACATTATACAGGGTGGCCCAAAAAAGTGTGACAGCATAAAGTTATATTTTTTGAAATGGGACTCCCAGTATTTTATTGCATATTTAGGTTCGTATTACTATCGTTTATAAGTGCCTCAAGTTTTATTTAATTTGGTTCTGTAGTTTCGGAGAAATAAATTAAAAACTAAAAAAAAAAGTTTTGCAGTCCTGAATAAAAAAATCAAAAAAACAATCCAGAACTATTTTTTTAACCTCGGCATTTAGTGAAATTTATGACAAGAGGTCTAGAGATACTATGAATGTAATTGCGTTTATTTATTTTATACAGGGTGTTCATAATAAGCTTTCAAAAACCCCACATTTTAAAATAATTTTTCGCAAGTTTTTCAAATGGATCACCCTGTATATTATTTGGCTATTTGACGTAGAAGTCATAGACAATTTTTTTTTGTAATACAAGCATATAAGTTATATCCAGCCGTTTTCGAAATAATTATAAATATCATAAATTATGTTGTTTAAATAGAGTTTTTATTGGGAAATTTTCTTATAGGCGACTAGACTAATAATTGTAAACTAAAGTAAATGTTCAAAATAGCTTCCTTTTACTCTTAGAGTTTACCGTATTTTAGTTATTTCGATATAAATTTTAATAGCATACATTTTTGCTACTTTTATTATTTAATTTTATTTTTTATTCTTAATCGAGTTGCCATGATTTCTTTTTGTTTAGATTGTCACTATGACAGCCAAATAAAATTATTTACATTTGTTAAGTTGTCGAAATTAAGTACTAACTTACACAAAATGTCGAATTTTACAACTTTAGAAATGGTAAATATGATTTTTATACTGGGTGAATGTGCAAGAAATTGCCTCCTTGCGAGCCGAGTGTATGCTGAAAGATATACAGATATTGAGAGAAAGCCGAGAAACCTTCGAGAAGTTGTTGCAAAGATTTGTAGCAACAGGAAGTACTGCGTACACAAAAAGGATGATAATCAATAAACCCGTTATTAATGAAGAAAATGAATTAAGAGTTCTGTTGGCAGTAGAGGAAAATCATTAAATTAAGTAAAAGGAAGCTATTTTGAACATTTACTTTAGTTTACAATTATTAGTCTAGTCGCCTATAATAAAATTTCCCAATAAGAACTCTATTTAAACAACATAATTTATGATATTTACAATTATTTCGAAAATGGCTGGATATAATTATATGCTTGTATTACAAAAAAAAGTCTATGAATTCTACGTCAAATAGCCAAATAATATACAGTGTGTTCCATTTGAAAAACTTGAGAAAAATTATTTTAAAATGTGGGGTTTTTGAAAGCTTATTATGAACACCCTGTATAAAATAAATAAACGCAATTACATTCATAGTATCTCTAGACCTCTTGTCATAATTTTCACGCAATTCCGAGGTTAAAAAAATAGTTCTGGATTATTTTTTTTGATTTTTTTATTCAGGACTGCAAAACTTTTTTTAGTTTTTAATTTATTTCTCCGAAACTACAAAACCAAATTAAATAAAATTTGAGGTACTTATAAACGATAGTAATACGAACCTAAATATGCAATAAAATACTGGGTGTCCCATTTAAAAAAATATAACTTTATGCTGTCACACTTTTTTGGGCCACCCTGTATAATGTAAAATATTTTTAAAACATGCCGCTTTTAATCCAATATCTCAAGCTGTTTCAGTATTGTTGATAAGTTCTTCGATAACGATTTAATCTTCCGTCCACGCTTCGCTTGCGAACCCTGTATATTAATATAATACCTTAATATTTCTTTCTATCAAGTATTTTTTTTATTGTTATGATTACTTATTTTATATTGTATATCTGTGATTAATGGTTAATGGTTAATTGGTTAATTTGTAACTGTGAAATGGTATAAAATAAAATAAAGTAAAAACGTAAAAAATGTGTAGAAAATTTAAAAATAATGTCTGTAATGTATCAACGAAAAATACAAATGGCGAATTTGAAGCCAAGCTTTGTTCGAGTTTTGTTTGGCAACAAGAGAGCTTTTACTGTGGTAAATTGCCATGCCGCGGTTATAGGTTCATAACTCTTAAAGTGTCGAGAGTTGAAATTTCTTCGTCTATTAATTAAACAAAAAAGCCGCACAACTTATTGAAAGTTATATGAAATTTAAAGTATTGCGGCCTAAATAAAATACGAACCTCACATTGTGAAGTAGTAACCAATGTCATCTTTTTTACTAGCCCTCTGACACTACATCACATATTCTCAATTTTTCGTTGGTTCGGTAATTTCCTGGTCCATCGTTCACGTTTTTTAAATTTCTAAAATATTCATTGATTTTCGAACCACGTATTCCCATTGTATTACTTTACTTCTTTTATATTTTTACTGTTTATCTCGATTTTAATTAGTGAATCAATGTTCGAATTTTTCAGAAACTTTTATTTGACTGAACCTGACATGGTCAGACGCGTCTCTTGTATACAAATTTAGTCGGACATACTTCTTCCGACCTGGCGGCGATATGGTCAACTTTTGCAGCGTTTGATCGCAGAGTGGTCGGCGTTGGCGATCAAACGCAGCAGTTAACGTTTATTGTTGAGCGTGTAACGTAAAAAATGTAAAATTTTATTGAAAGTGTTAAAACACTACATTTTATTTGATTTGTCACATCCTGACTAGGTATATAATATGTAGGTAATTTGCCTGTTTTTTGTTAATTTCATGTACCAAATATTCTTTCCTGCTTTTTTCAATATGATTAATATATTATAGCTCTACTTTCCTTCGCATTTTATTATTGTGGTCTTCTTCGTCCAATAATACAGCAAAAATCAGTTCTATCAAACTACACTATTTATTTTTAAATCTCTGATGCGATTGTATCGCAATCGCGTAGATGTGTCCAGAGCTGTCACAATTAGTGGGATTTAAATATTTTTTTGGGTTAAATATATTTTTTGATTTAAATTCTTTGATTCTAAATCGTTTTTCTGAAAATGATTTCCGATTTAAATCTTTTAGAAAAGGAATCTTAAAACTATTTAAATCCTTAAAAAATGATTTAAATATTCTTGAAAAGATTTAAATCTTTAATTTCATCAACAGATTTAAATCTTTATGAAATGATTTGAATACTGAAAACTATGTCATACATAAAGCAACAGATCAAAGGGAAGTTGAAGATTTTTTGAATTAAACGCCGAGTCTGATGCGAAATGTCTACGGAAAATGAATCACAGATTGTTCCTCACGAAGTTGAATTACAATTTCTTCATTATCTGCAAGATTCCTCCAATGCTTTGACCATCTTCAACTAGTATACTTCTTTAAAGAAAATGTTTCTAAAATTACCGTCTTCAGCTTCCATAAAACGCATGTTTTCCTACGCTATAAATTCTCCACGTCGGCATGCGTTGAGCCTGACCGACATAAACTTTGAACACCTCTTGTTCTCTTAAAATCAAGTGACATTTAAGTTATGTTCCAAAATTTCATGGTGTTCAAGATTTTGTATCAATATCTAATAAGTTTTTGTACATTTTTTTGACATTTTCTAATAAATATTTTTTTAACACGGTCCTACACTTTTTTGTCCATACTAGTATAACAGAACCGTCAAACGATTTAAATTATCTTACATAATTTAAATACTTCCTGATTTAAAGAATCCTAACATGATAATATAAATAGGTAGTACTAGATTTAAAGTTCTAAAAAAATTAATAAATCTTATAAAAAGATTTAATTAAATCCTTCCTAAAATGAATTAACATGTAAAAAAGATAATATGAAGGATATGTCATTTAAATCTTTTCTTACATACAAAACGATCTTTGATTTAAATTATTTGTGAAATCCTGTGATCGTGATCGCGAACGCCATCGTGGTCGCCGTCGCGTATATGTGTTCCACGCTTAAAATGTTTTTTTTTGAAAACAAATTTTTATTTCAATTTACATAACTACATAAATATACATTTAATAATCTCTAATCAGTGTTTGAAACACTGGCCTCGAGAATAACATTTTGCACTTTATTTAAATCTAGATAATGGATTCTTTTAGCAGTTCATCATTAAAGTCGATTACAAAAAATGTCTACATTGATTATGATATGGCAATTATACTTTGATTAGTCCCTTTAACTTTCTTACAAATAAGTTAATTGATTGTATATCTTTGATTGTCTTTGGAAGGTTATTGTAAATTTTTGAAGCACATACAATGGGGTTATTAAGGCCTATATTCGTTCTTGTAGCAGATTGATATATATTGTATCGTCCTCTAGTTTCATGATTGTGAATGTTACTTGAACAAACCAAACTAGTATTACACTTTTGCTTTTTATTCACCGCTTTATGAATTAATTTACACTGTTCAAGTCTTAGCAGCTCATTCAGTCTGTCACACCCCAGCCCCCGATACACGTCGTCAGTACTGGCAAGTCTGTTGTAGTTAAATAAAACCTTTAGAAATTTGTTTTGTAATGTTTTTGCTATTTTAAAGGTAGTTTTTCCACATGTGCCCCATACCGGCAGCAAATACCTCAAGCGCGACACAAAGAAGGCGTTGTATACATTTTGTTTTGATTTTTTTGTAAGATAGTCCCTACATTTGTATAGTAGTGTTATAATTGGTAAAACTTTACTCACAATATTATTTACATGTTGACGCCAGTTCAAATTATTATCTATAATTAGACCCAAATATTTTATTTTTGATACCTGTTCAATTGGTTGATTATTAATTTTTAATTCAATGTCATTCACTTTTTTATTTTTTTGTTTAAACAACATATATTTAGTCTTCTCACAGTTGATTTTTAGTTTGTTTGACAGCAGCCATTCCTCATAGCGCTCAAGATCAGCGTTGACGACGTCACTGAGCTCTTCTTCATGTTCTCCGGTGTATACCAACACTGTGTCGTCGGCAAACGTAAAATAGCGTGCATTAAGTCCTGCATATTTTAAATTTAATACGTAGAGTGAGTACATCAACGGACCAAGAACTGAACCCTGTGGCACTCCATATTCACTAGTACATTCCTCGCTGAAGTTATCACCCAATTTCACGTATTGCTTCCTTCCAGTCAGGTATGATTCAATCAACTTGTTTATATTTCCCCTAAATCCCATCTGCTTCAATTTTTTCAGTAGTATATCATGGCTGACAACATCAAACGCCTTACGTAAATCCACAAAAACTACTGCCACTAATTTACCTCTATCCAACGCATTTGAAATGTAGCTCACAAAGTCCACCGTTGCACTCAGTGTGCTACTATTCTGCATAAAGCCATACTGGAACTCATCAGTTGGTATGTTATCATTTATGAATGATGTCATTCTCTTTTTGATAATTTTCTCAATAATCTTTGAGAAAACACTTATGACTGATATAGGTCGATAATTTCCCATACAGTCCCTTTCACCTGACTTAAAGATAGGGCTTATTTTGTTTATTTTCAATTCATCAGGAAATATCCCACTGGAGAGGACGTTATTTATTAATTTTGTTAATATCGGAACAAGGCTGGTACGCAGATTAAGTACATCTGTTACTGTTATTTGGTCATGGCCTGGAGCTGAATTCCTTTTTAAGGCCAGTAATATTTGGTCTATTTCCTGTTCATTTGTTGACTGAATGGTGGAATTTTTTTCTGACTCAAAGTCTCTAAATTGCATTTGGTTTCCTTTTAATCTTACTTCTTCCTCTATATCTTCAACAATCGATTTTCCTACCAGTGCAAAGTGTTCATTTAATCTATTCACTATATCCTTAGGGGTTTCTATTTTCTCTTGCCCCATCCTCAGGTGGTTAATTTTTGTTTCATTGGTGATTTCTTTAAAAAATTTATTGATAAATTTCCATTGTTTTTTCTTATTATTTCCAGTTCTATTCCAGTTATTTCTAAAATATTGGTTCTTTAAAGTTTTTATTTTGTTGTTTATTTGGTTTTTTAGTTTTTTAAATTCACTATCTGCTCTCATATCTTGTAGATTTTTTGTTTTCATTTTATATAACTTGTCTCGCTGCTTCATCATTCCAAGTATTTCCTGATTAATCCAACCATTATTTCCCCTATAACTGATTTCTTTTACTGACTCTGATTGACTTTTACACCTTGCTATTAAATTCGTCAGGTCGCTAAACGTTAATATATCGGTTGTCTTAATTTCCTGCTCAAAAATTGTCTGGAATTGTTTATAGTTTATAACCTTTGTTTCATGATTTGTTTTGGCAAGTTGTGGTCTTACTGTATTTTTCACGTCTATCCATAAACTCTCATGGTCCGAAAGTGAATTTGGTTCAACCCTGACAGTACACTTATTAGTGTTATAGTCTGATATTACGTGGTCGATGATGCTTCTGCTATTTGTAGTAATTCTAGTTGCACAATCATCTGCGATTATATTATTTATCTTAAAGTTATTTAAAGTAAGCATATTTTTATAGTCTGTCACCACACTTGACTTATTGTTTAACAAATCTATATTAAAGTCCCCAATCAGTACATGTCTTTTTGGATGTTTGAGTAGAATAGTTTCTAGGTACTGCATGAACTTTGTAGTTTTATAGGATGGCGGTTTATATATAACACTAACTTTTTGATTTTGTTCGCCTACACTTACACATATCCAATTTACTGTCTCATTTGGTGTTGATTTTTCAATTTCACAGAACTTGATTGATTTTTTTAAATATATTGATGTTCCTCCCCCTCTGCTTAGCCTGCATGTATGTACCGCCCTATAATTATCTATACTATATACAAATGCTTCTTTCTCATCTAACCATGTCTCAGCCAAAAGCAACATATCACAATCATTATTGGCAACAAATCCCTGAATATCGTCCAATTTGTTTCTCATACTTTGAATATTCATGTAAGCTATCTTTAGGTTATTCTGAGGCTGACTTAGTTTTTTAGTTGTTCTTCCTCCTCTATGAGGAGTATTTTCGAGTTATCATCTTTCCTTAATAGAATATTTCCATTTCCAATCCACAAATATTTATATTCATGTTCCATCTTAAATTGTTTTGCTGCTTTAAAAAGTTCCAAGTTAGCTTTTGTCAAGTCGTGGTTCAAGAAAATCTTATTATTTACATTGTATCCTAAAGCTGATGTGTTCAGTCTCAATTTTTCTTTTGATTTTAGTAATTTTATTTTCGTGCTTTCCTCCTCAAATATAACCTTGATTGGACTAGATCTCGTAGGTTCTTGTGTTTTTCCTATGCGGAAAGCAGTGAAGCCCCCAGTTATAGGGATTGTGAGGGTATTTCCAATTCTCTTAACAATCTCTTCCATATTTTCCCCCTGTTTATAGGGAACGCCTTGTATAATAATATTGCTCTTAAGTTCCTTTTGTTCATTTTTGTTCAACTGCTTTTTAATACTCTTCAATTCAATCTTCAATTTTTCATTGATTTTTACTTGTTCATCGTATCTTCTAATTAGAGAATTATACTTTCTATCCATCTCCTGTAGTTTAGCCATTACATCATCAATTGTGTAATTGCTCTGCTTTGTTTGGGTAAGACTTTGAGCAGGTTTCAGTTTGCTCTTTTTATCATCGTTCTTGCATGGTTCACAGAACCAAGGATCTTTTGATTTCCCCATCTGTACATACGTTTTTCGTGACATAGATGTGCATTCTCTATGTTTCCAAAACTCACACTTATCACATTGTAAGCCTTCTTGGGTATCCTCCACCAATTCATCACATATGCTGCATATCTCTTTTTCTTCGGACATGTTGGCAACACTGTGCGCCAATCCTCGAGGATTAGGAGTCCAGCGGCAACGCCGACTAATTATTTTTCTGTGATCAAGGTAAACAACACGTTTTCACTACAGTTTTTCGCAGGAAAAAACACTGCCTTTATTTGCACATGGGCATCTTTCCCCAGTCCACACTCTGATGATGTTTTTTTCTTTAATTTTTACGATTTTTCACTAAATTTTACTATTCTTTTTTACACTGTCAATAAAACCGTCGTGCATAGTTGCAAGCTCTTACTTTACCTTACTTACCTATATGTAATTTCCTGTATAACCCGAAGTGTATTCTTGGCGATTCCAGAAGGATGTAAAAGGTCGAACAAGTAAGTAGGATATCCAGTGGCAAAAGACTGATTCGCCTTTTACAAATCCATGCACTATAGTGCTTAATAAATAATAAACGCTATCGTGGAACAAACATGTTTCGTAATAACATTATAATAATATTAATAATTTTTTGTTAATAAATTACACAACCTTATTCAGATTATTTTTCGTTTTTAGCCGGTTTCAATTACAAAAAAGTTATGCTCTAGGTGAGGCTCGAACTCACAACCCCGGCATCGCTCACGACTACTGTCTTATAAGTACCGTGCGCTAACCAATTGCGCCACTAGAGCTTGTTAGTCTGGGCTCCAATAGCGCCTTATGAGGTAAGGCCGATTTGAAATGTTTTCCAATGGGTATAAAATTTACAGGCAGTTGCCTATGTTGTTTAATAAAGAAAATTGTAAATAATTTGTCGTACCTTCAATTTTATGGACAAAACACACTTATTTAAACGGTTTTAATTGAAAATATCAGTAAATAATTATGAAACTTCACGAAAATTGCTTCTTGAAAGTGGAGCTCCCGTAAAAAGTCGGAGGTGTTCGGTTACACAGCTGATTATCGACATTTGACATCATGGATTTGCAAACGTCAACAAAGAATCTGCTGTCCTGTCAGAAATGACGCAACGAAAACAATACCATCTTTGCTAATTTTTAGCAAAATCAGAAATATATGATATTTAAAGGCATTTCATAAGAAGGGGCGCGATTGTACTATTGTTTGTTATCTCTAAATTACTGTCAGTTGCTATCGATATTTAAATAGAATGCGTAAAAATGAGCTGGTTTGACGCGGGTGCCCTAGCGAATATCGCCAAATCGGCCCTAAAAGAGGCCCAAAAAACCATAGATAAGGCCCTTGACATCAAAGAAGAAACAGAAGGTAGTGTCCCTGTAAATACACCAATTGATACCAATTCTGATGATTTTTTTGGAACATGGAACATTCAGTCGAAAAATATTGGTAATTCCAGAAAGGAGTCTCCTAATGAAAGCTTAAAAGATAATAAGATGAATTCAAGTATTTGGGGTAGTTTTACAGGTAATATATTATCCATAGCAGATATGTTAAATCAAAAAGATATCGAAGATTGAGTAATTTTTGTACAAAGTAGAGGTCAGAGGTCCACTTATGAACTTTTACATTTAGTTCAGTTGCGCTGCGCTCGGAGTTAGAGTTCGCTGACAATTTCTGGTTTATAAACTAGAACTGACTTGAACGAACCACCGCAGAGAAATGGTCTGGTATGTTTCCATTTGTTCAAATCGAATGGCAGAACTAAACTCAACTTTGCGCAACTGAACTGAACTGCAGCGGCATAGTTTATAAATGCCATTTAGAACTCTCGTGATGGATCATCTAGAATAAACTGAAAAGGCACAGTAACCTGTGGATTTTTTGTAGATATTCCACTAACTTTTTTTCTTAATATGGTCCTTTTTTATGCCAAATTTCTTGTAAGCAGTCAAAACGGGCATTCCATCTGAATGAAACTTTTGCAGAAGAATATTGAAATTTTTTCTCTTTTTCAATTTTTCTTTCACAAATAGGATGCGGCAAGTTTACCTGAAACGGAAAAAAAACAAACAAATGAACTTGCTGCTATAGTGGCTAAAAGTAGTTTTAGCTGTTTTTGGCCACCTACATGGCAATAAGTAGCTAAAGCACAAATTTTGTGATTCACTAATTGCCATTTCATTAAAATAAACAAAATTTTCATTGAGACAGCAACTAATATAACTAAATACTTAATTATTTAAGGGTTTGTTGCACATAAAATGCAATTTATATTTAAAGGCAAAAAAATATATGTTTTTGATTAAAGTACTTTTAATCTAAAAATGTGCCAGCATCGTGCCATGTCAATGGTTACAGGTAATTTGATAGGTTAAAACCCAGACAGTTGATAGCATACGTCTCGCGAGACACCCGATGGGCCATCGGGCGTGTTCGTTGATATCCGATATTTGATGGATGTACCAACCCAGTTGCGTAGTGAGAGAAAGGGCAATAGTTATTGTATTGTGTTTTATAAAGTTTTATAAATAAGTGTTCATTATGTCATGTTTTAGGGCGTTATTTTAAAATTTTGAACTTTCTGTGAACTTCTCAGACACACCCGTGAAGTGATTGCAAATCTTTATAGAGTATGTGAAGAGGAATCACAAATCAATATTCATATGTAAAGCTAGAAAGGGACATTAATATAACCAAAACTGAAAAATCAACATTAACAAATTAATCATGTAGCTGATTTTTTCCATGTTGAAAAATTTATATAAAAGTATTTTTTTAAACCTTGAAAAAAAAATTGTTACCTATCTTCAGACATAAAATGCAATTAGTAAAGAATTTCCTATATTTATTACATTATTTAAAATAATAATAGCACGCCCATGACTAGACCATGTTTTAAACAATATTGCTTCCCCTTACCGATACGTCGGAGACACAGATCCACTTGTCGACCTGTACTTACCAAAATTTTTTTTTTTAATTCCTATGTTTTATTAAAGGTTGTTATTTTAGTTTAGGACACTAATATTGAATCTGAAAATTAAAATTACAAATTAAATCACGATTTTGCGGGATGATGATTATTTTCATCAAGGACAACACACTTCAAGGTAATCTTATGCCTTCTCCTCCATTTTTGTAGCCATGCATCCAAAGGCGATGATATTACAATGTGATCGCTTCTAGCACAAACTACTCTAAATAAGTCTTGTCAATCTTGGCAAGTACATCTTGGTAAAAATGTAAACCATTTACTTGCAAGAATATAAAATTAAGATGAAGGAAGTGTCATGGTATATAAAAATAATGCCACCGTGAAATCACAACTGGATAAGATTTGAATATTTTGGTGGATTAAATTAGACATCTTGAAAAAATTATTTAATACTATACTTCAGTAAATAATTTATTCATGTAAATATTTGAAATATTTGCGAGGATTAATAAATATGGATAGTTGACTAAATAATTAACTACCTATTATGATGATACTATATTTTGAGTGTAGTCAAATTTAAGAAATTTATATTGAGCTCCTTCAGCCTATGTTGTGTGTAATAGGCTCCTAAACTTGCCCTAAGATATCAACAATATACAGTGTGCCCGAAAAAGTATACAACATGGTTGGTTGGTTGGTTGGTTAAAGGCGGGGGTCGGTTTAAAAGCCCGAACTTCACATCACTGCAGCCTTTCGGCTTATTGTGTACCCCGATCTTGTTAGAAGATGTTTGTTCCTTCTATGAGGTCCAGTAACCTTCTACCAAGCTTGTCATGTGGGAGGTTGTCACCACGTTGTATGTTCCAGAAGATACAGCATAGAACTCGGAACATTTTTTTCTTGATAAAAGTTGGTCCATGCATTAAAACAGTAAACTCATATTTGATATTTCACATGCGGTTAATAGTAAAAAAGCGAACCCCTTTTTTTTCGAAATTGCCTTAAGAGAAAAGTACCTTAATTATTAAAAATAGAGCAAAATTGTATATGGAAATAAAATTGCAAATTAAAAACTTATTCCAAATACGAAATTTGAGTTATGTATCTCAATTTTTAATTTTTTCCCCTAAACATACTGGTCGATCTTTTGCAATTTTAATATATTTATCAAATAACTTAGACATGGGTTTATAATAAAAATGTATTAAGATGAGGATCCCATACAATTCCAAATTATCAATCAGAGCCATCTATGTTGCATCAAATTAATTTAAAAATATGCCGCTTTTTGGCAGGTTAGAAAGAGACGAGAATCATCAGCTGATCAATATTTGTTTTCGTGATGTTTTAGCCGTTAATAATAAGTTTTTTAGTTAATTTATTAATATTTAGATTGTCTGACATGTCGATTGGGGTATCAACAAGTTTCAGGAAGATCTGTGACAAAAATTTGAAAGTTGTTTATATTTGAAACCGTTATTGTTATTCTTATAACATTATATTTTTTATGCAACTTTTTCATAGCGTTTTCCAATCCTTTAACTTTACGATTCGAGTTTTAGATTAGAACAAAACTAAGCATATTTGGCTAAACTTTCGCATACAATAGTACCTGCTTGGCAACCTGCGATTAAACGCAGCACTTGCAAACCTTTTAAAACTTTTCAACGATACGAGTTGGTTTAGATATCAACGTTTTACACGCATATTTAAACACATTTTACCCAACTTGTCTTCTGATCCAAACTATGATAGAATCCAACTCTATTCATACTACGGAAATAACTAATCGTTTTCAGGCCCTACTCTTTAAAATAGCAAAATACCTGTTTTATATGCATCTTTTAAAGTAGGTTTTTTGGACTTGGCTTACTGGGTGAAAATGACAAATACATTATTAGGTATTTCCCATAGTATGATAATGTTACATTCTTATTTTAACTTGAGGAATGTGACCCAAAGAATATTTTTCAATGGATTACTTGTGGGTTTATGACATTACCGAAAGTAAGTTCAGAAGTGCATTTAGTAACGAGTATTTCTCACATTTCTTTCAAGTTTCTTTAACAACTGAGTGAAAAACATGAACCGAATGAATGAATATACTTTACCCTTTGGACTAATTGGCTTATGAAATTTAGTTAAAAATAAACAAATGTTTTGTTGCGATCCTGTTCCTTTAATGGATTGATAAAATATCTTGGGCTCCAAAAAAATAAATCCTTTTATTGCAAGTTAAGTGAGAAAGGGAAAACGGACGATTAATATGTAAAATTGCTTTTTATCTGGTACTATTCAAGACGCTGAATATGCACAGGGGTTATGTTACATGTATATATCTTCAATATTGTTCAATTATTTTCTGTAGATAAACGGAATGATCTATGGCCAAATATGCTGCAGTTAATTCGGTAAATGGATTAACAATGGGAATTATTTACTTCATTTGTTTTTGTGTCATCTTTCTCTAGGTATAATTACGAAAAAATTTCCAAACAAAACAAATTGTTAATATCCTGAAGGGTATATTAAATAAAAACTAAAAGTTTAAGGGCTCTGCCAGTTTTATATTCTATACAAGGTGTTTCTTAATAACATGCTATTTTAAGGAGGTTATTTTTGAGGCCAATTATCAGAAAAAAACTTCATATGAATATATGTCCTAAACGTGTGTACCAAATTTCACAAAAGTATCTAGACCAGTATTACAGATATTAATAGGAAATTAGATTTTTGAAAATCTTTATCAAAAGTTAAGACGTTTTGGACATATGCTCATATGAAGTTTTTTTCTGAAAATTGACCCCAATAATAACGTCAGATATTAGCATGTTATTAAAAAGCACCCTGTATAATCAGTAAATATAAACTCCTTATTGTCGAACCAAAATTCCTAAATACTCAATATTATTTACACTATAAGTTGGTTGATAACCAAATTCTAAATGCAAAAGTGTCAAATTTATGGCCTCGCGCATGTAAACAAAGCTAATCGTCAGATGTCATGCGCAATGCCGACTGACAAACTATTGATCTTAACCGGCGAACATGACCGTATTTTCCCCTTAATGAAAATGATTACACGGCAATATTTTGGCACATCAGGCAGGATCTTCTTTACTGGACAATAAACAATATATATTTTCGCATAAAACAAGGCCTTGTGGAAAAGCCACTTTTAGAATTAATTTTGATATCTATTGTCCACGCATCGTTAGATTCTTAATATCGTTACATCCCTACGACTGATTTCGGTTCTGGACGGCCGTCGTTGGTTCACGTCGTTGGTTGGCAACCCAACCGGCACCAATACCGGCGGGGTTGCCTATATGACGGCGACAACATTGGGCGCAAACGACGAGCGACCTTTAAAAATATGACCGGTAAAACGTGCGCACCAATCCATTTTTTCACTCATAAAATTTATTCTGCTGATCATTTTATTACGGTCAATTGAGTTTATAGATACTTGGTAAGAAATTATAATTTTTCTAAAAATATTGACCTTTAAAAGATTTGTGATCTATTCTTACAATAAAGTATATAAAAGTTAGAAAGTATTTGATTTGCAATCATTTGTCATGATTATATTATTGAAAATTATCATTATTTTAGGTTCATTTTTTGTTGATAATGCTACAACCAAAGACACCAAGTCTCATTCAATTGAAAGCTTAGATGATTCGGTGGATTCAGCTAACGACAAAGATTTTAGCAAGAGTAAGTTGGTAGTACAGCATAGTGAGGAGGAACATTTGACAGAAGATGAAAGTCCTAAAAATGTTGAGAGGCAGAATGTACTGGAGGCAGTATTGGATACTCTGGTTGAGGTTAACTTAAATGGTACGATGCAAAAAATATTATAATCATTGTACGAGTATGTGGCTATGTAATAATAATATTTTGTTGTTAAAATGATTTACCAAGTTAACATAGTCAAAGATATAGTTTGTATATTATAGTTGAATAATCTAAATATTATTAGTTACTATTAAAGGTGAGACGGTATTCGCTTACCGCTATATTGTCGCGGTGTTTTTCTATACCGTCGCGTAGTGTGACGCAGATTTGAAGTAGTGGGTATTTTCTAAGGATATTTTCTTTGGCGGTAAACACGATTCCACGCCACTCGGCGCGCTGAAGCGAATCGTGTCGTAGATCAGGATGGCAATACCTTCGCGTCGCGCTAAGCCGGTTCGACGTAGTGGGTATTTTTGTAAGGGTATTTGCTTTGTTGACGTTATACGCTATTGAAACGATCGATTATCCGCTGCGTGATGGAGCGAATGGTGTCGTGGATCAAGAAGCCATACTGGTATGTGTGCTCTGCACCGTTTTACTGGTGCAGCGGGTACCGAGCTTTGTCGCGCATAATTATGCGATATTTATTACAGACTATAGTAATGTTAAAAAAAAAATAATATTACTTTTCTTTCGTATCATATTTAACGATTTGGATTTTAAATTTTCCAGGAATAAATTTATGAAAAGAAAACATTGTCGTACCGCAAAGATAAAAGTTGTGTATTGTTTAATCTGGATTTTTTTACCCTTGCCTGATAACGATCAATACTATGATAAAATATATTTAACTTATAAAAAATTTTACATATAAAAAACTAAACGTAACATAAACAAAATAACATTTTAAGGAGAACAATATTTTACGGACTTTTGCATAACTAAGCCTACCGTTGGACTTCAATAATCGCTTTTGATAGGGTGGTCCTATTAGGTCGAAAAGTACTTAGACTGGATTCTTGCATGATGGGACAGATGCTTTTGCTATATCTGAGATCACAAATAAATTTGACAGTTTACGGTATCTAGTAGCGGTATTTTTGTGTAGCGCGAGGATATGTACCGCGAGATGCGATTGAATATAATTTTGTCCATAGTGGTTGTATTTTCTGTCGATGTTTATTTCTTTAGTAATAGTAAGCGGATAGAGCCCGATGAGACTATGGAGTCATTTCTTAGGTGCCAAAAATTCAACTTTTTGAAACGTTGTTAAAAATACTCTCAATTCTATAGAATCCAACGTTTAGAATAGAGCTATAGTATACAGGGTGTTATGGAAATGACGTATTATATTTAAACCGGCAAATCCCGAGATGAAAATAAATTGAAGAAAAATAACCATAAATGGCGCTTTAATAATTCAAATATACACTTTATATGAAATCTCAAAATTTACATGGCCGCTCCTAAGGTCCTTCGCAATCAATACTTTATTGATGCAGTCTCGAGGTTCAAAAGAGGTTAGCGCATTATAGGCGATGTTGTCATATTGCAACACAGAATTCTAAATGCACGTGTTCAGTTTTTGACAACAAGACGTCTTTGACGCGCGTTATCACTTTTTCAAACTTTTTAGACAAAGAAAACTACAATTTTAAGGTGCATTCTTACCTTCGATCTTATTTTAAAATAATCCGTTTTATAATTAAATTCCATAAAAATAACAAAAAAGTATGTTTTTCAACAGAACCAACAGTAGATAATATCACACAAATTTGAAATCACATTACAACATTTCTTATTATTCACAACAAAAAAAAATCGGGCAATACAACTAACAAAACTTTAAAATTCGTATACGTCGAGCACGTGGAACCCTCGACATGACGTCGTTCCACTCCCGAGTCTCGAAAGATACTGAAGTATGAAGGGCGCGCCGCCAGCATTCAAGCAAGGGCGAGACACGCGGTGTGATCTGACAACACTGTTAGTATACTCTAGTGACCCACATTGTTGCTAAGCGAATCCAGATGGAACGGGGCGACAGTATGTGGGTAAAAAGGGTTTTTACCTTAGTATTTAGATATTCGATTAAAAAAAAAGTATGTAGACTTTCTCTAGGACTCCCTAGGAGTCACCCATTTAAATATAATAAGTCATTTCCACAACACCCTGTATACTTATACAATAAGAATTATAAAAAACTAGTACTACTTATTCCACAATTTTTTTATTAATTCATGTTTCATTTATTTTGTTGTTTCAAGTTTTATTTATTCATTTCTATTTGTAGATACAACTGACCTATTAGAAACTTCTAGTAGTTCAACACCACCATCAGTTCCAGTAAGAAAGCAGTCGGAAAAGGCAACCGATAGACAGCTAAGCAGTAATCGTTTATCTGTTGTTAGCATAGAAAGTAGTAAGAATAACTCTGAAAGTATTGATATTTTAAGTACAGAGTATATAACAACGCCTGAATCCGACATTTTGTCTTTTGGATTGAGTATGTCACCTTCTAGCTCAGCACAAGGTATTTTTATACATTGTTTCAAAGGGAGAAATTTTGTGAAAGGAATAGGATTACTAAAAACTAAAGACATTTTTAATTCTATTGATTTTTTAAGTTTTACTGTTTTTGATAATTTTCTTTGAGTTGAGTACTCGTGCAATTTAGACAGCCTATATACATATATCAAATTTCTTCTTAAGTAAATAGTTTATGTATTTTTGATTTTTCTAAGCCTCTACAGTTTTTTTGATTAATCATACTGTTGTATAGTCGAACCAGAATTAAATGTAGCTTTGTGAAGGGTATATAAAATAATTAACTTTTATATCCCTTTAAACTAGTGATTTCACCTGATCCACTTTTTGAAAATGCCGGATAGGAACCAACGTAAACATTTTTGGCCGGATCCCAGACTGGAACCCGTATTTGCAATAAAACGTTCTAAAAATAGATCAAAGGCCATTTGACATTTTGAAAATTTCTGAATTGAAATTTCAATTATAATATGTAATATAACCTCTAAGGGGTATGATTTCACGCCGATGGAGGCTTGGCTTGTGACGTCAACGGGCGAGTAATTTTTAAATCTCCTATGGAGATTTATACTGCTGTCAGCGTGTTTAACTCTTCTTTAAAGGTGTTAAAAGGTTTTACACATTTAATGGTATGTGAAATGGAAGGATAATATGGTATTTAGGTATATTTATTTCATGAACATATTCATAAGATAAAACCTAAAATATAGTGGAGTGAAATTATGAATAGGTAAAGAAACTCATAGTCTGTTTCAGTAGTTAAATAAATAATATTTTAATTTCCATACATGTTTCGAAGGCATATAGCCTCATCAGCTCCAGTCGAAAATACATACTTACGAAGTAAATGTTAATAAAATAAATAATTCAAATTTAATTTTTTTGTTTGTACAATTTGGAAAGCGGAAACACCTTATATTTATGTCAAATTTCTTTGCCTGGTTATCCACATCACAACCGAACACAGCGCACGTCATATTATGAAAATTCAGATATTTATTTTAATAAATACGCACGACTAAATAAGAAACAGTTCTGGTGAACTTTCAAAATTTCCATGGAAAACTATGGCAAACGACACTGCGTGGCAACCAGTGTTACCAGAAATCTTTGATCAAAAGTAGTAGGTTGACGGTTCGAAACCTAATAGAATAGTAAAAAACGGTGTCAGAGGAAGAAAGAGTACGAAAAAAAGGTCATTACTTTCCTATGATATGGGGGCCACCTCTAGATTAAACATATATTTCATATGGGGAACAACAAGAATGAACATCTCAAAAATTATTAAATTAGTAATGGATATATTACAATTGTAAAAGACTGACAACGCTGGTGGCAACAAACAGGGGTGGCCGAGCAGCTTCGGCTATCGTCGACCGGTTCGAATGACGCGGCGGATGTTTTAAAAAAGTTTGTCGGAATCTTTCCTTATTTTAGTGGTATTTTAGCGGTATTTTAGCTGTAATGTGTTATATTTCTATGAAATTAATATACGTAAATACTTGTCATATATTATTCTTTCATTTCATATACCATTACATGCATAAAACTTTTTAAGACCTTTAAAATAGAATTAAAAATGCTGACAGCAATATAAATTCCCATAAGAAATTTAAAAATCGCTCTTCCTTTTGACGTCACTGCGCGCGGCAGACGAAATTGGGACTGTTAGATATCTGACTTTTAGTTATTGTATCATGTTGAATAACGAATGTCATGTATATAATATAATTATTTCGATGAAATTAACATTGTTTATAAAAAAATACTCTGCAGTAAGTTAAATCTAAATACATCCCGGGATACCGAAGTCCCGGGATCTCGAGGATATACAAATTTCGAAAATACCTTGATTAAGCCCTCAAATCCCGGGATAAATTATATAAATAACTTCTTTAAACATTAACTTGTGTTTGAAATATTTATTTTAAAACCAATAATTGTATTGTAAATTATATTTTAATACAAAATCCCTAACTAAGAATATACAATTTACAAAATAATGTAATTAAAAATGAGAATTAATTAACGTCGAACCATTTTTCCCGGGCTTTTAATAGTACATTAAAAACCTAGTGACTAAAAAGACACTTTAGCTACGTGGTTTATATACTATTTTATGCACTTTAAGATAGGGAAAAATTGAGTCTTAAAATAATTTTAGAAAAATTAAATTTCATTTAACGGTCAACAAATTTATTTTTGAGTTATTAAATTGTTTTTTAATCCCGGAAGGATTAAATTTTTATCCCTCGGGGGTTAAATGTTTTTTATCCCTCATTTTAAGAGTTTAATGTAGAAACAGAGCGCTGCTTCTCGTCAGCAGGTTATACTTGCAATAAGTTACGATCGATTGATTTTTTTACGTTCTTCATTTAGAAATCTTTAAATTTTTTTTTCATTTTGTTAACACTAGGCAACATTTCTTTGCTTTTAGTAAACAGTGTGTTTAGTAAACACAATCTTTAACCTTTCATTTTAATATTTTTTGGGATTTGTCCCGGGATTATATGCTCTTTAACCCGAAAATCCCGGGATTGGAACCAGTGTTGGCAAATATCATGATATTTATATAAATATCAAATATCGGATATAATATATCCGATATATATCTGATATATATCAAATAATTTTTTTCAGCCAAAACAGATAAAATCATACTTATAGTAGAGCCAAGTAAAATCAAGGAAGTATATATTTGAGTAAATATTTTTATTAAAACATAAATATTATTTCTAAACAGAACAAGCCTCGGAACAAGCATAAAAGCTAACAAAATAATAATAATAGATATTCACCTAGACAACAGATATTTACCTAGGGTGAATGCGTACAACAAAAAACAATCCCGAAAAAAAAATATAAATAACCATCTTAAATTAGCCTTATCAATGGTAAGTCATCGCCAGATTCGTCAGAATCAGAAATCGATCCCGGTAATTCTTCTGGTACAGTTCCTGCCCAAATCCAATCAATATTTTCTTTTTTATTTGTTTCTATTTGATTAGACTCTAATCAAATAGAAACAAATAAAAAACTCTAATCATTAGAGTATTTAAATAAAAACGTTAATTTTCCAGCTTTTTCATTTCCAAGCCTATTGCGTAGTTTCGATTGCACGAGTCCAAATGATGAAAAGGTTCTCTCAATGGACGCGGTAGACGCAACTGCAGTAAGCAGTTGTTCACATAAAGCCAGGAAGTCTTTTTTATTTGGCCAATCCTCATCCTCAATAACAATTCCTTTCCACCACACCATAGGAACTGTATTTTTAAACTGAGATCCAAATACATATTTGGGGAATGGTGTTGCTTCAACTAATAGGGCCATTACAAATGGAACGAAGTCTGCCCTATAGACTCGCCTATAAGTGATGATAATATTTCATCTTCATGTTGCTCAGTTTGAGTTCCTGAACATTTAACATTATGATCATTTAAACGTTTTGGTATGCCTTGCATTTCTTTCTTACACTTCTTACATTTTGCCCATTTTCCACTGTTTCCAACCTTTTTTGTTTCTTCAAAATATTTCCAAATATTTAGCTTACGTTTTGGCATTTTAAATTTAAAAACAGATTAACGTTGTAATAAAAGAAACCACACACGATGCACAGTTGCATCGAAGAACGCTTCAGTAATGAGAAATAATAATGAAATAAATAGGGGATTCCTAGAAGCAAGCCCGAAACAAATTCGGAGAATTAAATATGTACCAAGCCAGTTAAATTACTAAATAGTATTAACAACCGTAATACCAACCTAAACCATACAAAATTTGGCGGTAAATTAAAATTTATTTTTTAATAAGAAATATCATGATATATATCGAGCTATAAATATCATTGATATATATCGTGATATATATCATGATATATATCAGTGATATATATCATGCCAACCCTGATTGGAACAAAGCTTCGGGACACCCCTAGTTTGAAGTATCTAACTTTGTTATTTTTCTTGTTTCATAGACGGTGGCTTTTAACCGACACATAATATATCTATATAAACTCAGCTGCTTCCAAAATCTACCTGTTTTATGGATCATCACACCCAAGACTTATTTTAATAAGTCATTCCATTTAATTCTGCGCGAACTATACAAAGGATGATATGAAATACCAGCGTTTTTTATTGAGTTTATGCCGACTTTTACTTATACACCTAGTTGAAATAGTATTTTATATGTTAAAATTCATTGTTTTTTTTTCTAGGTTCAAAACAAACGTCGGAGTCGGTTGAAATTTTGGGTGATAGCCTTACTAGTCCTAGTTCTGTAGAAATAATTGGTTCAGATAGTACTAATAGTAATAAGCTTTCACAGCATACCGATGAATTTGTCTCACCACTGGAATCACCATGTAATGATGAAAGATTAAGGTAAAATGGTTTAAAATATTTTATTGATCACTTCATATGTTGAGTAAGTTTAATTAAATTAATAACTTTGCAGTATCTGGACATATGGTATGACTATTACCGTTAAATGAATTTTCAGTTTAGATGTTTAATGTTGAGAAAATAATTTCTAACTTAAAAATCAGCGATATTTTCGCGTCACATTATCCATAGACCAGAGGAACAATATCTTCGTTGTTCGGGTGTAGTAATTTTTTAAAATTATTTTTCCATACGATGTTTGTCGCGATAATTTTAAGAAAAATTAAATAATCTGACAACCTTGTATAAATCGCCAAAATAAAATACTATCATATGTGAAATTTTCTGCACAATTCGATGAGGGAACAAAAAATTATTTTATGCTGTCCGGCTTTTTGGCGTAACCTGTATATTGAACAATATTTCTAAAATGTGCACTTTTCATATTCAAAAAATAATATTTGGACATAAACAGGTTAAATAATTAATAATCTGCTAACCATGCCTTAAGAATGGGCCCTTGTAACATTGATAAACTGTAATGGAATAGCTGATAAAATGAGTTTTATGCCAATAACTCTTAGTGCCTGTTCACTGGAATCAACTGGTTTGAAGTCTCTTTTTTGACATGAGCAAAATGTCGTCTCTTCAGATAAAGATATAGCCGCAACATACTTGCTCGTTAAAAAACTTTTTAAAAAAACTGAGCGACAATTTTGGGTTGAGTTGAGTTGCCTTAAGTCAGTGGGAACACGCGTATTTAAGCATTAGTGCTGTGTCGCGTTGATGTTGCGTTGCGGTTGCCAGTTGCTTTGATGAGAACAGGCACTTAGTGTGTTAGAAATCGCGATAGGGTTGTAATTAGGAAACATACTTCATTTTTAATCGCATCGAATGACTTGGCGTAACCAGGAACTGACCTAAACCTACTCATAAACATAATTTTTATAATTTTGTTCTTTTTTTGATCGGCCGATACGGATTTTTTTTTACCGATAGGTGATGCTAGGTGATAGCTGGTATATTATGTTCTCTTTCCTGTCGTTAGGGGTCTAACTGTAATACACGTTTGTCAAACCTGTATATAGTAATACTAGTCAGGGTCCGCCATAGGACTTAAGAATATATTTTTTTGCTGTTCGAAATAATTAATTATTACGTAATACGTATTGATTTTTGTCATCAATTATATTACTGATATATGTGTATTCACAAAAACATTAATTGCCGTAGCTTAATTGAAAAAACATCTCCAGAAAGTGTCGAAGTGATCCCAGAAGAACAAGAAGAAAACAGCGTGGCTGAAGATACAATGTCATACACATCAGTTTCGGAAAGCACTTCTGCAACAGTATTAGATACTGCTTTTAATATTCATATGAAACCACAGAAAATGCTAAAAGATACTTATAATAGGTAAGTAGGTATATCGGGTGTTTCAGGAGGAACACTCACCCCTATAACTTTTTGATTGTTTAAATTACAGAAATAAAATTTGGGGGTTTTGTGTTTGATGTTATTTTGAATTTTATCACATTACGGACTCCATTTTGTCACTTCCGATTTAACCGGAAATGACCTGAACTACGGATCAGCTAAATTCAACGACACCCCATACGTCATTTTTTAACACTTGAAAAAAATTTTCTTTTTATTTTTTTTTTTGATCTAGACTGCTATGAAGTCCCTAAAATGGTATACTTCCAAATTTTTGGTAAAAATGCAATTTTCAAGTTTTATTGCGTTCTAACTTTTTTACACACTTTTAACTTTTTAAGAAGGCTTTTTCCGAGAGAACTCAATTTTTTCCAATGGACTCGGGCAAAAAGATAGAGACATTTTTTCCAGCAATAATAATGCTAACAAACAAATGACCATAAATACAAATTTAAAATCCGCCATAATTTGGCTTAGAAGTAGTAAAAAGAGAAATGATTTAAATTGTCAAAAAGTGAGATATGGGGTGTCGTTGAACTTTGAATGGTGTTCTGAATATCCAAAAATTGGATGGAAGATTGGATTTAAAAATCCAAAGTCGAGGTAATTTCCGGTTAAACAGGAAGTGGCAAAATAGACTCCGTCATGTCATAAAGTGCAAATAATATCACATAAAAACTAGTGTTGTGATCGCTCGAGCGGAAAACCGCTTGAGTACTCGATTATTGAAATAACCGACATCGCTCGATTATTAAAATAACTGCTCGAGTTATAAATTCACGCGAAATTGGTCGCTTGTTACTTATTACCTTTCACTTGATACCCGGGCTTCGCTCGACACCGACCGGAATGTGCTGCTTGGTAGTGTAATCGTTCAAGGTAAAAAAACTACTTGTATACAACTAGTATCAAGCTAGTGGAGTGTCCATATTTAGTTCTTTATCTTGTATTTTTAGGCCTGAATTTAGTGAAACAATTTCAAGCGATACTGGTACATTAAGTCCTGATAGAAATTTTACTCTAGGTGAAGCGATTACTAGAGCACCTGGAAGATGTTTACATTTACCTTTAACGCAAGTAAGTAATGTTTTACTAATTTATATTCTTATATTATTTTGTGAACACAATAATTGTCATCGTCTAACTGGCTCAGGGAAAGTGCAGTATACTGCATACTTTAATGTTATAGGCAACACCATACACACTGGCGATGTTGCCAAATCTGGTGATTTTATGAATGATTTGGTAAAAATAACTGGTGAAAAACTTTTTAAAAGATCCGATTTCTGATGATTTTTAGATTATTTCAAAAACTTACCGATTTATCGGCGGATCTACCATTTGCTACTTACTTCATAGTTAAACCCTATTCTTTTTCGTTATCGAACGTAGGGTAGGCAACACGGTAACTGGGAAATGTAATACACTAGAAATTTACCTTTTTTTTTGGCTAATACGATCATACAAATAAACTTTTTAATTTCTGGTGATTTTTTTAAAATCTGAAGTAAGATAAGTTTTCAAAATGTGCTTTTCCCAATAGGTTAGCCACAACCAAGTATTAATTGACACTCAGCCACACTCGACAAATAAGCAAGATTTACCTAAAATTTTAGAAAAAACTAACGTTATCGACATTCCCCAAGAAGATGACGAAGTTATAAGAAGTTCAGGTAAAGCTCTCTATATTTTTTTTATTAATATTGGAAGATAATAGGAGTAAATACAACTATGTTCCGTTAAGGATTTTCCAAAAATAGTTTATATATTATTTTAATAACGGGAATTTGCTACGAATATCGTTTATTAAAATTTTCCTGTTATAAAATCATTTTTTTTACGTATCTTACCCATAGGTGACCCGCATAAGGTCACCATTTCGCAATATTAAATATACAGTGATTTACATTGAGTGACCTATTAATAAAAGATCTCTGGAACTAAAAAAGATATTTGTTTGAAATATTGGTAGTCGCTATAAACGATACCGATCTTTTTAATGAATATATTTGGACGTATTTCCGGTTATACCGTTATTTTAAATAGAATGCCCTATATATTTTAACATTTTTGTTTCTATATACAGGGTACACCAAGTAAAGTGGCCTATTAGAAGTAGCTCGAGAACTAAATGAGATTTTATTTTGAAAATTTGGCTGTAGCTATAAGAGAGGGTTTTCTACATTTACAAAATATTTTGGATGATGCGGTGTTGCCGGATCTTACCGAAAGTAGTAGCAATTTTTTAATTTTAAATGGATTACTCTAAATATTAGGAATCTAGGTAAGAACAGTTTTGTATACAGGGTGTTATGGAAATGACTTATTATATTTAAACCGGTAAATCCTGAGATGAAAATAAATTGAAGAAAAATGGCGCTTTGAATTATTATGCGAAATATACACTTTATATGAAATTTTAAAATTTACGTGGCTGCTACTGAGGACGTTCGAAATCTCAAAAGAGATCAGCGCACTATAGGTGGTGTTGTCATATTGCAACAGAATTTTAAACGTACGTGTTCAGTTCTTGACAACAGGACGTCTTTGACCCGCGTTATCAACTTTTTAGAAAAAAATACTACAATTTTAATTTTATTTATAATTAAATTATATTAAAAAATAAAACACAAAAAGTATGTTTGCAACAGAACCAACAGTAGGTAATATCACACAAATTTGAAATCACATCACAACTTATTATGAATTATTTCACAACAGAAAAAAAATCGGGTAATGCTACAACTAACAAAACGTTTAAAATTCGTATACATCAAGCACGTGGAACCCTCGACAGCATTATTTCATCCCCGCGTCTCGAAACATATTGAAGCAACGATAGTCGCGCGCGGCGGGTATCCAAGCAATGGCGAGACATGCGGTGTGATCTGACATCACTGTTAGTATACTCTAGTGGCCCACATTGTTGCTAACTGAATCCAGATGGAATGGCGCGACATTATGTGGGTAAAAGGGGTTTTTACCTTAGTATTTAATATTCTATTAAAAAAAAAATATGTAGACTTTCTCTAGGACACCCTAGGAGTCACCCATTTAAATATAATAAGTAATTTACATAACACAATGTATAATATCATATACCTATATTTACTAGTTTTTTAATTATAATAATCTTGGGATTTTTTAACGCCGTATCGGAACCAGAAAAGAAAATCATATCTTTTTAGGGGTTACAGCTAGAAAGCTGATATTTTGACAATAGTTCATAAGACAATAGAGATTTTACAATTTCGAAAAGTATTTAATTAGTTTTATCTTCAAAATAATATTTCTGAGGGAGATGAATTATTGTAAAAATCTTCTATTTTTTTAAATGAGAATTTGATATATTTTGCAAATGGAGGACCGAATTCTATCTTATGATATTAGGCATTCATATAGCTATCTTCAATATTGTCGGACTTAGGCATAGCGAAATTAAAAATTATCTTATAAAAATATATTTTTTGGTAGTTGGTTGTGGAATGGATTTATGTAAACAATAAATTCAGACATAACGTCAAATGCTTTGTTTCCATGGATCCATTCCACAACCAAAAAATATATTTTATAAGATAATTTTTAATTTCGCAGTCCGAAAATATTGAAGATAGAAAGGTATAGGAACACCTAAATCATTAGATAGAAAATGCAATCCTCCATTTGCAAAATATATCAAATAGACGATGACCCATTTAAAAAATAGAAGGTTGTTACAATAATTCATCTCCCTCAAAAATATTGTTTTGGATACGCCCTGTATAAAACTAATTGAATACTTTTCGAAATTGTAAAATCTCTAGTCCCGATACGGTATTAAAGAATCACAAGATTATTTATAATTAAGAAACTATTAAAGACAGGAATATGATATTATTGTGTAGAAAGCTGTTCTAGATTTTTACCTAGATTCCAAATATATATGAGCCCTTATTATGAAAGTGATATGTCATATTTCATCATTTTCAGTAAATTAACATTCTGAAAATGAATGCACCTAAAAATATCACTAAATTACAGTTTTCGACATACCATTTTCATAATAAATATACAGGGTGATTCACGACGAGCGTGCATTAGAACTTTATGGAGAACTACTGAATATATGTTCCTGAAACTTTGGGGATTTGGGTTTATCGATATGCTCTCTTTAACTAAAATATTGACATGTTTCTGTCATTTCAGGTTATACCGGAAGTAGCTGCCAACTTTCGTTTTTTAAATACAACATGGTAATTTTTATTACATTTTTCGTTTAAGCATTAAATACTAAGCACATTTTATAGAAAATGTTTTTGTCAGACTCTATTAGTTTTTGAGATATCTGGACTTTTTGTAATTATTTGGCAAATGCATGACGATGAAATAATCCATATAATTTTTTTACCTTAGCGCTTGGACTAAAATTTTTTTCTCACCGAATAGCTAGAAGATCATCAAGTCTCAGAAACATTTCAAATTCGGCATAAAATTATACAGGGTGGTCACAATTCAAGCCTCATTGTGAAAGAATTCAACCATTAAAAACTTTCTTATTTTAAATGGAACACCCTGTATATTTTTATTTAATTTGATGGCAAATTAGTTGTTCTTTATAAATAGTATTTACTGTCCTATACCTATATCAAAGCGTTTTCTCAAAAAATCCAATTTTATTCCGAAAATACTATTTGTTCAAGTGTGCTATGAAAACAATTGTACTTAGGGGCTGTATACTGATGTCTATACGGAGGAAAAGTGATTGATTGCTTGAAAATACAATATTCTAAAGTGTTTCTTAATAATTTATAAATAAAATGCAGTTGATTGTTTTAAATTGTTTTAAATTTAATGGTTTAAATATTATTTTTTTAAAAATAGCAAGGAAACAACGTTTATAAACTTTAAATTCTTTAATTAAAAATGTGTTTGAAAATTATACCTAATATCTTTTGATTATATTTTTAAAATATGTTCGAAATGATTGCCATTTACTTTCAAGCATTTATGTATTCTTTTCATCATGTTATTTCTTGTAGCATTCCTAATTTCTTGTGAGAAATTGAAATGCTGCCTTCACCCTTTCAATTAGATTTTTCTTCGTGGTGATGGGACGCGCGTAAACTTTATCTTTAATGGTTCCCCAGATGAAAAAGTCCAGTGGAGTTAAGTCGGGCGAACGAGCTGGCCAGTGGAAGGGACCTTGGTTTGCGATCCACTGGTCATGAAAAAGTCTGTTTAGGGCAGTCTTAACAACTTAGACGTTATGTGCTGGAGCCCCATCATTTTGATGCCAATCACTTTTCCTCCGTATAGACATCAGTATACAGCCCTAAATACAATTGTTTTCATAGCACACTTGAACAAATAGTATTTTCGGAATAAAATTGGATTTTTTGAGAAAACGTTTTGATATAGGTATAGGACAGTAAATACTATTTATAAAGAACAACTAATTTGCCATCAAATTAAATAAAAATATACAGGGTGTTCCATTTAAAATAAGAAAGTTTTTAATGGTTGAATTCTTTCACAATGATGCTTGAATTGTGACCACCCTGTACATTTTATGCCGAATTTCAAATGTTTCTGAGACTTGATGATCTTCTAGCTTTTCGGTGAGAAAAAAATTTTTAGTCCAAGCGCTAAGGTAAAAAAATTATATGGATTATTTCATCGTCATGCATTTGCCAAATAATTACAAAAAGTCCAAATATCTCAAAAATTAATAGAGTCTGACAAAAACATTTTCTATAAAATGTGCTTAGTATTTAATGCTTAATCGAAAAATGTAATAAAAATTACCATGTTGTATTTAAAAAACGAAAGTTGGCAGCTACTTCCGGTATAACCGGAAATGACAGAAACATGTCAATATTTTAGATAAAGAGAGCATATCGATAAACCCAAATCCCCAAAATTTCAGGAACATATAGTCAGCAGTTCTCCATAAAGTTCTAATGCACGCTCGTCGTGAATCACCCTGTATAGTAATCCATTTAAAATTCCGAAGTTGCTGCCACTTTCGGTATGTTTCGGCAATACCGCACTATCCAAAATATTTTATAAACGTAGAAAGACATCTCTTGTAGCCACAGCCAAATTTTCAAAATAAAATCTCATTTAGTTAGCGCTTCTACTGTCTTGTAAGCAGTGAATAGCTATTATGTAATAATTATTGAACACCTCTAACAAGTTCTAATTTTTTTTTTAAATTTTCAACATAGTTTTAGCACGAAATTCATTAAGTTTTGTCTAAGTATCGGTATAATATTTTCCAATTCCAATTTAAATAATAGATTTATCTGTAACAATTTGAAGATTCACGAATTTTATGCTTACCTTTTATTATATTAAAGTTTAAATATTCTTAGGTTCAGAAACACAATTAGATAATTCTACCGATGAAGGATCCATATCAGATAAGACGTTGACAGAAACCCATGAGAACGTATTGGATAGCAGTAGCGACACTACAAGCACTACGACCGAAACAAGTAGTAACTCTACGTATTTAAAAAATATGTTGGCAGACGCAATGGTAATTATTATTTGTTTTAGCGTTCGGTACCAAGACGGAAAACTAACCGATTATGAAATTACTTCAGAGTCTTTTTGTCTAGCTGTCCGCCTGTTACGTTTATACAGAGATTGACATAGAGAGACCATTAACCAGCGTGTAGTTACCAGTGGCGGCTCGTGGTCAATCTCATTGGGGGGTCATTACGCTATATGCGATACAAGAATAGTATATTAAAGTACAAGTACTTTATAGGTACTATTTTTTCTATTTTACGTTTTCTTAATAAGAAAAATCCATATTAAAAAAATACATGCTATACTTATATAACTTTCGTAAATATTTATGTGAAAATTTTATGTTGGTAATATGTACTATCAAATTATGATTTTATAGCATTTGATAAATTATCCATGTCTATCATTTTTTCGCAAAACTGAAAATTTTCTTAAATAATTAAACAATATGAACCAAGATGATTTTAATCCTCCTGAGTTAACGGAAATTGCAAAGCTTTAAATTTGTAAAATATTGTAGTGCTGTGTTCAGCTTTACAAAGAAAGTAAACTTGACAGGTGTGACGTTACTTTAGAAATTATTTCTGCAAACAAACATAAAATATATGACCTTAAATTACCAACCTTTTAAAAAGAGTCTATCATTTTTTCGCAAAACTGAAAATTTTCTTAAATAATTAAATAATATGAACAAAGATGATTTTAATCCTCCTGAGTTAACGGAAATTGCAAAGCTTTAAATTTGTAAAATATTGTAGTGCTGTGTTCAGCTTTACAAAGAAAGTAAACTTGACAGGTGTGACGTTACTTTAGAAATTATTTCTGCAAACAAACATAAAATATATGACCTTAAATTACCAACCTTTAAAAAAGAAAAGAAATTGTTTCGAGACAACAGACGAATTAGCTTGGAGTTGATACCAATATAAAAAAAATTATTTTTTTAAACTATTTTAAATTTTAGATCAACCCTTCGGTCTTTAACATTTGCAAAATGAGTTATAACACGCTCATTAAAATTAGCAATACTATTTATAAATGGTTTTTCTATTCGTATTAAGACAAATTATTACAACCAAAATTAAAGTAGACTAAATGAAAATGTTGCGCGACCTACGACCTACGTCCAACCTGGAACCTGTCATCTCTTTTCCAAGCATTTAATAATTACTAATGATGAGACGACATAGGTTCATAGGTACATCTTATTCAGATTTTCAATAAACCGGGCTGTTGACCCAGCGGCGGTTAAGTTCGCGTATTTTTCTCCCGCTTGCCGGAATCGTCAGAGCTCGGATAAATTCGTTTCCATTTAAGCTATCGTGGTCAATTACTGGGTCCAGCCCGATTTTGAATCGCACTACACGCTTGTGTTTACGGGGGCGTTTCAAATATTATAGGTAAATTATTATAGTAGGTACATTTGTAGTAAATTCTAATTTAAAAAAAAGTTTTATTTCCTAAATTTTTATAGGGAGGTCATTGACCCAATGACCTAATGGAGGAGCCGCCGCTGGTAGTTACTTATCAACAAAACCCGAAAGTGAAAAAATGTGATTAAACGTTATTTATTGGAGGGTATAACATGTGAAACTTATTGTTTTCTAGTCCCATGTTGTGGAGTGTCGAATGAAACATGAAGAATCCAAAAACAATTTCCCTATTCATTATTTACTAGACGAAACTTGCAAATAAATCATAAACATTGTTGTACCACCCTTGTATTTATTGACGTAATATTTTAAAAATTCCACCACGTATAATGTCTATATTTAAAAACATTATTACCAGCGCATGCGTAATATTTAGCTACATGGCAAAATTGTTGATCTTATGGAAATTCTTTATTATTTTTAAATGAGTGACTCCTTGGATATCCTAGACCCTGGAGGAAGCCTACATACTTTTTTGTTTGAATCTAAATACTTAGGTTAAGACCCCTAAACAAAGTTATCCGACACGCTGCGGCTCCATATACACATGTGTTCACTTAAGTACTGTGCGTAGGTGAATCTATCAAGGTTTTGCAGTGTTGTCAAATCACTACTCGTGGCTCCATCTTCCGTCGTTTGCTATCAATCTCTTCCCGCGGCGAGACTACAGTACTATTCGAGACACGGACGTGGCTATACGTCGACTTCCCATAAAATCGCGAGCGTGTTTGTATTAAAGGTGTAAGGTACTATTTCTCAATAAATTTGGTGTAAAAGTTACCAGTTGTTATTATTTTAACAACGCGAATACAAGACCTAATCTCGTTTACTACCTTAAAGATCTGTTCTCGTTGTGAAATAATTTGCTTCCATGTGAGTGTTGTTTCTAAAAAATAAATTTGTTGTCCTTCCGATTTCAGTTTTTCATTAGAGTAAAATGAGAATTTATTATTCATCAAATCTTGATCTCTTTTAGGTTGAAAAATCGCCTGAGCAACCAAAAATCTCGGCGGAAAAAAATGCTGCAGTTTCTGATAAAGCAAGCTCTGTAGAAAGCATTGCCACCTCGTCGCAGATTGAAATAGTTCCTAGAGAGAATTCTCCTTTAAGTTCAGAGAAATCAGACCTAGTTAAAATTGGGTCAGATCATACATCGTGCCATACATCATGTAAGTTAAAATCGACCGTCAACAAATGTCTAGGAAAATGTCTACTTCTATTATTTTTTGCATTTTATAAAAATTTAAGTAATTTGAATTTATTTATTTGCAATGAATAAATTTATAATAACTGGTCTACGGTAATTTTATTAACTGTATGATTTATAACTTGACTTGTTATGTTCCTAATTATACTAGGCAACAAGATTGACATTATTTTGCCATATTTTTTTTTATTCAGAAAATATATACCTACGGAAGACGTTTAAGCAAAGAATGACCCACGATAGGTCATGTGAGTTTGAGCCAAATTTTAATTGTTTATAATTTTTAAACCATCTAGAAAGAAACTCATGTATTTAAGGTAACAATCAATGGTTGACAGAAATTGAGAAACGTCTGAATGTTTCACTTTGTAAATCTTTATTTTTCGTCGATTTAAATGTTTCCAGGGTTTGTTAATGTAACATCGATTATGTCTCAATGTCATACCTGTGAGATATAAAAATGATTGCTATATTAGGCAATAATTAAGATTTTTAAAATATTGGAGTAATTTCGACGCCAATAATCTAAGGGACAAAATGTCAAATTCAGTATCTGACTATAACTAATTATTTGTCTTCTTTTTTAATTTGCTACTAAACAAGGAGTAGAGAAATGAGAAATAGTGTAATAGATATCCCTTTCCATCCTTTATTTACATTTCCTTACTGTATAGTATAGGTACTATTAAAGTATATGGGTGCAAGTTTGAGATGTATAAAGGAGCCCACAGACCGGCGGTGTTCATGACTCTTTTGTTCGACAACAAGTTTGATGACACGTTCGATGACAAGTTCGACGACAAGTCATCGAACAAAAACGTGGCAAAACTGAAATGTATTGCTCGAAATCTGTCGTTCATGTTGACATACAAAGCCGATGGAAATAATCAGGTTCTCCGTTTTTGTCCGATGACTTCTCGTCGAACTTATCATCGAACTTGTCGTGTCGTTGTCGAAATCGTGATAACGGAGTATATAGGATCAAAGCTCGAACACGGTCAATGGTCGATATTTTTGCCCAATCTTAAGATTTGGCGTTTTAAACTGAGCAGTTCGATTTCGGGCTTTGGCGCGACTACTAGCCTTTTTTATGAGGGGTATTTTAAAAATGATATCTGCCTATAACCTGATATATTAAATACTCATAAGTCAATTTTTTTAATTTAAAAACTTCTTAAGATAGAAACATGTATGTACAGGGTATCCATTTTTCTATGGTTTTACAGGATGTCTCCGTTATTAGTAAAGATAGAAGGAAGAAAGCATTTTTTGTGAAACGAAAGATGCCGCAATCAGAATTTTTCTAGTCCTAATTATTTTTGATATACGGAATGTTTTTGAGAATTTTACATTTTTACAAACCCCCATGCGCCATCTGCATTTTCGTTAACAAACGAGCATGTCGTATTTATATTGGCTGTCATAATTAGGACAAGCTAATTTTTTACTGTCAAATAGACATTTTGAAACGACTTAGACAACAAAGACTGACAGAAACATAAGAATTTTTCATTATGACACAGTTGACTGTGTTTTTTTTTTAAGTAAATTTCGTAATATTAAGACTAAAGATAAGTATTATATATTTCTGAGAAGCTTCCTACAAACTAAATTATAATATTAAAATATATATGGGGTGACCCATTTAAAAAACATTTGTTTTTTTCTCTTGAAAACTATTGAACGTAAAATCTGAGTACGCCACTGGATTCTACGTAAAAATTACACTTTATTTCTCTTCGATAAGTTACAGGGAACTGAACTATGGTGTGTGCCCAAAATGTAAAATTCTCAAAAATATCCCATATATCAAAAACAAGGAGGACTAGACAAATTCTGTTTGGGACATCTTTTGGTTCACAATACTGCGAAAACCGCATTCTTCTGTATTTACTAATAATGGAGATACCCCGTAAAACCATCGAAAAATGGAGACCCTGTATTGAGAAATTAGATATAGAATGTAATTCTACACATATTTGTATATTAAAATACAGTTCAGGTTTAAAAAATTTTTTTATTAAAATCTACACTCATACCATTGTATTTGTAAAATACCAAGTTTTGGCTATATTTATAAAAAAATTCTATATGCATTAAATTAATTTTTTAAGGTGACGAGCTTGAAACGACAACGTCGTCTGATATAGAAATAATATCTAGTCCAAATGGTGACTCAAGTAGTACCCAAAGTCGACAAAGCCCCGCCAAGAATAATATTTTCAAGGCAAAATCTGAAGATGCCACAATTGACAATTTGTTGCATAAAATGACAATCAAGAAAGCTAAAGGGCATAATAGAGAGTTATCAGAAGCATCCAGTATAAGGTACTTTGTTTTATTGATTGATTGGTTGTCCCAACAAAGGGTCGACTAATTTTACGAATTATGATATATATGAATTATGATATGCTGAATATTTTCATTCATACTTATACAGTGTGTCTACTTAAGTTGGCTCCATATGGGAAACTTTTGTATTATTAATTTTACAAAAAAAAAATCTTTCTAAAGTTATGCATGGTCCATAACCTAAAATGCAACCTCAGTTGTTAATTTTTTCAGTCGTATACGAGGCTTGTCAAGAAATATAAATTTTGCTCAAGAGTAAAGTAGTTTTATTTGTGACAATATCGAAAACTGTAATTATGAAAAGTTGTTCGGTATAAAAAATTATGTATATACAATTACATCCTTCTACACTGAAATTTTTTTTTCATATTACCGTTGAGACGGATCTGATGACATCGTTCGTGTTTCAACGTATTTTTATTTAATGGTGTATTATTTAAATTTTTAGAAATCATTTTGTTTTGAGGGAATTTCCTTATTATTTTCGGAGCGGAACAGAAAGGTTATCATGTTTTTAATAAATAACAAAATAAATGTTCGGTATCGATATAATTTTGAGAACAATTTTTAAAAAGGATGTAATCAGAACATAGTTTTCCATACCGAACAACTTTTCATAATTACAGTTTTGTCACGATATTGTCACAAATAAAGTACTACTCTTAAGCCAAATTTATATTTTTTAAAAAACCTCGTATACGACTGAAAACTTTTAACATCTGATTGTTACATTTTAGGTGTTGGATAATGCAGAACTTTTTTTCGTAAAATTAATAATAAAAAACACTGTATAGTAGCGAATATATTTTTTTTAAACTAAAAATTCTTATATTAAAATACCATAAACAATTTTTAAATATAAAAGAATCAGAAATATTATCTTCTTTAGTACCGACATTTTAAATTATGGAATTATGGATGAGGGGGCAAAAAATTATGCAAAAAAAAAATATATTTGTGAAAAAGCCTACCGCTATTCTTCTGATTTATTATATGAAGAAAACAAGAAAATGGACATGACCATGCTAATATACATATATTTTTTAAAATGAAAATCAAATTACACACATATTAATCATGCTCTGAAACTAATAAAAATACAATTTCAATTAAAAAATAAAATTAAAGTGGATATTGCCATTGTATTTTTTAGTAAAGTTTAAATTGCGACACGGGGGTTTTCAGGTATATCTAATAGAGAATAAAGGTTAGCCTGTTATTGTTCTACGTTTTCCTTCTATATTTGTCTTTTTATCTTTAACAGTTTTAAAGTTATACCGCCTTTTCCAGAACATTACATTTTATGTATACCTATCTACCTACTCATCCGTAGGTATACATGATGCGACACCTTGCATTTTTGTCTTGTCAAAGAAAAATAAATAACTGTATCTCAACCCTGGCCAGGCGATGTGCGGCCGTTTTAAAATCAAGAGGGGGCCAGTACACTATTGAATGGTTCATGATTATTTATTTATTCCAATTTGGGTTTTTATTAACTTTTCTATTGGTTAATTTAATATGTATTTTTGTTGTTAGTTTATAGATTATATATCTTTATTAATAAGCCTTCTATGGTCTTTTACGCGACAAAAATTAAGTTGTCGCATCATGTATACCTACGTATGAGTAGGTAGGTATACATAAAATGTAATGTTCTGGAAAAAGCGATATAACTTTAAAACTGTTAAAGATAAAAAGACAAATAAAAAAATGTAGAGAAAAGGCTAACACTTACTCTCGTGAGTATGTGAGTATTTAGACATACCTGAAAACCCCCTGTCGCAGTTTAAATTTTAGTAAATAATAGCACTTTTTTTATCCCGCATATTAAATTAAATGAACGGAAAAATCAAACTTTGCTGCTCCAATGTGTTGCTAAATAGTGGGGTTACGCGCTAGTGACAAGTTTATCAAAATCCATTCAAATCAACTATGCAAAAATAAAAATTCCATGAAAGTAACGATCACATTATTTATTCTAAAAAAAACAATTTACCAATTGTAATATGTTTTAGCGACGATTCACACCCAACGGGAGATATAGAGAGACTTTTAAAGAGGATAGCAGAAATGACAGAAATTTTGGAATCTAGGGAAACCAAACTCATTGACGTAACCAGGTAAAAAAAATCGCATATAAAGGATATGAAGCAAGAGAATCTTTATTCCATCTATGTAGACATTATCAATCGAAATTAGTGTTACAATATACATTATAATATTTAAATCTATAATACGGAAATTTACAAAACTTAAATGGAAAATCATATTTGTTAGAAATTTTGTATGTGGTCACTGCATATTACCCTTTTACAGTATTTCAAAAGTGCTGTTTATAAAAGTAAAAAATTGGCCAAATCTTGCTTTTAATATTATTATCCGAATAAATAGTTAAAATTTTAAACCTGAATGTAAAAATGAAGCAAAACATTTTTTTTTTTAAATTTTTTTTTAATAAACAAATGGAGTTTTCACATAGCTGACCGTTTTCCTATATAAATTACGTTATTACTGTTGGCGAGATCTTCATTCTTATATAGGACAATCTGTATCTACAGGGTGTTTCGGGAGGAAATGGAAATTTTAATGAGGTATTCTAAAGGTCGATATAAGAAAAAAAATCGTATAAATGTTGGTCCGGAAATACTTTCTTTCCGAGATAGAGCTTGCCAAAAACAAAATAGTTATATAATTTTTTCCTTTAATAATATGTGATATTAGACTGACCATGAGTATACAATGTGTACATAAAGTAAGGAACAAATTCATTATCTAGGAATCTAAAAATATTTCGCAAAAATCCTCGGACACGTGTATAATAATTTTTAATGGCGCATTTTTTCCCATACAAACTTAATATACAAGGTGGCTCATGTAGTAGATATGACATTATCGACGATTTTTTTAAATGGGAACCCCTATATTTTAGTTCAGATCTGTAATCTCCAAGAACAGCTGATTTCAAAAACATAACACACTTAGGGCCTAAAATTCATAGTTTCGTTACTACAGGGTAAAACAAATAATTTTATTTAAGATATTTTTTTTTGGCTTGGGAGGCATCAATTAATTACGTGAGGCGTTTTTAGCGATTTTTCAACCCCCCTTCCCCCAATAAAAGATTTCGTGACATTTGGCTCAATCCCTTCCGCCATCACCCAATTTTACCTGAAAGCCTTACGTAATTAATGGACGCACCATCATTTGCTGTTACTTATGTTTTTTCTCAAGTAGGCATATTTGCTGTTATGTTATGTCATTGTCATTACATTGTATTTTCTAGTAAGTTTATTAGAAGTAATAAATTTTATTTTAAAACATATTGAGTTACTATGCGTTTATCTTTAACACAAAGAATAGAAATTCTTATGATGATTGGATATGGTGATAGGATCCGTACTCAACAAGAAGTTTGCATTTTGTTTAACACTAAGTATCCAGCAAGACCAATTACTAGATCAACTGTGAGTAAACTTGAAATAAAATTTCGGGAAACGGGTTCAGTGGAAGATATTCCCAGAAAAGGCCGTCCAACTATTCCGGATGATAAGAAATTAGATATTTTATTGGCTATGGAAGAAGATCCCCACAACAGCGTCCGCCAGATTAGCATTGATCATGGGGCGGCTGCTATGACCGTTCATAACCTATTGACGGTAGAAAAATGGCACCCGTTTAAAATCCGATTGGTTCATGAGTTGAATGAAGATGATCCAGATCGTAGGATGGAGTTTTGTCAAATATTAATGGAAAGATGTAACTTAGATCCTTTGTTTGTTGAAAATATCCTATTTTCGGATGAATCTACCTTTAAATTAAATGGAGAAGTGAACCGGCAAAACTGTAGATACTGGGCAAAAGAAATCCCAGGTGGATGCGTGAGCACCATACTCAATATCCTCAAAAAATTAATGTTTAGGCTGGTATTGTGAAAAACAAAATTATTGGGCCATATTTTTTTGACAACAATGTAAACGGGCTAAATTATCTTCATTTTCTTCAGAACTTTCTTATCCCTACGCTAGTTAACTTATACCGTAGTAGAAATAATCCAGGAATTCTAGATGAAAATTTATGGTACAAGACGGCACACCTCCACATTATGCAGCAGTAGTGCGCCATTACATAAACCAAGTTTTTCCGAACAAGTGGATTGGAAGACGTGGGCCTGTTGAATGGCCGCCTAGGTCTCCAGACCTTACACCACTGGACTTTTTCTTGTGGGGTCACCTGAAAAATGTTGTTTATAAAGTCAGACCTGCCAATATTGAAGATTTAAAAAATCGAATAACAACAGAATGCAGGAACATTTCAGAAGAAACCATAAGAAAAGTCCAACAAGAATTTATTGATCGCTTGGGGTACTGTCAGGCAGCAGAAGGAGGACAATTTCAACACTTAATTAAATAGCTTATTTAATTTTTTTACATTTTTTTAAATTAAAAATATCTTAAATAAAATTATTTGTTTTACCCTGTAGTAACGAAACTATGAATTTTAGGCCCTAAGTGTGTTATGTTTTTTAAATCAGCTGTTCTTGGAGATTACAGATCTGAACTAAAATATAGGGGTTCCCATTTAAAAAAATCGTCGATAATGTCATATCTACTACATGAGCCACCTTGTATATTAAGTTTGTATGGGAAAAAATGCGCCATTAAAAATTATTATACACGTGTCCGAGGATTTTTCCGAAATATTTTTAGATTCCTAGATAATGAATTTGTTCCTTACTTTATGTACACACTGTATATTCCATCAATGATGCGTGCGACAGAGAAAAATTAAATTATTTCCGTGAACGAAATAGTACGCCACTGGTATTTTTCAAAACAAGTACTTGTTTCTTAATCGACAGTCATTTCTTAAAAGAAAAACTTTCTTGAGTGTCTCTGGTAGGACAAACCGTTTTCAAGTAATAATTAAAATACCGTTTTACTACGTTTACTGATGTTTATTTTTTCGATTTCAAGACATTTGAATAATAATCAGTTCTGAATGGATAAAACGTATTTTCATACTAGTATATTGCATGCATACCCATTATCACTGTTATCATAAATTTCAGTTTTTCTTAAATAACTCAGAACTTAAAAAGCTTTTTAAACTTTATTTTTTTCCGCTATAGAGATGGACCACCTTACGACCACTGACGGTCACATTTACTCGCGAGCATACATGAATACATTGGGGCCATCATAAATTTGACAATGTGTGGTCACAAACTGACGACTTTTCATGCTTCTGGCGTGATATGAAATGATCTGTCGCTGCTTGAATTTTTTGGCATGCGTGACACAGTGTGTGGCAAAACAACGTGCCAGTTATCGTTATTTTGCTACTTTACCAAGATATAGGGCGTGCAACAATAACATTTGACTTCATCAAAGAATTATTTCCCAATACAAGGACCACGTTGATCGACAGAAAATATTGATACTGCTGATTTACGGCCTCTATTAAAATGACAGACAGGATCGCTCAGTCTATCTGAATTAATAGTCGGGGGATCATATTGCATTTCACATTTGCATGCAAGTTTTGCTATTCATGCATGCTCGCGAGCAAATGTGACCGTCAGTAAAGTACATAGATATTAAACACTACTTTTTTTACTATAAAAATTTCCAGAAAAAACGCCGAGCTTCAAGAGCAAAGTTCTGACTTAAAAAAGCAGCTGGATTACGTTTTGAATCAACAGTTACAGTCGGCTGACTTATCACAGGTTACAGAAGAATATACCCAAAGATTATCCGCATTAGAGAAAAAATTTCAACAGGTATTTCGAAAATATCATAATGTACTAGATCCGAGTATATTTTTAAAACCTCCATAAAACCAGAAGGACGCACCTTAAATAATCATAATAATTAATAATAAATCTTCTTTTATTTAATTTTTATGTATATTTTAAATACAAGGTGTTCTAAACCTAATAGTAAAACTGCAGATTCTTTGTGTAAAAATATTGGGATTTGGTCAAACTTAGTTCAAAAGTTGATAATAACCCAGATACAGGGAGTCCAACTGAAAATTTTATGTTCTAATTTCCTAATTAACTTACTTTTTAACTAATATTTTTGCATAAAATTTTGTAGTTGGAGATTTTTTGTGACGATAAATTTGTTAATAGCTTTGATGTAGATTGTAGAATGGGCTCGCTGCGGCATTTCAGTGCATACAAACAAGTTCAACTTTTTGCGCATAGGGTAGTTATGTTTTTATAAAAAATATCACTTACCAAAAAATGGTGTAGGTACCTGGTCAATGCCGCTCCGAGCTACTATTTTCGACATTTTTGCATTTATTCTTATATTGCCCAGTGCGCTTTTTAAAACATTGAAATATTATATTAATTATTACTTTATAGGTAATTTATTAATATATTAAAAATTCTGAAAGGTCCAGACTACTAAGAAATTAGTTAAATTTGAAGGCTAGTACTGAAAATATTTAAAATTAAATTAAAATTTTATTTCAGAAATTAGTAAATGAAATTTTCACTTGAACACTCTGTATCTTGGTTATTATCAACTTCTGAATTAAGCAAGGTTTGATCATACCCCAATATTTTTACCCAAATAATCTGCTGTATTACTGTGCACTATTAGTTTCGGGATACCCTATTAATTTAATTGATTAATTATTTAATTGATCACTATTACGGTAATATTTACGAAGTTGGTTTAACTAGAGAAAATGTGCAGTTTTTAAAGCTTTTTACAATCCAGTGTCGACGTTGTCGAATTTATTTTGATTCGTGACATACAGGGTGATTTGTTAAAAATTTCCAAAATGAATTTCTTTAATAACTCGAAAGGTTTTGATGTTAGTAAAACGTCCATTAAACTAGTAATTATCTTTCAATTTTAAATACGAATATTGGCCAGATTTCACCTAAGACCAACAAAATTAAAAATAGGTACAAATTCAAACATTCAACCGCGTATAAAAAATGGCCACGGAACAGCCTGTCTTCATCTGTTGGTATGGAAATCTCCAGACAAAGTATATTACACCCCATGTAACAATATCAACGAACTTCAGCGACATATAATCGCTGCCTTCCAAACAACATGGCGAGGCACGCCATTAAGCAAATGTAGAAAAGAACCAACCGTTGTATTGAAAATCAGGGAGGTAATTTCGAACAATTAATGAAATTACATTATTTAGTAAACTATTTAGTTACTTTTTACGGTTGAATGTTTGAATTTGTAGTTATTTTTAGCTTTGTTGTTCTTAGGTCAAATTCGGTCAATATTATTTAAAAAAAAGGATTGTTACTAGTTCTAATTTTATCTCAATTACATGTAAATTAAATGAAAATATCATGTATGTATTCTTTTAAAAATCAGGACCGTACTGAAATTCCCAAAACTTTCCTGATGATGCCGAAACTAAGCTAAGTAGAATTGAGTAATACAGAAGTGTGTTTGGGGTAAAAAATACTCTCAAAAATAGTATTAAAAATCCAGGTCCGTATTTAAAAAATTGAAGTTGACCATGATATCTAAGTTATAAAAAATGACATAAAAAGCTGATAACGCTCTTTTATAGAAAAGAAAACAATATAAAGTTTTCATTTAATGGGCGTTTCTCTGAAATCAAAACCTTTTGAGTTATTAACGAATTAATTTTATACGTTTTCAACAAATCGCCCTATACCTCATGAATCGGAAACAATTCGGCAACATCTATACTGGATTCAGCAACAAATCTATCAATAAACAGTTTATTTTGTTTATTAGGCTATAAGAGAAAAAGATACTCTACGAAAGCAGTTGGATCAAGCCAAAGTAGATGTTGCCACTAGAATGAGTAAAAACGAATTAGAGTCGACTATAGCCGAGAAAGATGAACTAGTTAAGGAACTTAGGGAAGAAGGAGAAAAATTATCTAAACAGCAATTACAACATTCCAATATCATTAAGAAGCTAAGAGCTAAAGAAAAAGAGCACGAGGGTATCATTAAGAATTTAAAGTAAGTAGATTTTCTAAAATCTTATATATCGGATATCCCAATGACATGACTAAGTAAAATAACTACTTTGAGGTTAAAAATATAGGAACATTTGATGAAGAAGGATTAAATGGGGCGGTATGCATTGTAAAATAAGGATGAATTATAGGTATAATTTTCGCTAGTCTCATTTTTCAATTTCCAACAATTTAAATTAAGGCTTCAAAAGTCGCGTGTACTATTAATTGTGGGAACCAAAATATATTCGGTGAACCCAATTTTTATTGGCGTGTTTTTCGTCAGCTTAACTGGATATTTATTTATATTCGTTTTTTGATATAGTAGCAAATTTATAACTTTTTTAAAAAATTTGACATTAACGCAATTTTATGTATGTACTAGGTACAGTTGTATTCATTGAAAATGGGGAGTCTTATGCATAGTTTTGCCATATTTGCGTAAATCAGGCTCATCTGATTGATTTATTGTTTTTAATGTTATGACCAATAAGCATTTGCGTCATTAAACAAAATAAAATAATCTAATTAAATGTGATAAATGAGTTTAATGTATAAAAATATTTCTATAATAACACATATTTTTGAATCAACGTAACATAACTAAAAACGGTATACCAGAATTTATTACCCATATTTAGATTGAAAAACCTTTTCGTCAGTGAACACTGCCTCGTTCCACAACTGGCAGTCGCGGAATATATAATTTGAGATGAAAACTATCCGAGACTGTATACGTTCATCTGTGAGTTTTATTTTTTTACGCAGCTACCCAGTTTTTTAGCTCCGTTTTTTTTGGGTCGGAAATGAGGACCTGACCAATACCAATTTCTCTTTCCAAAGACCCCTCTTCTCCCCAAAGTTGATTAACTGTTAAAAATATGTTCTTGCATTTTCCGTATAAATTTGCGAGTGCCCGTATTGACCACCCATCTTCAATTCTGGCTACTATATGAACTTTTTCAAGTTCTGTTAAATGGTGAGGGATTTTGAGAATTCTGACAGTGACAGTTTTGACAACCATATTAAGAAGTCGAAATCAATTAAGACCGATTTACATTATAACAAATTTAGGGTCCCCATTTTCAATGAATACAACTGTACATCAAAAGTTTTATTTATTTTTATAACATAACATTTGCTGTTCTGAAACCCTGGAAATATTGGAGTTTGAAACAAAAATAGCAATTAGTGGACTGTATATATTTCTGATTAGGGAGATAAGAAAATCTGAGCGATAAAATTTTGTAACAAAATTCGGCGTTAGCTTGACACGGAAGTAACATGACTTACCTGGTCGTCTTTTGCTGGGTGGCCACCACGAAATCCCGGAGATTAGCCCACCGGAAACCTAGAAATACTGACACTCAAACAATACAGTATGTCTAAGGATAGAGTTAACAGGAGGAAAACTTTTTTATTTTGCATTTTTCGGCAAAATGTTATTTTTCTTAAAATTATTGCTTGTAATAAAAATAGGAATGGCGTTAACTCATTTGAGTTTTGTACAAGGTGTCCCATATAAGAAAAAACTGCAAAAATAAACGTACACAAACAGTAGGGGTATCTTATGCAATAATGGTTTTCAACGACCCAATGAATAACAATCCATATTAGTCAAATCAGGGCTCCATGAAGGCCATAACATTGGGCCATTCCTCCTGATCCATCGCCGTGGAAATGAATGATTTAACCATTCCATCGCAATCGCTGATAATGCGCTTGACACCCATCCTGTTTAAAATAAAAAGAAATTCTTTCAATTGATTCGTAAAACACCGGTCGCAAGTATTTAAAAAGAATATTATAATAATTATAAAACTATTACCATTAAGTGGAACGGCACACCAAGCCTTTTTCTCTAAAATTATTATTTTTGGATTTGTGTTCACCCTGTATAGTGAAACTCAAATTAGTCGACTCTATTCATATTTTTTTTACCTGCAAAAAATTTTATCGGGAATAATATTTTGTCGAAAATTGCAGAATACAAAAGTGTTTCCTCTCGTTAACTCAATCGGTGTACATTCTGTATACATAAAGAGCTCCTGTCCTCGAACCCGTTATTTATCCGGTAATCCGGCAATATTATTATATCTAAGTTTCTTGGATAGTCTGACGATTCTAATTCACGCTCAAATTTATATAGGCACAAATATTAATGTAATATTCTTACCAATAATACAATATTAGCTTCAAAATATACCTGTTTTCCAGGGAAACTAACGAAAGTCTGTCCCTTGAAACTGAGCGTCTAAAAAAATCGTTATCAGCAAAAGAAGAAGTCGAACGGACACAAATCGAGGCCGTTCACAATCTTACAACTAAAAGTAAAAAATTAGACTCCGAGGTGGCGAAGCTAAGAAGCCTGATGGACGATCTTACTCAAAAATATGATACTACTAAAAAATCTTTAGACGCTGCGAAAAAAGAACTGGCAGATAAAACTAAAACCAGCTCGGAACTTTTGCAACGACAACAGCTCCTTGAGAGTTTAGAAAATGATAAAAGAATGACCGAGTCACAGAATGAAGAAGTAAGTAGAAGAGGAGAATTAATAGTTATTTGTTATAACTTTAATACCTACCGTCATACCTAAAATTTTGTCCGACCCTGAAAATGTTTCAATAAAGCGTTTAAACTTTCATTTAATAATTTACTAACCAGACAACTTTGAATGTGAGCGAAGTATTTTCAGCCCGATAGGAAAAATATTTTATTTTATTATTTATGACATTATTTCGACTTCCCCTATATATCCTATCATCTATGACTACTAGTGTCTGGACACCCTGTATACAGGTTTGGCAAACAATTATTACAATCAGATGCATAACGGGCAGAAAAAAGAACGTAATGTACCAGCTTCAAATTAAATAAAGATGAAATAGATTTCCTTGTATCCTAATTCGCTTGCTTTCTTCTTCTACTACGGCATGGGGACTCTCCTCTCGCAGACTTTACAATGCGAGCTGTCGATACAGTGTTGCCAGGTTTAGTTGACTTTCACTAGATCCAGTGATTTAGTGAAACCTTTTTAAAAATACTATTGATTTTTGATATTACCATAAATAAGGTTTTTCAAAAGAAAAATGGTACGCCAATGAAAAAAATATAATTTTTTGCCAAGGAAATCACTGCTAAATTTACTCCCAACCTTTCTGTTACACCCTGTATATATTTAATGATATAATTATTTTAATTGATTATGGCAATAAATCGAAGATACACTACGCCTATTAATTATCGAATATTCAAAAATGCAGCTCTTAATTAATATGTTTAACTATTTCGTTAATAATGAACCAATCTTAATTTTTTAATTAAATAATAATTAAAATAAATTAAATAATAATTAATTGAATAATTTTTTTTAATTGATAAAAAACATATTCTAGAGTTTAGGGTAGAGCAGTTTACGTCCTGATACGTCTAATTCTACGAGATAGCGCATAAAATCTAGATGCATATAAATTTCGTAAAATTTAAATTTGCCATAAAAATTCACAAGAATCACTTTTGACTTCTGCTAAATTAATTTTAAAGTTCATCATACTTTATGATGAATGCGAATCGGTTTTTAATACCAGAACAATGTTCTTATGCTAGAGGGTGGTGTGAATTTTGTATGTTGTATTTGTATCCTTGTTTTCGATTTTTTTAAATAAAAAGATAACTGCGTATTATCTCTCTGTATTATATATTTGCTGAAATAATTTTTATTTTTAGTTTAGAAAGAGCAAAGTGATAAAATGTCGTATTGATTGTTTGCGAAACGTTTTTTCGGACAATATAACATGTTTATTTGGGTTTGTAAGGAATGGTAATTTTTTGTTACCTCTAGTGGCATGGCGATACTTTTGGGCCTGTCTAACCTAAGATATATCTCTATAATTGCTTTAGTTTAAAAAATTAATTAAATTCAATTTTTATATAAGATATCAATTTAAAATTTTAGGAAATTTACATGCATCTAGATTTTATTCGCTACCCCGTACAATTAAACGTATCGGGACGAAAACTGCTCTGCCCTAAACTCTATAATCTATTTTCTATCAGTTAAAAAATATATTAAATTAGGTTCATTATTAACGAAACTGATACACTATTAATTAGAACGTGAATTTTTGAATATTCCATAATTAATTGGCGTAGTATATATTGATTGATGTTTAAAGATGTTTGTTGCCCAATATTGTATTTACTCTGCTTTTATATACAGGGTGTGTCAGTAAGGTGTCTGGCTTCGATAGCGCCTAAACTCTTAAAAATAGATAAAAACGTTCCATTCAAAAGATAAATGGTTTACTAAGATGCATAACATGAAAATATTTTGCAATCTACAGGGTGGCCCCAAAAAGTGGCACGGAATATTTTATAATTTTTTTAAATGAGATACTAGGTATCTTTTCCACATTTTGATTTAGCAGACCAAGAGCGTTACAACCGTATTTAATTTTTTGAACTGAAATGCAGCGTTGTCAAGTAATTAATTTTTTTCTGAAATTTTAGTACTTTTTAATGGTACGATATAAAAATAGCAACCCATTGGTACAACCTGAACAAATGCGATTTACATTGTGGGTACCCTAAAGTGCTTTATATCGATTTATGTTAGTAATTTGTAATTCTCTTATACAAAGCGTTCGTTAGATCTAGGACAATTTAGGGATTTTAAATATGCTTTAATTTAATTTTTTTAAATAGGACACCCTATATATTTTTAGACATATACTTGACAACGCTGCATTTCAGTTCAAAAAATTAAATACGGTTGTAACGCTCTTGGTCTGCTAAATCAAAATGTGGAAAAAGATACCTAGTGTCTCATTTAAAAAAATTATAAAATATTCCTAACAGTTTTTGGGGTTACCCTGTAGATTGCAAAATATTTTCAGGTTATGCATCTTAGTAAACCATTAATCTTTTGTATGGAACGTTTTTATCTATCTTTAAGAGTTTAGGCGCTATCGAGGCCAGACACCTTACTGACACCCTGTATAATTGTATTTTTATATCCGCCTTAATTTATTGCAAATGTTTTCTTGTTCATTCTCTTAATTTTTTATGTCTGACAGTGTCATAGTTATGTCTGTATCTGAATATTGACATAGTAGGAGTCTAGGGAACAAGATTATTTGCATTGAACTGAATAATGATAAAATGGAATTTCATTTCATGTCATGGTACATTTTTAGTTTATCCAATATGTATTGTAGGTTATTAACCAACTAGACGACTTACGGTACCAGCTGCAAAAAGTAGAGGAAGACCATAGTAAAAAGGAACAAAAATTTAGGCAAGAAAATAGTGATCTATTAAGAAGATTAGAAGAAGCTGAAAACAGAAATGAAGAGTTATCCCAATCGGTGTTAGAAGTGAGCAAACCTCTGGTTAGGCAATTTGAAAGTTTGCAAGCTACATATAATATGAAAATTGCTGGTTTTGAAAAAATCGAGGAAGAATTAAGTTTTAAAATTAGTAAGTCGTTAAATGATCCTTTAGTTTAAATGTGAACTGATAATTACGTTGAAAATTACATCAATTTCTCAGAGAATGTCTATAATAGATCGAATTACTACAGCTCGTGTTATCCGGTTCGACGGGATTACGAAAATTACGAGCATTAAACTGTTAAGTAGTTAAGGGTTAAGTAGAATAATTTAACATTACAAAATTAACATAATAATTTTGAAACATTTTTTTCATAAAAAATGTAAACCTCTAGAAACCGTACACTTTAAAACGTTAAACTATCATTATTTGTTTAAAAAATGGTTTTTGTTTCAGATGACCTACAAAGTAAATTACAAGCATCGGCAAGTTTAGAACGATCTGCAAAAGAGGAGTGTATCAGTATCAGGTCAATATTGGCCGATTTGGAAGGAAAGCTGAGTACTGTAAGGCATGAAGCAGAAATAAATAAAATGCAGTTAGAACAATTTAAAACAGAACGACAGATTTCCGAACAAGAACTAAAAAGGTAAGAAATTGGAAAGAAACTTGGTTCAATTTTTAACACTAATAACGTACAAACGATCATCGAACTTCAAATGTGTCATAACACATGAACAGATGGATTTTAAATCAATCGAGCCAATATTTCAAAAACTGACATGTTTCAAAGCCCATATTATAACTGTATGAACTGATCGAATAATTTTTCTATATTCTTACAAGGATTACCACCTTCAACAAACGCATACAAAAGGAAATTATTACCTACAATAAATTTCCAAATCTTTTCTCCATTGGTCCCTCAAAATATTGTGCTCACCAGATGAATTACTCATGAACAAAAGAAATCCATTGTCCGAGAAATAAAAATAAATACTTAATTTCACAAAGTTTTAATTCAGTTTCCTGACACTTGTTTCTACCTTTTCACATGATTATAAAAAAAAAACAAGAAGATACTTAATTCTACGTGTTGTGACAATGATATTTATATCTAAGTTGTAAGTAAGTGAACATATAATAAAATTAAAGTTATGGTTACAATGTCTGTGGGTTTTTCTAATTGTAAGGTACAACTTACGCACAGACACTGTAACCATTTTTTAATTTTATTACATGTTTGCAACTTACAACTAATATATAAATCCCATTCTAACAATACTCAAATTCTTCCTCAATGGTAAAATACAAAAAAGTGTTGTTTGTCTTCGGAAAAATCTTAGATTTCCTCAAAGTGATTTTTATGATCTCTCTTATTCCTTGGAAATCCTTAATCGAATATTTCTAGCAACTTCATGTCATCGTTAAATAGGTCTCAAATATTTTCTGTTTCAAAAAATAATAAAAACATAAAAGACAAATTTTTAGGCGGTCAAATTTGAAGGCTTACTTAAAGCTCAGCTTTCTATCATTTCAACAAAGCTTAATGAACGATGAACTGTAACATTCTGTACCTTAACGTTAAGGCTACCTTCGCTAAGGTCTAACTTAACATTCAAATATCGGCCCTTAGATTAATTAACCGTTATTCTTTATGTAAGGGTTTCTTTATTATAACCTTGTATATTCCTGTCTAACCAGGTTCACTTTTATTTAAGCTTAAACCTCTTTAGTCAAAATTAATATTTTACCGCTGATTAATATGACTTTGAAAAGATTGATTATTTTTGAAAATTTAGTGACAGCCTCTAGTTAATCTAATAACTTTAGAACCTTTAAATATTCTTGTGTTTTAGAGAATTATACACCACGATATTTATTTTGTGTAAATACAAATTGAAGTCAAAACTTTTTTTTACTATAAAAGTAAATTCATTTTTAAAAATAGTTCTTTCATTAAAAGCAATATTGAATCTTGTAAATAGAATCCTCAACATTATCTATTAAAATTTTAGGTTTGACATGAAGTCGAACATTTACCATTTAAAATCCCGCTTTAAGAAAAATACATTGTATACCTAATTACCTAATTGAAATTTTATTACTACTAATAATAATAACAGATTTAAATATAATACACCTAAATTACAAATATTTTTGAACGTTAGTTATCAGCATGGAAACATGTAAACGTTCGCTATTTACCCGTGAAACGTCTTAATTATTATTGTTGGTTAGTCTTGACTAAGTGCATCTGGTTATATGTCCCATTGAATTCCAGTGTTTTTGTCATTAGTCGCCGAGAATAAAGACGGAAGTGCGTAGAAAACTTTAATATACTGTCGCAATTAATTATCTAATATTCAAAAATGCACTACCAGTTTTAATAATTTTTGTTCGGTTGATACATGATACGTCTAATTGTACGGGGTACGCATAAAATGTAGATGCATGTAAATTTCCTAAAATTTTAATTTAATATATCTCACATAAAAATTGATTTTTATATATTTTTTAAACTAAACCAAGTAGAGATATATCTGGGTTCGGCACTGGCCCAAAAGTATTCCTAAATACGTTATATTGTCGAAAAACGTTTCATTACATACATACGTCATACCTAGTTTTTAATTTTTAACCTAATTTTTAAGTCAATTAATTAAGTGAATAGATGATTGTGTAGCATCCTGTATTAAAACATTATTTGTTGAAATTTTTATTTTTAATTTAGCAAAAGGTGATTACGTATTTAGAAGAAATAGCAATTTTTTGTTACCTAGAGTGGTATGGTGATACTTTTTGGCCAGTGCTTAATCCAGATATAACTGGTTCAATCAATCAAAAAAACAGAAAGTCGGTGTCTCATCAAATTGTTTTTCAAATTGGTTACCAACATACAATTAAAAATCAAAAAAAAGTTAAAAACAAGTAATACAAGCATTACAAGTATGTATTGCTTGTTTTTAAATTTACAGTACGTTTCACGAAAATTGGATACGACTTAATGATTTCCTGGGTAGGTCCCATTGTGTCGACAAGAGCTTGGCAATAAACAAGTGAAGTATGAAGGGACGGACTAAGGAAAACAAGTAATATGATTATATTAATGTAATCAAATGAAATAACGTTTTTTTTAAATATTACTAGTCATATTTATTTACATTTATAATGTCATTCTATAGATAGTTCTGTTTCGCTATCGCTATCCTCATCAAAATTAATTATAATTGGATTAATTATACGATCCAGACTAATATACGAATTTTCTACAGTTATTACGTGACGGACTGAATTTTTCCAACTACCTGGGGAATATCATTAAAGCATTTTCGTATTAATTCTACAACACTAGAACTTAAAGTCGGAGAAATATTTTCAGACCTAACCAGTGATTTTAACTGATGCCACATATGCTCTATGGGGTTAAAAATGCAATAATATGGTGGGAGCCGTAGCACTGTATCTCCCAATTTCTTCTGCCAATGTGTCACAAACATATACTTTTTTTATACAAAATGTCTTTAAAACTTCTAAAAGATCACTTTCTACAAAATATATATCGTTCGCCGCCATGTAGTTCTGAATCTACAATTTTGTATTATTTGAGATTGGAGCTTTATGTAATTGGCGACTGTGATAGCTCGCATTGTCCATTACTATCACGCTATTCTGAGGAATGTTTGGTAAAAGACGATTCTTGAACCATTCCTCAAAAACTAACAAATTTTACAACAAAAAGATATTTAAATATAAATTAAGCAACCTAACCTACCTAATGTGCCTATATTTAATTATAATTATTACAATCCGGTCCTTTCCACATAATAATAACAAACGGTCATAAATAATGGGATGACCCAGGTACTTTTACGGCAGTCATTAAGTTATATCCGTTTATTTATTGTATTACTTGTTTTTAACTTTTTAATTGTGATTCATTGCATGTTAGATAATTGATATTGTAAAGTATAACTTTTAGGTCTGATGATGACCATTTAAGGGCGAAACAGTTTTTTTTTGATTTTTGTTACTGAAAGGTATCTTCGAGAAATGGACTAGCTCTTTGAATCTAATTGGTTTAGGTCAAAAAATAAATTCAATTGAATTTTTATGTAAGATGATGTCAAATTTAAATTTTAGGAAATTTACATGCATCTACTACATAAACATAGACATAGTAACATAAACTACTCTGCCCTAGACTCTAGAATCTGCTTTCCATCAGTTAAAACAAAAATTATTAAAATGGGTTCTTTATTAACGACACAACAGCTTATTAATTTGGAATTGCATTTTTCAATAACTATTCGATTAATTAATTGGTTAATGCATATGGTATAATTTAAGCAGGAAGATAGACCTTTCATTTATATAAGTTAAGCATTACTTTATAGCAACTACGAATTTGATTTATTGATTATTTCAATTTATCAATGTCTAATGTGTAATAATATATTATATAATATTTAAATATTTTAAGTCAAATTGACAATTTAAAAGATACAATAGAGAAGCACAATGAATCAATGGAAGATAGAGAGAAGGAGATACAGAATTTAAGACAACAGCTAGCCATTGAGAAAGTTGCTGCTGATATAGAGAGGAAACAACAAACTGCTAGTCAAAAACAGGTACCTAACAATTTTTTAAGCGACGTCCTTTAAATTATGTATTTCCGGCTCCGAAAGTTCCGTAGAAGGCGGCAGCAGCTGAAAACTAACCGGCGGGTTCGTAAACCAGTCCGAGCTAGGTGGATTTTAGTAGTATAAGTTATTGCATTGTAGTTCGGCTTCATATAAGAATATAGTCAAGAATGAAAATGTGTTATGCCATATTCACTCCGGTAACCAGTTTTGAAAATAAATATGAATTCGTGACTTGAACACACCTACATTTTTTAATATGTAAATTGTGTTCGTTATACATTTTGCATATGAAGCATCGTTGTCAAATCGTATGTAAATTCCTTTCAGGCCGGTTGAGATCGGATCTCGTGGGGGACTATACCCACTCCCCATTAGGTCAAATTTCACTTCACCTTAACTTTTTGCTTCAATAAGGAGCAAAAATTACGTAATTAAAAAAAGTTAAAAAGTAAAATTTGACATTTTTTCCACAAAATGTCGAAAAATGGCATTTATTGATCGAATTTGAAAAAATGTTATTTGGAAAAGTTGTTTGTATTGTAATTCTATGCCCACATACCAATTAATTGAATCACTTATATAATTTTTGTTTCCTATCTATTTTCATAAAACGGAGTTTGTAAGAATTAGTCTTTAAGGTAAGAAAATATAAAATGAATACTTAATTATAAACAACGGCTCTATTATTCTAATATGTCCATTTTTTTCATCGTATTTATTATTTAAAAAACCAAATTCTCCTCTTGTTAAATCTTTAAACTTATGAGGAGTTTGCTGGCCGAACGGCAGACCTGCCAAAGACAAAAAAAATGAGGAGTTTGTTCCACAGATGGCAACATTTTTAAACTGCAATTTAATTTTTTGACGAAAATTAACATTTTGGTAGAATTTGTAGTATAAAGAATGAATTTAGACGATGAATATTGTATAAATAAGACTTACGGTGGTTGTTTCGACTTCCGTTTTCAATGAAAATAATTATATATATTGGCCAAAAATAGATAGAAAACAAAAATTATCATATTTGATATGTGAGTATACAATTATAATGCAAACAACTTTTATTAATACATTTTTTTTAAATCCGATCGATAAATACCAGTTTTGGACATTTTGTGGAGAAAGTGTCAAATTTGACAGTAAATAAAATCCCATGGACCCATTTACTTATGGCATTTTTGGTCTTTATTGGAGTAAAAACGTATGGCCAATTTTTAAGTTAACCTAAATCGAAAAATACATTTTTTCCTCATATGGTGACACTTATAATATAAAAAGGAGACAAAACATTCCATTCATAAAACACAGATTTGTTTACAATCATACATAGTTCTACAGTTGTAAGCTGTGCGTCCACTCGGTGTCCAGTGTAGTGGCTTATGTTTTTTTAGGATTATAAAAAATAAAGTTATTTTAATAACAATTTTTGTTTAACTATGGATGCTGTCTCACTAAAAAGAACCACGTGACATTTGTACATTTCGAGGAGCAACAAAATGATTTACTGTTTAAAAATGGGAAATCGGGCTTGAAATTTTACAATAATTTTATTATAACGCAATTGGATAATTTCGATCTAAAATTACACATAAACAGAAAAATGTCGTAGTTGTTTTTTAAAGAAATGCGAATAATATAAAAAATCCATATATTTTGTAACATTTACTTAAAATATAGAATTAGCTAAAAATCATAACCTCAATAATCGCACTTACCGCTGAAATAAGTCCGGGGTTAGAATAGTCCAGTTTCATATACGCCACGCACCAACAGACCATTTCAGATAGCTTATAAATAGCTCTTAAATAGTTCTAGTTCGAAAAAACACTAAAAATTAATCCAAAAACACAATAGATCATAAACACAGCTCAACAACACTGTAGGGTTAGAAATGAATGAATTATGACAAATTCTTAAAATTCGGGGATTATCCGTAGTAAAAACACCCGTACAGCTTTGCCAGAGTGATTTTATTAAAACATAATTTGATGTTATTAGGAAACTATAAATAATTTTATAAGTAAAAAAAATTTAAAAGACACACATAAATTTAGTATATTTTTATTTAAGAAGTACACATGACCAATGCATTCAAAATAATTAATATAACTTTCGGTTTCAATCACAGGCCGTAGATCTGGGGAGATAATCAGCAGAAATATGTCGTCATAGATTTCTGTTAAAAACGATCTGTGATCGAGGCAAAATGTAGACAATTCTCCATCCCTTTTATATTATACATATATCTATGGCCCATCGTATTACTGATGATCGGGGCGCGGAGCCCACGTGTGAGTCGCCGCACTTTTGACGCGCATAGATGATTAACCCTTTCTTTTGTAACCTATTTTTAATTTTATTTGATACTTGTGTTTAAGGAGATGATCGATAAAAACGATAGCCCAACTATAGTAGATCGAAACTCTCCTAATGCTGGAAGTAACTCGCCAACATTAAGCTTAGGAAAAGTCTCCGTATCAGAATCTTTGAGTAGTAGTTTCTGGTCGCAAGTAAGTATAAACTTTTTTTTATATGTTGATTGAATAACGACGATATTTTTAATTAATATAATGCTGAACTCAAAATTTATTAATGCTTGTTAATGTACAACAAAATATATGCTAACAATAAATGCTAGCCTCAAGACATAATCATACAAATGCAAGGAGTTATGATTGAGAGTATAAGAAAATAAGAATTATTTATCGATAATAAGTTAACTTGGAACATTCACATTAAACGCAAAAAAATAATTCTACTGACGTGCGTTAGATATATTGTTTTTAACATTTCTTCGGTACACAATATTTATAACGCCATTGTCGGTTTTAGATATTTAATTCCTATTTGAGGAATATGTGAAATTATCATGTTTGTTAAGGTACTCTTACAAAATAAATAGTTAGTTTATAGTTTACACTGACCGATGAAGTCAATATCAGATATTTCGAAAATCCAACAATATAAATTCATGTTTAAACTATTCAAAAGATAACAAAGATAAAGTATGATATCTTTGTTTCTATTAACAGTGTTCACATAATATCAAGGAATCAACAAAAAATACTTTTAACTAACTTAATGACATTTCATCTATCTTTGAAAGGTGGAACGTTGACGTTTTTTTACTTTTATTTTCCACCCGGGTGCAAAGTAAATTTTTTTTGTAATTTTTTTTTAAATCAATGTCTCAAAATAATATATGACACACTTTTTAAAAATGCTAATAGCTTTACGTGTTTAGATATTTCTACTTTTTCCGTAATTGGTAGAGTGGTCCTCAGCATTGAATATCCTCACGTTGATATTTTCTTTGTCTTGGCATTTTCACACTGAAATAAGCTAGTAGCGCCGACTCAGAACCAGGATTTTAAACTTTGTTTCCCGTACACCATTCTTTGAAACAGTATATGCCTTGTCATATGTCGGGCGGCTTTTAGTTGACAGAAGATCTTCTACTATTTTTGCTGCTTCTCGAATTTCTGGTGGAGTAGCAGTAAAATCAAATTCCTCATCTGAGCATTTTTCTGTTGTTAAAATAATATATTGTTTAGTGACATGGAAACGATATTTAAAAAATGATATTTGCCATCTTGATGTGTATTATTACCTACGTTATTTTACCACCTGCGATTATTTGAAATCTCTGTCTAATTTTTCAATGTAAAAGTCAAAATGACATTTATCTTTAATTAATCATTTTAATTCAAAATAATAAGTGGATGTTAGATGTGGTTGCAAATAAAATAGTATACAAACCTCGGCGAAAAGTTTCGTTACCGACTCTCTCGACAGGAATGAAACACTTTCCACCTCGGTACGTAATATCTATTGCATACACAAGAACAAACATAGGGCTAAATAACCCAATATCAAAGTGTAGAAAAAATTACACTGCTGACCGATGGAGGATATAATTTAACACTGTAATATTTTTACACTTTGATGTTAGGTTATCTTTTATACATATAGTAGGTCGTTCACGATGAATTGCCTATTAAACGGTCTCGGTAACTAAAAAAGATATTTGTTTTGTTCGGAAATATTTGCACTTACTTTAAAAGATTGCCGATCTTTTTTGAATGAAGATCGCGACGTATCCGGTTATACCGGAAGTTGGGATTAACATTATTTTAAATGCCCTGCATATTTTGACATTTTGCGACTCTATGTATAAATCCAAGTACCTTTGTTGACAATTTTCTATACCCATCTCTAACCGTTTCTGAGATAAAAGTACACATTGAAGTTTTTTTTTTAAACATGTCAAAGGTAATTTGACCTTACTACCTAACTTACAGTTAAAGATTTAAAAAGTTGATAAAATTTAGAAAAGGTAATGGGTCTTTTTATTTCATAAATATACACGATATTTTAGAAAACTAGAAACATGTATGTATTCAGAAATTTTATTAAGAAAGTAAATCTACACGTAATGGTAAATTAATACAGGGTGTTCCATTCTAGTATTTAAATTAACAACGTTAAACCGTACTTGCGGTATAACCGATGGATACTTCAAGATATCTTCATTAAGAGATCGGCATCTTTTATAGCGACTACCAATTTGTCAAATAAATATATTTTTTAGATTCCGACATCTCTTAATAGGCCACTCACCGTGAATGACCCTGTATATAAAATAAGCTAAATTTGCATACATCTAAATCTTAGTTAATAATATACTCTTATTTCCAAATTAAATCGTACCGTCTTGTTAGGATACCCTTTATAATACAGTCAATTTGTGTTCACAAGGGCCCCTAGCGGGGAAATTTCTGAGGTAGTTTCGATTTTTTCAATTTTATATGTTTTTTGGTTGCTGAATCCGAATTTGAGGTTTGCTAACAAGATTTCGTGACGCAATAATGAAAAAAAGTAAAAAACCTAATTTTCTGGCCTTTTTGCTTATAACTCAGAAACTATAAACTTCCCGTAAATAAACTTTCTATTCAGAATGAAAGTACATAACATTTCCCATAAATTTTATTATTTAAGTTTTTTTCTCCGACGAACCGTTCGGGCTGTAGCGATAGTTGAAAATTGGCGTATTTCCGTAATAACCCCCTTTATACACTCCAAAAAATGATTTACTATTAGAGGCTGCCATTTAGTGAATTCCTCTCAGTTTTAAGTTGAATACAATATAGACTGTTATCCTATTTCCCGTGGCAATATTAGTCTAACCCCTCTACCTCAAGGCACGAAACATTCTTGCTAGCCTGATCCTGCAAAATGTGGTTATAAGGCTCGGTCGATTGCATTTACTGATGTCCTTCATAGGGGGAATTGGTTACATTATGCAAGTGGATTGACTGAACTTTTCGAACAAACCCGAACTCAACTGAAAAAATATTGCCTTTACCCAAAATGAATGAGCTTCTGTCGTCAACACTGTTGGGTCAATTGGAGATCTTGTTCAACATGGACGGAACATTGATTCTTTCTAATGATGTAAGGGATATTGTGAAAGATGTGCAAGAAGAATTCAAAGCTAAGCTTTAACTGTTGGCAGAACTTGGCCCGACTTCCGTGCTTTGGATTGTATATTTTGAAATGGTGACTTTGATTAAACATTTCATTGAAGCAGACAAACCCGCAAATAGTTGTTTCTCAATATTTTCCAGATGAACAAGGCCCTGCGCTGATGACAGAACAACCTTAATTTTAACTTTTTTGTAACTGAATTTGTCCAACTTCGCACTTTATTAACTTTAACATTACGTAATTTTTATAGAAATGTCGTGCACCATTACATATACGATCTAAATACGGTATGTACAGAGAACTGGGATGAATTCATAAATTGACTGCCTTTAATAATACATTAGAGTTTTGGAGTGTAAAAAGTGGGTTTTTGCGGATACATCCGAAAGACGCCCATTTTCAACCATAGCTCGAGTCCGAACGGTTCGTCGAAGAAAAAACTTTAATGATGAAATTTGAAGGAAATTGTATGTGCTTTCATTTTGATTAGGAAGATTATTTACGAAAAGTTGATAGTTTTCGAGTTATAAACAAAAAAACCGAAAACAAATTAAATTTTTGACCTTTTTTTGGATTTTTTTCAATGTTGCGTCACGTTAGGAAACTTCAAATTCGGATTCAGCACCCCAAAAAATATGTGGAATGGAAGAAATAAAAACTACCCCAAAACTTTCCTGGTAAAAAACACAATTTAATTGTAGTATTAGTATACACTTTATTATGTATAATAAATACTTACTTTAATACTGTTTTGCTCTCTTGAAAAATCTCAAGATATTTCAACTTGTTTCCTGTACCATTTTCGTAAGTAATTGTAATCATCTTCATTTTATTTATCATATCCTTTCCTTATTTAATTATATTTTCTTCTAGGACGAACCTTTTGAAGTAAGCCACACTCCTCGCTATACAAATATGTTTGAAATGCAAATGTTACAGTCAAACTTAAAACAACGAGAAGGTGAACTGCAACAACTTCAATGGGAACTTAGTCGTAGAGAGCAAGAAAGATCGTTGTTGAATTCAGAGATATCTAGTCTAATTAACAGGGTACGGATAATATTAATCTTTTCAGTGTTATCTCAATAATAATAAAAAAATCATACGTGGAGAAATCGACTGGATCGCTTGCTTAGCTTTTTATTAAATTTTCTATACAGGGTGTTATGGAAATGACTTATTATATTCAACTCCTTGGGTGTCCTAGAGAAAATCTACATACTTTTTTTTAAATGGAATATCTAAATACTAAGGTAAAAACCCTTTTTACCCACATACTGTAGCCCCGTTCCATCTGGAATCACTTAGCAACAATGTGGGTCACTAGAGTATACTAACAGTGTTGTCAGATCGCACCGCGTGTCTCACCGTAGCTTGAATACCAGCCGCGCGCTGCTTCCTACCTCAGTATGTTTCGAGATTCGGGAGTGGAACGACGTTGGTTCCACGTGCTTGACGTATACGAATTTTTTAACGTTTTGTTGGTTGTATTGTCCGATTTTTTTTGTTGTGAAATAATTCATAATAATAAATGTTGTGATGTGATTTCAAATTTCTGTGATATTATCTACTGTTGGTTCTGTTGAAAAACAGACTTTTTGTGTTTTATTTTTTTATGGAATTTAATTATAAAACGGATTATTTTAAAATAAGATCGAAGGTAAGAGAGTATGTACCTTAAAATTGTAGTTTTTTTGTTTCTAAAAAGTTTGAAAAAGAAGTGATAGCGCGCGTCAAAGACGTCTTGTTGTCAAAAACTGAACACGTGCGTTTAGAATTTTGTGCTGCAATATGACAACATTGCCTATAATGCGCTAACCTCTTTTGAACCTGGAGACTGCCTCAATAAAATATTGATTGCGAAGGGCCTCAGGAGCGGCCACGTAAATTTTGAGATTTCATATAAAGTGTATATTTCGCTTAATAATTCAAAGCGCCATTTATGGTTATTTTTCCTCAATTTATTTTCATCTCGGGATTTGCCGGTTTTAATATAATACGTCATTTCCATAACACCCTGTATATACAGGGTCCGAGCGGAAACCGCTTCGATGGAAAACTATACATAGGAAAATTTTGTCGGCTAATGTTGATGGGGGCAACTCGGCTAAAAAATTTTCAATACGGTGGCACTTCTTGTTATACCGGAAGCCGATTAAAAATAAAATTGAGACACCTGCAAAAAATCTACATTTTCTAACGGAAAAGGTATACTAAGTTCGGGTCGCCCAGAATTACCGTTTCGGAAATAGTTGCTGTTGTTAAATTGTTTAGTGCACCCTGCCCAATTATTATTGATTTGCGAACAAAACGAAATTTAGAGATGCAATTGCTATGAAACCTCCATGTTGTTATTTGTTTGTTGATTATTGTAAGATAGCGTTGTCAGAAAATATTTCATTCTTGAGTTTATCGTAGGTTTGTTTTTTTGTTGCTGGTGTTTTCTTTCGACACTATAATTTCTAGGGTCAAAATTATTTTAATTAAAGTAAGTTAAAGAACAATCCAATTATTGTACCGTAATATGGGGTGTAATTGATCTTTGGGGGCGAAATTGATATCTGGAACCTTTTTAATATATTTCGTATTTTCTCAGGGTTAAAAACATTTTTAAAAGATCTGACAACATAGCAATTTAAAGTAATTTTGTGTCCGGCAGATTTCTAGTGCTGCTCCCCGTAAGTACATTTTTTCTAATAAAAGATGGTGCTTTTAAAGCCATTTTATATTTAATTGTTTTTTAAGGCTATATACTTTCACGTGTACACAAAAACTGGTCAAAAATCGTTCGGTTTTCTTCTTAAATCTCAATAATGTAATGCTTTCCTACAATACTAACATGGACGCCATTACTGTAAACATATGATTTTAAGCGGTATATTCAAATTTTTATAGTGGGGCCAAATTGATCATGTATACGGGGCGAAATTGATCTCGAGTCAGGGCGAATTTGATCACTTTGATTTTAAGTTTATTTATACAACTTAGCTGTTTTCGGTTTTGTAGGCAATAAATATGGTAAGAAATTATGTAAGAAAGCCTGGGACACGTTCCTATAAAGACAAGTGCCCACTTTGACCAATAATCTACCTGGCAGTGACTGGGTATATTCTCTGTTAAAGAGACATAAAAGTGACCCAAAAAATTGCGACAAATATTAAACGACCTAGAGCCGATATTTCAAGTCTTAATACATATTTTGAGAATCTTCGAAAAGAATTGGAAAATAGTCCTCCTACGAATATTTTCAATTATGACGAGACCATTGTTCAAGATAATCCCGGTCAAAAGAAAATGATATTTCGACGTGGTACAAAGTATCCCGAACGCGTTTTTAATTTTACAAAGTCAGGGACCACTATCATGATGTGTTCTTCTGCCTCAGGGATGCTTTTACCACCCTATATTATATACAAGGCCGATAAGATGTGGTTACAGTGGACCGAAAATGGCCCCAAAGGTTTGCCATCTTGTACAGGTAGATGTTGTTCTGCAGGAGCAAGATACAATCGCACCCACCATGGCTGGATTGACGCGCAATCGTTCACCGACTGGTTTACTATAACATTTTTGCCGCACGCTAAACGTCTAGAGGGTCGTAAAATTATAATTGGAGATAACTTATCTTCCCATTTTACTAACGAGGTTATTTCGTTATGTGAAGAAAACAATGTGGGTTTCGTTTGTCTCGTTAAAAATTCAACCCATTTAACCCAACCCTTAGATGCTGGATTCTTTAGACCTTTTCAAATGGCTTGGAGAGAAACTTTAACTAATTGGAAAAATTCTCATCCTACATTGACTTCCATAGACAAGAAAGACTTCCCTCAACTCCTTAATACTACGCTTCTCCATATGGATCAAAAAACGCAAACAGAAAACGAATCTAGTTCTGTAAAAAGAATTATTATTTCCTCGTTTGAGGCCACATTCTTATCACCATTTTGCCCAGAGCGAGTTCTAAATAAACTTCCAAGAGAAGATATATAATAAACTAAATAAAACGTAACATCAAATAGGTAATGATCAATTTCGCCCCCATCAGTTATAAAGCAATAAAAATGTTACAAACTAAGAAACATTCATGGGGGTTAAATTGACTGTTGTGTAAATGATTTTATATCATCTCAATGCACTAAATATACCCTGATCAATTTAACCCCAAGTAGAGTATGAAATTGATCGCGCATATTTAGATTTTTTTACCGAAAAGTTATAGTCACACGATGTTGTGATTATCAGAAGTTTTCACTTTTATTGAAAGCAATCTAATTGACAAAAGTTCATAAAGATTAGGTACTTTAAGTTCCGTGGCAATACTTAAAAATTAATTTTTTTAACGATCAAATTCACCCCAGATTACGGTATTTATTATTCCCAATTACCATCACTAGAACATTAATTATCATGTAAAAGTTAATTGGAAAGAAGTGACAAAATATTATTTGCTTGCCTGAGCTAACGCATTAAACAATTTAAATGCAAATATCTCCGAAACGGTAACTCTGGGCGACCTGAACTTAGTATACCTTTTTTACGTAATAAATATTGGAAAAGTATTATTTTTATTAAAAACTAAAATACACTGAGGCACAAAAAGTTATGACCTAATAAATGTGCGAATAATTCTGCAGACAGCGCCCCTACATTGTACATTAAAATTTAACAAAAAAATCAATTTCTCGTCCTAAAAAAACCATAATTGCCAAATTTTGGAAAAAAAAACGTTAGTTTCTCTCAAAGTTATTAGAGAAAAACAAGAGAAAAACAAAAATGAAGTTTTAACTTTAACACACTGTATCTCAGTTAATATCAGCTTTCGGAGAGTATAGAGTATAATTAAATCCTAATATTTTTACGCAAGAAGTCTGTGGTTTTTCCATGTACAATGGTACATGGCGTATATGGCGATTTTGCTGCAGATTTTAAGTTTACTCCTAGTTGGCTATAACGGTGTTAAAGAATAGTGAAATGCTAAAGAAATAAATATGCCACATGTTCTTGATATTACTTTGTCACATTCTCCATAAATAATAAATAAGTTTAAATAGTCTTCGTTTGTATAAGTATAGCATGAGCATGATTATTAATACTTTTCAAATGGCAGATTTCTTTAGCATTTGACTGTTTTTTAACGCCGTCATAGCCAACTATAAGCTGAATTTTAAATCCGCAACAAAATCCCCATATAAAAATATTACATTGGCAATATGTATTTCGAAAACTACAAACTTTCGAAATAGACAACTTTACACAAACTTATTTTAATACTAAATATAAAATAATTATAAAATTTGGGGGTTCCATTTGAAAAGGTAGATTTTTTGCGTTTATTCAATTTCATTTTGAATCTAATTGTTTGACGCCCTGTATTAATAGTTATCAATATATTATAAAAAACTATTCAAGCAGGTAATTTTCAACAAGGAATTCAACCCAAATTAAATAAAAAAACTTGCATATAGGAAAAAATTAATAATTATTTTAAGGTCCCGTCATTTTATACATAAAACTTTAAATATGTCAAACACGCTTATACTTAGGTATAGGACATCATATACGAAATCTGCCTAGAATCTTGCGTACAATCCAAAAATGTAATAATATATAGGATATTTCATTTAAAATAAACAAGTTGACGCCTACTTCCGCTATCGGTATAACAGATAGGTCAAATTATCTTTATTAGAAAGATCGCCTTTTATAGCGAGTAACAATATTTCTTAGTTCCTGAGATCTTTTAATAGGCCACTCACCATTAATGACCCTCTATCGTTACATAATCGGCCCATTAGTTTTGTTGCCCAAAACCATATCCTTAAAATATTTTCTTAAAGTGCAATATTTGTTTAAATTTTTTAAGGTTGAAGAATTAGAAAAAGTACTAAAAGAACACGAAAAACTAAAAAGTGAGTTTGTAGTGTTGCAACAACAATATGAAACTTTGTGTCAGTTATTCGGAGAAAAAGTAGAAGAAAACGAAGAGCTCAAACTAGACTTAGGGGACGTTAAGGATATGTACAAGAGTCAAATTGATGAACTGTTACGACAGCAGAAGGAAAAAAAATGAAGTGATTGGATCGGGTGAACTGAAAGACTGAAGAATGAAATTAATGAAAATATTGAAGGTGTGGTTATCCAATCTCTATTAATTTCTATCTAGAAGGTGTTTAACATGATACAATATAATACTAAAGAAATACTCGCTGCAAGCATTATGGAGTGTTAAGATAAAAAATGGCTTAAATGATCCTATCTTTAGAGGCTCTTGACAATTACTGGATTTATCAAATATTCATCCAAGTCTTCATGGACATAATTTTCGTTATTAGCACAAATACGTAGTACATGCAAATAAATTGGTATGTTATAAATAGCGTTTATTATAATAGTTTGCTCCGCAAAATTATTAAAATAAAAGTTCAAGAAAGCGAATACAATAATAATAATTACCCATTGGTGTTCTGTCTGTTAGGTAACTAGTATTACTTTTGGATAGGGCTTTATTTTTTAACAGCATAATAATCAGCTGATTAATTCACTTAAAAGGGTAGAGGTACTCAATTCAACTCACATTTGTTTTCAATCATGATTTTTTCTTTTAATAGGTACTTTTGGGTGGTCTCGTTAGTACTGAACTTAAAAATGTAAAAGAACGTATGTGTATGGCCCTAAAAGGTACAATAAGAGTAAATCGGAGCACCGCACTTTTCTTCATAAATCCGAATTGATTTATCCTATTTATCTAGTCCATTTTTCAGTGGTTTTATGGGGTATCTCAGTTATTAGTAAAGATAGGATGCGGTTTTCGCAGCACTTTGCTACTTTTTTGTGGAACAAAAGATGCTTCAACAAATTTTATTTTTTTAAAATGTAATGGAATTAAATTTTTAACAAGCTTCTCAGGAATATACAGGGTGTCCGGGAACATGTGGGAAATCTCCCGGATATGAAGAAAACACGTGAAAAGAATACTATAGGTTCATATAAACTTCTTTCGTATCGGCCTCCTCTTCGGAGATATGGGCTCCCAAAGAGCACCAATGGAATCAAGTTTTTTACACATAATTATTGAACCACCTGGTATATTTCAATTATTTTTTAATATGATGTATACCAGGTAAGACCCGTCAAATTACTACCCAAGAAACTGTTGTGAATTACTCACAGCTGCAGGGACGGACTAGCTGTAACACTCATGGGCCCATTTTTTTTACGCCCTGTATGATGAGAACTTTGGACAATGTTTTTTACATACCTTTAACTTTTGGCTAAAAATTAAGTACTCTTCATTCATGTCGCTAATCCTAACCGTTTTCGAAAAAACGGCATTTCATATACATCATGTGCTTCGGGTATTTCAATAAAAGATACATCTTTGTTCCGATCCAATGTTCAACCTTCAAGATTCCGCTTTTTCATATTTAGCCCATGAGGGGACTCAGTGTAAATAAAATGACGTTTTCTCGAAAACGGGTAGGATTAGCGACATGAATGAAGAGTACTTAATTTTTAGCCAATAGTTAAAGGTATGTAAAAAACATTGTCCAAAGTTCTCATCATACAGGGCGTAAAAAAAATGGGCCCATGAGTGTTACAGCTAGTCCGTCCCTGCAGCTGTGAGTAATTCACAACAGTTTCTTGGGTAGTAGTTTGACGGGTCTTACCTGGTATACATCATATTAAAAAATAATTGAAATATACCAGGTGGTTCAATAATTATGTGTAAAAAACTTGATTCCATTGGTGCTCTTTGGGAGCCCATATCTCCGAAGAGGAGGCCGATACGAAAGAAGTTTATATGAACCTATAGTATTCTTTTCACGTATTTTCTTCATATCCGGGAGATTTCCCACATGTTCCCGGACACCCTGTATAATACTTTATTTTTAGTCTTAATATTTTGCCCGAAATTTACTTTTTTTTAAAAATATACAATTCTTTTGAGTAGGCCATGACGGATTTTAAAAAACAAAAACAAAACACAGTCGTTCTGTCATAATGAAAAATTATTCTGTTTCTGTCAGAATATTCAGGTTCTCTAAGTTGTTTTGTAATTTCTAAGTAAAACTGATTCTCACTATCGTGCAAGGCACGTGCTCGGCAATGGCAAGGCACCGGCTCGGCAAAATATATTTATCATTGGATCGTGAATTTTGCGGGGGTAAATTCGCGCTATACGAGCAACGTATCGGCAAGCGACGGTCTGTCAAAAGACGCAATGGTTAATCTATTCTTCCGAGCACGTGTTTTGTAGGATAGTGAGAATCGGCCTTAAATAATAAAAAATTAGTTTGTCCTAATTATAAATCCAATATAAACTAAATTATGACATGCTCGTTGGCTATATCCAGTGTAACGAGAATTCAAATGGAGCATTAGAAGTGTATTTCAATGGTAAATATAAGCCCTTTTTATAGTAAGTAATTTATAAAATTTCTTAAATTACTTGTAGATATCTCGAAAAATGACAACCGGATTAAATATTTTTTATAAGGATAAAATCGAATTTAATTGAACTAGGTTCATTTTCTAAACCTCGGCCTAAAATGTACCGTAAGGAAAATCGCGAGACTGATTAAATAAATGTACTTTTTCTTCAATTGGAACTAATCCTATTATAATAATAACTATGTGTGAAACAGGCAAAAATGCAGAACAATTCGAGAAATATTTATGAGAATGTTCCATGAATGTTCAATTTTTGTTTCTTGTATTTAATCGCACCAGGAATTGTTTTTTTTAAATATCCGTCATGGCATACTCAAAGAAATTGTATATTTAAAAAAAAAATTAAATTTCGGGCAAATATTAAGATTAAAAATAAAGTATTATACATATATTTCTGAGCTTGTTCAAAACTGAATTACATTATTAAAAAACAAAAGGAAATGTTCTTTTTCTTGAAAACTATTGAACGTAGACAAAATTTGAGTACGTCGTCACTGAATTCTACGTAATTCTCAAAAACAGTCCATATATGAAATACGAGGAGACCTAGAAAAATTTTAATTTGGGCATTTTTTTTTGTTTCAAATAGTAGCACAGTGCTGCGAAAACCGCATCCTTCTATCTCGACTAATAACGAAGATATCCCGTAAAACCATCGAAAATCCTTGAAAAGCTAATGGGAACTCGGTGAAGAGATTATGTTAGATTTTGTGCAATATAGCGTATTCACAGTGAGCAAACACACAAGTAGTTTAGGGGATGGCCACATATAGAAAAGAAAATGGGAAATGTCGGTGTCAGTGGCATCAGATTCCAAGAATCAGTTATAAATGTTAAAGGATAATGAGAGGAATACTTTTTTTTCAAATTAATCTTAATATTTCGTTGTTACTAGGGGTTTAACCCAATTTTACATAATTTTTTATGCTAAAATATATGAAATTACTTTAAAAGTATAATAATATTTATTAAAATAAATATGTTTCAATAATATGTATAATCATTTCATTTGTTGAATAATCTAAATTTTGCTCACAAAGTAAGATACTTGTGAGTTAATTTTATAATAATATTCATTTATATTTAAAATTATCATCATAAAGCACAACTAGATTATATAAGCCGAACAGACTGTTAGTATTTATATTATATACCGCAATAAATCAATTTGTCAATGTTTCTTGTTATTTTGCAGGTACACATATTGTTATTGCTTTAAAAATGCGAGAATCCAGAAACCTTAACAGTTCTGAAACTTTTTATATTTTACTTTAGGAAAAGGCATTCTGCATAAAAAGTTCTGCTTATTGAGAAAACACTCAAATTTAAAAATTTTGAATTAGCATATAGAAGGTGTCAAAAAAGTAAAAAACAAAAAGCCACAATCATTTGGTATGGGAAGAAATTATTTTCATGTTAAAGATTAGCGTATTTCACATTTAAAACCCTTTTTTTTAATATAACCATAAAGTTATTTTGTCAAATTTCATATACGATCACTTTTCACTATAGAGGACCTATTATTATGTTATTATATTTTGCAATTAAAATTAAATATAGTTTTCCACCATCTATGGCATTTATTTTCTTACTTTTTTTTATCCCCATATATGCTGGCTTATAAGCTTTATTTAAGGGACAACAAGCGGAAATTTTTATGAAGAAAGTTTTTTCGTAAAGTAAAAAATACGAGTTTCCCATTATTTGTTAAGATGGTGTCTGGACACGCTGTATATGTATTTATTATTATAGTCTTACAGAATACATTTCCAATTACGATTGAAGATTGAACAGTGACCTGTTGAACAAAACCTTCTAGAAAATTTGAGGTCAGAACCCAAGAAATTTGAGATATTTTTTTTGGGAAAAGATCAATTCAAGAAATATTATTGGTTTCCGTCTACCATGGTGACACTCCACAAGTAATTTTTACGTGCGCATTAACTCAATTTGTAAAAAATAATACTTATATCTACTCTCGACACCTTCATTTAATCATGGATAATTGGAAATTATGGCACAAAATATTGTTTCAAGCTAAATTAATTAGTCGCCATGAAATAATTATTTCCAACGTGCTATTTGGTTTTTACATAACGGCCGTTTCAGTTTAAAAAAATATAGCTTGTGATTTTAAACCCACAACTGCCACATTGTCGTTTTTAATGTAAATTTGTTACTATGTTCTAGAAATACATATAAGTTTCTTATATAATGTGTATACAGAGTTATGATAAAAAAACGGACCAGGTTTTTATATAGAATACACTAAATAATACCACTTAATCAAGAATCACTCGGAGGAATTAATTTTTTTTTAGAATACAGGGTCGATCATAAAATTATACTTATATCAACTTCAATTTTTTAAATAGAACATTTTGTATATTTTTACATATATGCATTCTACAATCAATTCTAGATATTTTTCATAAATCATGTCCTATAGGTACCTATCTTCAACCATTTACGAAATATTAATACTTTAATGCTGGTATGCACCATTGATATGTTTCTCGACATAGCAACGTTCTGAACCCAAATCGCAATCTTGAAGGTACTGACAATTGCTATTTAAGTTCGAGACGTTAAAAAAAGTAAGTGAATGATCAAAATTTCAACATTGCTATGCCGAAAAACATCAATGGTGCATCAGCATTAAAGTACATATTAGTATTGCGTAAATGGTTGAAGACAGGTATATGGAATGATTTATGAAAAGCGTCTAGAATTGAACTTTCTTTATCATAACTCTGTTTGTCATTGTAATCAATTCATACTTAACCTGCATTGTCTTAACAAAATAGATTATTAAAAACTAAAAATTAACCCCAAATTAATCTTGGTTGACAAGTGTCTCGTCTAGACGGTACGTTGGTTGTTCAATTTGAAATAGTTTTGCCATAAGGCAAGAAATTCAATAGAATTTTAAATATAAAATTATAAGTTCCCGATGGCGGCGGATAGAAAGAGTCAAAAATAAAACCTAAAATCCATTCAATTCATTCTGCAGGGCTCCCCAAAAGTGCAGGAAAGTAAAATAACATACAAAAATTGTATAAAGGAGAATTGTACGGAATCGGAAAATTATTGCGACAAATATGACTTAAGATCCACCACAAAATTCCATTATATTATATACAGACCGAGTTGAAAACAAATTGAATAAAAAAATAACCATAAATGGCACCTTGAATTTATGAGTGAGATAAGTGAAACCCGAAAAACCACGTGGCGACAGATTAAACAATAAATATCAAATTAGAAAGGTTTTAAGTTAATTTTTACTATATTATAATGTTTGGTAACACCGCATTACGCGGGCGTAAAAATTTAACAATATTTCCACGTGGCTTCATTTATAGAATCTCCAGTAAGCAAGTGAAACTTTGCATTTGAGCTCTTGTTGAATAACTCTGATAAAGAAAATAAGATCGCTGCTTTATCTTCAATGGACAACAGCATCATTGCGTTTGTTCGGGTTCTTGTTTGCACATTCCTATTTTTTTAAATTCTGTATCATCCAAAGGGTCAACTTCCGGTTTAACTGTTGAACTAAGGAAACGAATTTTACTCATTTAATTGTTAAATACAAATTAAAACCTAGGATGGGAATGTATAAGCGATTTTTATCTAAATTGTATCCAAAATGTCGTCTTATGTCGAAGAGTTTTTACTCTTCTAGTTGCACTTCAACTTGAAGTATATTTCTCAAACGGCAAGCTTTAGTAATCTTAAACATTAAAAAATACTTGGCTCTATAAGAAAAAACAAATATTTTGAACAAGAGAACAGTTCAGTGAAAGGATTAAAAAAAACATTTCCCACCTCTCTATAATGGTTCAGTACTGTGACTTCGGCTACAACCAGTGGCGGCTATTCAGAGGAAGTAGGGGAAGTGCCAGTTCATCAAGAAAGAACGAAAAAGAAATAAAAGACAGTAAATTTATTTTTATTAATAAATTAAGTTAGTTTCATAATATAAATTTTTTATTGAATTAATTATATTATTCGTTACTCCTCGAGTAATTCAATGGTTTAATACTCCAAAATAATCTAAGTAGAGATCAACGCAACAAAAAATGTTACCGAGTTTTGGTTTTGTGTACAAATCAAAACCTACGCGAATGTAGGAAGAGCAATCCAGCAATCTCATTTGCCTATAGCGGAAGAACCTCTCACAGAATCGTCCAATATTGCGAAGACATCCTCTTGAAATAGTTGGTTGCTACGGCAACCATGTCGTATTAGATATGTCTGTGCGGAAATTTTGAATAGTCGTGACAGGGCTCTTCACGAATTCTGTTGCTTTTGGCTCGAATTATATTGAAGTGTAACGTGTTCAAGAATAATTAATTTTATTTCGTGGACAATTATTGGACTGAAAAATTCATAGAAATTTTCTTTTTATATTTTCGACCACAAGTCGCCACTACAACTCTCAAAAATTGTGAATTTGAGCTACTGACGATATAATTATGAAATTCCTGCTGATCAATTATAAATGACTGGTGCCAACTGTTAAAAATCGTTAGGGTTCGTCGCGCGATTACGATGTCAGTTCAGGTTCCGTTCAAAAATGCGCTAAAATATAGTATCGTTTAATTTTATCGTGGAAACATTTAATTCTTGGAGACTTTATGTTTTCACAATAACTTTAAATCGTGCATGAAGTGCAGGATCCTAAAAGATGCTGTAAGTAGTTATTTTACTTTGAATCATCATTGGGCCGCAGGATATATTTGTTTTAAATTTCCCTTTATAATTCAACATGAACATATCGTCGGTGAAGTAAGACCAAAAATGAAAATTTATAGTCTTAAAACAATATGGGCATTTGCAATACAAGGCATTAAATCTTAAATATTCAGTGAAGTGATCTTTTGTGGTATAAAATATATTGGCGAAGTTGTACAATTTCGCTTACACTACCCAATGCCACCAAAAACGCAATTTCGATTTTTTGTGGGTTACGAGGTATTAGTACTTCACCGACGATATATTTGTTAATAAAACAAATGAAAGTTAAGATAAACAAATTGCCATCATTATCAATTACCTTAATTTTTTTTTTGCAATTTTGGGTGGACCCAAGTTTACTTAAAACTGAAGAACATGCATAGTTCCATTACTCGACTTATTTTGAGGAATGTTGGGTTGCGTTTGCGAATAGTATATTTTCTTTCATCGAAAGTTTAATTATCATTTTCATGTAAGCACCCAACAGCTGAAGCACTTAGCTGTTATTTTCTCTAGAATTAGCCAGTCCACATAATGTGCATTCGACTCCAGAGATTAGTATTAAAATCTAGAAATTAGAATCTATATTCCAGTAAATACTAAATAGAATATTTCCAAGGGTTTTATACAGATTAGAATCTATATTCCAGTAAATAGAATATTTCCAAAGGTTTTATACAGTTTGTGTGCACGCTTGATTAAATACAGCCATTAAAATTCATAATAATCATCTAAAAGTTAGGTTTTGAATAACCTTTTCGATTAAAGCTGTAACGAAATTTTGCTTGTCTTTATAATTTGTCGCCTTAAGCCGACATTTTTTACTATATTACCTAGTCTATATTCGATGCTTTACTGTTATACAACTGATATAGGGATTTTAAACTTTTGTAGAATTTTAAAACACCTTGAACAGCCTTTCGATTTATACAGGATGTCCAAGATAAAGAGGCTCCCGTATGGGGATCTCGTTAATGGTAACAGATACAACTTCGATTAATGGGGAAAAATTGTCGTAATCAACGCACTAACAATATGCCACACAAAAAGTATTTATAAGATGTTTAAGTTCCGAGTTATTTAAAGAAAACTAAAATTTTGAATTTAGAGCAAAACTGACGAAACATTCTCTTATCCAGTTTTAATGAACTCAAAGATTACACAACAATGCTTTTTATGACGTCTCGTTTTCAAGCAATCATCATGATGTTTATCACATATTTCATTAGTCAAAAAGCTAGTTAATTTTTTTTAAAGCGTTGGTTAAAAAATTATATTGTTAAAGTTAATTTTTATTTTGTTTTTAAATCTTAAAAGTTTAATTAAAATTTAATCTGTGATATACAAGAATATTGAACGTTTGTGCTTGTATTATTTTAAATTAGGTCTAAGGATAGCTATTATTCGTATTCGGAAAATGTATTTCATATTATGTGTTCAGTAACACACAATAAATCATTATTGTAGTTTACAGTCTTTTTATTTCTAGCCATATATTTACGTAGATAGGGTAATTTAAAACGATCCAATAACGAACGACTGTCAGCTTTGTGGTCTTCCGATTGCTATGAATATAACCAAGCAGTTATTCTCACTCGCCATACAGAATGTTAAAGTTATACAAATAATGGCACATGTGTAGTAATACCAAATAATTTATTAAATTAATATTCACAATGTAAAGACATTTTATCACAATAACTTACTAAGTTAAAACGGAAATTATTTACACTTTAAGCAGTTGTAAAAACTACTGGGATTGAAGGTTTCAAAACATTCGGTCTTTGGCAGTTAAAAAATGCAAACTGCTTATATTGACAACAATTAGACGGGTTTGTAGTTACCTTAAAAATAAGCCTACATAGCATATTTTGATTTAGCTATATGGAAATACAACTGCTGTATTTTATGTCTCACAGAATACTTTCATTTAATTTTGTCATCTGTAAGGGCTTACAGAGCTTATAGAGCTGGCGTCAATGATAAAGAATACAATGACGTAGGTCCCGGCGGAGAGATTCTGGCGATTAGTGTGGGCGCTCTCGTTCAAAACTCCTCGAATTTCATCCTTATGGAACAGGTCGTGTTTTCCAACGAATACAGCCTCCAACGATTAAAAACCAACGTGAATCGCTTTATTCGCACACGCACCACTCCCGGAGTGCCTTAAAGGATTTTTTCTATAGTGCTTGTGTGTGATCATAAAAAAACATGTGTGACGTCATCAAAAACCGGTGGTGGACTGCCGTTATCTTACGTCGTCACACATGCTTCCAGAGAGTGCGCTTACACTAATCGCTAGAATCTCTCCGCCGGCACCTACGTCATCGTACTCTTTATCGTTGACGCCAGCTCTAATACCTTCTTGCTACCCGGTTGCTTGGCACTTAACAAAAAACAGCGACTTTAACTGTTGTTATTAATATTTTTTTTAAAAAAGAAGTAATAATACTTACTACAAGTAATATATTTCTACTATCGCTAGTGAAATATGTATTTTTTAAAGCGGCTCTAGTTTAAACCTAAAACTAAATGGTATTTGTTGGTTGACTTAGTGGATTTGCTGGTGGAACTGTTGCTTGCCTCGTAACAATGTTTATGGCATTTTGCATCACTTGTTTCTTAATAAAATCAGACGTTACTGTACCTAAACTGTCTTTGTTGCCCACCTTGCACCGTATATAACCATGTAGATTTGCACCGTTGAGTGTTAGGGCTATTAGTACAACCAACTAAAAACAAAGACATTTTCATAGTATTAATTATAACGCGAAGTTTATTTTACGTTACAATATCTCAAAGTATGTATACCATTGCGTTCATCAATCCCATGTCATTTTTGAGGTAGCTGAATATCAATCCTAAGCTATTCATTTAAACGTGATGGCAAAACCACGAAACTCTCAGTTCAGGTAATACAACAAACACCAGCAAATAATTTCTTTGACGCTATTGCCAAAAATTGACGTAAAGCTGAGCTTAACGAATAATGAAAATATTGTCACTGACACTAGTTTTCGTTTTGCCAATGGCAAAATAATGTGAAACAATCTTTACATCATTATTTAGATATACATAGAAATTATTTGTTTGCTGTATTACCTGAACTATGAGAGTTTCGTGGTTTTGCAATCATATTTAATTGAATAACTTAGGGTTGGCTCACCAATATGGATTCAAACTCGGGTTTAAGCTGTCGTCCTCTTCAAGAAGTTATAATGCAGTTTCTCTATAGATAGTACAGCACACCTCAAAAATTACATGAGAAACATATATTCAACTTAACGATGCATCACCCGGTATACCGTGAGAGTTTGCAACTTGGAATAAATTTACTACAGATTTATTCTTGGTAGTACTATTTGGACACTGCTATTAACATTTTGTCATCTTTTTATACACACAAAAAATGGATACAGTGTGCCCCATAATATGACAATATTGATAATAAAAACATCTAATTGTTTTTATTCCGTCAGAATCATACAAAGTTTTAAATAGTAATCAATGATGCCAAGTCTGTACCGAGAGTCCTAAATCTATGCCTGCGTTTGAATGCATTTGTCATGTGTACCTATTAAGTAAAAATATTGTACTAAATATGTGTTTATTTTTTTAATTTTCTACTCGTAAAGTTATTTATCAACAACAACAAATCCGAAGAAACTCCAACAACAAATTCCAATGTTTTAGGGAAACCACAGTGGCAACGCTGTACGCACGTGCTACCGATTATACTACGTGTGTAACCCTGAAGTTTAAGGCTTGCATTCATTTTTTCGTGCGCTGCGCGGTGTTGTTCTTGTTTATTCTCTATTGTGATTGTTATCTATTGTATTTCTGAATTAATTTTCAGTGTTTTTTCGATCTAGAACTATTTAGAGCTAATTATTAACTATCTACAATCGTTTTTCAGTGTGTGGTGTGTAAGAAATTCGACTATTCGAACCACGAATTAATATGTTATTATATGTTTTTTTAGGTTAAGCAATGGTGTAGCTAATTCTATATTTTAAGTAAATAATATAGATTTTTTCATCATATTATTTGAATTTCTGTAAAAAATACCTATAATGATTTCTTATTTATGACTAATGCTAGATCGAAATTATCTAAACGCGTACCTTATTACAGCGTTGCCATTTTTTAAAACCATCTTCTGACTTATGTGAAACTGTAGAACTGTGCATGATTGTAAATAAATCGTGTTTTATGAATGGAATGTTTCGTCTCCCCTTTTATATTATATGGTTATGATAATTTTTTAATCGCAACTCTATTTTTTATATTTATATTAAGTTATAATATGAACCAACCAAATTTCCAAGTTTTATTCCTCATCATTCATAAGATATTATACAAAAAAATAAGACATAAGTGTAGGTTAATTACTCACAAAGTAATCAGAAATACTCAATACTAGTTTTACTTGCATTTAGGATATTGCCAAATATTACTACCTATTACTTACCATCCATTTTAGTTTAAGTCCAAATAATGCTACTAGAAAGAAAATGCCCCAAATTAATGGTGTTAAAATAAGTGCGGTCCAAAATATCCTAGATTCACGTTCGTTGATCCAATTCTGCGATTGACCCTAAAAAGGGCCATATATAGATTCCATTAGAAATAACAAACACAAAACAACACGGAAACTATAAGTATATTACATTTAAATAATATTGACAGCGAAAGGAGAAATGTATCATCAACTTGAAGGCAGTAATCACTGGCGACATTCCAGACAAACTTGTCAATTCATATGAGTCATTGTATGGGATGGGAATGTTACTGATGGTAAGAGGTAAAACATACACTGTCCAAAAAGCATGCATGCAAGATAAGAAAAGCTTTTTATTATATTTTTCGGAAAATTAAATTTTTGATATACAGTGTGTCCTTGGATCGACGCATCAATAGGTAAAAAGACTAATTTTGAGTTCAAACTTCATCTTATGGAGTTCAGCCCTGCTTGGATCGAAACTGGTTGGTTGGATAAAGGCGCGGGTAGTGTGTGTCACCCAAACTTGTTACACTGCAGCCTACAGACTTATTGTGCACCCCAGTCCTGTTAGAGCAGCTTTGTCCCTTCTACGACGTCCAATAGTTTTCTAGCAAATTTGTCACGCCGCGTTGAATATTTCCGGGGACACACTGTAAGTACATTGGTGCATATAAAACATACTTTTGCAAATTTTTCTGAAAATATATAGTGTATGCAAAAAATATATAAATTTTACTTTACAAAATTAAAAACATAATTAAATTGAAATGGACTACTTCAAAAAAAACCTTTTAAAAGCTATTTTAAGCTATGATTTGGGTGCTTAATAACAATTCAAAGTTTAATTAAATATGATAAAAAAGGTTTTTATTTGAAAAACACCAAATCCTTCCATCACCACATTGGTTTTATAGTCTAGATTTATTTTATCTGTTAAAGTACATATAAAAAATATTATTGCAATTTATTTGGGATGGAATAGATTAACCAGTGGGGTGGTTTTATAGTCTAGATTTATTTTATCTGTTAAAGTACATATAAAAAATATTATTGCAATTTATTTGGGATGGAATAGATTAACCAGTGGCGTACACACGGGGGTCCGGGGTTTATTAACATACAGGGTTAGTAGAAAGTACCGGAATGAATGAATAATGTCTTCAAAACCGAAAGATGCTCTTACAAAATTCAGCATTTGGGAGTTTGTGGCCATGTGGAATTGAACAATGATATCATCGGCACTGTTGCCACATTTCCCAATTTTGCTCTACGGAATGCCTCATTTATTTTTTTTAATGCGTCCCAAATTTAGTAAGATCCCAAATTTTCAAAATTGTATCTCTACTAGTTGCTGAGATATGACAAGACGCGAGACTGGTATCTTCCACGTAGCATTGCGATCGCGTCGCCGTTGCGTTGGTGAGCAGGTCTCCATTTGAAACTATTTGCCGCTGGAAAGATAGGTCGCGGTATAGTCGCCATCGCGGTATGATATCCGCCTAGTTTTCTCTAGATTTCAGTAATGTTCACTTACAATATCTTTTCTTAGCAGCTGGGAATAAAGAATGGCCACGAGAAAGCCTTCAATCTAAATTGTAAAACAATTCCCTATATCGTATACAATGATAAGTTTGCTACCTTGATACCTAATGCACTTGGATGATGAGAAACAGAGAAACTTAAAAACCATTTTTTAAATTATCAAGCAATCCTAAGTACAGTCCTGGAAAACAATCACTTGTAGCCATTGATACTCCCTTGAGTCATTAAACTTAATAGTGTATATCATCCCCTGATTGTAAGAAAATCGAAAATCAGCAATTTTATTATTACTTATTTTTTCACCAAACAAAATCTGTTTTATCTCAATAGATGTCTCTAGTATTCTCATATTTCTAAAGTTAGATAACCTGAACAAACACACAATTCTACTTCTTACAATCAGGTGACGACAAAGGATATATTATAGTATAATATATTTCTTATTTCCACTGTCGATATAAGACAATAAATAATGTATAATCTACCTTCCTAGATTCATAAACCCAATGTGATTTGCCTTCGTCGTCAACATAATTCCACCATCTTAAGCCTACCATAAGCCTTCCTGTAATGTTTTTTACTGTCCAAAAATCCATTGATAAAAGTATTACAATTGCTACAAAACTTGTAATAAAGCTGTCACTAAACCAACCACATAGCATATAGGCAACAATCGCTGCTGACCGGAAGGCTACATGAAAGAGCGTTACATATGGGTGCCTAAAAGAGGGGATCAAAATTTACTAATTTTACGTTGGTTGCCAAAAAATAGTAGTAAATTATTTATTAAATGGGAACTTACGTTAAGATTCCACTGGCTTTTCCCGTTTGTAGATCTTCCTCGCCAAAGGCAATGGTATCATCTTGTAGAAGCGGCATCTACAATAATCAAATTTTAATTATTTAGATATTTTATCATTTATTGATTTATTTAAGAAGAAAATTAAAAACTTGTAACTTACGGTAGCCGAGGACATAGTTGTTGACGTTTACGTTTCAACTGTCAACTTAAGTTGTCAAAAAAACATGAATTTCGCAGGATCCTAATTTTGCACATCTCTTCTTGTTGCTATGGTACTTGTCGTTTCCGTCCTTCTTGCACAATGCCATGTGGCCATAGAAATTAGAAATTATACATCGGCGTTGTTGCTAGTATTCGTTGTTGTTGCTCGCGACCAATCAAGAACCTTCTTGGTATTTTTCAATTTGGAGTTCAAAAAGGCGTTCGTAAAACAAAGGTACAATCTTTAATCCAAAAAAAATTAAAGGAAGTTAAAAGTTACTACAAAAAGTAGAATTGGTGCTGAGCAAAAAAGAACTGTTCTTATCCACGAGAGGATCAAAAAAACTTCTTGACAGTCCAAACGGATCAAAGTCCTTTTGGTCAGTCGCTATTTCACTTACACGTTCGATAGTACAATAGAGTCTACAGTCTGAGACAGCGGACTTACTTGCTGCACTATTTTCTTCGCATTCCACTGTAGGGAAGAACACCAACTAACATTCCTGCAGACGCAGTTCAATCGGAAATGACCGAAATGTGTTCCGTCAACGTTCCCGTCAAACGAATCCTAAAAGGGCTCGACGTCAAAAAAGCTTCTGGTCCAGACGAAATTCCTGTTAAGGGATGCGCAGATGAACTAACACCAGTATTTTGTAGACTTTTCAACTTATCCTACAAAAAAAGGAATATTCCCATCGTGATGGAAGACGGCGAGAGTCCAGCCTATACCAAAGAAAGGTAAGAGAATCCTGCCTAATAACTATCGGCCAGTCGCATGGCTTTCAGTTATATAAGTAATGGAGAAAGCTATATCAAAAGTAATGGAGAGAGCTATTAACCAACAACTTTTAAACCTCCAACGATTCAAAACCAACGTGAATCGCTATATGCGCACACGCACCACTGACCAACCACTGACACCACTCCCAGAGTTCCTTAAAGGATTTCCCTATAGTGCTTGTGTTTGATGATAAAAAAATCCAACCAAAGTGCATATTTATCTTTAAAATAAGACATATTGAAGAAGGTAGTAATCTAAACCTCTTTATATTTTCTTTGATCTAAACCGATAAAAAGACGATGGTCTAAAGGCAGATTCTCACTAGACGAGTAAGGCACGTGATTGGCACCAAAGAAAATATAAAGAGCTCGGCACAGACAAAGCACTGCCGTTTTTTAAGTAATCCTCGTCGCCGTGAGAGGACGTCGATTTTGGAGAGAAAAACCGTTGAAAAACCGTTGGAGCCACGCTGGCCCCGTTTTTGTCTTTTTTAAGACAATAGCGGCGGCAAAAATTCATAAAAGTCTACAGAAACAACGTGCACTGGTGTCACAGTGCACAGCTTTAAAATAATACTATACTTAACTGTGTTCTAAAACAAAACTTTTCTTTAGATTCCCCCCATTAGGAGGAAAGCAACAATAACAGCCGCAGGATGCAGTCGGAAGACATCCTGCTTTCCCAAGCGGAGCTAATCACCGCTGAACTCGATAGACGAGAAAACATATTTCGACAAAAGATAAAGCAGGATACGGCATCCAGCATCGCTGAGTCCAACGCTAGCATGCAGCTGAAGTTCGAGACACTTCTGGCAGCCAAAGATGCGAAGATAGCCGAGCTATTAGCAGAGCTAGACAGGTATAAGACTGAAAGTATAAACAATAAATTAGAATTGGCTAAAATGCATGAAATCGCTTTAGAGGTAGATGTAAATGTAGTTAATAAACTAGAAACAGTAGCTAATAGTGACGATGACATGAGCATCGAGGGGTCACTAAAAGGGTACGTTAGTTCTGCATCACAGGACAATTTCACAAAAATAGAAAACAGGCGTGCAAAACGGTTGAGACAAAGAGAAGAAAAAGACACTGAGAGCGAGGGCAACTTAACAAAACGCTCAAACGCGGAGTTTCCACCGCTACCAGTGCTCCCCAACTTCCCCAAAACTAGTAATGAAGCCCTTAAGGCTCACATAACCTCAAATATGATAATAAGAGACCCGAGACTACGGGCAAGAATTGTGGCCGTACCCGCCCCTAGTCAGGACGCTCAAACGTCACTATCATCGAAGGGAACCATGCAAAACGAAAATGTGACCGTGGCGCCCCCCAGAATTAAGGTGCCGCCAATTGTAATAAGAGACAAAACTAAGTACAACGATGTCACGAGGCATCTAAAGGCTATTAATGTAGATTACGGAAAGGCAGTTAACGTCCCGGAAGGCGTTAAAATCCATCCAACAACACCGTCAGCTTACAACACGATCTTAAAGTTACTAAATGACTATAAAATACCGTGTCACTCTTTCCGTTTCACGGACGAGAAATTACTGCACGTGGTAATTCGCGGAATCCTTGAGACCTGGTCTGAGGAAAAAATAAAAGCCGACCTGGAGGACCTTGGCTTCACACCCTCCAGTGTAAGAACATGGAAAAGACGCGACGGAAGCGCTATGCCTTTTTGCACTGTAATAGTGCCAAAAGTGCAAAATCACATATTCAAATTAGATAATTTAGACAGTCTCAGAGTGCGCGTAGACACGCAGCGCACTAAAAGCACAAACACTCAATGCCATAGATGTCAAATCTATGGCCACACTCAGCTAAAATGTACCGCCGAAATAAAATGCATGAAGTGCGCGGCGAATCATATCACTAGAGATTGTACTAAAAATGCAGATGCAAAGTCAAAGTGTTGCAACTGTAATGGTGAGCACCAGTCAAATTCTTGGGCATGTCCACGGCACCCAAAGAATCTGCAGGAGGCTGCTGCTATTAAAAAAGCAGCAGGCCCAGTCAAATTCGTATGGGGACAGCAGAAAAACAGCAATCTGCAATCTAATAAATGTGACAAAATAACTAACCAAAAAATTACAGCACAGCCTGAAAAGGAGGAATCTATGCAAGAAACCATACAGAACATGAAGCTCTTTATGAAGGAATTCACCAAGGTAATGCAAACCTTGGCGCCAGCATTGATAAACGCCAAGCTCAACCAATAGTGGTTGTACGCCCAGTGGACTTTCTAAAAATTTGCACTATAAACATTAATGGGATTAAAGGCAAAAAACTCGAACTCATTAAATTCTCAGAAGAGCATAGCCTTGATGTGATTTTGATACAGGAAACATGGTTAAAAGAAACAAGATTCTCTTTTCCAAACTATAACATATTCAGAAATGATAGACCTATCAGAAAACAAGGCGGAACCATGGTTCTTGTGAAAAAGCACATCCAAGCGAGCTCAATGCCAAATCCGGATAGATGCAATAAAATAGAAGGTACATACGTCAAGATCAGGACGAGCAATGGGAGCGTAGTGATCGGCTCGGTCTACTGCGGTCCTGCTGTGACTTCTGATTTTGACAGGCACTGTATACAGGACATCTTCGACAATGACAACACCATGATAATCGGCGGAGATCTGAATGCTAAAAACCGTATCTGGAAATGCAGAGTAACTAATAGTAGAGGACAGCTGCTTTACAATAAGTCAGATGTTTTTGATTACCACATGTTACCCCCTGAGGACCACACTCATCTAGGACCTATCGGATTACCGGAAACACTGGACATATTCGTGATCAAAAACACTGATAGGATATCGCAGCCCATAATAAGTCACGATCTCACATCAGATCACCTGCCCGTGATAATAGAATACGGTGATCCTCGCAGGAGAGGGAAGCGCACCGTATCCTCAGCCAAGACTAACTGGAAAAAATTCAAAGATGAATTAAAAGGATACGATGCGATTCCTCCAATTGTGAGCAAACCAGATATTGACGAGGCAGTGAAGGTGCTAACCAACAACATACAGCAAGCACTTGCTAGATCAACAAGCACAGTGACTTCAACCTACGCCAAATACGGCGTCATAAGCCAAGCAATAATGGATGAAATAAGAGCGAAGAACCGACTCAAAAATCAAGCCTACAGAACTGGTGATCCGAGAATCAAAATACAGGCAAACCAGGCAACTCAGCGCATCAAAAGATTACTAAGGGATACCGAATCTGAAAATTGGGATAGAAAGGTCGAATGCCTTAATATTGTAGATAACAGCCTATACAGAATGACAAGGACACTGACAAAAGGCAGCAAACAGCAAATGCCTTACCTAGTAACACCCGACAACGTGACGATCACTGAGCCCCGAGAAAAAGCTGAAAAATTCGCTGAAGCCCTTTACGAGCAGTTCAGCGAAAACCCAACAACCAACCAAGCAGCAGAGGATCGGATCAACAGAACTGTGGAGATATTCAAAAGCATGGATCATCCGCCCGAGCCAAACCTGCAACACATCACAGCAGAAGAAGTAAAGGGTCTGATTGCCAAGACCAAAATCAAAAAAGCACCCGGTATAGATGGCATATCAAATAGATCTCTAAAGAATCTACCGGATAACACCATAAATGATATAGTCTGCATAACAGAAGCAATGCAGAAGCTTGGACACTTTCCTATCGCCTGGAAGAAGGCAAAGATCATCATGATAGGAAAGGCAGGCCAGAATAAAAATCTGATAGGTAGTTATAGGCCGATCAGTCTACTGTCTAACGTGGGCAAATTAGCGGAAAGGTTAATCTCGGGTAGGCTTTCAGCCTTTGTCGAAATTAATCACTGTTTACCAGAGGAGCAGTTCGGCTTTAGAGCAAATCTGTGCACAGTTAGACAGGCGACAAGGTTAGCTTCTAACATACTTAAAGGATTTAACAAAAGGAAGCATACAGGAGCCGTGCTGTTTGACATCAGTAAAGCGTTTGACAAAGTATGGCACAACGGGCTAATATTAAAAATGATAAGACTAGGAGTGCCGAACTATCTGATAAAGCTAATAGCCTCTTATCTGGAAGATAGAACATTCCAAACTTGGATAGATGACGAACTGTCTACACTGAAAAACATAAGAGCTGGCGTTCCACAAGGTTCAGCAATAGCCCCCCTACTTTTCAACATTTACACAGCGGATATTCCTCAGCTTCCCCAGTGTGACAAATATATATATGCGGATGACACGGGCATCGCAGTAACAGGAAGGAGCCCTCGATTAATAATGATCAGGCTAAAAAGGAACATAGCCATTCTAGAAGAATGGCTGAACAAATGGAAGATAAAGTTAAACCCTGACAAGACACAGGCAATTTACTTTTCAAAATCGTGCCACAAATTCCCGGCGGGGAAAGTCAAAGTTGGAAACAAAGAAATAGACTGGCAACAAAGCGTTAAATATCTAGGATTGCACTTTGACAGGAGGCTCAATTGGAAAGTAAATACAGCCAACACAATAAGGAAAGCCAACCAACAACTAGGCGCAATCTACTGTCTGCTGAACAAACGCAGCAAGATAAACATGAAAACGAAGGTCACCCTCTACAAAACATTCATCAGGTCAACGATGACATATGGAGCTCCAGCTTGGTGCACCATAAGTAAGAGTGACATCAAAAGAATTCAGGTTATGCAAAACAAGGTACTAAAAATCATAGTAAACGTGCCGCGATACACAAGAAATGACATCATACACAGAGATCTCGAAATTGACACAATTTCCGAGTTCTTTGACAAAACAATCGCAAAATACCACACTAAGGCTAATATAGCCAACAACAGTACGATACTTGCATCGCACATACACTCACAGCCTAACACTTGTTACAAGCTACCTAAAGACTGGATCACTCGAAACCGCGATTGATCCAAAACTGTCTCATAAACACAAGAATATGGCCTTGATTGCAGAACCAAAATTCGCAAAAACCCAAATAGACAAACTACGCCTACTCTCTACCCTATACGTTCGGAGCTCTTGATTGTTTGTTCATTCGATTAAATTCGAATGGAAAAATATCAAGAGCTGGCACCAAACATAAGTGTATAGCTTAGAAGCTAAAACCAAAGAAATCATACATGATTCAAAAATAACACTAGTTAGTGAAAAAGAGTAACAGGCTTCTAGCCTGGCTCCCACGGTGAGTTTAGTCGGTCGGCCCTCCTCATTCGAGGCGGATCCTTCCCTTCAGGAAGGATGATATTGTCGGAGGTTCATCCCCACAGGTTGCTAAACCCGACACTACTTTGCATACTCTGTGCATCGTGTCTGTATGCAGATTCTCATCGGCTGTCCCAAAAAAAAAAAAAAAAAAACCACTGTCTCAGCAAAATATGCTACTTCACCAACCTACAGGGTTTTGCGGGTCCGTCGCTTGCCGATTGAGACCGATAGAATGAGCTCGGCTCGCACGCATTGACGCTCCCAGCTTGAACACCAAGACGCACCGGTTAATAAATTGTCTAGAGTCATCGCACACAACAGTAACCTGTGTTGCTAGCTCAAAAAGTTGTTATGGACTATTGAACGTATGAAATATGGCAACACGCATTATTATCACTGATGACAACAACAAACCCTAACCTAATTTTTATTTGAAATCACAAATCGTTTTTCAAATTATTTGTAAAAAGCGTTGGTTACAAGTACAGGCACGTTATAGGCCTATGGGGTAGATTGAGTGTTGCACAAACTCAAACAATGTCAGACAGTGTTTGTTTAAATTGGGTGGAGATAGTTATTAAGACAGAATTATGAAAGTATAGGTACCTACTTAGTTTAAAAACTAATTAAATATGGATGTGGATTTGGACTTCTCCGATGATAAACTAGAATCCTTCCTCTCTGCAAAACTAGAAGAAATTCGTCATAGAAATGAATCACTAGAGACTGCTTTAAACCAGCATAAAGGGGCTTTCAAGTCGTCTTTGGATGTTAGCTTCATAAATGATATAAGTTTTGAAACCATTGAGTCTGATTCATGGAAGAGGATTTGTAATAATAAATATTCTATAGGATTTGTGATCATTACGTACAGTAAGAAAGAATACAAAGATATCAGAATACTTTTAACATGGAATACTGAAGAATTTTTTTCTTATAAAGTTGAAACTTTTAGTGTGATACCTATGAGTAAAGAACCCTGTACTGGAACTAAAAATTGTAGTCTTATTACAGACACTATTAGACACAGTGATATATTTAAAGGGAAAATGTATGTGGTTGTTACATTTGATGTGCCCCAATTTTTGAACAAATCACAATATGAAATATGTGGCACATTTGTTTGTGATGTAGAAGGGCAAAATATTAAGATATCCTTTCCTAAAGTAAATCTTTCCACAAATGATTCTACTACAAGCACTTGCTGGGATAGTCAAAATTCATTACAAAATATATTTTCAATTATGACTTGTTCAGACCGAACTGATTTAGTTATGATTCTACCTGAAGGGTGGACTGCTTCATTAGTTAGTACTTTCGAAATTCACTGTGCTTTAATGTATCTCAAAATGGGAATTTCATGTAAATCATATTTCATAGCTAATAATATTTCAAAGTTGTTTGATAATACATTAATTTCTGTGCATTCTCAATATGAGAATAGCAATATATTATTCTTAACAGTTTATGCATCCAGCAATGACCAGGTGTATGCATTATGTCATCATTTAGGCTCATGTTTACCAAACTTAATATTTTTTCCACTATCGTATCATGAGTCTTATTTATGTAAAAATGCTATATTTTCTAAGCAACTCTTAGAAGAATTTGGAAAAAGTATGTGCGATGAACTGGAGCTAAATTATAAATTTGCGCAAGGTTCTAATGGCAACGACAGTCAACAATTTAATCAGTTTAGATCTACTCTCACTACAATTGAGAGTATTACAGATAAGCAATTTCTTAAAGTTTCCAATATGAAGTACTAAAGCATAGAGCAGTGCAAATGTACCCTACATACTCTTTTCTGATTACTGCTAAGTTTCAAAGCTGATATTAAAACCTTTACTTTGTAAATTCAAGAGTTTTCTGAAATATCCATTATATAATGTAACTAAATTATACTATAATTCCATCTAAGTACCAGCGAGTCTTGATTTTTATTTTAACTTTGATATTGTCTGCTCTTGTCCCATTTCCTCCACTTGGTAACATAAGATTGAATTTAATAACGGTGTCTAGCTAGAGGAAGTACTAAAACTATCAATTAATCGTGGGAAGGATTCTATGGTTAATTGGCAATTTTCAGTTTGGCTAAATCTCTTTTACTGCTCGATTCACTTCCAAGAAAAAACTTGGCTTATAAGGTGCTGCAAGTTAATTTTTGGCACGAGAGCTGCAAGCAATATGTCGAGCAAATCGTTTTACAGTCGGCAAGCATATTGATGACGATTGCGGTTTCAAAGGCGAGTGCTGCCAACCCAGCGAAACAAAAGTAGCGCGAAACTATCAAAATACTCCGCAAAACACAACTATAAACTGAATAACAATATAAATAAACACAAATACGAGATCACTCACAAGACGTATTTTAAGGTCAATATTTGGTAACTTTTATTTTGGTTGGTTATATAAAAATCACTATGTTTACCACCGGACTTGCAGCAGAAACATTGCAAAAAGAAATCAGCTGCCCTCCTTCAAGTTTCTTGCAACTGCAGAAAGACTTGCCAACTGTAATGCGGCCTTAACACCTGTATTATTTTGTTTTATGCCGGTTATTCAAAACCCATAAGTACACGAGTAAACATAAACCTTTTAGTAAACTTTTTACGGAAACGCAGATAGACATACAAAAAACGGGACCGTTCTGTATTTAAGACTGATCAGTTTAAAAAGAAATTGAATAAAAAAATAACAAGATTTTTAAAAAATCCGAACTTTGTCACATACAGGCCATTTTATCGCATCATTATATGATGGTAATTTAGTTAAGGTGCATTTACACATGCATGGATTTATTGGCGCCAGTGGTCGCCCAGTTCTATTTGCACGCCGATAAAGGTTTACACTTTGTTGAGAAAATAAAAATAAGTGGCACGCCAGTTTAATTTTTAAAGTATTTTTCACAGTGCGCACTATGGCGAGTGAACTTTCCGAAGCCTTTTTTTTAGTCATAATAAACTATATAAACTACAATCAACAAAAATTAGAAGCGCAACCTAAACGAAAATCAAACTAAAAACTGGCGAGCGGTCGCGATGTGCAAACACTTGTTTACACTTGCAAGTTTTGATTTTCTGTACGAATTTGTCACCAGTGATTTTAGAAGGATGCAGACTTTTTTGGTCTATGCACGCAAAAATTAATTTTTATGCAAGTCGATGTTTACACTTGCTAATTTAATTTACTGCCGGGCCAGTTTTTATTGGCGCCACTAAAACCATGCATGTGTAAAACCTTTACAAGTCGATCTGTTGCAAGCAAAAATATTTCCAGGCGATAGTGATTCTCATGCTAGATGGCATCCTTTTAGCAGATTTTGTCTTTTGCAATTGAATTTTGGTACTATTATAATTACTGCGAACAGGTCTAAATATTGCAGCATTTATTATGCTCATTATTTCAGTCTCTATACTATTATAGCAACAATTATAACTTTAATTCATATAAATATTTTAAATTTTTTAATAAATAAAACTTCAAAATACATTAAATCTATAATTTATTTCAAATAACATCTTCAAATGGTGATAAGCACAAGACTCTTTTAAAGTAATGAGTCGTATCATATTTTTTCTCTATACATTTCTCACACCACATCATGCTTATCTCCATTCTTTAAGAATAACTGAAACCACAAATATGCTAATTTAATTATTTTTAAAAGAAATCCCTAATTTTATTAAATATTAGAAGTGGAGGATATTTTGTTAGTACTACGTTTATAAACATCTATTTGGAATTTGATAAATTTATAAATAGAATTTTAAGGTATTTCAAAATGATGCATTCCACTATATATTGCATTTTAAACGGTACTATGCAGGCTTTTCAGGTTTGTCTTTCAATGTGGGTATTTTATTTCTAAAAATTATGTTGGTAACTGTGTCATGGTGGTAACTGTGTGTGTTCTTAATATGTAAGGTTTATGTCCGCACAGAGAACTAACATTTTATTGGGTTACTGAATCTATAATTTGAAAGTAGGCATGAGCATTCGATAATTATTGTTTTATAAAATTTCATTTTTCTATCGTAACATAATCCCCATGTATAGAGGAACCTAGAATGCTCAATAATATATACTTTTTCAAATAATCTATATCTCGAGGTTTGAAAAATCAATCGGTAATAACCCAACCCAGCCGTCTTAGTATATAAGTGTCGATTTGGTATGTAACGTCATAACAGCATACTGAGAGTTAGAAAAATCAATGTCCAGTCAGTTTTAAAAATGACAAAATAAAATCATTTCTGGAATTTTTGGTATGGAATCATTGAACTAAAATATTTGTTTATCTCAACATTCTAATGTATCGACGAGAGGGACATAATACAAATAGTTATGAATAATTTTAAAAAAGCTGGCAGTAAACAGGTTAGCTCACGTTCCAATTCCCTTTTAATGTTGAAAATGTAATATCGGATTATGAAACGTATGTTTGTAAGTTTCATGTGTCGAAAATGACCCGTGACAAACGTTAAAGGTTACTAGGAATCATCAGTAAAACTGTAACGAGAAATGACTTTATTTTTCTATTTTGTCTAATAAGGTAAGTTCCTAGTCTTATGTGTTACCTTATACGTTTTTGACTCGGGTAAGTTCACGATTTTACATAATTTAAAACTTTAATGCTTTACCGAAAGGATTTTCATACAGTTGGAGGAGGAAGCGAGATACGTTAAAACTGTACCTCTGAGAAACAGTATCTTTAAGAGCTGACCAATTAAACCAAATTTTATTGAATAACTTACGATAACTGGTGATTCTAACGAAACAAACGAGGAACAGTTCTATATAAAATAAATGTATGCATACATATATTTTCTAAAATGTCGAAGACAAATTTTGTGGAATGCATTATTTTGATTTTATCTTAAAACAGAGTGCTAATATATTTTAAGCTTCCTAGAAAAAATTAAAGAAATTTTGTTGAAAAAAATAATAGAACTTTATTAAAGTGCACTGAAAATTTTAAGTCATAAATTGATTTTATAATTTACTACTCAATGCATAAACCAGCATGTCGCAATTTTTTGAAATAGTGGTTTGTATAATTTAAGTTTGTAATAAAACCAGCATCAAATAAATAAAATCCTACAAGTCTACACACAAGGTATGAGGAAATAAATATAAAAACGCGTTAGCTAATTGAATTTCTAAATTTGTGAACGTTACACATCATATGTATGCCTGTAAAGAAAACAATTAACACAACTAATTTGCATAAATTGCATACTGCACATTGCCATATTTATGGTGTCCACGAATCGAGTTGACAAGATGAAAGAAAACTATTAGTGATTTTACGACGAACAGTTGTAAAAAAAATTCGTTTCACATATAAAAATCGGATATGTAAAATTAAGATAACACGCTTCAAACGAGATTTAATAAAAAAAAGTTTTTAGTGCCTAATGCAAAAATTAAAATAAAAATTCTTATTTTTAAATTTATCTCAAAACCTATTTTCGTAAATTTATTTTAAAACAATAAAAACATTCAAATTTTGTTGGCTGTATTTTGGAGTATAAAACAACTATTTTTATAAACATTTTCTCTAAAATACATCTTTTCTTCTGTTCTCTTAATTTATGTTATTGCCGATTTTTATATGAAAAACACCAATTTCCTTCTAATTTCTTTTATAAAATATTACTTCGTCCTAAAATCAATATATATTTTTTTCGCCTTATTAACGCCATCCGCGGACAAACTGTACAACTGCCCTTAACTTGTTTAATAATTTATTTTTTACACTTCTTACAAACCAGACGAATTTAATAAATAAGTCACAGTTTTACCAACAAAATAAATTAAAATAATATGTCGGAAAATTAAAAATGTATTCTAATTATAGTACCACACTAAACAATGTCTGGCGTCACTGTAAAATTTAAATTTGCAGACTTATCTGGTTTTTGCGTAGTAGTAATTAGTAAAATCAATCAAAGATATTAGCTATAATAATAAAAAAATGATTTTTTTTCGAATATTTCTTTTCATAAATAAACATTTTAAAGCGTACAGATTATATAGCTTATGTTTGATTAGTTTAAAGAAATAAAATAATCTTTTATTATAGATATTTTTAAGTAGTAGCGGGGTGTTTTGTATAAAAAGAAGTAATTATATTGTGTAGATGTCAATAAGAATTTAGTTTTGTTCAATTCTCACAAAGTTAATTAATATATATTTACGTAGGATTAAGTTAAAACGGAATCGTTCTGGAGATTTTACACGCATACAGCAAACCCGAACTTTGTGGGTGTCGTTTTGCAATGATCGATTCTTTGGTTACTATTCATCTTTATTTTGTAGTGCCTGAACAAGTTTAATACAATAAAAAAAATCTCTTTTACAAGAAACCGAAAATAAATCACTGAAAACAAAATCTGGCTGTAATTGGCGAAAAAGTAATAAATGGTTACCATTGCTGATAAGCGTACTTAATAAACAAACTCATGAAAATATCACATAATTATGTGATGTGTTTATATGAAGAAAAAAAAACAGTAATTCATATCATAAAAGCAAAATAAAAAAACACGAATGGTAAGTAAAAGTCAATGACGAATGATTCTTTACTTTTGACAACCATTAGGTCAGAAATGATTTTTATTTAATAAAAATAATTTCAATGATAGTTTCTGAATAATCCACAGGAAATACTTTTTTTTATTTATTAGCTCCAATAAGTCATATCTTTAAACAAAACACCCTCTATGTGAACTAGTCCCTATGTGGGGGTGGGACGATGACATTTAGTGAACATTTATTACATTTATAAGGTAAATATGTCATTAAAGTTGAAAATCATCCAAAAAATACATAAATTATATCAGGAAAATAGGAAATTTTACAAAGATAGCTTTATAGGCAGAGCATTTTGTAGGCTAGTTAGTGTATTATATGTAGAAACAAAAACTCTGGTTGTTTACAAAGATTATTTTTCTCAAACCAAAACTTTTGTGTACTGTAGGCACACTGTATTTTCCACAAAGGAGCTTGCTAATGATATACATGTCATTATGCTTGGTTCCAGTGAGCCAGTGCACCCTTGAAAGTTTTCTAGTTACATGAAACTAAATTTTCAAAAATTTTGAAGGTACCTAAATATAAAAAAAATTGTGCAATGAGAGTAGATACGTTTGGAAACATTTTTTATTGATATTGGAAAGCTTTAAGTTTTCATTTGAGGAATAATAGCGATTTAAACAAAAAAAAATTCTATGCGCGTACATTTAAAAGTTATTTAAATTAAGAAAAAAGCAGGGTTTAAAAAATTAAAAGAGTTTGAATGAACGATATCAATCGGAATGAACATACGGCAGTGAAATGGCTACCACTAATGGTGTTAGAAATACATATGTGATTTTTGAATTACTTTTATGTTAAGATCTAGTTTCCAGGACCTGCTCCGTCACCGATTGAAACCAAGATAATAGCTGCTTACGAACAACCATCTGTCTTACCTAAGTTCAAGTTAGTTTCGTTGTTTGTTCGTACGCGTCATTCGGCATTTAGTTTGAAATTAAGTTTTAATCACCATTTTACATAATTAATGTCTATGATATTTTAAAAAATCGAATAATCAGAAGTAAAAGCAATTTATGAAATATAATCTGTTTGAAAATAATGGAACGTCAAATTTTGCTCAACTGATATCTCAATCGAAAATCCGGATGTCCTAGCGGGGCAAGGGGGGAAGTCAGATTCTGACTTAGTTGTGACAATTCGTATATGTAACTAAGTTACTTTTCTTGAAGTTAGGTAAGAATTTGTGCTGTTCGTAAGCAGCTAATATTGCCAATAAAAAAAATAATATTTTAATTGTCGTTTACGATATTAGGGTTTGTCAAAAAATGAGTAGACATTTAGAAAAACTTTAGCTCTTGTCGAAAATTAGAATAAGTCGTTTGAAAACTGTTCATTATAAGCAACCAACAATATTAATTAAATACAAATTGTGATATTTTTTTACTACATTCCTCATAAAACCAACAATATGAACCGGAAAAACACTACACATAGTATCTTTGTAAAACTTCCAATCTCTACACATACCACTCATTTTCACTCACCCTGTAAACAAGGCGCGCATTTAGAGAAAGTCCTTCTTTTGGTGAAGACTAATAACCTTAGATTTTTGTAAAATTATTGTCAATCTCTGACAAGTTAAAAATGATATAAGCAGCATTATGGCGCGTGTGCAACCTTATTTTAAGTAGTATTTATTGTTCCACCCTGTAAAGTATCGATGAATAGGATGATGATTTTAAATAACCACACACCTTACAGATATAGTATTAGTGGTCGGTGAGGAGTTGTTTGTAAAATCATGAATGAATATATTTTTTATTATGGACTGCTCTTTATAGAACACAAATAATTATTAGATAAAATAAATGCTCACCTTCAGAGGAACTTAAAGTGCTTAGACCAAATTACATTTTAACTTGGTAATTTTAGACAGCGATACTTGACAAACAACTTAGCACCAACCAATGCCGCACATTTAAACAGGCAGCTACACGGGTGGAACCCAATACCAACGCCCAGTTAAACCAGTATGCGGGGTAACATAGAACCCCACCCTCGCCACCGCGCTACTAACTGCTTAATCGCGCCTCTCGCGCTCTACTATTGGTGGTCGGTAACTGTATATGCCCTGTGATTGGCTACAGCCCCGTCTCCGCCTTTCTGATTTGTTGTTTTCGAAGAGTGAGAGCCAGCGCGTGTCCCAAATGGACCGTCAGCCCAGGAACACGCCTTCGCCACGCACATGTCACACCCAAGGCGTCCATCCCTCATATAGGAGGGCTAGGTTGTCCAGGCTGGTAGCCTCACGAATTACATAATCCACCTAAAATTTAATAGCATATAGACGACATTATCACTTAAAAGGAGGAAGAGGGTTCGTTCTTTTGTCTTTCAACAGATCCATATTCAGGCGCGTCTCGCTGTAACACAGCTAGTCAGAAAGACTAGGATCTGACGAAAGAAAACAGAAGTGTCATTTGATGCAACAACAAAGTATTCAAACCGATATTTATAGCAATAAATCGTGCCACCTTGTAGTAACAAAAGAGAGTAGAGCGTTCTACTGTAACGAACATACACATCATCTGCTCTTAAACTACCTAGGCAAATTAAATAAATTTGAGATAATTTAATAATTTAGATAATAAGAACCTAAATATAATAAATACAACAAGTTTATGTTTATATTAATCGTATCATAAAAGAGACAAAGCGTGTATTTGGCTAAAGGTAAAAAGAGATACAATTAAGACGCATCTCGAGTTCTCGCTTTCGCTTAGTGGCCCGATAAAGCACGACCTTGTGCTTTATTGGCCCACTACGAAACAACCCGAACAGCGATTCAGAGTACGAATTTGCATCAATTTGCTAAGAGATATGATCGCTATAGCTATTTTTCATACAGAGTGCCAGTATCTTGGAAAACGATAAGGTCGCTACGTTTTCTTCTCTATCGCCATTTAGGCCATATGCGGCTAGTTGCGAAATCGACCGAACGGAGTTACATAGTATGAAATAGCGACGTGATAGGTTATGAAATAGCGACGTGATAGGTTATGAAATAGCGAAGCGATAGGTATCTCTAACCTTATTTGATGTACTGACTGCCACTTCTGGCGCACTAGTGTAGTACCCTGTATATACGTAATGATAAATTATGGAAGGTTGGCTTTATGTTACCTGTTCTTGTGCTGTACACTTTCTCCCAGGATCAGGATCTCTGCCTTCTAATTTCATCTTAACCCGTCTCCAAACATTAACGGCATAGGCGTTTCTCTGTTGAACTTTACTCTCAACTTTATTTTTCTCATTAGACAAAACACAACTCTGCCTTCTTAAAGGCGGCTTGTAACTCGAATCTTTAAGCTGCTGAAGCCCAGACAGACCTGTAACAAAATTTAAAAAATGTTTTTATAATTACACTACGCCAATTAATAAACGTCCAAATTATAGCTATTATTTCGTTAACCAATTTTATTATTATTTTTTAACTGACCGTAAGCGGTAAGAGGGGTTTTCCGGCATCTCTCTCCTTTGTAAAGTACACAATAAGATTTGATATAATATTTTGTTGACCTTCTGAATATCGTCGAGGCATTTCACACAATAAAATTAGAAAAAAGGAAGGGAAACATGACGTGTCTTTTGACAAAAACATTTTGACAGATTTGATATATAGTATATTAAGATACAAGGTTCATAAAACATTATCTTATAGCACGTGTTTAACTTAGAAAACAACCCGCGAAGCGGGGAGTTTTCTAAAGTACAAGTGATCTAATTGTCTTATGAACCGTGTATTTTATAATACTTTTTCTATTTGGGTCTTTAAAGTCTGAAAAACTTTAAAAAATATAGTAGATTTTTCCATTTGAATTAATATTTTCTTTTTGGGTTGGAAATACGTTTTGAACACAACAAAGCTTCTTTCCATACGTCATAATTAAAAATAAATATATTATTAAAGTTAATAAAAATGAGTCAGGAAGAAAGTTGTAGTTCGTCAGAAATACGAGAAATCGCAGAAAATAATGTAGAAAAACTTTTTAAAAAGAATATACAAAACTTTGAGTTATATTATATATTGAACAAAATACTAAATAATACTATTGAACAAAATATTATGTCGCACAGAATCTGACAGGAATAACAATTACTGCCCAGGAAATGTCAACATTAACTATAAATATGTATATATAAAGTAATATGTATAATACTATCTTGAATTAAAAATAAAAATAGTACTTTATTGAATAAAACGTTAGAAACAGAGCATAAACTGGAAGATATTTTTAATATTTTTAGGTTAGGAGTATAGGTGTTTCGGATAAATATCTAGTAAAATTGGTCTATTTGCAAGGTAGGTTAGTATTTTAAAGTTTTCTATAAAAAATTTCTGTCGAATCCATAATGACTAGAAAACTAATTTAAACGAAATCGAAGTAGGCCTAAAATTCGAACCCTACTTGTTGCCAACATGAAAAAAATTAAATTTCAGTTTCATAAAGTGGCAAGTTATTCAATTTTTTTGCATTTCATAATGTAGCCATTATGAATCCCAAACAGAAAAAGGAGTTTTATAACGCACAATTTAGGTTATTATACTAGTTCTAAAGAATCAGCTGTTGAACGGCAGCCATTTTGCTTTTAGGAACCGAACAATGTTTGTAACTTTATTAATTTTGTTTCAGTCTATTTTTGAACTTTTATGTCTTAAAAAAGGTAAAGCAATTGATGACGTAAGTAACGAACCCTCATGAAATGAACTTCACAACTTTTATACTACACATTACAAGCTTCTTTCTGTTTAAAACCTAAAATTTGCTATTCCGAAAACTTTCATGATATGGTCATCCCCTCTGTGCTTGCACCCTTTAAATAGCAGCTATTAAAAAAGTAACATTTGTACATACCTCCAAATATATCTTCAGTATTATTCTGAATATACTCCAAATGATTCAACATTTCTTCTATCAAGTCTTTATCCAGTTCTTGCTCTTTAAAAATATTAAATAGAGAATTAAAATGCTCCACGTATTTTCTGTAGTCGTGAATAAAATATTGAGTTGCTTGACTATAGTCGTCTATTTTAGTCATCGTTTTTAAAAGTCCTTTAACATCTTGCATCAGTTTCGAATGTATATTGTATATGGACTTAAAATGGTTAACCAAGGATACCAAACTATCAGATTCTGTGAATATATTTTCTTTTTTCTCTGTAAGGTTTTTCTGATAGACACTTATAATGTCTGTTATGTCCATAGATACTAGATGGAGCCACTTGGGATCTTTTATAAGATCCAAGGTTAGCATGTTCAGAATACTTTCTTCGGCCGGAAGTAAATTCTCAGTTTTAGTGTCAGTGTATTGACATGCAAGGCGCCATTTTTCAAAGTTGTTTAGGAAAAGTTTGTCATATTCTTTTGTCGAATCAACGTTCGTAGTTCGAAGCAGTTCGTGTTGTAATATCACGTTGTATGAAGTTAAAATGTTGTTTGCAATCTTCTGCTCCAGGTTCAGTTGGGTGTCTCTAGCTTTGACGGCGCTTTCGAAAGCTGCTAGAATTTCTACAACATTCGGATTGGCACCTTTAGCCCAGTTCAGTCGTTGATAAGCCTTCTCGATGAGTTTCTGTTGCTTCTCTTTAGCCTCCTTCAGCTGTTTGAAAGTACTCTGTAGATTAGTTAACTCGCTTTGCATATCGAGGACAAACTTTGCCCGTGCTGAAGAAAAATTATGCATTAACAAAATCTCATCAAACATCAAATTATGAACGGCCAACTGGCTCTGTAGTCTAAAAGCACTCGATCGTAACACCGCTAACTTTTGCTCGATTTTTTTGGGTTCTTGGATCTTTTCCCAAGCTATTTTAACATTCGTTTCCAGGCTTGAAGCTTGCGATACAACGCTTGAAGAAAAAACACCTTCTTTGAGCAGAATATTGTAAGCTTTATGATACAGCTCATCTAAAGGCACCTTGCTTTCGGCGCCTATGTCTTTTTGCTCAATTTCGTGTGTGACGTCAAGCTCCAACTGTTGTAAAATAAGACATATGACGTAAGTAATGGTTTCTGGGGTTACTCCTAGTAGTTGTCTAGAAATAAATTCCGATATAAACTGTTTCACCGGCTTTGTCAGATGTTCATCGGTGTAGATCATGGCGGGAGCGCTACACCTTATGCTTTGGCTCATCTGTTGAGCCAAAGCAAAAAAGTCCGAAATGGCTATGATTCTTTTAAGGAAGAATATATTTTCTAAAATATTTCTTATCTGTGGATTAAAAATATGCGGAGAAATATTTTTGGCTTCTTTTACGTGGTCAAGCTTTTTCCAAGATTTCGGAATATCCAAAGAACCGAGAGTGGTCACCAAACTGTTAATTTCTTGGGCGATTTTTTCGAACAATCCATTGAAACCCATCAGGAGCATCTCGCCTTGGCTTAAAGAACCAGATTGGGTAGGTATTAGGGCGAGATATTTGCTTCTTGTTGCACTAATTTTTTCAAGGATGAAGTCATAAGTCGTCTGTAAGCAAGGAAATAAGATAATTAATTAATTGGATAACTCCATAAATAAGATACAATGGTTGATAGTACAAAAAGGCAATCGACTTATCTTTATTGATAGACATAAAAATATAAAATAAATGATTGTTCGTGGTTCCACTGCTGGTCTCCGAATGTAAGTAACATAGTTATATATTGTAAATTTTACAACGAATGTATGTGCACGGAACTAACACTACATGGGGACACTTGAAGAACACCGTTTATACCACAAAACATCAAGATTTGGCAGATTTGCAGCGACGAATTTCAATTGATAACACCACAAACGATTTACAGTACAATTAAAAAATGTTATTTTGCAATTCGCTGCCAAGATTTACAGTTTGTTCGGGTTTGTTCTGTTTAATTGACTTTTTTTTTAAATTATACTCGATTTTTAGAAAACTACTGATATTAGGAAGAACGTATATTATATCATAAGTATAACAAATGTAACGTAGAAACTACAAATGAAAAAATATAGAGGGTGTTATATATAAAAACTTAAAATTCGTTTAATTTCCAGGCCAACTAAACAGCTGGCAACAACGGCAATATCGTCATTTGTAAGATCCTCTTAGACAACTGGAACAAATTCGATTTAAATCGGCCAATAAATTGTTAAGTTATTAAGCCGTTTCCAGACTATATATATACACACTGTATACTTGTATGCATATTTTTTTTACTAACCTACATTTTCTCAATAACTTTGTAAAACCTGGAAACGCTAACCGCCATGATATAACAAAATTTAATATTAAAAAATTAGAACCTTGGCTCGTCGTTTCTTATAGGCTGCTATTTATTGATTTTATAACTATACAGTTGTTGTTAGAATTAACTTTAAAATATACTTACATGAACATCCACATGCATTAAAACGCAAGTCAATAATTTTTCCAGCTGACTAATCATGTCCTGTATCGGTATTTCTGACTCTGTAATAACATTTAAGTCGGAAATCATTTTTAAAACGCTCTCTTCATCGGCCTGAATTTTCTTCATGGATTCTGGTAATATAATTGTGTGGAAGTTAAAATTTAGATCATATAAACCTTTGTACACACTATTCGCTATCTTTATTCCATTTATTATCTGATACAACCTACAAAAATTATTCAGTTAAGTGATAAAGCAATCCCTAATAAGTACAGATCCAAGCAAAATTTAAAACTTAATCAAATCAATTTAGGATAGTCAAATTTATTTCTATAACCCATATTACGTTTTAGTCGAAACAAAACAACTAAATAACGAAAATTAATTTAATTCATTGGGACACACAATATCAAATTTTTTTTTATAAAATGATTAAAACTTCAAAATGTTAATACACGTGACATATTTTTTCAAAAATAAATCTGTACTGGATTTATACTCCAGTTAAATTGGGTTCTTACCAGGAAAATTTTGGGGTAGTTTTGAATTCTTCATTCTATATGTTTATTGGAATGCTGAATCCGAATCTGAGGTTTGCTAACAAAGCGAACCGCACTGTTTACGAATCGATTTTAAACGTACAAGTTCCTACACACTATTCACCAATTGCCTGCAAACCACGCATCGCGAATCACGAACGGCCAATAGACGCATAGTCTGTAGCCACTTTTAGAGTTTTGGAGTGTAAAAGTGGGTTTTTGCCGAAATCCGCCAGTTTTCAACTATCGCTTGAACCCGAACGGCTCGTCGGAGAAAATAACTTAAATAACGATATTTGTAGGAAATTTTATATATTTTCATTTTGAACAGATAGGTTATTTACGAAGAGTCGATAGCTTCCGAGTTATAAGCAAAAAATCGAAAAAATGAGATTTGTAACTTTTTCTTTTGGAGTTTTTTCAAAACTGCGTCACTAAATTTTGTTAGCAAACCTCAGATTCGGATTCAGCACCTCCAAACACATGTAAAATGAACCTCCAAACACATGTAAAATGAAGATATCAGAACTACCCCAAAACTTTCCCGGTACGGGCTGTGGTGAGCAAAATTGTTTGTATAATTACTGAATTTATTTAATACAACAAAGAAGTTTTTATATCTACGACCTTCGTAATGTTAATCACGTTCGTTAGGTACTGAAGCAGTTCTGTCTTATTTGATCTACAAAAACTCGTTTTGAATCATAGTGTTACAGGTGATGACGCACGTGTAGTGTGTATGCATAGTTTTTTTTTCCGCAAGAAGGGCCACAATATATTTTTTTGTTACGACTTAATGTACACATACCTAGGATCATCAACCTCCTGTCTCAGTGGAATATTGTTAACCATCTCGACTGCCTTAGTGCTATGCAACAACAGATCATCCAAAAACCAATCACCTTCCCGCGACGTCAGTTTTATTAACCAATCACCGCTTCTCTGCGCTGTGATTTCCAGCGTCAAAAAGTTCCTATTTAAAAGTAATAGTTCTCCAGACAAAACGAACTTAAGAGCCGTCTCGGCTCCTTTTTCTTGCGCCCAGAACGATGCCACGTTCATTTTTGCGTTATTGTAGATTTTCTCCAAAGAATTCGTTGGGTCCTTGGTTCTGATTGCCGCGAGCTCATCGAATAGCTTATTTACTTGCATTAACGTCTCTTTATAATAAGTATCTAATGTATAGGCTACATTAACAATTTGAGCGCTATTCTGCGTCTTGTTATCCAAGAAATTTCTGATCTTTTCAAAAACGATTTCGCAACCCTCGGCGTTTTTTGTTTCCAGCAGATAATTTGCCCATTCGCTGTACAGATTGATTCTGTGATTTTCAATGTACGATTTTGGGCACTGGACGAGCAGAGAAAAGTAATCTTGGAATGTTTGTATACACTTTATTGTTTGAATGTTTAAGTGTTGAGCAAACTGTGCTACCTGAAATATATAATTATCCTTTAATAATTCTATGATGAAATGTGCGATGAATAATTAATAGATACGTTTTAGGTTCCGTTCGCACTTCTCACAATACGAAAAATAACTCGTAACGTTATAGAGTTATACAGTGTTACCATTAAAGTTGGAACCATATGGGGAATAGTATATTGTTTAACAAGCACGCACGATGATGAAACATGCGTACGAGCCCGCAGGCGTTCACAATGTGGTCGAAGAAAAATGTATTTTTCGATTTATGTAAAAGTTAAATTTGCCACAAGTTTTTTGCTTCCATAAAGAACAATAATAACATAACTAAATGGAATCATGCGATTTTTGTTAACTGTCAAATTTTACATTTTCTCCACAAAATGTCGAAAAATGACAATTATTGATCGATTTGTAAAAAATTCTTATTTTGAAAAATTGTTTGTGTTCTAATTTCATGTCCACATAGCAAATTTAAATCACTTGTGATAATTTTTGTTTTCTATTTATTTTCGGCCACTATCTATTTTCATTGAAAACGAAAGTCGCAACAATATCGTAATAAAACTATGACGTTTAAGGCACTTGTTACAGCCTACCTATTACTGTGTTAACAGTTAACAAAGTATTTATTATTTAAAAAAACTCCTCTTCGTCGGTTAAATCTTTAGTTATGAGGAGTTTGCTCCATAGATGACAACATTTTTTTAAATACAATTCAATTTTTTGAGGAAAATTCACATTTTGGTAGAATCTTTGGTATAAAGAATGAATTTAGACGATGAGTATTGTATAAATAAATATATTTACGGTCGTAGGTCGACTTCCGATTTCAATGAAAATAAATCTTGGCCAAAAATAGATAGAAAACAAAATCTATCATAAGTGTTGCAAATTTGGTATGTGGCCATAAAATTAGAATACTTTCCAAATAATTTTTTTTTAAATTCGATCAATAAATGCGATTTTTCGATATTTTGTGGAGAAAATATCAATTTGACAGTTAACAAAATCCGCATGGTAATTAGGTACATCATTTTTGGTCTATATTGAAGCAAATACTTATGGTGAAGTGAAATTTTACCTAAATCCAAGAATACATTTTTCCCCCATATGGTTTCAACTTTAGTGGTGACACTGTATAGAAAAAATACATGTGGTCAAAAACTTAACAAGAAATAAACAAAAACATATTTGGGAGAAACTTTTCCAAATACATATTTTTACTGTATGTAAATGCAGTGACATTCAAGCAGTATGGGAAAAAATTTTATTGTTAGATTTCAACACAAACCGATGTTGGCAATCATTCGGCATCATCGGAAATACTAAAAAGCAGTGGCGTTCACCTTTAGGGGTGTCGCAGGAAATTTAAAAATAATTCTAAGTAGGTACTTTCAATTCTTAATTTCATTTGAGGAATATTAAAAATGTTTTGTAATTAGAATAAATTCGTATTAATAAAGAGACGTGTAATTTTATTAATAATAAATTGATTTGAAAGTCTGGCATGCAAATGCCATAAAACTATTTCGTTATGAAGCAATGAGTACCTACGGGTCAGAATTGAACACTTTTCTTTTCTTTAATAAAAAAAAAGGGAACTAAGAAGTATAATTTTAGGGAACGTGATTTGAAGTAGTAGTTGTTTTAGTGTAGTATTTTACAATACAAATTGTCTTATGACAAAATTTTTAATTTGAAAAAAACAAGTAAGTATGTATTTCTTATTTTTTATTCAATTGTCTTCACAAGTTGTGAAAGTCTTTATAATTTATTTCTAAACAACATTTCTTAAAGGAAAAATTGATATATTTTCATTTAATGCCATTTCTGCTATATACAGTATGTCCACTGATTGAGTTAACAAGAGGAAAAACTTTTTTATTTTTAATTTTTCGACATAATGTTATCGATCATAAAAACTTTTGCTTGTAATAAAAATATGAATGGCGTCAACTAATTTTAGTTTCAACATATAGGGTGACTAAAAGAAGTACAAATCCAAAAATGACAATTTTGAGAGAAACACTGTAAATTTGGTATACTCCTCAGTACGCGTCAATATAATTTACGCCTAAGGCGAGAAAGTGGACCTTCCTCTTCTTCCTCTGAATAGCGGCTACTGACCTACTTAGACAATTAGACATGCTTAACGGATTTTTTGCCAATTGCAAGCATTCAATCATATTCCCCCACAATCGGTGAATAATACGCTGGATACCTATCTTACTGAAAATAAAAAGCATTTCTGTAATCCAAAAGGGAATGCTTGCAATTGATTGGTAAAAAATCCGATAAGCATGCCGAAGTAGGTATAATGGTTGCAAGTCTTTTTCTCTAAAATTATAATTGATTTGTGTTTTTTTTAAACATCCTGTATGTTAAAACTCAAATTATTCGGCGCCATTCATATTTTTATTACGTGCAAAAATGATGATGGGGAATAACATTTTGCCGAAAAATGCAAAATAAAAAAGTTATTCCTCTTGTTGACACAATCCGTGGACATACTGTATATATATTTTAATTTTCTCCCAAATCCCTAAAGAGAACGCATCTGGTTAATGGTTTTTGGGATTTCCGATGAAGCGGAAACTTTCTTGACCAAACGATTGATAAGATCAGTTTTTGTTGAAATATAACAATAAAAATAGTAACAGAAAATCACGGCCGGCAATGCAATATTTCAAATTTGAGACCAAGAAATTTTTGCATCGAGAATAAACTTTTTGCGACATCAATAAAAAAAATGCTTTGCAAAACGACCCCGTATAGACAAAATATAAGGAATCGTAGAGTGCATATTTTGAAATGGTGTGCAAAGACCGCTATTATGAAAGGGTTAAAATGGGAATGAGTTTCTTATAGCCAGTTCATAATACTAATATCTAAATAATAAAGATTCTTACCTCTGTTTCGGAGTGTTCGCACTGAGTAACTACATCATCCTTTCCAGCATTATGTAAAAATTCTTTTACCAGATCAAAAATATGCATACTGTCATCGGAAACGTTGAACTTTAGTTCATTTAACCACTGAGAAAATTGTTGGTTCTCATAAGACGACATAAGATTTTTAAAAGTTTTTGCCTGACTTTGGCAGTCTTGTACTATGTCACACAGACCCTAAAAATTAAATGTATTCATAAATGTATGGGGTCCTACTCAAGCCAAATTATTAAACCAATCCGATATAAAGGGTTTCCAGAAACTAGTGATTATAAATGATATAACTGGTGTTTCAGGAGGAACCCTCACCCCCATAACTTTTTTATTGTTTAAATTACAGAAAATAGCATTTGGTGGGTTTGTGTATGATCATTGTGCATCTTATCACACGACGGGCTCCATTTTGTCACTTCCGGTTAAACAAGAAATCTTTGAACTTTTAAATGGAACAACCAGAATATTTTTGGCTATATCGATTCAGAACACCATTGCAAATTCAAGGACACCTCATTCGTCACTTTTTGACGCTTTAAATCATTTATCTTTATATTTTTTCATTAGATTGCTATGAAAAAAATAAAAATAAAAGAAAGTGTCAAAAAGTGACGTTGAATTTGGAATGGTATTCTGAATCAATATAGCCAAAAATATATATATAGTGTTCCATTGAAAAATTCAAAGTTGACGTCATTTGCGGTTAAACCGGAAGTGACCAAAATGGAGTCCGTCATGTCATAAAATGCAAAATAATATCAACAACACAAACAAAATTTTATTTCTGTAATTTAAACAAAAAAAAGTTATAGGGGTAATATTTTCCCAGAGAGCTAAAATGTAAATTTTTCCATAAAATTTCATTTGAACCAACCTTTTCTCCAGACACACAGTACCTATATAGCCAAATGGCAAGAATATTAAAATCATTACCTTTCTGGCACTATTCATAGCTTCTTGACTTTTAACATAGGCATCATAAAGTGATGGCAATTTGTATAAAGAATGCTTCTTCGGACCTTGTGCTTCAGCTTCTTTAACTAGCGCCAGCTGTTGATGAAGATCTTGTAACTGATCTTCTACCTCTTCGACATCTTGAGTTAGAGCAAGACGTGAGTTTAGGTGTTCGACAAGATTGGGTATTTCGCTTAAAATGTTTTCTCTAAAATAGAAATATTATTTTAGATGGGAATAGAGGCAGAGAATGTTGCAACAATTTTCATTATAATTAGAAGAATACTACAAATAATTGATAATTAGTTAAAGAGAGGAAATAAGAAATGTGGAAAGTGCCAAAATAATACTTTTGTGCTATTCAAATAAACCTGATTATAACATAAAAAAATTATTGTAATGATTAATTGGTAAATTATTTCAAAAGAAATTGGAGAGTGTACGCCATAAGGAAATAGATGAAACTCGTAAAAATAAACAACAAAATACAACGTGCAATTCAGGAAGGGACTTGGAGACGTGGAGAATTTATAAACGTAGCGTAGGAGGACATGCGTTCCACGGGAGCTCCAGACAGTAACACGCAATTATATTTTAAAAACATTTTATTTAAAGAAGTATATTTGTTGAAAATGCTCAAAGCATTGGAGGAATCTTGCAGATACTGAAGAAATTGTAATTTAAATTCTTGAGGAACAATTTGTTATTCATTTTCCGTAGACATTTGTTGACTCAGCGCTTAATTCAAAATTCCCTCTGATGTGCTGCTTTATGTGTGACAGTTTTCAGTACTTATAAATTCTTTTGCGGCGTTCATTACCATATTCTTCATAATAAATGTTCGGATTAGAGGCTATGTGACATTCTAGAATTATTCAGGTATAATGACGATGAATCAGGTGATTTTCTCGTTGCGAGATTGGCAAGTTCTCAAGATTTAAATATATTTAAGATTCAAACCATTGCATAAAGATATAATTTTTTTTAAAGATTTAAATCGTTTGAAAAATATTTAATCATTTATAAAGCTTTAAATAGTTTTAAAGATTTAAATCATTCTGAAATAATTTAAATCAAAGATCCTTTTCTAAAAGATTTAAATCATAAATAAAAAATTATTTTCAGAAAAAAGATTTAGAATCAAAAGTATTTAAATTAAAAGAGATTTAAATCTCACTAATTGTGACAGCTTTTCTTGGCACTTGTAACTTTTGTCAGGACATTCAGCATGATACTCACTAGTGCAGAAATTAATTTTTTTCAATTTCAATTGCCACTTACACCCCTGTATACTTCCATTCTTTAATTAGTCTTTCGTGTTATGAATCTTACTTTGCCCCTTATCACTTTAGGAAAAATTAAATAGTGTTTAAAAATTAACTCTCGGACAGTTCTGATCAAATCTTGATGCACAAGTCAGGATCCCAAAGAAATCAAGTTTTGTTCTGGTTTCCGTTATCCGGGAAAATGTGGGAAATCTCTCGGATATGAAGAAAACAAGTGAAAAGAGTACTACAAGTTCATCTAAATTTTTTTCGTATAGGCTTCCTCTTCGGAGATATGGATTGCTCCAATGGAGTCAAGCTTTTCACACATAATTAATGAACCAATATGTATATTTAATTTTTTTTTAATATGATGTACACCAGGTAAGAGCCTCCTAATTACTATCCAAGAAAGTGTTGTGAATTAGTCACAGCTGCAGGGACGGATTAGCTGTGACACTCATGGCCCCTTTTTTTAACGTCCTGTATGATAAGAACCTTTTACAACGGTTTTTACATACCGTTAACTATTGACTAAAAATTAAGTACTCTTTATTCATGTCGCTAATCCTAACCGTTTTCCAGCTGTGAGTAATTCATAACACTTTCTTGGATAGTAATTTGAAGGATTTTACCTGGTATACATCAAATTAAAAAAAAAATTAACTATACCTGATGGTTCAATAATTATGTGTAAAAAACTTGATCCCATTGGAGCTCCTTGGGAGCGCATATCTCCGAAGAGAAGAGGCCTATACGAAAAAAAGTTTATATGAACTTGTAGTACTCTTGTCACTCGTTTTCTTCATATCCGGGAAATTTCCCACATTTTCTCGGACACCCTGTATAATCCGGTGAACTTACTAGTCTGCAATAGGGATTCATTTGTTGTAGTACGTAGGAAATAACCCTGATTTATTATTTAAATAAATCACAAAATTTATTTGAAAACGGTCTGAAATTATAGGCTCATTATTATCATCAGCACGAACCTAATATTTGTGGGTTAATAAGAAACGATTGAAAAAGAATGTTGAGTGGTAATTGGCTACATGAAAAATATTAAATTTTTAACTGCTAAACTAACATGTTAAATTATTGAACTTTGTATTGTTTCATTGTTTCTGTTTGAAGCGTAATTTAAAACATTTTGTGCACCGGCAGAACGAAAAGTAATGGCTAATTCCTCCATGTACCTGGTAACCCCAAGCATTACTACGGGCTTTAGGGTTGCTGTAATACATCAATTTAAATTAAGAACAGTACTTAGGAAATAATAAGAATAAACATCTACATAACACTACGTTTATGTTTACAATGTCATGAAGGGATACTTACTTGTTTTCCTGCCACTCAACTTTCATCTCCGTACACCTGACATCGAACATAGCTAACGTCACCTCTCTTTCCAGCTCCTTCTTACTTTGTCTCTTTCCGGCATCTGTCACTTTTGCTATACCGCCAAACGTGGTTCCCGCCAGTACCTCCCCGCCCACCGTCCAGTCAATCAAGGGGTCGTATACGAACGCTTCCAACAGTGTCAGCAAAGTTTCGCGACCTTTTCGCATCGTTTTAAGGACATTTTCGCAGGCCAAACGAAAGATACCCTGCAAAAAAATATAATGTTATATAATTTTATAGCAACAATAACAACATAATATTTGGTTTTATACTGCTATTTTTTAGGTGACCCTACTTTAGGATAGAGTCGCCCATTTTCTTTCTTGTTTTCTGGTACTTTAGTGTTTTTTGGGACACTCTGTGCGATCTTTTCTTGAATAACTTCGATTGATTTCTTTTCAAAACGTGACATTTTTTAAACTAAACTCGAAACAATGAGAATGTCAGACTGACATATTATTCCAATAATGGCGTTGTAAGAAGGTTACTATGGTTTTGCGTTCAATAGCTAGAGGGGTTGTTTTCGATAGCTAGGCGTATTGTTTTCGAATGTAATCAATCGAAAACAACACCTCTAGCTTAATGCATGAGTGTAATTTTCTCTTAAGTATTTTCTATTGTTATATATTTCTATAATAACAAATAGATATGTATTACACAAGGTACGTTGCCATCAAAAATAAACAATGTAACGGAAAGGGAAAATGAAACAGGATACTTTTGTTTGATGATATAAGGGTGGCATAATGAACTTTTACATGCAGAGACTTTGACGCAAAATAAAACATTAATTATAGAAAAATATTTCGACTATGACTCGATATGACTGTCATAAGGGACTTATAAATAATAATATAAATGTGATTTTGCGTAGGATAAGGTCGTTCTTGTTATGGAATTCATAAAATAAGGGTTTATTTATAAATATGTGATACAGGAGAAAATAAATTGGAGTAATTTGGTCTTACTCTTACAAGATGATTGACAGAACTGGTCGCAAGAAATTTGGTAAATGGCATAATAAATACCTAAAGAGATAATAATATTCTAATCGATACATCGTTAGATCGTCACAAAATTACTGACAAAGTCAGTCAAGTGAATGTTTATAGTTCAATAATAATAATAATAATAAATAAAATGCCTTTATTGGAGATTAAATTAAATTAGGCAGAAAATTTACAAAAAAAAAAAATTATACAAAATAATATCCCTTTTTAACATATTATGAAAGTCTGGGTCTGGAAAGTTTAATTTAGGAATGCTAGCCCGCACACAAGGGGGTCGGGTGGATAATAATATTCTAATATTCTAATCGATACATCGATAGATCGTCACAAAATTACTGACAAAGTCAGTCAAGTGAATGTTTATAGTTCAAAAAGTTTAATTTAGGAATGCTAGCCCGCACACAAGGGGGTTGGGGTGGATAATTACCCCCAGAGCTCAAAATATTCACAAATAAGCAATGAATCCGAATTATATTGTTTTTAAATGACTTGTGACAGCTCTGTAGTCCCTGGGTGCGTTTGAACAAGTGATGTTTATAATGCTAGAATGGCAACCAAATGTTGCTTTACTATCTATTGTGTTGGGTTTTAAAATATCACAGGAATCAAGTAAAGAAATAAAAAGTAAGAAATATATTTAATTTTACAAAAGTCCCTGTGCACAATTTTATAATAAGATTTCATAAAAAAATAATGCATGGGCATAACACTCATTTTAAACTAATATCCTAATATAAATAATAGATGCCTCTGTTTCGGCGTAGACCTCCTTATTTGATGTGAATCTCATTCCCTCGGCCATTTCTGAAGAAACAACATTCCAAATATCAACGTTTGGAAAGAGGAAGGTCGCAGGAGGAATAATCCGGATACGGTGGGTCACTTCTTAACGCAATTCGACTAATTTTGCTGTGATAATGCGGGACAAATGACCAGGTGCATTGTCGTGATGAAACAGCACTTTTTGTGTGCCAAACGAGGACGTTCTTTCTTGAACTCTTCATCAAATCTATCTCATAAATCTGCATAGTACGCGCCGGTAATTGTTTTTCCCTCCTCCAAATAGTGGATGAGGCTAATTCCTTTCGAATCCCAAAAAATGGTGACCATGGCCTTTCCGGCCGATAGAACCGCCTTTGCCTTCTTTGGTGCACGTTCGACGGTAGAAGTCCATTGTTTCGACTGTTCTTTGGTCTCTAAAGTGTAGTGATTAATCCATGTTTCATCAACAGTTACGAAACGTCGAAAAATCTCCCGCGGATTGCGGTTAAACATGTCCAAACAATGATGTAGAGTGGTCACCAGATTCCGTTTTTGGTCGACAGGCAGTAATCACCGCACCCATCGCGCCGATAGCATTCTCATGCCGTCATGCCGAGATATTCGTGCAAAATGTGCGTAAGCACACGTTCATCTGAGATGTTTACCTTCTCAACAATCTAACGCACCTTCACTCGGCGGTCAATCAAAACAATATCGTGAATTATATTAATTATTTATTCAGTAGTCGCCTCATTTGGACGACCTGAACGTTCTTTATCACAACACTTGTGCGACCACGTTAAAATTCATTAAACCAATTGATTGTTGTTATTGAAGGTGCAGGGTCCCCGTACACAGTATCCAACATTCCTTTGATTTGCTCACACGTTCTTCCATCCAAAAACAAAATCTAATTACTGATCGATACTGAATTTCGAAATATAATCGAAAAATAGAAAAAGTTGATGGTTTCACATGACTGTAAAAAATTAAATTTCTCTTTGGATCGGCTCAGATTTTGACACTAGTCGTTTGAAGGATAAATGTCGGTAATGACAATGCAGATTTGTTAGTATGGCGCTCTGTTTCGTCAAACAGGGGTACTTATCACTGTGCCCCCGTCGTTGTACTACGAAACGGCTGTACGCCAAAACCTTTTAATAAATTAGTGACAAATAACATATACTTTCGTTTCATTTTATAACAGAACAACATTTTGTCGAGCAATGCGAAATAAAAAAAGTTGTTTCTCTCATCTCCACTCAATCTGTGGACATACTGCATATGATATAGTTGATAAACTCAACTTAAAACAGATGATATTTTTTTCTATTCAAAAATACCTTGACGTCACATCTAGGTTGTGCGTAAAGGATATTGCTTTATCGTCGGCAACTTTTATCAATGAAATATTACATTAAATTGATCCTAGAGGATATTTTTTATGGTGCACTAAGGACTTAAACAGGATAAATTAATACAATATTATCGTCTGTGGTCCTACTTTGGAGTTAATCTAGTTATAGTAAATATTGGGTTCATCGGTGTACTGATTAATAATTATGTCTAGTATATTTCCTATTTTCCTAAAAACAATCAATCATTTTAAAAATGTATTTATCGTGCAAAAGGAAGTTGTCAAACTAGAGCCCAGGGTCAATCTAGGTTGATGCTCGAGAAATTAGAGACAAGCATTGTAAGAAAAAATACAAAGAAGGTAAAGTTGAAGAGCATAGAATTTCTATTCTGCAAAATTTTTGTTAGCAGTGATGCAGCAATAGATTTTTTTAATTTAAGGTAAATAATACGTTTTAGGCCAAGTTAGTGCAGTTACACCGCACATAAATTAATTTTTAGAAAATATATAATAACACAGTGCAGTACTATAGGGATGTGAATTTTTTTGGATTTTTGTGTTGGTTGCAATAACAAATATTAAATAAACCAAAACGTTTTAATTAACATTAAAATAGGATTTAACAGCAAAGATAGAGTTTATCTAAAGATCTTCTCCTTCATTTATGACCAAATTTACTGTCCGATTTAAACAGGTAATTCCATTGCATTGGTCACATGCCATAGTGCATTTTAGACCCATTCGTTTCCATGTGCATACTCTTTTACATCCTCCTGATGAACAATTGCAAAAAATTTCTTTACAACCCATGTGTGCAGGGGCAATGATTTGGTAGGAATGAATTGGCTGCAAATCTTGGTTTTTTATACTCCAACCCCAATCTTGCGGTGATTAAAAAGATTTAGTTAAATTACTTGATTGGTTGTAGATTCAAAATCCAGTTTAATCGAGATATAAATGAGCTGCTAATGTTGATTAATTCCGGTATAGTAGCCAACAGTGACGTAAACTGCGATAAAGCTGCAGAAATAGGTGAAAAGTTATAAGCAGAATCATTGGTATTACCTATAGTAATTTACACCTTAAACGTAAACTTAAGTGGCTACTTGATGTATCCGCTTCTAAATAACGGAAGGCCTGTTCAATTGGTCTGTAGTCTATCACGAGTTTACATCATACGGGCTCCAATATGTTGTATTGTTCATCCGTCTGAACTTATGTGCTTCTCTCTGCAAATCGTTCTCCGTTTCTGCCGGGATCACTGCATCCTCTGCATTATACACGATACTAATTGACTTGTGGTTGAATCAGTATCCCTTGTTCATTGTTGTAACTCGCCCATGACGACATTGAAAAGGAATAGGCTGAGACTATCCCCCTGGCTTATTCCTCTTAATGTTGTTTGATGGTCCACTCTTATTCTTGTTGTGTGGCCCCTAATCGTTCTACTAATAGTATATAATAGCCTAAAAACCATAACTCTCAGTGCAGGTAACTTCCAATTACGTCCATTTTTGGAACGCGATTTCTTGGAAACTACTTAAAAAATAATACATTATGGTATTATTGGAAAGATTTAAACGACCTTGATGTACCACTTAAAGGGTAGGAAGGGGGTCCAGAGTGTAACATCTGTCCCTCCCAGTGGGTTAAACCGAGAAAGCAGCAAATTATTTAAAAGCGCCCCTTTCACAATAACATTGACGAGTCTTTCCGATTTTTAATGTTATTTACTGGAAGCGAGATATTAAGGGTGAAAAGTAGTTTTTCGTGCAAGTTAAATGGCCTGAAAACAATTTGTTACCGTAAAGGAACAGCCATCATGGGTTCAAGCTACTTCTAAGTAAGAAACCTAAAGTTAATAGTAATCCCATCTGATTTACTGTTTTTGGAGTTGCACAGGTTATACTCGTAAGGACGAAACGGTTCCTTCATTAAATAAATAAATAAATTATCTGGCTTAATGCAAAAGACAGCACATACACAGGTTCGCTAGTCACGATTCCTCTCTTAATATAATTACTACATCAATATAATTTCTGTTAGGAGTCTCCTAAAGTAGCGTTCGCCACTGATATTAGGCGGAGAGAACATCAGTGGGCGGCCGATCTGAATTATTAATTGCTCTAGAAGAAGAAAAACTAAATTTCATTTCTTTCTTTAACCTTCGATAGTCCTTTTGCATTTTTCAGGCCAACCTTCCTCAGGTCTATAAATTTGTACAGCAATAAAATAACTTTTGCAAAATACGAGCGTAGCAACAAAAGTGGATCGACCTAATTTGCATAGATGTGAAGCAACTATTAATTGACCATCGATAATTAGCCTGTTTAAACAATTCATAATGTTGGTCTTCACAAAGATGAAAAATACATTGAGACCTTGAAACAAGTCTATTTGCATAAGTAAAAGAAAATTCAACTTTAAAAGGTTCGGGGTTTATTAAATAAGCTTTAATAATTTTATTTTCTAATAAATAAACTCGAGAAAGAATATATTAATAAATTTATTTGTTTTTTAGGTCTCCGGGTTTGTTTTTATTAAAACAAGTGTTAACTTGTTGTTATTTTGTTTTTAAATGTGCGGTTTCCTCGGAGCGACTATCAGACGATCATAGCTCGGCGCAAGACTATAACAAAATTATTGTAGTAAAGATCTTATTGTCAAATTTCCTATAAAATATAGTTGTAATTATACTTTTTATTAGTAATCTGTATCAAAATAATATTGTAACCAGAATTTCTAAAAAAGTATAGTTAGGATTTCAAATAAATTTAGTAAAATCAAGTAAAATATATCGTAAATTTTACAACAATTTATAACTCCAGTAGTAAAATATTTTTAAATGTATGGTGCATGTTACTGACGACTATTATTGTACTGTTAAGTATTTTTTTATTGTAAAAATGAAGTTTAATAAAGTGTTGTAAAAAATTTTTTTTTACAAGAATGAAGAGCTTAAATCAGATGCAACGGATCAATCAGAACTCGTTCTTCGTAAGGAGAATAGGTGGGGAACTTAAGAGGAAGCATTATCTAGATCACCGAAGTCAAGCGACATTGGGCACGATTAGTACTTGGATGGGTGTACGCTTGGGAATGCCATGCGTCGAAATTTTTACAAAATACTCACGATCTACGCCGAGCGACGATCGTCAATCATCGTCGCCCGGAGGAAACCGTACCTGTAACCATCATCAGACTACAATATAAAAAAAAATTTGTTGTAATTAGCATGATTGGCAATTGCAAGAAAAACTCACTACAGTCACTCTGTATATATTTTTATTATAAGCGTAGAATGGATTTCGAAGCCGTGCAGTTTTATTTCAAATAAATATTTTGAGAACCACAGATATTCATAAGATTTTTTTTGTGTAACTTGTAATTCACTATTTTTTTTTACCATTAACGTTGATACCATGTAACGATACATTTCCTGTCGCCTAAAACTCCATATAACAAAATATAGAGAGTTGGACAAATAAGTAGCAACATTTTCTTTGTAAATACTGTATTTGGCCTCAACAGTACGTGATAAACTCAACCCAAATACATCGCATTAGTTTTTGATGTAAACACTTTGGTTTAGTTTAGGGCCGCAATCAAAACAAAACAACAGATCAATTTCAATTTTCTCTCCGAAAAAAAAAACAGACCGAAAGGACTTTGATTTTAATAAGTTCGATATTAGTCATGTAGAGTCGATTAATTACATTTGGAGAATTATCTTTATCTAAAACAACTAAAGATAACAGCCCACGAAGGAACCAATGATTTACTATTATTGAGCATTCTGAAAGAAATATTGTGCTGATAGGAAAACAAACTATTTTAGGGTTACATACAGGGTCTTATGGAAATGACTTATCATTTTTAAACCCGTAAATCTTGAGATGAAAACAAATTGCAGAATAATAACCATAAATTGCGATTTGAGTTAATAAACGAGGAAAATCGCCTTATCTCATAGTAAAAACACGTCAAGAAGAAACGCATTTCCCTCTTGAGGTATACCTAGTTTTTTTTCTACTACTACTACTACTTTATCCGTTTCGATTTTATAGAACTCCAAAGTTGCAAAAAGTAGATTTTCAATTATTAATATATTAAAAACGATGCTTTTTAACCATATGGGTCCAACCGCACTCTTTTTAACATTGACATTTTAGAATCGTCCTAATTTCTTTACAACTTATATACATAAAATTAGTTGACACATATTTCAGGATCATCCTGAAAAAATATTCTTTCGAAAATATTCCCACATAAACTTTTGTTAATTTGCTGCTCCAGTTGTACTGATCGGATCATCGGCCTTTTTTATTTTACACTTTGTTCCGTTAGCTTTCGAAGTGTATTTAAAAAAAATTGTCATTGTGAATAAATGAAAAATAACCAGCTCGATTGTACACACCTCGATCCGTCTAGCTGGTGCATTCCCCGCGCTCTGCGTTCAAAGTTCAACCAAAATTGGTATTCTTGGGTATTCTTGGATGGAGAATTAAAAACTAAGGTAACATATAGAAACCATTTTTTCTAAGATATTCTAAGATCCGTCGTTTGAAAAATTTATAATCTGTTAAACTTTCAACGTCCATCTCAAAACGCAATATTTTAGGTACAGAAGGCCTTTGAGTAATTCAACTAAATTTGATCACTAAAATTGAAAACTGATATTAGTTTGAGAGACGAAACTATCAGAAACCTTCTTGGTTTATAGAGATTAAAGGCGTCGACAGAGAGTGAACGAACTGGAAAAACGATCAGCTGTTACTATAACTATACCAATAACAATACTTATTGAATTAGAACATTTAATAACACATGTTATGTAAAATAAAAAGTGTTGAAACTTATTTTTCTTGGTAAACTTAAGTGCTATCTTGCGTAACTCATCTTAAAAATATGTAAATATAGTGGAAATCTTCCGAAATCCGTTCCGAATATGTAAATATAATGTAAATGTAATAAAATTAAATTGAGTTTTATTTTCTAAAATTCTAAATTGTAAATTACTTTAACTGAATATACTCTCGCCAAAGACATTTATTTTACTTAATATTAGTCGCGTATTTTACCGAATAAGGATTTAATTCTCCTTTATATCTTGTTAAAACGAACACATCATTGCATTTAATTTTTTAAAAAAGTAAAATTTTTGTTCACGCCATCTAGAGGCGAGGGCAAAACTTAGGACGCAATAACAAAAGCGCAGTTTATAGAGTCAATAAAGCTCTCTTAAACGAAACCAAGTTTGTTAAAATCGGTTAACCCAAACCGAACTAACCGTAGTTTATTTAAAAAAAAAAACAATTGAATTTCTCCCACCACTTTATTTTACTATTTTGGAAAATTTGTGTAAGATAAAAAGTATTAGGAAATATATAAGTCAAACACACAAAGAAAATCATAATTTTAACCTTGGTAATGACTGCTACGGCCCCTTGCGGATAATTTACAAACTCAAAAATAATTTCCTGCATCTTCTCTTGGGCGCTTTACTTAAAAAAAAATTACCCGGATGCTCTATGATTATTAGATTTTGAGAGATGGCCAGCGGCCATTCTTAGTTGACCACCCGGTACTTTATGCATTTGTAACATAAATAACTATTTTGTAAAAAAATGTCGATATCGCCGCACAACTCTCTATATTTAATGCTCGCTCGGCTTCTCCATCATTCCGATCAGAATTACGAATTCCTAAAATATTTTCTCCTATATCCTCTAGAGGTGCTCAAACTATTTTCATTTGCTACCCCTTATTTTGTGTAAAATTTTGCCACGGGGTTTGCGACCCACAGTTTGCACACCTCTACTCTAAAGCACGGTTTAAGATGCAGCGATTTTAAAACGTTGTTAGTAATCATCATTTCAATAAAATATAAAAAGAGAATTTTAAAAAATATTTTGACGTCTGACAATAGTTTATCGGTAGATTTCGATGTACTACTAATCATCATCATCATCATATAGCAGCTTGTCTCGTCCACTGCTGGACATAAGCCTCTCTCAACATAGACCATTTAGCTCGATCCTGGGCATCCTGGATTCAGTTCGGGGAAATCCTTTTTAGATCGTCTGTCCATCGGGTCGGCGATCGTCCTCTGTTTCTGTATGCATCATCTCTGGGGCGCCATTCCAGTATTCTCCTCGTCCATCTGTTGTCCGACATTCTTCCGACGTGGCCGGCCCAGTTCTATTTTAGGTATGTGATTCTTTCAATCGCGTTCGTAACTTTTGTCCTTTTGCGTAGTTCTTTTCTGATTCTGTCTCGTAGTGAAACTCCTAACATGGACCTCTCCCTGGCTCGTTGAGTTGGTCTTATTTTATTTACAGTTCTCTGGGTTAATGTGAGTGTTTCTGAACCATATATTAACACCGGGAGAACGCATTGGTTAAACACCTTTCGCTTCAGACACATCGGTATATCTGCCTTTATTACGTGTTTCAGCCTGCCGAAGGCAGCCCAGGTCAATCCTATCCTTCTGTTTAATTCGCAAGTCTGGTTATCTCTACCCATTCGTAGCTCATGTCCTAGGTATTTATAAGATGTTACGTATTGAATTTCCTTTCCTGCCGTCATTAGGTTTTGGCTGGGGACTAAGTTTGTCATAAATTGGGTCTCTACTAATACTCCAATTAAATTGTATTTTTACTGGCACGAAACTACTTCTTGTTTTTTTCCACCCTAATCATTCGGGTCTCTTTGTTGCTCGTCGAATGTGGTTTGAGGTGCAGATCCCAGTTGCTGCTTTCTGATTCAATGAAATGTGTAATCCCAGTCATCATTTCAAAATATATAATCCAGAGCTGGGAAGTTCTGCTAACAGCTGAGGCTTAGCTTTAAATTCTTCTTGCACATCATTAGAAAGAATTACTGTCCTGACCATGTTGAACAAGAACAAGATCCACCATTGTTGGCAACAGGGACATTGATTGAATCACTATTTTGGCTAAAGTTGTGTGAGCAAACATTTATGAGCTTCCTGCTGTTGCGCAGTCGTGGCCAAGAGCGATTGTTTCAGTTCAGTTCGGGCTTGTTCGAAAAGTTCAGTCAATCCACTTGCATAATGTGATCAATTGTCCCTATGAAGGACATCCGTAAATACAATCGATCGAGCCAAATAACAACATTTGACAGAGCAGAATCATCGGGACGGCTAGCCAGAATGTTTAGTGTTTTGAGGTAGAGGGGTTAGTCAAATGTCACCACGGGAAATAGCATAACAGTTCAAACAAGTCCACATTGTATTAAATTTAAACCTAGTAGGAAAACACTAAATGGCACAGCCTTTAATAATAAATTAGGTTTTTCGAGTAAAAAAAATAGGGTTTTTAAATACACAAGGTCGCTCGAGCCCGAACAGTTCGTCGAAAGAAAAAAAATTAAATAATAAAATTTATAGGAAAACTTATGTACTTTTTTTTACCTTTTTTTTGGGTTTTGTCAATGTTGCGTCACGAAATTTCGTTAGCAAACATCAGATGCGGATTCAGCACCCAAAAAACATATGGAATTGAAAAAATCATAATTACTCCAGAACAGAAAACATTGGAATTGTGGTGTAAGTATTTGGAAACCGTCAAATACTTCAATTCCTGTTGATTTATTGATTTATTCATACAGGAAAATAAAACGTATTTTAATACGTGGCACAGCTATTTTTATTTTAGTTTGCGCTGAGGGTTATTACAAGAATCGAGATACATTTCTTGTTTATAGGTACGTGTATAAAAAAGATACATGCTTAAATGCGCTTTATTAAAATAATTAATGTTAAGACACTTAGAGCCACAAGTGGAATATTTAAATACTGTTAAGATATCGTGTATACTTTTACTTTACTGTTTTTTAAACTAAAACCACAAATTATAAGTATATCTCCAAATCAAAATGTTACGATTAATTGCCAAGATTATAATTTTATATTGCTAGTTTGATATGTCCCACATAAGTACCAGCGGACACAAACCGTACAAGCAAAAATAGTGTTGAAAATAATATCGTGAATGTATACAGGGTGTTTAAAGAAATATGTACCATCGCTCGTGTTTCCTTATCCAAAAATAAGACAAATAAATCGAATTAACATGGATCAGCACACGGAAAAAATACTATAGTAAAGATGTTATTGTAAAATTTTACTATAAAATATTAATTACATTTTTTATTAGTAATCCGTGCCAAACTAATATTATAAACATAATTTACAAAATACTATAGTTAAGATTTCTAATAAATTTAGTAAAGTCAGCGACGTTGGGCACGGTTAGTACTTGGATGGGTGACCCCTTAGGAACACCATGGGTCAAAAGTTTTACAAAAGATTTTAGTAAATTTTACAAAAGATTTTAGTAATTTTACAAATTATTTTAGTAAATTATAAATGGTTTAATAAATATCTTAGTAATTTTTACTAGATAAAACTTTGCTATAATTTAATGTCAGTTCTTAATAAAAGTTATTCCAGTCGCATATAGAAATATTAATTATGGTTATGTTTATAGTAAGTTTTATTAAGCTTAGCTTTCCGCGCAGAGTTTGAAAAAATTGCATTTATCTTGTAAACGAAGCTTCAAATAAATATTAAAATATGTTTTTTTTTTTGTAATTTACTTTTCTACCGAATTGTGCTATTAAGATGAGAAAAAGTTAGTGTCGTACCTAAAATTATTAGAGCGCCTGATCGCACGAACAAAACTATTCACACATTTTTATTACTAAGATATGTGCTATTTTAGGTACCTTTCATAACTAAAATATCACTAAAATTACTAAAGCCGTTTCGAAAATATGAATGTAGGTACCTTGAAAACGAGAAAATTTAAAAATTTGAACAGCCTGTATTTTTTTAAAAAATCATCTGCGAACCAGTGGCGGTTCTTCCACAGGAGCACATGCGCACGCGCACCCCCAAAACGAATAAAAAAATATTAATTTATATTCATTGAATATTATTTATCGTATAAAGTCCGACCCTCCCTAATATTTTATCGTACCGTCAACCAAACTGTATATTATAAGCTATCGATTCATCCGGCAACTCAGCAAGGATAATGACGCGATATACTCGCATATGCGAATAAATGGGCGGGGTATAATGTAGTTTATCTGTAGTAACAGGTGGCGGGGGACAGCGGAGGATGGCGGGGCTATGGCGATTTAACATTGAAAAGGTGCACAATTTTAGTGTGCGCCTCGCTGTTGTCTGTTCATGCACGTATTTAGAAATTCGAGCGTGTATGTTTTAATATTATATATTTATTAAGTTAAAATGAATAGTTTCACGGTGGACTATTTACAAAATAACTTTAGCTCTTTAGAGTTTGGAGAATGCGGGAAGACCTAAACCCGAAATTAATTTAACGCAGACCACAAAGGGTAAATCTAGGGACTTTATTAGAAAGTTTAAAAATTAAATATATGAAAAAAATAACTGGATTTGTGGATGCAGCATAACTAACCATTTGTTTTGTTTTTCCTGTTTGTTGTTTGGTCGCGGCGTTGAGGTTTGGTCGTTACACAAAAATAAAATTTTTAAAATAATGTCACGATACTCGAACCCGAACAAACCCGAACCCATGGTGATTGGAACTATTTGTCTTATTTTTGGGTAAGGAATCACCAAATCAGCGACGGCACATGTTTTTTGAAACACCCTGTATAAACGGCATCTATCAATCAATTAACTAATGAGATTTTCTTGTATTAGGGCTTTCTCACAGAGTGTCACTAATATAACAGATGATCAATCATTTCCAAATAAGTTTACATAAATATACAAAGAATGTACGAACTAAAACCGTAAAAGAATTCGAATAAAATATATTAATATATTTTTTCTACTACCTTACTGGAAAACGTTCTGTTCAACTACGAAACAAGGGAGGAAAATGGTCCTTTTCTTTCCGGGGAGGAGTTTTTTTCCTCCCTCTAAGTTTATTAATACTTTTAATATGCAAGAGTTATTTTACCTGGGCTATTTGATTTGGTAGCAAGAAGATTTATGGAAATCTTTATATATAAATGTACAGGGTGTCCTACCTCGATGGGCCACTAGCGATATACTATATATGAAGAACCGTACCTATACATATACGAACTTTCTGAAAATTCAGTAGTTCACTGCTGTACAAAAAAATTCCTTTGTTGTAAATTGTCAAATAGACACAATTGTCAAAATGACATCAAAATTGATCCTCATGAAAATGTACAAATAACTTTAAATGTTCAAGAGGGCCTAAATATCAGGCAAATAGAGGAAATTATCGGAAAATAAAAAATACGAAACAAATAATACCATCGATAGAAGACGTGGACGTGGAAGGAAAAGAGTGTCAGTTGAAAACAAAGATATACGTGAAGCCATTGTGCGAACTCTTTGCTATTCAATTCTATAACGACTCAATGAAGTTCTTGTAAGAAATGGCGCAATGACATGGCGCAATGACAAAACTTTTGAATTGAAATAATGCGATTTTTAAATATTGATATTTTAATAAAAATAATGTTTTCTATATTTAGACCAGAACTTTTTATTTCCTCATTGTTTCTTCTCAACACAAGTCCTACTTTTTTTTAACTATTTGAAATCAAAGGCATACTAACACAACTAAAACGCTGTCCTACTTTTTTCGCTCAGTACATCCTACAAAATGTTAAGATTTGTTAACTTTTTTATTTTAAATGGAACAGCCTGTATATTTTTACATACTCAAATTTCCTCGAAATTTCAATACTTTTTCATATAGAGCACCATATTATTATGACTAAATTGATACGTGTTTGATATACTAATAATTGAAAATCGGCGTATGTAAATAGCTATTTCTCAAAAAAAATGGGGTAATGCGAATAAAACGCGTTTAGTGTTGGTTGTTTATATTATGTGGTGACTATCGACTTAAAGAATATGAACCAATACCACCGCGTCCTCTTATTGGAGAATCCTTGAATCACAGTGGATGTCTTAAGAATGTTACAAAATAAATTTATAATTTAATTTGATATAAAATAAGATAAGATATAAATTTATCCAAAGGTCAGAAAAATAATTGACAGCAATTCCGAAAGAATGAGAAATTTTGTCACAAGAGTACAAAATTCATAAATAACAGCTTAATATAAAATTTGAGTTAATATGCGCTTAAAGGTTATGCCACATCCGCAAGGGCGGAAAATGCCGATAAGCGGACACTAAACTACCGATGTGATTGGTTAAAAGTCAGCTGACTGTCTCTGACGGGCAGAATTGACAGTTCCATTTAGGCTATACAAAAAGTTGTTTTGTTCAACTTTTTGAGGAAATACGCGACCAAGTTCTTACGAACATTTTGAGATTAAATCAGATCTTTTGTTTTAAGTAGGTAACCAGCGCACCAATAGATAATAAAACAGTTTCACTATTTAACCCATCTATTGTTCATGTACATCAGTTCTCTTTACTCTTAATATCCCATTTTTACAAGTTTAATCACAGGTTGCCTTGCAGGCACTATTTAATGTGAAGGTTTAGCCAAATATGCATAAATTTTTTCTAATCTAAAACTGGATTCGCAAAGTTAAAGGATTCGAAAATGCTTTGAGGAAAATGTGTTAAAAAATATAATGTAATAAGAAAAAATAACAATTTCAAAAGTAAACAATTTTCAAATTTTTGTCAGAGATATTCCCGAAACTTGATTGATACCCCAATCAACATGTCAGACAATCTAAACATCAAATTAATTAAAATAGTTGGTAGTATGTTTCTTGCTATTTACGGTAGTGATCGTACGTAAACGCATTATAATATACATGGTACAACAATTTTCATGACATTTCCTTGGGTACAAGATTTGTATTACTCTCCAGTACCTCGAGTACAGTGAAACCTCTCTTAGGCGGACACCTACGGGACAGTTTAAATGTGTCCGCGTAATAGAGGTGTCCGCCCATGGGAAATTTGTTATTAGGTAATATGTAAATGCAAAATTATTACTATGTATATGTATGTACAAATAAACATAACATAACAAAAACACACTAGCTTTAGTTAGGATGTAGTACTAAAAAAATCTAATAACGTAGTTTGACGTGTTTGCGTTTTATACTTGCAATCTAGAAAATGTAATTCCAAGTCTGATAACAATTCCATTGCTGTAGAGTCACCTCTACTCTTTGCATACTCTTATTATTCCTTTACCATACTAATAGCTTGTTGATAATTGGTGACATTTGTTTGATTACTGCATTCAACTTCTTCATCAGAGTCGTCAGATAATGATGTGGTTTCAGTTTGGACTACATAATCGGTAGGAATGGGGTCACTATCATCTTCTAATAGCACATTCTATCAATGTTAATGAACTCGCCCAAATCATTGTTATCAAATTACAAACTTCAACAACATCAATATTCTCTTTCAGACTCAAAACGCGACATTTTTGTGCCATTGTTTACGATTTTAACCTTACAACTCACAAATAAATGGCGGGCTGCTGTCATGAATTGAATTGAATCACACATACTTTCATTCGGCGAAGTCCTTTCGCGCTGCCACGGATACGCGATTGGTTGCCGGTCTGTCTTCAGAGAGTTTTGCACCGTACTTACGCCAAAGGAGAGTCCGCCCAAGAGAGGTTGATTTCTATGGAATTTCATATACCTAGTTCCGGACTATGAAAAAATGTCCGCTTATTAGAGTTGTCCGTTATGAGAGGTTTCACTGTACCTCCAATATATACAACAGTAACAAAGTAACAAGTGTAGTAATATAATATTGTCTTTTAAAGTCGATCATCCTAAAACCCCAGCTTAGTCACAAAAGTTTACATTTTTCGACCTAAAAATTTTTTTTATTCTTATAAAAAAAGTGAGTTAGCCCTTTCTAAAGATTATGTGAAAAAATTGTGGTATTGAAAAATATAACCTGCGGTACGGAAACTGTGCTATTTCGGTTGGTGACCTCCTTAGAAAATAAATAGAGGACCATTAAGCTTGATTATTCTTTATTTTTAAATTTAATATTCGACAAATTTTATTACTTTTACTATGTGCATCACAACTTGTAGTATGTAATATCACAACGGAATTACACTCCCCGACAATAAAATTTGGAACAAAGATAATTTTCGTCAGGTTTATAGTCCTGTAACTTTTTAAATTGTTTTCCGATCTTGTTTTATAGTATGACTTAATTCAATGTTTTTGGTTCACGTCATTTACGGCTTTTTAAAAGAAGATACAAATTTCGAAGTATTTTTTGATTTTATTTAAATTTAGAACATTACATTATTTTATCAGGTAGCATAAACAAATATCCAAAAATTAATAGAGCGTATTGCCATACCGTGTTCTTATCACTTCTACCATGCTGGCAAGAGTGGCATGTTTTCAATGCAATACTGGCATTACTTTGTAAATATTTATTTACTATTACTCGATAAAATTGTAATGTAATAATGTAATGTGAATAAAATTGAAAAACTGCAATAATTTCTTTAAAAATTTGTTATCTTTTAAAAGCAGATAATGACGTGAACCGAGAAACATTGTGTTAAGAAAAGGTCACACCTTAAAACAGCACATAATGAAGCTAAATTCAACCACCTAATTTTTCCAAAGAGCATTAAGAAATGAAAGGTAAAAAAGTAACGTTTGTTTCTGTCTGTATAATGCTCAAGACACTAATATTTTTTGAAAACTAAAATTCAGGCTAACATTCGAAGATACAAGTCTACGCTTTGCTAAAAATTTTACAAAGATCGGAAAATGGTTTAAATAGTTATATAAACGTGTCTAATATTATCTTTGTCCGAAATTTATTGTCGGGGAGTGTACAGGGTGTCCCATTTTCGATACCTTTAGAGGGTATTTCCGTAATTGTTAGTGCTATCAAAAAAGTTGCAGTTGTCATGTGATGTTTTTAGGCCAAACTGAAAATGGTAAAATCAAAATTTGAAAATTTTCGCTCGCTAAGAGATACGGGGAAAATCAAAAACTTGACAATTTCATAATTACCCTATATTTTCTTAGTTAAAAGAGATACTGAAAAATGTTTTATACAGAAGTTTCTTTATAATGGTTGTTGAATAATCTGCCGTTTTCAGAATAAGTATACGGGGTCAGTTATAGGACCTAACCTCACTGTTTTAAATGGAACTCCCTGTATATTTTAATCTAAAAAGATAGCATTTTAAATTCTCTTTTCAAATATATAACACAACATGGATATTGGTTTCCTAGGCGATTTATTTAAACTTTATTACTTTGAAACGAAATAAAAGATTCAGATTAAGGTAAAAAATAACGGGAATCATCGCAAATGTTCGGGATATGTCCTCAAATGGTTGCCGACTTTCCGGATAGCGAACATTTTACGCCATTTCTTCGTTTTTTCCACTTTCAATATAACCTGATATCATATCAAATTTTTCAAAATGTTGATATGCCATTTTCACAAATGAATATATGTAAAAATGAAATTAACGTTAAATGTTAATAACAACTAGAATGTCAACATAGTTGTTTCTAGGATATTAGCTTTTGTTTCTACTGTGGTTTAAAGTTTAAATAAACCGCCTATGAAACCACTATCATCCATGGTGTGTTATATATTTGAAAAGAGAATTTAAAATGCCATCTTTTTAGATTAAAATATACAGGGTGTTCCATTTAAAAAAATGAGGTTAGGTCCGATAACTTTTTTACCTGACCCCGTATACTTATTCTGAAAACGGCCAATTATTCAACAATCACTATAAAGAAACTTCTGCATAAAACAGTTTTCCGTATCTCTTTTAAGTAAGAAAATTAGGGTAATTTTGAAATTGTCTATTTTTTTATTTTCCCTCGTATCTCTTAAGCAACCGAAAATTTTCAAATTTTGATTTTACCATTTTAGGTGTGACCCAAAAAGAGCACATGACACCTACATTACTTTTTTGATAGCACTAACAATTACGGAGATATCCTATAAAAGTGTCGAAAATGGGACACCCTGTACTTATCGATACTGATGCTGCAATCACTGAAAAGTGTATTTATTACATGAAAAAAATCCGAGATTCTGCTAAATAAATGTATCTATATTTAAATAGAAGACTTCTTGGGTGTTCTAAATCGACCATTCAAAAAATGGGTAATTACCTCTAAAAATCGCACTACATTCGCAAACGTCATTTATGATTGTTCTTCATTTTTCATGAGGATTTGCGGGTTTAAAAATTCTTTAACTATATGTACTTATTTTAATGGGTGATTCCTTTGTCAATTTTTAGGTCGAAAAGTTAATGTACACATGTCCTAAAATTCTTTGTTTTCTATATACAGAGTGTTAAAGTGTTTATTTTTGTTTTACCAAAAATCTCGAAATAACAGAAAAAAAAGTACTCTTTAAATCGAAAACAAAGCATTTTGAGGATATCTGAGTATATAAACTTTTCGACTTAAAATTGGCCCAGTCACATTAAAATAAAGTGCATATAATTAAGTAACAGCCTGTATAATAAATAAACCATTTCCATAACACCCTGTATGACACCCTGATAGATTATTTTCTTGATTTGTGTTGCCACCCAAAGCGGCCGGGCGGTCCTTCATGCTCCTATCGAAAGTAGCGAGCTCTCTAAATAATTTTTAATAAAATCTAAATATATCTAGAAAACTGATAATAACGTTAGTCGCCTTTTTCAGTGGTTATATCCATGATTATATCATAATAATTTATTGTGGATAAGAGTTATTATTAACTTTGCTATTATAAAGTACAAAGTTGCCGTAACAACAAAAAGATTGTCCCGATATTTTTTAGAAGTGAAAAGTTCGTAACGAAACAAAATACTCGGTGTAATAACAATTATAGATGTTAAAAAACTTCTATTCCACATTCGGTTAAAATCGATTTCTTAAAAACGAGAACTCTATGGGTAAAGATATTTTTTCCGTGGCACTGTTCATTCGCAAATCCGTAAGATATCCTAAAAAAAGAAGGGAAAAAACGAGAAAAATACTATTTGACTCGACTATAAGATCTACAGGGTGAGTTTTGTTCCAAGGCGATATATTTCGAAAACGGGTTAAAATATTATTTAGAAATTTTGGTGAGATAAGAACATTTAAGCACATTCTTTATATTTATCCTCTATCATATAGAGGGGTGGGTGATAACTTTGATTATAAAATTTGAAATGTTCGGGTACAAACATTCATTTATTTGATCCCGCGGGTTATTTATGTTGAATGAACTGAGAAATAATCTGAACTGATTTAAGTAAAATAATACATATCCATAGAAACGAAAATAATTCTGAAATAAGTGATATATGTATGCGTAAAAATGCGTATGAGTAAATTTTATTTATTTTTTAAATTTAATCAGAATTTAGTTAACGATAATTCCCTAACGAGCAAATTAAAATTTAACAACACTCTTCAATATTTTCAGATTTTCAAAATCCTTATTATGTCGACCGATAACAAAAATACCCACGATGAAGGCACAAAATCAGTGGAAATATTTTGTTGACACATTTTTTTCGATGAAACCCAGTATACCCGTATATACGAAAAATTTAATCGAATATTTTGAGAAAGAGAAGTTGTTGATTGGTTAGATCCTTCTATATCTTGAAAATTACATTAGCCAACCTTTCCGTTCGATGAACAACTGCCAAAATAATTCATCAGATTATATAGTTTTACGCAATTATATAATAGTATATTGAAGTATGAATAATAGAAAAGTTTTGGACTTGCATTGTCTTTATTTGTTATACATCACAACGTTTCAACTGGTAAGTATCTCCAGTCGTCTTCAGGTGAATACTAAATAAGAAAAGTAACTACAGTTCTATTTATACTAGCTATGTGCACTGAAGCATAATTGAGATGGGTGCAGTCGTGCGTTCAGTTTTGCGCGATATTAGTAATTCTAAGCTTACATCTACTTAACAAGGGCTTCCAGCGGGGTTCTGGTGTATGGTAGCAGCTTCCTTGAACTTCCTCTTCCTCCAGTGTGGTTCTTTGAGCAGGATTTCGGCTTCTGTCCAACTGATGTGATGGCCGTGTGTCCAGGCATGGTCAGCTGCACCTGATTTTTCCGTTTCTCCTTTTTGAGTGTTGTTTATGGATTCTTTAATCCTTGTCTCCAGTGGCCGTAGTGTTTCCCCAATATACGATAGGCCACATTCGCAGGGGATCTGGTAGACACAGTTTTTCCTATCGTTCTGGCTAGTTGGTTTCGTCTTCGTTAGATGGCTTCTTAAGGTGTCTCTCGAGCTGAATACCGTTCTGATGTTGTATCGTTGTCCTAGTCTTCTAATTCTCTCGGACATTCCTTTGACATATGGAATGTTGAGTATTGGTTGAGCCTCTTTTGTCTCTCCTTTTGGTGTATTTGGCCGAGTCTTACGATTTTCCAAAATTTTATCAACTAATTTCCTTGGATAGCCATTTTTGTTGAGGTCGGTCTTGATGTGGTCAGTTCCTGTTTTGAGTGCTTCATTTGAGTTGCAAATGGTGATTGCTCTATCCACAAGCGTTCTTACTATCCCATGTTTTGTGTTGTTTGAGTGATTTGATGTGTAATTCAGATATTGACCTGTATGAGTAGGTTTCCTGTACACTGAAGTTTCGATGGTGTTGCCATTTTTCTTTACATTGACATCTAGGAAAGGTAGTTGATTGTTGTCTTCTTTCTCCATGGTGAATTTGATTGTCGGTGCGAAGCTGTTTATGTGCTGTAGGAATTCCTTGAGTTCATCACTTCTTCAAAAGTTTATGGTTGACAAAACTGTCACTGTCAGAATTCTCAAAATGCCTCGTCATTTAACAGAACTTGAAAAAGTTCAAAGAGTAGCCAGAATTGAAGGTGGGTGGTCAATACGGGTACTAGTAAATTTATATGGAAAAGGCAAGAACACAATTTTAACAGTTAAGCAACTTTGGGGACAAAAGGGGCCTTTGAAAAGAAAAACTGGTAATGGTCAGGCCCGCATTTCCGACCCAAATGAATCGGGGTTTTAAAAAAAATGGGTATTTGCTCACAGATGAACGTATAGTCTCGGATAGTTTTAAATTATATATTCCGCGACTGTCAGTTGTGGAACGCGGACACGTTGAGTAAAAAACATGTGTTATTACAGAAATATTTGTATACATTTAACTCATTTATCACATTTAATTAGATTATTTTATTTTGTTTAGCGACGCCAATGCTTATTGCTCATAACCTTAAAAACAATAAATCAATCAGAAAAGCCTGATTTAATAAAATACAAACCCGAACAAAACTAGTCATAAGACTTGTCCCCATTTTCAATGAATAGAACTGTACTTTATACTATTTTTCTATTTTGTGTCTTTTTTAATATAAAAAATCCATATTTAAAAAAAATAGTCGCCATATAAATTTAGCAAATTTTTATGTCTAAATTTTATGTTGGTATATTACCAAATTATTTGCCATAGTAGCCATTGCCAAATTATCCGTGTGTGCCATTTTATCGTAAAAATTGGAAACTTTCTCAAATAATATTAAGCAAGAAGAACCGATGAAAATACATACACCACAGTAATAACCTTTAAAAAAAAGGTCTCATAATAGATATTTATGTTATAAGGATCATAATAACGATCATTATGGTACTAGCCGTGAGTATTATTGGACGAGACGTCAGCCGAGTCTAATAACACCATAATGATTGTTTATGATCCGAATTTTTGATGAATTTTAAGTTTTCGTCAGTAAACTAATAGCTTGATTTTAATAAAACCAGGTAACTATAGAAATATTTGTTTGTATTGTTATTGTCAGAATTGAATTTTTAATTTTAACGTTTATATAATATAATATGGATAATTTGCCATCAGAAATCGAACAATTGGCCAATAAAGCAGTTGTTGGTTTGTTGCCCGAAAAGTCTAAAGGCATATATGAAAAAACTTATGCCAATTACAAAACTTGGTGTTCCCAGAAAAAGGTTGTCAATATCGTACACGAAAAGGTACTTTTCATTATAGTACTCAGCCCTATAATGAAATCATTATAGTACTCAGTCCTATAAAGTATGTCATTTTGACACTGAAAATTAAATCCATATTAATGTCATTATGACACGTCGGAATATGAAGCTTATTATGATACTGAAAACGATAACGTAATAGCTTTAATATGAAACCAAAATGGTAAAAATCCCATAACAACTACACACCGGCTATAAGATAGTAAAAGCGCTGTCAAAGTTAGGATAGGTCATGTGAAGAGTGTCACGTTTGAAGTTCCCTCGTCTACTATTTAAAAACTGCCATAATGTGAATTGTATGGTATTTTAATTAACCTTACAACAAGGATTAAAAAGTTGAATCTTAACTTCTTCCTTTTAAAAATCTGGGAATCCCAAACAACAATACTAATTCCAAAACAAAAACATTTAAAAAAATCCTCACACCTTGCTGTCCGACGGAAAGAGCTTTTCAAAGAACTTGTATTTCGCGCAACCCAAAACAAAACACCGTTCTTGTCATATGTTTCGCGCTATTCGACGCGGCAATACGGGAGAAATAGGCGCTTTCCCTTACGCGTTGCGTTCAGTGGGATGAGATCTCGTGTGTTGCAAAAGAATATTTTTAAAGAAAAATATGTTTAAAACGGTTTATATATAAGTAAATCGAAGGAAAAATATTATTATATACAGTTTTGACATCTTTAATTAAATGTAAAGGTATTCAGAAACCACAGCAGGAATTTTAGTGAAAATGTGAAACGGTGAAAACATTTAAAAAATGTTAAAATTTAAATAGTGAAAACATTCGAAATATCGGTTTACATTATTTTTTTAACAACCAACAATTCTTGGATTTTTCTTGTACATTAACAAAACAACAGCAAAGTATAATCAGATTATATTACAAATTAATCAGTGTTTTTGTGTTGAAATTTCCAAAAAAAAACGAAATAAAACTACTATAACAGTGCTAGCGGTACCAACTTTGATAACAACATTCATCGTATTTGATGACGCTAGTGCGATTCCCTGCATTATGTAGTTTGTGACGTTTTAAAGCACTCGGTTTAACTGATAATATGAAACCGAAGAAGCTAATGATTTTTGAAAACAAATATATTTGCATTTAAACTGTTTTTAAGCGTAGATTCGCTAAGAGTTATAAAAGAAATTGTGTTTACCGAGGAAATTTTAGTTTTAAATGTGTGTTGCAACGGTGTACAAGTACAAAATACCAATACTATAACTATTACAATAAAAAAAAAGTGTAACAAAAAAGTGAAACTCGAGTAAAAAAATTACGAACTCTCCGCATAATACAAAAAAATGTCAATTACAGAACCCGATAAGCCGTATCCAGATCTGTAAACTTCACAACTAAACATGTTCAAATGAAAAATAAAAGTATGCCGTCTGTGCCATCTTTAGAAGACTACCTTGCAAATGACATTGATAAACATGACGCGTACAGTGGAAGTGTGGCTTGGTTTGTGATCAATAGCATCATTGTGACAGTTACTATTCTTGGCAACCTATTGACTATGAGTGCTATTTTGAGCACCCGTAAACTTAGCTCCGTCGTTGCCAATCAATTTGTATTTAGCTTAGCAGTTAGCGACTTGTTCGTAGGTTTTACCATTCCGTATCATATGGCTTTCTATACGGTAAAATCGTTCGGCTCTGGAAAATTAAACTGCTTACTTCGATTTGTGCTGATATCCTTTGCTTGTTCTAGCTCTATTAGCAACTTACTCTTCGTAGCAGCAGATCGCTACGTCGCTATAGTATATCCCCTTCATTACGCCAAAATTATCACTAGAAAATTTTCGTTTTGGCTCACTGTTATTGGATGGACTCTTAGTTTTTCCATAGCCGTCATTCCATTGGTGTGGAACGACTGGCGGCTGGGTATAAAATGTGAAATGGTAGAAATCCTTCCAAATAACTACATAAACTTTATCCTTTGTCCCATGTTTGTGTTAATATGGTCCATGATGTTGTTGCTGTATTCCAGGATATGCAGTGAGGCGGCTGGACAAGCTAAGAGGATGCGTTCTACTAACAATGCGCAAAATATGTTAGCAATAAGGGATTCCAAAAGCTTTCAGGTGAGTGAATACAAAAACACACAAATGTAGGACCAATAAGGATTGCTAAAGTCTTTTCCCTTACTTTGTTTAATATTTAGGACCCCATAAATAAATGAAGTATATTTATTATTTGACGAAGAGTAACGAAAGCAAGGCAGACTTCTCGCAAAGTTTTGTACTGTTTTTTACATACACGGATTAGAAAGAACAAACCTGCAAAGGCTTGTGTCGAAACAATTATCAAGGTGCAATAATAAACGATTTAATGAAGACGAATTTGATTTTTTTTATGATTTTTAATTAAATATAATATACATGGTGTAAAAGGTAAGGAGGGGCTGTATCTAGATGTAACATATACAGCTTTGATTAATTGGGGAAAAAGTATCGCAAACAAAGCAATAACCAACACAAAAAGTAAGATGTTTTGAATTATTTAAAAGAAATTGAAATTTTAGATTTTTAATATAATTTTTTTCCGGTGTTAATATTAATATTTAATTAATATAAAAGTTAGAGCAAAACTGACAAAGCATTCGCAAAGTAACTTTTAATGAACCCAAAGATTACAGAGAGAACACTTTTTCTTATACGACTTTTACTTTTCAAACAATCATCATCAACTTCATTTTTATTTCTCATTTTTGTTTTGTTAGTGTTAATAAATTATTTTGTTTTATGATTATTATGTAGTGCATTATTACAAAAGAATTTTAAAAATATTCATCTTAGTACCTACTGCATTGAACTGTTTTTACAAAATGATGGGAATTTCACCCCACTCTTTGAGAATACAATTTATAATAATAAGTTTCTAAAAAATGGTGAGTATAGTGACTTCCATACTGGGTACAATATTTTATAAACAAATCCTTGAAAAAAATATAAACTATCCCAAATTTGAATAATTCACGGGCATATAGGCAACGTGTAAAAAATACAATACGACATTGTGGTATAATTCGTTAATTAATAATGGAATTGTTTTAATTTTTTTTAATTAAGCAGAACGATGATATTTCTACCTGAATATGAAAGATGCGGATTTTCCAAAATTATCAATCAATTTTAATATACACGGTGTTGAAAAAAGGTCGGTACCCCGGAATAACTCCGGTGCATCGCATTGCAGCAGAAAATGTCTGGGGAAAAAGTTGTTTGGTTTTGAAGGAGGAATAGTTTGCAATTTAAACCATCCCCCACCCCCCGGGCACGTGTGGGGGTAAGTTAACATTTTCAAATGGAACCCCATATTTTTTTTTGGCGTATCGTGTTCTCCGACCAAAAATAAACATCTTTTGTCCGAAAATGTTTGTTGTATTCCAAGGGCATTTTTTTAGTACAAGACAGAGAAAAAGAGTATTTCGGGGATAAAACTTGATTTTCGCACGGTTTTGATATTTGTCTTTCTCATGGTGATTATCGGTGAAGGACAGGCCCAAATAAAAAAAAATTACGGACAAAAGATGTTTATTTTTGGTCGGAGAACACGCTACGTCAATAAAAAATATGGGGTTCCATTTGAAAATCTTAACTTACCCCCACCCGCGCCCGAGGTTTGAGGGTGGTTTAAATTGCAAACTATTCCTCCTTCAAAACCAAACAACTTCTTCCCCAGACATTTTCCCCTGCAATGCGATGCACCGGAGTTACTCCGGGGTACCGACCTTTTTTCAACACCGTGTATATATGAAATCTGCATAAGTCTCACAAACTAAAAAAGTACATAAATAACTTCCTGTTAGGATTTTAAAATTGTATGTATTGATAACTAATGGCACGTTTATTTGAAAAACCATTAATACCGAATTGTTAACTTTATTTTTATTAAAAATTGTCATAAAAACGGGAGATATACAGGGTATTTCGGGAGGAAAGGGAAATATTTTAATGAGGTATTCTAGAGGTCAATATAAGAAAAAAAGGTTATATAAATATGGGCCTGGAAATGTTTTCTTTCCAAGAGTGATAAAAAAAAGTAACTAATATAATTTTTTCCTTTATTATTATATGAGACCCTATGACCATGGGGTGCATGGGAATGCACTATACTGGCATGAAAATACGTTTTCTCGATTTAAAAAGTTTTGACCATTCCACAGAAAAAGATTAAAATATTCTGATGAAAGAAATAGTACGCCACTAGTATTTTTCAAAATAGGTATTTGTTCTAAGGAACAAATGCCAAATATCGATTAAGATCGACAGTCATTACTTAAAAGGAAGTCTTTCTAATAGGACAACTCGTGTTTTCAAGTAATAATTAAAGTAATGTTTTATTACATAACTGTTTATTTTTTTTTTCGATTTCAAGCTATTTTTAAAATCATTAGTGTTGGAAAAAACCGATGATTTTAATAATCGAGTATTTGATACTCGAGCGATTTTTAAAATCATTAGTGTTGGAAAAAACCGATGATTTTAATAATCGAGTATTTGATACTCGAGCGATTTTAATAATCGAGTGAATCGCTCGAGCGACTAATCATTTTAAATTTTTATGACTAATATGTTGATAAAACAACACGGGGTTGTTTTTGTAAGTTTTAGAAGTTTAGTCTAAGAGTTTTTATTAAGAAAGAACAGTTGATTCTGATTTAAAAAAAATTATATCCTTTAATTTTTTAAAAATTTACCATCGCCGCCTGCTAGCCAGTCAAAACAAAACTCATGTCGCAACGAATCCATTAACAGATTTGGCAAACTTTTTGTATGTACCTTCTCGTTTATGTCCCTTTAACAAAGATGTATGTCCTGTCAGCTTCCTGAGCGTTTCGGGTGGCGCGCGGCGTCGAACGAAGATCGGTTATCAAATGAAAAACGATTTTCGATTTTTCGCTTGAATTTATAATTAGAAAAGTATTTCCCATCGAGCGAAAAAATGCTCGAAAATACGAGCAGTTTTTTCCCTCGAGCGATCACACTACCAATATAATAATAATAATAATAATCGAGGGATGTTGGTTATTGCAATAATCGAGTACTCAAGCGGTTTTTCGCTCGAGCGATCACAATACTAAAAATAATCGGTTCTGGAATGGTGAAGACTTTTTAAATCGAGATAACATATTTTCATGTTAGTATATTGGATACCCACGATCAGTGGTGACCTTTAGAATACCTCATTAAAATATAACCCCCTCCCCTCCCTCTTGTATTTTAAGAAATAAAAAATTGAATATTAAACTAATATTAAATATTATTACATTAATATTCATCATGTTAGGTTCACCGGGAGATCTAAAAATAAATATAATTATAAAAAAAATGTTAAAAAAAATGCTTGTACGTGAAGGCTACTATTAGATACAAGGCCGGTGGATAAGATAATTATTATACATCTCATCGGCAAAAAATCATAATTAAAATACTATAACTGATGGCTATTATGTATGTATATATAACAACAAAAAAATTAATTAAGATAGTATTATCGACATAATATACATACAAGGTGTCCCACCGAGAACCGCCTATCTATATATGAAAAAGTAAAGATAGGAAAATTTTGAAAATTGGAAAAACAGGATGCTAATGTTGATTGGGGGTAATTCGGCTAAATAATTGTCAATATGGTGGCATTTCCCATTATTCCAGAAGTCGGTGTCAACTAATTTTAAACACCCTATATATTATTAAATTTTTTGATTCTACGCAAGATTCGGGTTTGTTCGGAGAGTAAGCAGATTTCACATATTATGTCTTATACCTAAATCTAAGGTGTTTGACATATTTAAGATTCTTCGTCAACAAAAATGACGTTTGCAGACCATAAAATAATTATTAATTTTTCCGATAAGGAAGCCTTTATTGTTTAATTTTGTTTGGATTCCGGGTTTCGCGTTCCGGTTAATAGTTTTTTTTTATAATATTTTGTTAACTTATTATACCGGGTATTAAAAAAAAAAGATTAAATGAAATCGAGAAAACTGCAAAAAAAAATACGTTTTCAAATGGAAACTCCAAAATTTTATAATTATTTTCTCTTTAGCAATAAAAATAAGGGTGAGTTTGTATAAGGTTGTCTATTCCGAAAATTTGTAGTTTTCGAAATATCGACGATTTTATATTTTTATATGGTCAACTAATTTATTATTTATGGAGAATATGATAAAGTAATATCAAGAACGTTTATTTCATTAGCATTGACTGTTTTTCAACGCCGTCATAGCCAATTAGGAGTAACTGCACTTAAAATCTGCAGCAAAATCGCTATATAAAATATGAAATGGAAAATATTTCGAAAACTACAAATTTTCGGAATAGACAACCTTATACAAAATAAACCCTGCTGTAAATTCATTTTCAGACATGGCTCGATATAATTTTGAATTTATTGAGAATTTTCTATCTAAAGCGGTACAGCGCCTCTCAGCAACGCTCTACGGTATTTCATCAGATATCAAAGTTGTAGGGGGACCTAAACTCCACAAAAAAACAAATTACTGATATTCCACTTCACGGAGCCCCTATTGTCACCGTCTAACTATTACAGGAAAAATTAATAATTATTTTAAAGTCTGCTCACGTCAGTTTAGACATAAAACCTAAAATATGTCCGCTTCCAATAAATAATGTTAAAAATAGGAAAAACCCACATGAATGAATTGTTATTAAATCTTTAAACTTAGGGATTAGCCGTTCATAGCGCCACTGCAATAAAGTTAATACAACCTTGACATATGGCGCCATCCGTAGCAAAAAACTAGTAAGATGGGGATTTCCCGAACGCTCCGTGATCCCCAACTCCGGCTTGTCAGACTCCAATAATTTTGTGTTTTAAACCGATGATTCTTCCTCATGAAAGTAATAATATGGCGAATAAAACTGGCGATGATTGTGGTGATACTAGCCAAACAACAATATTTAAGTTTCTCAAGTCAAAAAAAATTAATCGCAAACAATCGAACCCTGTCTTTGGATCTAGTCCACGCGAATTTTCTAAACTATAAAAGTTTGAACGGTAACATCAGAAAAGAAAAATCCATCTTTACAGTAAAAGATACAAACAATCAAAATCTTAAAGCTGTTTTACATTATCCCATTTCTTGTACAATTTAAATTGTATAGTTTCATACCTCAAATTGTGTCATAAATTATATTGAGTTACAAAATTGTACTAAAAATAGAGGGGGGAATAATTTTATGGTAACGATTACGTGCCTGCATTGTCGCTGAATCTAACATTCTTACGTTGCACTACCGTTCCTGGAACGTTCCAAAATCGCAAATGTGTGGTAATTCCGACCAAAATGGGCCGACTCCCATCATGCCTTAAACATATTTTGATATCTCTCTCTTTCAACTGAAATAATGTATATTTATTCCGTCTATCTTATGGACATATCCAAACAATATGTCAGCTGATATTTTATGTACTTAACCATAAAATAATAGTAGGTAATACATAAATATTTGATTTCGATTTACCCAAGATGATAAAGCCCAAACGCGATTAATTTTTCTGTGTTGTCTAAATCGGAGAGTAAATTTGGACATACATGAAGATCTTTAGATAAGCTGTATGTTTGCTGTTAAACCAATCCTATTTTAATGTTGTAACGTTTTGGTTTATTTAATATTTGTTATTACAACCACTACAAATACAACCGAAAAATTGACAGCCCTAATAATACTGCACTGTCTTATTATATATTTTCTAAAAATTAATTTATATGCGGTGTAACTGCACAAGTTGGCCTAAAACGTTTGATCATAAAAAAAAAAACCCTAAATTTAAAAATCCATTTTGACTGAATATAGAATATACCATTCTGGTTAGAAATGTTCTGCTCCTCAACTTTACCTTCTTTGTATATCTTATAATGCTTCGTCTTCGACTTATACAGGAAAAAGTAAAAAAAAATAGTATTCTATCCCCTTTTGGCGGGTTGTTTTGAGGGGACGGGCTCAACGACTGACCGGTGGGGTCTCAGGGTATATTTAGCACTTCAATGCCAATACCATGCAAAATTTCAGCTTGTCTCTAATTTGTTGAGCATCAACCGGGATTGATCCTGGGATAATATAAAAATACATACGATCAAATACCACTTTTGAAGCGTAATACATTCTCCAAGGTGAATAAAGTTAGGTACCTATAATTGCAGAGCAGAAACATAAAAACAAATTACGCATAAAAATGTATGTATTGTAGTAAATTAGACCTTAATCCAGGGAATTAATCATACTGATAAAAATACTAGAAATTAATATCAAATATTTGCAATTCCGTTGCAGTGCGAAAATATTTTACACCGATCACAAAGTTATTATTATTTATAGCTTTTGTACATTTTCGAAAAACACTAATAAATCAAAGATTATTAATTATTGTGGGAGGTAAAATTTATTTATCATTTTATCAACACTATTATGCTAAACGATACTTTATCGTAAAACTGTATTAATTTACAGATTTATAATAGATTGATTTTTCCCGTGATATACTCTTTTCATGTTATTATAAGTGAATGATAATCAATTTTCTATGACAGTACCGATTATCAGATAGGTCCGTTTTCATTCGTCAAAAATGTGGACTTTTAGGGTAAAATATTTAAATTTCAAAAACTGGTTAAAGAGCGCATTAACCTACTAATCCTGAAAATGTACACCTTTAAAGTGACTTCTTGCACTTGATAACTCAAACACGGTCAGATATACGTCAATATAGCTGTTACACTTTTTTATAATATATTTGAATCGTAAAAATGACCACTATATACGGTTATACGGTATTAAATGAGACAGATGGAATTTTATACTATATAAATTAAGAAACTGATATTCAAAGCAACTACGATACTAAATAATTTCGGCCAGTATATTTTTAATTTAAATACCCAATTCAGATTTTCTTTAAACACTAGACGAGGAAAACTTTAAACCTGGCAATCTAAGGTTCCTCGTGATTTTTTCATCAGTCATGGATGATCATGACAACAGATTATGATAAAACCGAAGTGTAGGGGTGACATCTCTCACGATACAAAATCACGATGGACATCTGCCAAAACTTGATTGGTCACAACGCGACGGCGAACAACACGATCATCGTGGACCGATGAACAACCACGAGGTCTAAGGGGCATTTCACGTGACAGCGCCTCTAGCATTTGTAACCTTACATCTTGTGATTTTTCATCGTTGAAAGTGACAAACCGATCGCGACAAATCCCAAGTATGACGGGTGAAAACTCTCTTGATACACCGTCACGATGGATGGCAATACTCGATTAGTCACGATGCGACGTCTTGTCACGATTACCGAGGACCGATGAACAATCAAAAGGTATAAGGGGCCTTTAACGTGACAGCGCTTCTACTATTTGTAAAGGCCCCTTTTCCATCGGCCATTGGTAAGTGATAACCGATCACGATGAAGCCGAAGTGTGACGGGTGAACTCTCACGATACACCGTCGATTAATATCTGTCACTGCGGGTTTTAGTCGCGACGATCCTTAATTCATAAAAATAATACCAAGGTCGTAATCGTAATTTTTCATTGGTCATTGGTGAGTGACAACCGATCACGATAAAGCCGAAGTGTGATGGGTATGAGAGACAACCGATCACGATAAAGCTGAAGTGTGAATTCTCACGCTACTCCGTCGATTAATATCTGTCAATGCTGGTTTTAGTCGCGATGATTCTTCGTTCATAATAATAATGCCAAGGTGTGTGGGGATTTCTTTCCAAAGGAACAGTTTAAATTCAGTACCGTCTCGTATTAACCTCTGTTTTAATTGTTCAATCACACATGAACGTTTTCAAAAGGGTTTAAATCCTGGAGGGAATTACTAAGAGCTGGCAGCGCATAAGTAGCTAGTGTTCTAGATTTTGGTGAATAGGAATGAATAACCAGCTCCGCGAGGCCTACAATTGAATCTCGGAATTTTTACGTCAGGTGACCAACAACAAGAGATCTTTGCAACAACATAGAACCAGTACTCCATAATTAGGAATATTTTTATATGTTGTTGCAAGCATTTGTATAGTAGCCCAATACACAACACTAACAATAGTTTAGTTCTATTTGAGTAATAAGCTAAAAATTTCATTTTGACATTTAAAGAATGCTAAATTAACCATAAGGCAACTCTTTATTGAACTCAAAATCTGTCGAATTAAAGTTTTTTTCTATAATTTCAACACCTTCTTTTTAGTTTATGAGGCCATGCCGACCACTTCGTTGAAACTAATATTTTTTTATGTGAAAATTTATCTTAAGGTTTGTGTCCAATTGTCCATGTCCAATTTTTTTTTGACCATAAAAAAAAAAAAAAAAAAAAAAAATAACCGAAACTTATGAACACCTGAAGCGTTTTTAAAAACTCAAAAGAACATTAATGTTACTTTTATCAAAAAAGGCAGCTGTATGGAAATTCCGATTAATTTTTTTAATACACTAATAATTATTTCGTCCGCTATATTCAAACGAAACTCCCAAAAATAAACAAACTTAATTTTGTTAATAAAGCGATGTTTTTTTGGCTTCCCTCTGCTAGGAAATGTATATTCTAAACCATCTTCGCAGAAGAAAAAATAAAATTATATATGATAGTAAAAATAATCAAACAACATAAAAATAGGATTTTCCAACCTTTTACCTAAATTGCCGATCCAAATGGCAAAGCGGAAATTATTATTTTATCACCCACAAGGTCAATGAAGTAGTTTTTATTTTTATTATTATTAAAACAGCGACGCGACACATAAAGTTTATTAATCTCCTGTGTCTTGAGTTCTTGACTAACTGAAAGCAAAGTAAGGGGTATGTTCTAAAGATTGGTGACTAAAGAATATTAAAGATTTTCTGTTGAAAGTATGGGAAGACATATCGCAAATCTTATTTCAGGTCAGTTTATTTACAGCATTTCTTTACATTGTATATCAGAGTTTATAATTAAGCAACCATTTTTTAGTAAATTTGTTGATTTGTGTCAGAGATTTAATTTAAGCTACCATTTTTTAGTAAATTTGTTGATTTGTGAAGGAGATTTAAGCTACCATTTTTTAGTAAATTTTCTGATTTATGCCAGAGGCTTAATTTTATAATTCTCTAATATAGTCCCTTGTTCCCCAGTAGCAAGGCACAGTGTTACATATGGCGGGGCATACTTTGTAGCTTAAATAAATAAATTAATATAATTATTATTATTCATTATTATTTAAATGAAGACATTTATTATAATTCATTATTATTTTACGTATTTCTATACTCGTACCAAATATTAAAGACACATATAAGTTTCTGAACAAAAATCTAAATGAATAATTTCCCAATAAACATGAGAAAATCAAAATATTCAAATATTGCCTAGGCAGTAAAAGTACAGGTACCAAAATACTCTAAGAAAAACTTGTTCTCATTTAACTATTTGAAGGGGCAGGCAAACTAAAAATAGCTGAAATGATATCCAAAATCATAAATTGGTTAATTAAAACTTACATCTGGTGGGTGTACATTGAAAACTGATTTGTAATGCAACACCGACTAGGAGTAACGTTGTTTCATTCAAAATTTTGTATTTCCGCAAAATTATTGATAAGCAACGAAATATTTCTATTTATAAAATTATACCTACACTTATTCGCGTAAAACATTCATATTCGATATGAAAGTACCTAAACCTGATATACAGTCATACCTCCTAGTTTAAATAGCAACTTCAATGTAAATATGTTTTAGAACAAACCTGCAAATTTAAAAAATAATGTGTAATAATTATTTTTGTCTACGATCGTTATATTTTTTACGCAAAAGAATGCATAATTTTTAACAAGTTAAAAAAGCTTATAATATTAAGTTGCCATGTAAACAACATCCGCGTCGTTCCTTGCCTGGGCGCCGCATTGTTATTGTTACCTTACAAATGTCAATAATATTTGAAAAAATCAAAAATAGGAAGCAATAATTCCGATTCCGAAGAAGACCCCGTTTCAATGCGCTCCAGACGAAATAATTAATAAAGCCAATGAAGCAACACAAAATTTATTGGATGAAAAATCGAAAGACGTTTACAAAAAGGAATATAATACGTCTATTAAATTCTATTGTACCAAAGACAAGTCTCAGCGAACGGGTATTGTTAACGTATTTTCAAGAAAGACGAAACATTTTCAAATCTTCGATTTTATGGTGATGCTACTCCAAGCTAAAATCAACATTAATTCTGAATAATCAAGTCGATATAAGCAAATATCCCAAATTTATTGTATACGCCATATTACATTATACACCAATATATATTTTTTAATTTCGAAAAAGCAAACTGATACGATTGTAGAAAAAATATTGTATGAAACTTATGCATAAAGTTACTTCTTTTCACGAAAAATCGGGTTCGCCTTCGGCTCGTGTGTATAAAATACTTTATGCATTTGTTACATAAATAAGTATTTTTAGGTCCAGCAGTGGGATAAATAGAAAAGGGTTAGGGTCACAAAATTAGATCATTTTAGCAAAATTTGCACCCCGATTATCGTTACTACCGTTTTTGTCCTTTTCGCTCTGCCTCCGATATAATCAAAACTAAATTAAATAGTTAGCCAACTGTATTTGCTGACCTATAAAGAACACCGCGTTTGTGACAACTGTCTGTAGTTACAGTACAGGGTGCCCCATTTTCGACACTTTTATAGGAGTAATTATTAATGCTATCAAAAAAGTAATGCAGGTGTCATGTGCTCTTTTTAGGTTAAACTTAAAATAGTAAAATCAAAATTTGAAAATTTTCACTCGCTTAAGAGATAAGGGGGAAGGAAAATCAAAAAAATTACAATTTCAAAATTACAGAAAAATGTTTTATACAGAAGTTTCTTTATGATGATTACTCTGCAGTTTTCAGAATAAGTATACTGGGTCAGGTAAAGAAGTTATCGGACCTAACCTCAATTTATTAAACGGAACACACTGTAAATTTTAATCTAAAATGATAGCATTTTAAATTCTCTTTTCAAATATATAACACACCATAGATAACATTGGTTTCCTAGGTAAAACAGAAGTTTCTTTATGATGATTGTTGAATAATCTGCAGTTTTCAGAATAAGTATACGGGGTCAGGTAAAGAAGTTATCGGACCTAACCTCAATTTATAAAACGGAACACACTGTAAATTTTAATCTAAAATGATAGCATTTTAAATTCTCTTTTCAAATATATAACACACGATAGATAACATTGGTTTCCTAGGTAAAACAGAAATTTCTTTATGATGATTGTTGAATAATCTGCAGTTTTCAGAATAAGTATACGGGGTCACGTAAAGAAGTTATCGGACCTAGCCTCAATTTCTTAAACGGAACACACTGTAAATTTTAATCTAAAATAATAGCATTTTAAATTATCTTTTCAAATATATAACACACCATGGATAACATTGGTTTCCTAGGTGATTTATTTAAACTTTATGACTTTAAACCACAGTAGACCATGATACAAAAGCTAATATCATAGGAACAACTATGTTGACATTCTAGTTGTTATTAACATCTAACGTCAATTTCATTTTTACATATTCATTTGTGAAAATGACTTATCAACATTTTGAAAAATTTGATATGATATCAGTTTATATCGAAAGTGGAAAAAAACGAAGAAATGGCGCAAAATTTGTATTTTTACATAACCTGAACATTTGCGATTATTCCCGTTATTTTTTACCTTAATCGGAAATCTTTTATTTCGTTTCAAAATAATAAACTTTAAATAAATCGCCGAGGAAACCAATATGTGTTATATATTTGAAAAGACAATTTAAAATGCTATCTTTTTAGATATACAGGGTGTTCTATTTAAAAAAATGAGGTTAGGTCCGATAACTTTTTACCTGACCCCTTACTCTGAAAACGGCAGATTATTCAACAAACATTATAAAGAAGAAAAGAAAAAAAAAATAAAATTTTGTATAAAACATTTTTCTGTATCTCTTTTAACTAAGAAAATATAGGGTAATTTTGAAATTGACAATTTTTTGATTTTCCCCCGTATCTCTTAAGAGAGTGAAAATTTTCAAATTTTAATTTTACCATTTTAAGTTTGACCCAAAAAGAGCACTGACGCATACATTGCTTTTTCGACAGCACTAACAATTACGGAGATACCCTATAAAAGCGTCGAAAATGGGACACCCTGTACAACAAAACTGAAATTTCAATTTATGGCGGAACACGTTTTTTCAGTTATTTCTGTTGTCTACTTCCGTTTAAAAAAAGATATGCCAAACATTGTTTGAGATTTTTTAATATTCAATCGTTCAGCATTTATTACAAATTTTGTGACCAAATATTTCTCAGCATTTAATAACTGAATATGTTTTAGTCAGTTGGCTATGAAAACAAATTTAAAAAATGGAACAGAAATGATTTTTGGATGAAAGACATGTATTTCATTTTAAATTTGTTGAAAAATATGTGAGAAACATTATTGACATAAAAATTGTTCAATGGCACAATTAAGTAATGGAAAAGACGATTACACAAATGCATTCAACAATTTTTCAAATAATTTTTTTGTAGATTATTATTTTACTAGTGAGCTATTCTTTTGAAGTATTCACATATTTTTTAACGAATTAAGATGAAATACATTTTTTTCATCCAAGTATAAATTCGGTTTTATTTTATTAAATTATTGAATTCCTGAAAATTTCGTTCTAAAATGATTTAAACAAAAAATTATTCAGAAAATAATAATGTAGTCACATTTTTTGTATATTTTACGTCATTCCCATTCGTACCGCCTTAAAATTGGTGCAACATTTTACATTGAAAAATACGTCCTCTAATTTTAATTTTGATACGTCAAAATCCTTTGTTGTCAAACATAAACTCACCTAATTATTTTAGAAAAAAAAGCATATTTTCGGAATGAGAATTATAAAGGGAAGATTTGGAAGTAGCAAAATACAGGGTGTTATGGAAATGACTTATTATATGCTACTGACGACATTCACAATCAAATTTATTGAGGCAGTCTCAAAAGAGGTTGGCGCATTATAGACAGTGTTGTCATATTATTGCAACACAGAATTGCGCGTTGTCACTTCTTATTCAAACTCTTTAGAAAAAAAAACTACAAATTTAAGGTACATACTCTCTTACCTTCGATCTTATTTAAAAATAATGCGTTTTATAATTAAATTCAATAAGGAAATAAAACACAAATAGTACAGCATACAAATTTGAAGTCACACCACAACATTTATTAGTATGAATTATTTCATAACACAAAAAAATTCGGGTAATACAACAACTAACAAAACGTTTAAAATTCGTATACATCAAGCACGTGGAAGAACCCTCGGCAAACGTCATCCCAACACCGAGTATCGAAACATACTGAAGCAACGATACCGAAGGTTAAACATATAAAAACGCGCGCGGCGGTTATCCAAGCAAGGGCGAGATACGCGGTGTGATCTGGCATCACTGTAGTTTACTTTAGTGACCTACGTTGTTGCTAACTGAAACCAGATGGAGCGGCGCGACATCATATAGGCAAAAAGGGTTTATTTAAATTTAATAAGTCATTTCCATAACACCCTGTATATTTCGAAATCATTCAGACGAAGCGGATCAAAAAATGATATTTATCAGAATCCCGTTGGTACATCAAAAATTATGCTAATTAGGCTACTTTGATTGTGGCGGCACTTTTGCCAAAGTAATTCATGTCACAGTCAAAGTTGTTAGTTAATTACTATATAAAATATTTTTGCCAATCAACATAAAACACCGATGCAGGGTAATTCAAAATTCAGTCAGTTAATTATCGTGCTAATAAAGATGCACATTTTTTTACTGACACGCAACATAATACAGCATATGGTTTTGTTTGTCATAAAGTGCATACAATACTTAGCTTATCAATACATAAATTCGGAGACACGCGTTCGGCTACTATGTAATCATCTAGACTGATATCATTAAAATGGGGGAATTTTGCATGAAATTTGTGTATTATACGTATAATTTTTGTTTTGGGTTAAATATAAAATTAATAATCACCGCAGTTTTAAACTTCTATTAATGGCAGACAGCACATCATTCAATAATTTTTCTCTTATAAATTTGAAGAAAGAATTTAAAATCCCCAACTGTGAAATTAGTTATCGCATTAAAACTTCTCGATAATTTTAAAACGAAAAACTAGTTTAGGGTTTTACTATACAGAATTATTCACGTGAGTGGCCTATAAAACGATCTCGGCAACTAACACATATATTGAAATATTCTCGTTATAAAAGATGCCGGTCTTTTTCATGAATATATTTTGATATATCTATCACTTCCCGTTACACCGGAAGTTAGGCTTACATTGTTATTTTAAATAGAACGTCCTGTATGGACCTTCTTATTTCAAAAAAATACTAGATAATTTTTACTATTACGTGTAGAATTATATTCTTTATCTATCATGCTCACATGTATCTATGCATGCACATGTTTCTATGTTAAATATTTACTTTATTGAGTATTTATTAGATTATACCAGAAATATATATAAATGTCGCCGTTAATTAGTGAAATCCGTTATTCCCAGAAATGCCTAGTCATTTCACCTATTGCCGGCAAATAGTGTAACTCTACGTTTGGTACACCTTTTGCCTAAGAGTATCAGGCATTCCCTGTAATGACGGAATTCTTTCAGTCTAACGCTGTACTTAACTAAATGATTTAAGTTACCCTGTTTGCCGGTTTTAGTCAATCATTGTAATTAGTACAGTGTTGCCAGTAGTGCATGAAAATAAGGTATTTTACATTAAAAGGTTTGTAAATAACTGATTATTATCAGGAATTTCCTTAAAATTGAAAAGAATTTTCTTACCTCCGTCAATTCCGTGATTTCAAGGTTTTTTCTTACTTTGATTGGAGTAATAGTCATATAACTTCTTATAGCACAATTCTGAATGCTTCAACATTTCATTTTCAAAAAAATCACTACACAGATGTTAACAACAACTAAAACCAGCAAACAGGGTAACTTAAATCATTTAGTTAAGTACAGCGTTTGACTGAAAGAATTCCGTCATTGCAGGGAATGCCTGATACTCTTAGGGAAACGGTGTACCAAACGTAGAGTTACACTATTTGCCGGCAATACGTGAAATGACTAGGCATTTATGGGAATGACGGATTTCACTAATTGACGCCGACATATACAGGGTGATTCACGACGAGCGTGCATTAGAACTTTATGGAGAACTACTGAATATATGTTCCTGAAACTTTGGGGATTTGGGTTTATCGATATGCTCTCTTTAACTAAAATATTGACATGTTCCTGTCATTTCCGGTTATACCGGAAGTAGCTGCCAACTTTCGTTTTTTAAATACAACATGGTAATTTTTATTACATTTTTCGATTAAGCATTAAATACTAAGCACATTTTATAGAAAATGTTTTTGTCAGACTCTATTAGTTTTTGAGATATCTGGACTTTTTGTAATTATTTGGCAAATGCATGACGATGAAATAATCCATATAATTTTTTTACCTTAGCGCTTGGACTAAAAAATAGAAAATAGTATAGACATCAGTATACAGCCCCTAAGTACAATTGTTTTCATAACACACTTGAACAAATAGTATTTTCGGAATAAAATTGGATTTTTTGAGAAAACGCTTTGATATAGGTATAGGACAGTAAATACTATTTATAAAAAACAACTAATTTGCCATCAAATTAAATAAAAATATACAGGGTGTTCCATTTAAAATAAGAAAGTTTTTAATGGTTGAATTCTTTCACAATGAGGCTTGAATTGTGACCACCCTGTACATTTTATGCGGAATTTGAAATGTTTTTGAGACTTGATGATCTTCTAGCTATTCGGTGAGAAAAAATTTTTAGTCTAAGCGCTAAGGTAAAAAAATTATATGGATTATTTCATCGTCATGCATTTGCAAAATAATTACAAAAAGTCCAGATATCTCAAAAACTAATAGAGTCTGACAAAAACATTTTCTATAAAATGTGCTTAGTATTTAATGCTTAATCGAAAAATGTAATAAAAATTACCATGTTGTATTTAAAAAACGAAAGTTGGCAGCTACTTCCGGTATAACCGGAAATGACAGGAACATGTCAATATTTTTGTTAAAGAGAGCATATCGATAAACCCAAATCCCCAAAGTTTCAGGAACATATATTCAGTAGTTCTCCATAAAGTTCTAATGCACGCTCGTCGTGAATCACCCTGTATATATTTTAAAATATCCTGTATAAAAAATGTCTAGTATTTTTATGAAATAAAAAATTTCTAAACTTTCTCAATTTTTTAAAATATTTAGCTACAGAAGAAGGTCAAATTACCTTCGACATGTTTTTACAAAAAAAAATCTCAGAAACGGTAAGAGATGGGTATAGGACATTTTAAACCAAAGTTGCTTGGATTTTCACATAGAATCGAAAAATGCTAAAATATACAGGGCATCCAATTAAAGTCAAAATGTTCAGCCTAACTGCCGGTATAAACAGAAGTGATAAACAAAAAAAATCTTTTTAGTTCCCGAGATCTTTTAATAGGCCACTTACCCTGAATCACCCTGTATAAAAAGGTTCCATTGTCCTGTATTCATCAATTTTTTTATAATTAAAACATATCCTCCAAACGAAAATAGATTTGGAGATATGTACATGTAAATATAAAAAATATGTAAATATTTGGAGATGAGATAGGAAGTTAATTACATTTATCAATTACATACATTATAGTATATTATAGTTGTTATGAATATTAAATTATGTATTAGCTTATTCATATATATATAAGTCATTAGCTTCATAAATATAATTATTTAGAATGTATAAAAAAGAAGGTTATGGTTAAAGTAAAATTCTATATTTAGGTTTTTCTGATAAAGTTAAGTTATTTTCATGAAACCGCGAGTCCTGCTGAGTAAGCATAGTATTTCAAAAGATAACGAGTTCCCTGGACTGTAATATTATGAAATACGAGCAAATTGGAATTTTCTCTTTGAGGAAAACGTTCGTCATGTACGGATGACAAGTTAGATAATTATGGCACTTTTAGCATAGTAGACACGTGTAGGGCATTGGGCATGATATACGTTAATCTGAATGTTTTTACTTTTGTCTCTCACTTATACACCTGCCTGGATAGAATTTGATAAAAACATTAGTAAGAGCATTTTACGCGCATTTCGGAACGCGTGACTGCGAGATACTAGCAATTCGTATATTCCGTCCACATGCACGCCTTATCTGGACAACCTTTCGAGAAGGAATCGCGAGTAAAATGCCTTCTCTGGACAAACTCTTAATGCCTGGAGCTGCCTGCCAGTGCCATCAAAGATAAGTTTCTTGCTATCATATCCGTTCAATATACGCCGGAGACTTGAAATGGTATCTTTAAAACGGGGTTCTTCTGCAATCTTAGTACATTTATTTTTTTAAAACTGAGATTTGCCGTTTCTTAAAAGAATTTAAAAAATAGTTTCCATGGAACCTAATAATAAATAAAATAATAATAGGGACGTCGCTACATTTACAAAAAAAAAAACAATTTTAATTATTTCCTGTTTGATCGAGGCGTGAAAAAATTATGAAATAATCTGACAAAGATAAAAGTTTAAAAATTTGCAATGCGTTACATGTCGTGGTATAACCTTGTATACTGCATAATTTTTTAATAAACGTACATATTTTGCAGCACAGATATTTGAAGGGTAGATCGACGCAAACCGCTTTGTTTCAGTTTACACAGCAGATTTTGGTGTCTTTGGATAACGGACTGATCCCTTTGGGGGTATTTATCGATCTCTCGAAGGTGTATGACACAATAAATTATAGTATCTTACTTGATAAATTAGAACCGTATGGAGTTCGGGGACCTGCCTTGGAATGGATCAGATCGTCTCTAACGGAAAGATTTTTAAAAGTAGTAATGGTAAGGGAAGGGACTGAGTAACATCTAGTAGAGCGGACATAATACTGGGAATACCACAGGGAAGTGTATTGGGGCCACTATTATTTGCTATCTATATGAATGATATTACCGAGCTGCTTGCTACCGAAAATACACTAACAAATTATGTAGATGATACCAATCTTCTTATTACGGCTCCCAGTCAGTTTACTCTTGGCACAAGGACTAAAAAAATCATGATGGAAGCAGATGAGTGGTTTGAGAAAAATAAGCTCATACTAAATACCTCAAGAACTCATGCTATAATATTTAAAACAACAAGATCCACATTAGAAGAATTGAAATATATCTCTCTTAATGTCGAGCAACTAAAAATATCACGAACTGACGAACAACTAAATTTTTGGGAATGGTCTTGGACAATACTCTGTAATGGGATCACCATGTACAGTATGTGATTGGTAAATTGAATAAGGTGTGCTACACCTTGCGCATTTTATCTAAATACTTAGATAGACAAACGTGTAGAATACTGTACTACGCAAATTTCGAATCACGTATTAGATATGGAATTATTCTGTATGGAAAATGTAGGGATGCCGAACAATTGTTTGTATGTCAAAAAAGAGTAGTGAGAACCATATTTGGTTACAATTTTAGAGAAAGTTGTAGAGGTAAATTTAAAGCGAATGGACTTCTTACTGTCCCTGCAATTTACATACAAGAAAGCATATTATTATTCCTCAAAAATAGAGATTTGTTTAGAAGTAGTGAATCACAAAATGTAAATTCAACAAGAACTTTGAATTATACGTTTCCCCAACACAGACTAACATTGTACGAAAGTGGTGCGTATTACAAAACTGTATAAAACTATACAATAGACTTCCACATCATATTAAAAATTGTGACATCATTAAAAAAGTTTAAAAAAAGTGTATTTAAGCTACTTAAAGACATTGAATCCTACAACATTGAAGAATATTTAACAAACATTTCAAATCTATAATTGGCAATAATCTGCTGTATTTTTGACACTATTTCATTTTATGTTAGTAATGTAATTCTGAGATAAAGAATGTTTATTATTATTATTACAATTTAGTATTTTGAATTTATCACTTTTTTCATTGCTAATTTCAAGACTTTCTAAAAAAAAATAAATGAAAAGAGTAACATAAAATGTTTGATGCGTGACATAGCCACATTCTTATCTCTAAATGTTTCCGCAAATTACGAAATTAAAGTTTTTTTTTAATTGCGCCATCCTTTTAACTTCTGTCATCATAAATTATATTCTTTATTTCCACTCCAGACCCATAGGCACCGTCTTGACCTGTTTATGCAATGGCTAAATAAAACCGTTTTCGTACCTAATGATGTTTAATGTTCACTTATAGAATCACAATGTTTTACTTTTCTTAGGCCCGGTACTTTCACGTACAACTAGCCGGATTTATTCTGCAGAGTAAATTTTATCTACAAGATAATCTTATCATTTATGGATAGCGCTATTCCTTAAATAAATTACAGTTATTCGCCAGATAATTTATTCGTCGATAATAGTTGCGAATAGTGATTTATTTATTATATGTGTATCAAACTTTTTAACAAGCTGCCAAATGATATAAAATCTATTACCAGTGTGTCAAAGTGGAAAAAAACATTAAAAAAAGTGTTAATAGATATTGAACCCTATACATTAGTGGACTTTTTAGACAAGGAATGGTAAACCCATTCCATTTTATGACGTCATTTCACTTTCATCCTACTTTGTAGAATCTAATTTGAAATAAAGAAGTATTATTATTATTATTATTATTATTATTTGACGGATAAAGACCTAATGTCATGAAGCGTCACAAGGTTTTATTTAAATATTTTTCCAAAATTATATTTTCTCCTTTACAGGTGTTGAGAGTTTAAATTCATCATTATATTATAGATTTTATAATTTAGGCCCGGTCATAATATTATGTTAATTACTTGACGTGAAAATACCCAAATAAGTTATTCTCCAGATTGCACATGCTTGTCTATCTATCTAACAAATTGTTATCTATCAGATAGTGAAAATGTATATGAAAGTGAAAGTACCGGGCCTTAAAAGGTTAGTTAATTGAGTTGGTAAAAATAATTGTTATTATATTTCATCGAAACTCAAAATTTAGAGATATTTAAAAATCTTTTTTGTCAAAAATCAAAAATAATTTTTCTTTGGTTTAATAATTAGAAAAAATAGTTAGAGGCAGTTATAACAAAATGAATATTAAGTTTTGTTCGACTCAAAATTTTTGAGAAAAAAGTATATGTGAGGTTTCTGCATAGCCTAGGGGATATGCAAGATCAACAAAAAAGGTAGCCAGTATAAACGAACGTTTACCTTAGAATCATAACCACCGTTACCGGATTAGGGAGAAGGAGGACCGGAGCTCTACCACTCACTCTATTTCAACCGATTGGTGTCAAACAGCACGCATGTTCAGCAGGAACCGCACATGTCCGGGACTTGTGTCGTTTCTGCAAAATATTCCTTAAACTCCTTATCGTTTTAAACTAAGGTGTAATACGGATATGTGTTTCTATTTATAGTATGATGACTCAGATTAATTTTTTAGTATAAAACCATTTCTGACAAAAAATGTACGTATGTGGTTTCTGCGATTCATTATTATTTACAATATTTTACAGGATGAAGCACGAAACCTGCGGTCGTGTAACACAACAGTTCGTTTATTGCTGTATAATGGTTGTAGTGGTTATTCTACTAAAAAAAAGTTGACTTTGTATAACAACATACTTTTCTGCGTTGACTGCTTAATTTGATTAAGTTAACTACAGCCGTATCCGCACTAGCTAGGAAAAATACTGTTGCAACATGCTCAACATTATTGTTTTTGTAACACTAGGTTAAAAACGTGTATTAAATATGCAACGTGCAATAAATTATCGCATAGGTATATGTAGGTACGGGTGGAAAAACAATTTATAATTTATAAAACTTTTTAGACATTTTGTTTAATCAAGTTTTTATTAAATTAATTTAATATAATAATATAAATATATTGGATTTCTAGTTTCGTCGATTTTAATCTTTTACCCGAAAAATTAACTTGAAACTAAAGAACAAAAGTTGAACTTTGTTTGATTGATTTAGAGTTCAATTTAACATCGTCCTTATTACTTCTATATTTTTCAAAAATTATCTTGTTTTAATTATGTCATACATTGTTAAGACTTAATTATCTATCCTAACTGAAGCTTGATTATTTGCTAGTTAAATATGCAGAGAGCAGGCCTACCCTCATTATATAAAAGGTTCATTGATTTTGTAAAAAACAGAATTAACATATTTAAGTTTATTTTTAGACTTAGAATTGTTTACTGAACTTATTAAATTAGATAATATAATTTTTTTATAAATCTTGAAAGACATGTTGCTCAAAATAATTATACAAGGTGGCCTACACAAGTAAGTTCTAATATTTTCTGGCTAATTACTAAAGTTATTTTAATATGTTCGAATTTATCCGTCTTGTTTATACAAGGTGATTCACGGTCTATGGTAGGTTAGACATATATGGAAAACGAGTAATAAGATCGTTTAAAAAATTTGGCCTATATAAACACACCAGTTGCATCGATCTCAAATATGTTCAGCATGGCACGTTACCACTTCTAGCGAAAAAGTACCTTTGTTATTTTAAATAGAACACCCCGTATATTATTCGGTTTTTAGTTCTAATAATATTTATTTATAAACTTTCCTATAACGATCTCTTACTGTTTCCTAGATAAAAAATTATTTCTGTCTAATATTGAGCAAAACATCACCTAAATTCAAGGAAAGTTGAAATTTTGGTAATAGTTTAAGAAATTCATCTTCATAGAAAAATCAATTCGTCAGCTATTTTTTTTTAAGGATTTTGAGTTCCGTATATTACTTTTAAATATAAAAGAAGGTTAAATTTCAAAAATAGTTACACTTATGAAATTATTTATTATACAAGGTGTTTCTTAATAACATGCTAATATTTAAGGAGGTTATTCTTGGGTCCATTTTCAGAAAAAAAACTTCTGTGCTTGCACAAATATCTGTGATACTGCTCTAGATATTTTTATGAAATTTGGTACACACCTTCTATTTATCAAGAGGCATTTTATGATGTATAAGAGGTTTTTTTTATTCCGACCAGTGGCGTTCATGCGGGAATTGACCTCGGTATTTTTGAGGAAAATAATGGTACGCAATTTCTTTTGTTTTTAAATAAAATATATTTTTGAAATTCTCATTCCTTGCTGAGCAACTGTCGTCTCTTGAGTTTTTGTCGATTGACGTACAGTTTTCGTATAAAAAAATTTAATTCATTAATTTGCACTCTGTTGAAATTAGGTATTACTAAAGATTAAAAAGGATCTAGTAGCTAAGAAGCCGATTTTGTTTTGTACACATAAACAGTTTTGCCAGTTGTCTACCTAGTCTAGTTGTCACGTATTTAAGTTATTAACCTTAAGAAACCATTTAAAAAAAACATGAAAATCTTTAACACTCCGTATCTCAAAAGTTATGACGTTTAGGACATATGTTCATATGAAGTTCTTTTCTGAAAATGAACGCAAGAATAACTTCCTCAAATATTAGCATGTTATTAAGAAACACCCTGTATAATAGAGACCGTAAAGTAATTTTGCCCCGTATAAGAAAATACCATAAGAAAAGTGGTCAATATGGACTCCAGTCTAAACGATAGGATTTTAGACTGTGAATTTTATTGGTAAATATACAGTATATTCCGGGATAAGCAAACCTATAGGTGTAATTGACGAAAAATTTTTAATTGAAATTTGATCATTTGGGATCTACGCCTGCTTGATTATTTTACATATTTTGATTTTTATGAAATCACTCACACACAATCAATTTAATAACCGTCAGACATAAATATGTTAGCATTTTTTTAAACCTCTAAACAGAAAAAAATGTTCATGGTATTAAATACATTTATTAGAAAAGGTTATTTTGGAAATAACATTTGATGACCAAATTGCATTTCCTAGGCCAGGGGTCGGCAACCTTTTGAGACGGAAGAGCCAAAAGTTATAATTTACACAATTTCCCAGTTTTTAAAGAGCCACTAATGGCCGCAATTTGATATCGAAAGAGACACAACTTGACATCGAAAGAGCCGCATGCGGCTCGCGAACCGTAGGTTGCCGGCCCCTGATCAAAGCCAAAGCACTGGTGAAGACGCCAAATTGTCTTGCGTCGAAAACGAATTAAAACCTACATAGAATCATCCGACGACGGCGTCATTCGAGGGAGGGGTGCGGTGAAAAGCGTCAAGCAGACCTAGGTCCCAAATGGTCAAATTTCAATTCGGAAATTTTTTCATTTACACCTAGATTAGGTTCGCTTATACCGGGACACACTGTATGAAGGACGACAATTTACCAAACTATTAAAGTACCAATAATTATTGGTACTTTAAAGTTTGGTAAATAAATTATCATTTATCGATATTTGACTTTGGAGATAAAATTTCGTCCTACTACCGTTATTGGTACAGGGCGAAATTTTCGTTAAGTATTTTTTAATATAGCTTGATATTGACCCCAATTTGATCAAAATTCGTCTGCTTTTAAAATATCATTAATTTTTATTCAGCCTCCAAAACAACTTTTAAGATTTACTTATACATATTTATTTATCTTGCATTTGACCTATACCAACACAGAACCATTGGAGATGTTTAATATAAATAGGAATATAATAGATTAATCTTATTTAACCATGAACATATTAATTATTAATCAGGTATATGACAATAGTGCGATAAAGTAGAATTTCCCTGTTGTGGTTAGAGGTTTTTGTTGTTTCTAAAATATTATTATTCTTTCAGGTAATGCTCACAATCCTCGGATGTTTCACAATCTGCTGGCTTCCGTACTTCATCATAGCCATCTACGCACGCCACAACAAAGGAGAAAACACAGCACTTTTCTACGAAATAGCCTTTAATCTGGCAGTGGCAAATTCCGGCATGAATCCAATCGTCTACGCATGGAAAAACCACAATTTCCGTGCAGCATTTCAACAGCTGATTCACTGCAAATCCCCGAACTCGCATCCCGACGCGCAGTTTGTGACCAATCACGTTCCTAGTAAGAAGAGTTCGATTTCGAACGGGGCATGCAACACTGTGTGTGGGGTAGGAGATGTTGAAAAATGCGTAACTATCTGTGATGTGCTTGAAATGACCCAGGTCAAAGTTGATATACCGAAGGCGAGTGAAAACAGGACGACGGTTAGTGAAGAACACGGTCTTAGAACTAACGGCACTGCCGTAGATACCGTTCATGATAAATAAACGTATAGATTACGCGAAAAACATAATGTCTATGTCCCGACTCCCGATGCACCATTCTTAACAATAGTACAGTGGATTTGACAGAAAACGCTGTTAGCAAGGTGCGGTTTCCTCCGGTCGATCACGGTGAGCGATAGTCGCTGGGCGATTATCGTGAACTACTGCTTACATAGCGTGGAGGCAGACGCCTTTGAGCGTTGCTGCGATCATCGTCGCTGGGCGATGATCGTGAGCTACTGCTCAAAGGAGAATCGCTCAACATAGCCCCATAAAGGGGCCGCCGAGCGACAATCGCTTGTGATGGCCACTCCGAGGAAGCCGCACCTTTAGGATTGAGCTACACGAGCGTTTAAGACGGCGCGCGTTATGCGCCGCGTTCTATAAGCTAAAGTGTGTATGTTCTTTTAAACGAGGTACAACTACACGCGAGTATTTCGGTGTATTCATCGCTTGTGTAGTTGCACCAATCTAGAACCACTAAGAGATCTCATCTAGGCTTATAAAATGCGGCGCATTACGCTCGTATTGTTCCAGTCTTAAAGACTCATGTAACTCGAGCCTAACGTAAATACAATTCACAAAGAGGTGTGTGGGTGTGTGGTTACGTGTCAATTATTATTGAGTTAGCAATGAGTTGACATTTATTGGGTAATATTCCGTTAAAAAAATTATAAACTTAGTTACTTCAAAAAGAAGATATAAATCGAAACGTCAAATTATACATATTGTCAAAGTTAAGTGAAGTCAATGTCAAAAAGAAGGCGTGTCTTGACAGACAAGCCTTACAACAACACTATTTTAAACAGACCGTAATGTAAAACATCCCCGGAAATATTTTATTGATTGGTGGCCAACTTACTGCTGTAAGTCGTCAATAAATTCAGGTAAATTTATTTCAAACTAATTCTGTTTTTTGTCATTATGTGTGATGCTCATTCGGGGCTGCATCGTATGACTGAGGATCATAGATCGGAGCTCACGTTAGGCTGTAGATCCCCTCGGGAATGACACTGGCAACGATCGAAGGAAACAAATTGAAACATTTGGTGACCTTACTTTCCGTTACATTACGGCCTGAACGATAGTCTTAGTCCAGCTTATTCTTCGATATTCCTATATCTTCTATTTGATGTAACGAAGTTTATCATCTTGCACCTGGATATTTTTAACATTTAAAGCAATTAAAAATATATGTGACACGATAGATCAGAACAAGGAGTTATTTTAACTGATTATACTATACACGTCTGGCAAAAAATAGTTTAAGTGGCCTTGTTCATGCTAAGAAGTGAATAAGTAATGAATTATTTCCCACTCGAAACGAAATAGACTGAAAGGTGCTAATGCCCGATTTCTTCGGGTGTGTTATCCTACTTAAGAAAAAATTGTTAAATTAGGGACGGCGCACGCGAGGTATCCTCCACAAACTCCAGCAAAAAGAAAACAAGCGGATTGAGGCAAGCGGAGAGCGTCACGAATACCGGCAAATCATCTTCTCTCATCAATAATAATAATAATAATTTGGTAAATGCACTGGATTGTTAGGCCAATCACAAGACGAAAAAATAATAATAGGCGGCAACACTAGTGATTTCCTTGTTGAGAACATAATAAATGTTGCTATAATCTACTTGTATAATAAAAGATCTTTTGTCAGACGTGTATATTACTGTATATAGAGTTTCGTAATGTAAACATAACCTCAAAAGCGTATATTACTTATGTGTAAATAAGTGTAAATTATTAGCCCTAGTTATAATAAGAATGTTTAAATTCTGGTAAAAAGTATTAAGACACTGTGATATTAGTAACTGGCATAATATAATAATTCGTTTGGGGTTTAGATTTTCACTCGGTCGAATAAGATATTTTAAACAGAATAGGTTACCTGCATATTCTACTCATTGCCACAACTATATCTATTCAAAAACGATTAGCATTTCTAGAAACCCGGAAAATATACGCCTAAATGTATCGAACTCCTCTTCTCGCTCCCACAAGAAAACGCGATTGCTAATCGGCTATTTCTTTTAACATTCCATCAAACAGTTCGGGTTTCCTTACTGAGTACGAACCGATTAGACGAATCTTTAGTTCTCAACCAAATCTAAACACCAAAATTTTTACTCGCCGACAGTTCTAGAAAAAAAAGTACAAGAACCCGATCAGGTATGGCCGGATTCAAAATTTGTTATTACCTTTAGTAAGACTATAATTAGAATGAATTTATCACTACTGGATTAACCGTAAGATGGTAAAAGTTGCCTAATGGGATGCTATTGTAATGTAATTAGAATATGAATAATAAAAATAACTCCATGTTTGTCGATGATTGCGTGGGAGATAAACATTTGCCAAGCTTAAAAAAGACATCAACAGATAAATCCGAACCTAACTAATTGTCTAAATTGAAGGTGGTAAGATACACATTCCGCAGAGTAACGTGTACTATAAGGAGGCTTTCGGTCATTGTAACAATCTAACAACGGTTTATACGGATTTCGGTCTATCTCGACATACCGCGTTGGATATCCGTGCGCTACAAAACGAAACGCCTGCTGCATTATGAATTGGTCATATCTATCCGTCTTTCTTATAGTTCGAAGGTAACATTTGTTAAAACCACCACTAGACTATGTAGACTATTGTAGACCAATATTAGAATATACAATATCGGTAAAAACAAGTTGTAGAATAATATTCGTAAATGGCACTTTTCCATAATAAGCGAAAAAGCACACCAAAAGAGGATCAGAGGATTGTTTCATAGGGTTATTTGTAAAAATATTAAGATGTATTTAAGAAAAACAAAACATCGATTGTGACTAGACAACTCAGGGAATTATCAATTTTAATATAATAAATAATTTCTTATAGCACTCTGCATATATGATGGAAATCGATAACGTTTAGAGCACGTCAAAGAAACACCTTCCCAGAATGTATGCACCAGTTCCCATAAGAACAATGTAAAATACCATTTATTTCATACTATCTGGTACATATATCCTACTTTACTTTTAAATCCTACTCATACTCGCGGCAACATCCCAGTAAAAATATTCCTGGGTTAAACGAATTAACTAAAAAAATATCAAATTAAAACGAAACCGTAGATAATAAAAACAATGAGAGAGAGATCTAAATATTTTGAAGTTCTAATTTTAAACAACTTTGGTGAATAAGAGGGTTGATGGGAAATATTCCTGATTTCAATTATTATTTTCAAATATTCCCAGGGTTGCTTGCTCCTCAGACACAAATTTGTTTTCGTATTATATGAAAGGATATATACGAATATTTTTTAAACCAACACGGTCAAAAAGAATCTTAAAATAAATTAGCATTGGTGTGAGTTGTTTTTGTTTTTACAAAGAATTTTGCCAATTTTTCTACGTAACATTTTCATTTCCATATAGATCGTTAATGTCTGTAGATTTACATTTTGTAACTAAGTTTTTACCATTTTGAAAAAAAAAATCAATTTGCTTCTCAATGTTTAAACAATTTTATGCCAAAATATAGAGAAAAATAAAGATGTATTTTCTAGAAACAGTGTTGTTTAATTTACATTTAATAGTGATTAAGTTAATACCAGTATATTATTCACGAGCGGTAATGAAATTTATTTACGAGGATGAAACTTCGTTCAATCATTCATCATTCGAATAAATAGTAATTATTATTACCGCGAGTAGAATACTTTACTTTTGTCATCACTATTTTATCCAAAAGTATACGAAAGCTCGACCTGTCATTCCTCTGTGCATAATAGTTAACGCAGCACGAAGAAGATAGTACTTCAATACACAACCAAAAATATATGAATTGATCTAAAGGAAAATCAAAAACAGAACCATTCAGACACCATCAAACTAATACATTTGGCAAAAATCAAGAATATTAGTATACAATTTTATATTAACTAGCAGATAATCATATTTTAATTTCTATTGGGAATAATGGAGAAGAATAATTGTTACTTCTGGTAGCCGATAAACTATTGGTCCCGATATCTCAATCTGATACATGTAATTTGAGTTGGACTTGGTGAAACCGGACTTCCATTATGTAGGAAAAATTAAGAAGAACTAGGTACTTGTAATGTTTCACAATTTTTATTCAGTTTTCAAACACGTGTCAGTGTTTCGGCCTTCTCAGGTCACCCGAACAAACACGTGTCAGGAAACCGAATAAAAATTGTGAAACATTACAAGTAATTCTTCTCTTAATTTTTCGTACACTGATACATTTGGTGAATAATAAATTATTGTCCATTGGCCATTTCTAAAAGTTCAGGTTAACATCACATATTAATGACATTTTGAATTTCTCGACTACAATTTAATGGGGAAGTCATGCAATAACATGCTTCTTGACAAGGCTTAACCTTAATTTCTGGTATAGCGAGAAACGTTAAAACATGTTTTTATAGAGTGTAGTGACAATGTTTCAATGAGGTTAGTATGGTTCAGAGATATTTTTATAGGTGACTCATCAAAAATCATCCTGTAATCCCAGGTAGGTTCTAAATGTATCTAAATAAAAAAAGTAGGCTATTTTTATGTATTATAAACTAATCGGTATTAGCGAGTAACCGGAATTACCGAGCAACCGGTATTTCTGAGTGACCGGTATTACCAGATAACTGGTATCATCGGGTATACTCTTACTAGTTATAAAAATACAAAAATAATTATAACCATAAATCAAATTGCTCAAAGTCGGCGTCTCATCAAATAACATTTGTTTATTAAATAAACGGTGACATATGTATGTTTCGCCCTTATACGGGCATCATCAGACCTAACATTCAATAAAGACAATTAAAAAGCTTAAAAACACGTAATACACATTACAGATAACATCAACTAACTGAAGTTGTGAATGTTATCTGGATTACGTGTTTTTAACCTTTTTAATTGTCTTTATTGAATGTTGGGTCTGATGATAAACATACATATGTCACCGTTTATACAATGAACAAATGTTATTTGATGAGGCGCCGACTTTGTGCAATTTGATTTTTGTTACTAAAATCAGGTCTCTTAGAGAAATATTGCGGGTATTAATAGAAAAGCCACACATTAAATTGCAAAGCTATTAATTTTCCACCGTTCAATAATAAATATTTTTCAGTCTCAAGAAATTATTGTCAAAAATTTGCACTTATCTCAAAAACAAATTTATAATAAAATTAATTCTTGGAAACTGTTTCTAAATTTGCCCCTAGAGGGTTTAATACTAATAACCGTTTGAAAAAAGTGGGGTTATTATTCGGAGTCCAGTTATCATAGGCGGGTATGCGTTACTCGCTCTTTTTAAAAAACACTTCTTGGTACATCTCTAGTTAAGTGAACGGATAAAGGAACGACACAAAACAAATCTTGTTAAGTGCAAAGATACATAAAAAGGCTGTTAAGATATTTGTTTACCAGTAATTGTCCGTTCTAACATTTTGAAGTTTGGCATCCTAAAAGTTTGAGATAGGTTAATTAACAAAAATTACTTAGGGAAAACATTTGTAATTAAATTACTTTCCTAGCCATTAATCTGAAACCATCATGACTGACTATCGATCGTAAGAGATCTTTATTTTCCAAAGAACTTTACTCAATAATAAAACGCGAAGTTTAGATCATTATTATTCTTATGTCAATTAATTTATGTTATTATAGTTATATCTGTACTCAAAAGTGTCAAAGTGTAAAAAATATTATTTTTAAATAAATTATGATGTGTAATACAGTGGGGTTTATAGTCCAGAGAATACATGTTTTAGCAGTTATTTGTTTAATCTGTATTGTACAAGGTAACGCCATCTGATTTGTCGTAATTATGCCACGGCGCGTCCGCTGGGAAACTTGCGAAATGAAATCATACTTTTTGCGGGGTATGTGACCTCTATCAAGAACTTTAAAAAATGTGCAATATTTATACACAGATATCATGTTTTTAAGTTACTCCGCAGTATTTGTATACATATTGTGTTTTATTCCTGACCGTATTAAATTAATTAACTATTTTTATTTTTAACTAGCCTTAACAAAAATATTTTCTATATTTCTCCAACCGTCAAAAATATTAACATTATTGCATTTTCAGATGTAGAAACTATTCTCTTACTGTATAAAAATGTGCTCGTTGCTAAGCAACACTTTTAATCTTAGGCTTAAATGTTGTACTTTAAATCCTATGATTAAAAGTACAGAACAAGCGCGATAATATGAATACGTACTCCTATAAACCACTCAGTAATACGAACATAATATTTTTGTTTGGTATTAGCCACTCTGTAGTATGAACAGCGTATAATCACGGTGCTATGAACAAGTTAGAGCTTGTGTGTTTGTATTTTATAAATACGCACTCCTATGAACCACTCAGTAATATAAACATATTTTTTGTATTGGCCACTCTGTAGTATGAACAGCGTATAATCACAGTGCCATGAACAAGTTAGAGCTTGTGTGTTTGTATTTTATAAATACGCACTCCTATGAACCACTCAGTAATATGAACATATTTTTTGTATTGGCCACTCTGTAGTATGAACAGCGTATAAACACGGTGCCATGAACAAGTTAGAGCTTGTGTATTTGTATTTTATAAATACGCACTCCTATGAATCACTCAGTAAAATGAATATATTTTTTGTATTGGCCACTCTGTAGTATGAACAGCGTATAATCACGGTGCTATGAACAAGTTAGAGCTCGTGTGCTTGTGTTTTATAAAGACGCACTCCTATGAACCACTCAGTAATATGAACATATTTTTTGTATTGGCCACTCTGTAGTATGAACAGCGTATAATCACGGTGCTATGAACAAGTTAGAGCTTGTGTGTTTGTGTTTTATAAATACGCACTCCTATGGACCACTTAGTAATATGAACATATTTTTTGTATTGGCCACTCTGTAGTATGAACAGCGTATAATCACGGTGCTATGAACAAGTTAGAGCGTGTGTGTTTGTATTTTATAAATACGCACTCCTATGAATCACTCAGTAATATGAACAAATTTTGTTGTATTGGCTACTCTGTAGTATGAACAGCGTATAATCACGGTGCTATCAACAAGTTAGAGCTTCTGTGTTTTTATTTGGCATAACCAGTTTTATCTTTCTTAAATTATTATGTACTAGTTTGTAAATCGTATGCGTGCATAGTTTCATTACCACCGTATACATATTAGTATATGTGGAGATTTATAGTATTTTTTAATAGGCGGAATAATATACGGATGAAGACATAGAGGAATAGCATTCATTGAAGACATAAATTTAGGAGAAGGCGAAAATGACAATGAATCGGATTAAAGTGATCGTGAAATTTAAGAACAGCCAACTATTAAAATTAAACATGATGAAGCAGTTGAAGCCCTCAGCGTAGCAATAGAATGGGCTAAACAGAACACTTCGAACATAAGAGAAATCGCAAGTTTAAAAAACATTAATTCAAAAGCTAGCTTTTTAGCAAACTTTTCTGCTAAACACGATCTAAAATAATTTAATGTTTTTCTACAAAAGTTATATGTAGTACATTAACTTAAGTTATGTACTTTACATATCGATGTTTCAATAAACACTATGTAGCATGCTATGTACAATAATTTGTTACAAATTTCTTGCGACCGTCTCTAATATAAACATGCCATTAGTATGAACTCTTCAGAATTTTTTGTGTTCACGTAACCGAGATTGTACTGTAATTGCATTTAAAGAAAAAAACATCGTAACTGCAAAAAATGCGCGCAAAAAAATCCTCATAATATAATATACTATATTACGTACTGATTGATATAAATATACTTTTTGTAACATGACATTAATCTGACTAGAATAATTCACGTTGTTCAGAAGTTTCAAAATTTTGGAGGACTCTAAGGACACAAAGTAGTATTGCCACCAGTATTGTGTCTGCTCATTTTAGAAGTGTGTAGGATTGTTTTGATTACGTAAAAATTCGTATGTTGTTATTTAGTTCACAAGTGGTTCAGATATTTAATTTTAATGCTTATATTATGACATCGGTGTATGAAGTGCAAAGGGCAATAAAATCGATTTTTTAATTACTGTTAATAACTTTGAGTGATAAGGAAAAAGTGGGCGATAAAACCGATTTTTTAATTACTGTTAATAACTTTGTTAAGGAAAAAGTGGGCGAGAGGACTGTCTAACATAGCAAAAGAGATGGTAATAGGATAAGTCACATCAGATTAATAAAAGTACTTTTTCTGTTACAACAATGCATTATTTGAAAAGCAAATAGAATGTCTTCCAATTATATTTGATATTTGTTTTTCAGATAACGACTGTCTTCTATAAATATACTTGTCAACACATCGTTTCCGGCAATATAATTCCGAATAAATTAACCTAATCATAATCAATTCGCGGGTCACGCTCAACAGGTAGACGGCCCTAATAATACTCTAATTTAAACGTCGAATGAAATATTTCAGTAATTGAACAAACACTCTTCGGGAGAGTAACCTAATTTATATCGTTGTAATGTTAAAATTGCGAAACTAATGTAGATGTGACTGAAAATACTCCGTCATCACCCGTCAAAATAATCGATCCCCGCAATATTTGGATGGATTTTGATCGTGAATAATTGTTTTATTTTAATTCCAATTTTTGTTATTCTTTTTTATATTATAGGCAAATTTATGAAAAATCTCGCACATGTGTGAGATTTCAGGAAAGTAAAGAATATGTCCATAATATACAAGGTGAAACGAGAACTGTTTTTTGACTCAAACCTTAAAACATTCTGTAGAGTGATGGAGATGTCAAACGTTTTATTCTGTCGTTTAATTATCAAGTGACATCTATTCTTAACATTTTCGTTTTTGGTTCACTCTAATATCTTAATTTTTGTAGCAAATACGATTTTTTTTAAAGAAACATTACAATTTCCATTCCTGTTTCCGTAGAAAAAGGACTAAGATGCCTATGGAATACTTGTCGTATTGATAGTTACCTGTTCCTGCAAATTTACACGAGCTCATGGCAGCTCTTGTTGAAGAATGGCAGCAAATTCACCAGAATTACATAGAGAACCTTATTGAAGGAATGCTAAGGCTTATTGCAACTGTCATTCGTGCTCGTAGGGGAAACACTGAAGATTGATTGATTATGTTATCGTTTAAGTTTATTATCATCTAATGCACGCCATTATCGAAATTTTAGGTTTCAGTTTTTTTTATGTTTGGAAGTTAATAGAATTTCCTTAAACACGTTTATTTCTTTAAAAAATCGTATCTGCTATAAAAAATTAAAGTATTAAAATGAACCAAAAACGAGAATGTTAAGAAAAGATGTCACTTTATAATTAAATGACGAAATAAAAAGGAAAAATGTGTATTAAATATTTTATTTTGAATTTAATTGTTGAAATAGCTTTTTTTTAAGTTTTAAATAATCTGTTTAACGTGGTCACGTGAATTTTGTTACCTGCCAATATAATCATCTTGTTTAAGTTTTCTCGTAGAGTATGAAATTATGATTTAAAAGGACGGCTTAGCTTAAAACAAAAGACCTGTGGCGTGAAGTTGTATTTTTATTTTGAAGTATTTTTCATGGATCAGCTTGTTTGTTTTTATGAGATGTATTTCTTTCCTGATTTCAAAATATATAGTTTCTCCAAACTGGCCAACGAAAAGATTGGCAAACGGGGTTTTTACCTTCATATTTAAAATTCTATAGCTCGAAAGCAGCTAAACATATTTGAATAACATTTTCGGAAAGGGATGTAAAAAAGAAAAAGTTTTCGTTGAGGTTTGGTAGGGCAATGAAATATGTTTACCATATTATTTGAACTTAAGATAAATTAAATAAATATGAAAGAAAATGTAAGCTAAATAAATTAACACAAGAATAAATTTCAAAACTAATTTAATTTCACAATAGAAAATTTAAGTAAAATAGGAAAAACTGTACAAACCGTTTATATTTGAAATACAGACTAGTGAGCCACCAGCTTTTTAACTATACTTACCGAGGAATTAAAAAAATCTAAGTCTGTTGTATTTGAGATATGGGAAAAAAATATATTTATTCTTGGAATTGGCAAATAGAATGTTATGTTTTGCGGTGCATTTAAACGAGGCCTTTTTAAGTTAAGCTTACAGCAAAATATCTATACAATCTAATTGATTATTTAATAATTTAAATAAAGTAATTAAAAGATGATAGTCACGGTGGTCCCTGAGAGACCTATAATTAAATCTGACTGAGATTGGGGAAAACCATGTATATTTAGTCGCTTTTAAAGCTAAGGTATTTTAAAAATTTCCTTTGAACGTTTTCAGTCATCAATATGAACTCTGGTTAATGAATCATTTCTTTTAGAAATAACCATTCAGTTGGTACCGGCTGTCCGAAAATATGCACTATAAAGCAGAATATGCTTCATGAATTATTTGAATGCTTCATGGTTTTGACTGAATTATCGAAGTTGAAGTTTATATTTTAGAGATAGGACCTAACACAGTTCGTCAAAAACAACCATTCTGAAATGCTCGTTGATTTCTTTGTTAAAACAAATTGTTATTAAGACCTTTAGGAAAACGGTTATCAATGTTCCGTCATCCGATCACACTAATCCTAGGGATCGAAATTGATCTCAAATCCGTTTACTACCGTTCGGAAAGTGGTCAGGTTAACTCTATTAACATCCTTTGATTGTGATGATCTCCGTAACAAACCCGAACAAACCCGTAGCTTTAAAGGACGGTAAACGCTAGTATAAAAAATCATCTGTATAAAATAGATAAACAAGATTATTGTTCTTGTCCTCAAATTCCAAAAATGATGTAATCATGTCTAAAGTCACGTTTTGATTTCTTGGAGGTGAAGCGTCAGTGCCTAGAATTCCCAATAATATGTATACTTATGGGAAGATATACCTGCGACGAATTTTAGGTTTAGTACTTTATGACGCATACAGTTCATAATCGACAAAAAAGCTAGGTCGTAGAAATTGAATTTCTAAAAAAAAAGGTCGAAGATTTTTTTAAATTCTATAAAAAAGTGTCCTAGTTACGGACAGACAGGACATCTGATCTACACTAAATACTAGAATTTACATTCTAGCGGAATCCATTACAGATTCCTTTATTAGAAAACATATTTGCATGAATAAATTAAAGTGCATTAATTAATGTACTATCTATCTAGCAGTAATAAAATTGTCATTAGTTATAACAACCATATTATAAATCTTGAGCTAACAACACAGTCAATAATTCGGATATATCGCGACTAAACAACCTTCGATAATTAATTCGTCGTCGAATACTTGGTCGTGTCTGGATTTAAAAGAAATTTATGCGAGGGTTAAACCGACACCGATAATAAATAACCGATAGGCAAAAAATTAAAAATAGTATGTACGTTTGTATAAAAACACGTCACTATGAAGAACCCCGCTTATTTCTGGCGACTTCACTTTTTTAAATTTTTGTTGAAGTATTTTTACTAATTATCACCAGGAAGCTGGGATTGGATCATCTGGTCACTACCTGTCGCGAGTGGGAAACCGGTTTACCTGTTTCATATGTTAAGCCGCAAACACACTATTATCACATCACGTGAGATAACATTCTATCACGCAAATGTATTTACATCAACAAACCCGAGATATCTGCAAGACGGTTTATGCGTGCTTATAAATAGGTTTAAGCCGTAAACACACTATTATCACGTCACGTGAGATCACATGCTATCACACAATGTCACGGCACATCCGAAATATCTGCAAGACGGTTTATGCGTGCTTATAAATAGGTTTAGAAGTACACTATAGTCACCTCATGCAGCTCACGGCGTGTCATACGTGACAGCACAATATTTTTTCTGCAAATTTACATATTCGGTACGTGTGATAGCACGGTGATGATCTGCAGTGTACGTAGTCTGTTTCTAAGCCGTGACAGCATGTGCTATTTTGCCGAAATGGCAACACGTGAATTCACGTGACGTGATAAAAGTGTGTTTGCGGCTTTAGATTCTCCGCATATCAAAAGAGGCTCACAGTCCGCTATCGCATAAAAAAGTCTTAAAAGTCGTTTCTAGATTGCTACCGGTATACCGGAATTCATTTAATGACTAAAAATACCAACAAAGAAAAACATTTAGAGCATTTAGTTTGCACTCTCATATAAAAAGACCACAATATTTGGAACATTGATATTTCAAACCACTGACCTTCGATCGCCGATAGCACAAGTCTGAGGTTGTACAAAGAAAATACATTTTTAGTTAGTCATTTTTGAATTGAATTGAATTGAATCCAACTATACTAAACACACAACCTGAATTTTATCAATATTGTTCTGTGATTCTTAAATAGGCGAACAATTATAAAGATTTAGAAGGCAGATACCTGACGAAATATTATTTTAAGTAGGTTAAACTACTATTTATTATCTTGTGCTATATTAAAGAACCAAGAATAGATTTGTTAAGGTCCACTTAGACATTATGTCAGTTGGTACGTTGTCATAACAAACACGAATTTTATTAGGTTCCCTTAATAAAAAAATATACATGTTTGTTGAGTATTTACTACAGGGCGTTTTTCTTATTACTGTTAATAACGTGATAAAAAACAATTTCATATAAGGAAAATATTTACACATGTATATACATTGATACAGGGTAAGATTTTTGAAGTGTTGCGGGGCGATATACAGTTTGACTGGGAAGAGAAGGACGTGCGTGATAACTTTGCATTTTTACCAAACACATTTTTAATGTAATTTTTATTTTATGAGTTGTTAATGAAATAGCTGTCTGTCTTTGAAACAAATTTCAGCGTATTCGGGAACGGCAAAACTAAAATACTGACATTATTATTTGTCATTATTAACATTTATGTTTTGTGTTTCATGTGGTTCGCTAATTTTTCAAGTTTCTAAACGAAAGTACTTTTCTATATAGAATTTAATCATCAAAATTAGTTTAGAAGACCTATTACTTACAAATTTGTTTCCTATTATGTAAGTATTGTTAAATATTGTATATTTAGTCATATAAAACTTATTTTGTTTGAATAATCTATAACACCCAGTGCTGAAGGCGGGAGTCCATAATGTGCAATGGATAACGACAAACATTTCATCTATAAAAGCTTGGTTTCTCAGGAAATATTTTGCAACGGTATTCACGAATATTCATATACGTGAAGTTTTTTTCTAGACTAGATGAAACGTAGATCTACTCAAAGGGTCGAAACATTTTCTTATACTGTTTTGTAAGCAATTGGTTACCTTTGATATTATATCTTAAATAATAAATCATATTTGAATGGATATAATTAAATAATTACGTATCAACTACCAATTTAAAATTGAATTGTTGACTTCAGTGCGATAAAGAAGTGATGAAGCACGCTCATTATTTTCTCGGTTCAACTGTATCTTGTAAATATTTCAAATAAATGTTTTAAAAGATAGAGCTTTTGATGGTAACGATCTTCTATTTTCCTTAAATTTTTTTATTCGTCGATATTAAAAGTCTATTTTCCAATAATTCTATATAATTTTGGTAAATACATCGATCGTCGAAGATATTCCTTTTACTATCCGTGCGATATTTTTGTATCCCTGCACTAAATACTAAACACCCAACGTCACGAGAAATGGTTAAAATAAAATAGAAAGTTTAAAATCTCAAATAAACCTTAAAAACAATAAATAAGAAATTATTATTTTAGTGTTAGGAAAAACCGATGATTTTAATAATCGGGTACTTGATACTCGAGCCATTTTAATAATCGAGTGAATCGCTCGAGCGATTAATCACTTGAAATTTTTACGACTAAGAAGAATGTGTTGATAAAACACCAGGGGTTGTTTTTGTAAGTTTAGTCTAGAGTTTTTATTAAGGAAGAACAGTTGATTCTGATTTTTTAAAAATTATATCCTTAAATATTTTAAGAATTTACAATCGCCGCTAGCTAGCCAGTCCCAGTCAAAACAAAACCCATGTAGCGATGAATCCACTAAGGGATTTGACATACTTTTTTATATGCACGTTCTCTTTTATGCGCCTTTAAGAAAGACGTATGTCGTGTCAGCCTTCTGAGCGTCAAACTCGAACGTCGCCAATCGCCACATTTCAGGTGGCGCGCGAAGATCGGGTATCAAGTGAAAGGCAACGATTCGATTTTTGGCTTGAATTTATAACTAAAGTAGTATTTCTTATCGAGCGAAAAACTGCTCAAATATAAGCGCTTTTTTTGCCTTGAGCGTTCACACTACCATTTCGGTCGGCGTCAAGTAAAGCTCGGGTATCGAGTGAAAGGTAATAAGAACAAACCCGACGATTTTCGCTTGAATTTATAACAGGAGCAGTTTTTTTAATAATCGAGCGATGTCGGTTATTTCAATAATCGAGTACTCAAGCGGTTTTTCGCTCGAGCAATAACAACACTATATTATTTAATGACAATATTTACGTGCACTAATTATTTTCCGTGCTCGGTGGCATCAACGACACAAACCCGAACAAACGACATTCTTCAAAATGATTGTTGGCAATTTACGAAACATTGAGAAGAAACAAAATATTCCTGAAATAATTTATATCTTTATCACTTACCTCAACTCCCGTTACTCCCAAAGCCTCTTTGATGTTTGGCGTCAGTCTGAATGGCACCTTCTCAGGAACTCTCAGCGTTTTTCCTTTTTCGAAGCATACGTTGTAGTCTATGTGAACAACATCGCCCGTCAAAAGATCTATCAGAACGTTGTCCAAATGCCTATCGCCCAAACCAATTATATAGCCTGACAACAAAACATTTAATTAACACAGGAAATGATAATTTTTTCAACGAATAGAATAGAAGTATCATAATCTTAGAGATAGATAGAAGTTTTCTTAAAATGGACTTATCAATGTACAAATTTATATCAATACTTAAAACCTTTGGCTAAATAATTCACTCATTGATTATTACGCATTTGCTAGTAAAACCCGAACAAAAACTATATTCCATTTCTTAGAAATAATGCAATTCTACACGTAATGGTAAATTAAAATTGGGGTGGTTCCGTTTAAAAAAAAAATGACTTATGAGTAATATTAATTAGTATACCAAATTTTTCAAAAAAAAACTTTTTGGTAGATTATTGTTACTACTAAACTTATCCTCACTTTTAGAACTCTATAGCTTGAAAGTAACTCAACCGATTAGAATAAAATTTTAAACTTGGCCTTGTGCGCATTTAGTGGCAAGGATCGCTTTTGACCAAAAACGGCTTTAAAATTGTACTGTATCATACAGGGCGAAACAGTAAGCGGCAATTTTTTAGTTATCGAATTTACAAAAATATAGATGCTCTTTTAATTTCAAAATAAGAAAGTATTATACCTTTGTACAGCCACATTTCGTCGTTGATCTTGACGTAACTCATTTTCTACTTTTTAGGAAAACAGTTTTAACGATAGTTTAGTTTCGAATTAATTTATTTACAAGTAAAGTATCTGTTTCTCTATTGCTCAAAGGAAACGTATGTTTCCCTTCCCTTGCAGTTAGAAAAATACGTCGAGCGTCCGCCCGTAATCGGCACGCCGACAGAAACAACGATAATCGGAAGGAAGAGACTGTACGTGATCGGGGTCTATACTTCAATTTTCTACGCTGAAAAAACTGAGTTTTCGCTTTCTATGAAAACGGTACATTTAAAAAAAAATTTAACGAAAAATGTCTAAATTTTGTTAACAACTCGAGGAAAGTCCATTATTTTTTCTACATATATGGAACAGTCAAAAAAATTATATCTAAAAATGTTCCGAAACAAAAAAAATATACGATAAGACTTTCCGCGAGTTCTAGTTCTATTACGAAGTTTTTTTTCCTTTGACATTTTTGTCCTAAACCAGAAATAAACGCTTGAGAAGAAAACTCGTTTACAGATACTCCGGAATCCTGTTAAGATGAAAGTATCCCATTAGAAATAATTTTTTGATATTATCTCAATGCCGTATTTTCTTGAGATACGCCACTTTGTAAGATCAACGACGATTGGTATTCTAAATATTATTTATGGTTTTTACTATAAAGTCATCGTCACCTAAATTTAATCCTTTTATTAACGTTTAAACTGTACGGGCGGAAACAAATTTAATATCATATAATTATGTTTTTTAGCATTTTAAAAACTACTAAATGTAATATTTTTGAGAGACCATATCCTAAAATTAAAATTAAAGGTAAGTACGCCGTTTCTAATATGCCCTAATGATTTAAAAAATAGCCACAAGACTAAATTTATTCTACAAATGTTTTTTATCAGTTGTATCAAATAAGATCGTTATTTTAAGTGGTCTATTTTTCCCAATAAAGAACATAAAAATAAAAATAACATTTTTTGGATAAACTTACCAATAATACTCATAACAGCAACACTATAGGAATATCTCTTCACGACCTGCCACCACGCGTTTGCAGAAATTGCGTTGCACCATAATTCCTTCGCTATTAGATCGTTAGGTGTCTCCGTCATCAGCTCGGTTAGTACCTCTTTTAGTACACCTAAAGGCCATTCTTTTCGGTTGTCGATATTTTTAACGCCATGTTCGATCAGTTTGTTGTAAAATAATTCCGATGGGCGAAGAACTGTAGTGGTGGAAATTGAAGCACCTGAAAGTATTAAAATTTATAAACTTCAGGTATTGGGTCGCCAAGTCTTGTGGGCCTATACCTCATCCAGGGAACAAAAGTATCATAAACAAATCTTTAGAACAAACCCGAACAAAAATGTTGATGAACGAACGTACACAAATTTCAAATTTAAAGTACATGGAAACAAATTGTTTCGTATTATAGCGTTAAGATAGTGTCGAGGGGACAAACCTTAGCGTTGACGTATAAGTTGCTTTGATGCGGTTTCTAGTAGCATTGTATTGTTTCGGTTGATATTGAATTTATTATTGTAGCCGTCGAGGGGAGCTCAATCGCTTGTCATCGTAGCAGCGAACATTTGGTGAGTGGTCTCACAGTGGTATCATGATATTAAATAATGTTTTTCAATACAAATACAAATGGTTCGCGGCATTGAACACTTTAAACACAGATTATTAAAAGAATGTCTAGAAAAATTTAAAGCGACTCGAAATTGTTTGGTAAATTACGGAAAATAAAATCGTTTACTGACTTATTAATTAAATGTCAATTCTCTACTTTACTGATAGTGAGATCCCTTAACGACGTTCCATTCACATAATTATGTACAAATTTATAGCTCGTTCGCCAGTTGATATCAGATTATGACAGTTTTAACGGAGATAAAATTGATACAGGACGAAATGAGTTATTTTTCATTCAATTCCAATCTGAAATTTGAGTTTAGCAAGATTATATACTCCCATATGTTTCGAGAGTGACATACTTGTCAAGTGGGCTCGTGGTGGATCTATCTATGGGGTACCCTAGATGTGGTTTGATCTTAGAGGACAACAAAGTTTTTTATGTATGATGATGATATACACCTAAGGATTTAAATATATAAGCTATTTCCAACAATTCGAAAATATCTCAAATACTACTGAATTTGGATTTAGTCTGTCGTATAAAATATGTTTAGTAGAATCCAAGAGTAATATGTACTATTAAAAAATATGCATTTTTTGATGATCCGCTTTGCTAGTATAATGAAAAACATGGAAAGAAATTTTGCTCTATTCATAATATACAATTCATGAAGTAAAAGATAGAGCTTGAAAGCCTACCTTTAGAATTGGGCTTAGCTAGTTCCCTCTGCTGCCATCGTTTATACAATGCAAAAACTGGTGTGGTGCCATCTACCCAAGAAATAAGTCCTGATCTTGGCCCTAAAAAAAAAATGTATCACTGTCATATTTGCACTTAAAGTAACCCAACGCCAGTTAATTCTCGAAGTTTAGCTTTTAAAGTGTATGGATGGAATTATATAGTGAATGGCAGAAAGTACGTCATATTTGTGGCCACCAAGAAAACAACCAACAACAAACCGTGTTCATTGTACAGGTCGACAACTTTAACTGTAGCTACAAAAGGAATGCGGGCAAAAAAATTTCTTGGGATAACAATGTTGTCACATATATTAAATTTTAATTTAATAACATGTTACCAAGTAAACCCTCAAATTAAATTTACCCATTTAAAGTAAATTGTCATAAGTATATAAGAAACTAATATTCTATTATAGTTTCAATGTTCTTAAAACTTTCTTTTCATACTATTTATTTTAATATTTAAATGCAAAATAAAATATTTTTTCATTAAAGTACTTCTAATCTAAAAATAGGGCAACATGGTACAATATCAACGGTAACCATGGGTAACTGGTGGCTAGAGCTAATTTGATAGGTTATATCTCAGACAGAGGATGACGTCACGCGCCTGGTGACACGCCTACAGTGCCAGCGTGCTTGTTCGGCGATGTCCAATATGCTTCATCCAGTTGCGTAGTGATAGGGTTTGTTTTAAAACTGTGATAATGAATGAATATACCCTGGTAGAACCCTTCATAGTCAAACCCGCGAAGTGATTGCCAATGTGTACAGGGTGTGTGAAGAGGAATCACAAATTAATACATTTAAATTGCCACTTAAGCGAAAGCTAGAAAGGCTCACAATGTATATGGGAGTAAGCGTGGGTGCAGTAAAAACATGCACAAAGAAGATACTGAAAGGAAGAAAATAACCCGAATCAATTGTTGTCATCTCCTGTCAAAAAAGGGACCGTCTCTCCGCTGTCGAAAAAATCGAAGGCTTCGACTTTGGCATTGTTAGTAGAACAATACAAAAGTTTTATTTGGAACTAAAAGTATTTCCAACCTTAAAAAAGTTGCTGCAACAGCTGAGAAGTGACATAAACTTTCCATTTTCCCGTGAAACTTTGAGGTGCATGTTGAAATCAAATGGATTTTATTGGCGAAAATGAAAAAATATATATTATTACATTATTAAGATAATAAAAGCACGCCCATGACTCGGCCATGTTTTAAAAGATATTGCTTCCCCCTTACCGATACCGCGTAGCTATAGACTTGCTTGTCGAACTGTATATCACGCTGTGGCCGTATTTTGCATTTAGTTTTTATACCTCTTAGTTATCTCTTAGTTAAACTTCGCCGATTATTGTAACATGTTATGTTAAAAAAGACAATTTATTATTATTATCATATATCTCTTATTTTCTCTTCCCCTCAACCAAATCCATATACAGTCCACTACTGCTTTTTTTGTTTCAAACCACAACAATGTTCGAAAAGTGACATGTGAAACAGAAAAAAATACAGTAAACGATGTACCCCATTTTCGATACTTCCTGGGAGTATTAAAGTTATTATAACTTTAGTGTCCCACTTTTTTAATGAAACGAAAGATTCCGGTTTGATCACCCCGTATTTCCGTTATGCGTTAGCTTATCAAAAAGGTAAAAAATGATCTTGTTACATAAAGTTCAATGGCGTAGCCAGTTCTTCTCTAGAATTTTTAGTTTTTGAGTTATTAATAAAAGTCAAATTTTGAAGATAAATATATCAATTTTTTATAGACCAAAGTATGCTCAATTGATTAAAAAATAACATAACAACATTTTTTAATGTTGTGTTGAATTTAAGTAATGTTTGTGGAAAAAATAGTAACTCAATATGGTAAGACTGTGCCTGTGCCGTAAACTGGATAAAAATATAGACTTTTGAGTCATGCCGGTCGATTACTTGTTTTTCCTAACCAATACATATCAAACCGATCAGCTATTGCAGAATGAAAACAGAAACAGACAGAAGATAAAAAGATATGGCGATTCTACAGATAGAATCCCCATCTATTTTTTGGTGTGTTTATTTTCGTAATAACAGGTGTCACATTGACGTGTACAAAACAGATAGAAATACTGGGGCCATGTTTGTTTCAAGTCGATCGTTTTTCGAATAATAATGTGATTCATATAGTGCGTAATTTCTGTCTATCTTAATATTAATATATTGTATTATTTACCTAATGGTATTACAGAATAATGCCTCGCTCGATACAAATTATGTCCAGCAGGGTCTGCGTTCTGTGCCATCATTGTATTAGCTATGCTCAAGAACTGCATTATCCTTTCATCTAAATGTAGATCTTCAAGACCCTGAAAAAAAATTAGGATAAGTTTATACACAGGGTGTTATGGAAATGACTTATTATATTAAAGCTGCGTTGACATGGGTCGTGAATCACGAACGTGAGCCACGCTTTCATGAACTCTGCGGCATGTCAACTACTAGCGTCGTGAAATTTTTGGTGAGAATATCAAATCTGTTTGATATTTGTTTCCTGAAGTCGTTCGTGAGCAGAGCAAGAAGACAGTTGTGTGTCAAATAGCTGCCAAAATTTTGAAATATAGCGACGCATATCGCCGGCCCATGCTTGGGATGCAATTATTAATTTTTGACGCGACAAAAATGTAAGTTGTCGCTTATAGCCACAAAGCAAGTGGAGATACTAGACATCAAACTAGGCGGTTAAGTAAAATAATTTTTTTCGAATTTTTCCTCATTTTAGAAATACTCGAAAGTGAAAGTTTATTTTCGAAAATAAGTCATCATTTGAAAACAATTCACTGTATCGGATTGGAAGTTGACGGTATGATGTTTTTATGAGTAATAGATGAGAATTTCTAGAAATTTTTAAGTTTCACATTAGAGGGGGCTAGTTATACTATACACAGGGTTTAATAAATCTATGATTTTTTACCTGTTATTAAGTATTTTTAATCTAAAATTCTACTTGGCTCAATCTTAATACCTTTAACGTTTTCGAGATCTTTCCATTTAAACATCACAATGCATCAAAAAATTTAAAGTAAAAATGTAAATATCTCGAAAACGGTTAGAGATTTAAGATCGAGCAAATATACCTTTTTAGTTTAGAAATTGCCCTTCTTTAGGAATCTTAGTAAAATACTTAATAACAGGTAAGGAAAAAATCATAGATTTATCAAACCCAGTATATGTAACTAGCGCCATCTAATGTGAAACTTTAAAAAATATTCTACATGAACCGTTTTCAAATTATTACTTATTTTCGAAAATAAACTTTGACTTTCAACACCCTGTATTTCTAGAGAATCATTTTAAAAAACTTATATGACTTAATCTATTTAGTTTAATGTTTAGTATTTCCTCTATGGGGCATAGTTCCTCTATGCTCCATAAGTTAAGGGAACCTGTAATAAAAAAAAATTGGAGAATGACTAATCTTTACCCTCGTGAGTGTGTTATTACTAGGTATACCTGAAAAATGCCGTGTCGCAGTTTAAATTTTCGTAAAAAAATATCACTTTTTATTTTGTTCCGTATTTTTTAACCGGAACAAACCCGCTAGTGTGAAGTTTATCAAAATCAATTAAGCGGATCAAAAGATATGATGTCACAAAAAGTACTTAAAATTATAGTGACCCGTTTGTTCGGGTTTGTTTGTATGTCCTTCAATGTATATAAATATAAAGATTTGCAATTTCCCTTAATCATATTATTTAATTTTTAAGTAAGTTTTTGAATTTTAGCGACAAAATGGCAGACACAGAGAATTATCATCATATGATAAAATAATAATTAGATAGTATTACCAACATAAAATTTAAACACAAAAATTTACAAAATTTATATGTCATATTTTTTTTTTAAATATGGAAAAAAATTGCATAAAGTACATGTTGTATAAAGCGATTAAAGCACTTGTCCCCTTAGAAAACTCTCGCTCGTTTTATGATGCTTTGTAAAACTTATACGTTAATATACATACTATTTTTAAATTCGCTCCCTAAAACTTACCTTGAATAAATAAGTATATGTCTGCCCATCAGAACCGTAAAATACCAACTTCTTCGGTTTTGTTTTTGTAGGCAATATCGACACTACATTGCTGACATGGGAAATAGTAACATTCCTACTACTTGTCGCTAACCCTGGCATAGCAATCAGTGTGTTCTTAATTGAATGCAATACAGGAGATATATCTTGCATTTTAAGGGAATACGATGCTCTTTTATGGAACTTTTGCTGGAATTTTTTCTGCAACTGTTTCAGCGGAGCCAAAGAATCTTGAGGCTTCTCGGGATTATCGGGATTTTTTAGTTTGTCTATTACAGCCTTAATATCGTCCTGGTATTTTTCCTGAAATTGCTTTTCGTGGGGTGTTTCCGGCTCCACATTGGTGACGTCATTTAGTTGTTCTAATACGAAGACTACTGGCTTTATAATAATACGATGTTTTTCGACGATGAGGGATGTTTTCTCTTCTTTGGTAAGGTTTCCATTTTCGTGAACCTACATTTAACGGAAAACATTTTTAAGAACAAAAATTTTCAAAAAAAAAAGTGTTTCCATTAGTTACAAAATATTATAATAAAAAAGTAGGTAGCAATAAAAAGTAATTCAATTGGAAGTTACATCCAAGTACATTCGAATTTACAAGAAGAAAATACTGTCGAAATTAGTTCAACCATAATGAAAGCCCTTACGCGCTCCATTCCCATAGGACCCTGTATGTAATAAATATTTTAATTTAGGAGTAGGCCGTCAAAGATGCAAATCGGAGATTTCACACTACTAGCCCATTAACATACCAAAATCGTCCATAGACATATATATTTAGCACTTATACAAACTGAAATACAATAAACTACTTTAAACTTACCTTTTCAATTTCATATTCCAACTGATTTTGCCTCTTGGTAATCTCCGACTGGTGCTGAGCCAATGTCCCTAACCAAAGCTCATCCCACAGCAAGGTAATTCGCCTCAATTCTTTAACCAAAGTCTGGACCTGTGAAATAGTCTCTGGATCTTGCTTGCTCAACGTATCCACCATAGTCTTGAAACAAGTTTGAAGAGTATTCTTTGTCGTATCCTCATTGTCACTTTCGTAATTGTCTTCTTCGTTGTCCAAGTCATTTTCTTCATTTTCGTCGTTATTTTGGGATAGACAGTCTTTCGGCAATTTAATTTCGCTAAAATCAAACTTAAGACCGCCTTCCAAAGCCCCTACGACTGCTGGGAAAGTAATCAACTGAGGGGCATCTTCAGCTACTCGACAGAGAAGATCTGACACTCTATGCCTAACGTAACTTTCTGGATGATTAAGTCGCGAAAATAACTGTGGTATAATAACTTTCCACGGCTGAGTCGGTGTAGTCTGCAACCCTTCTTCCAAAATATTTTGTAGCTCCAAAGCATACTTTACTATCAATCTCAAAAGTCTTAAAGTTATGGTGATAGTATTACATTCCGTGCTTCTGGTGACGTTTTCCGAGTTCATTACTAAATGAAGGTACTTAAAATATGCCTCAGAACTTAAAGAATAATAACTGTAAATTCTGGTTTGGGTGTTCTTCCATATTTGTACCAAGCTTCGCAATTGCTCTTCGGTGGCGTTCCTTAATACTCCAACTCCTTGTAACTGCGCTTGAATCATATCTGAAGTATTGATTTCGTTTGAATCTATATCCTCTTCGTCAATTATTATCGATCTAGTTTGTGATAGAATTAAAAATATCTTCGTCAAATCCTCCTCTGAAGTTTCAAAGGGTACTAACGCCTTAATTTCTAAGCAGTGCTCTTCGGATAAATTATTTTTTATGTCAGAACTGTGATCCACAATCTTTTTGCCCCACCTATAGCACCATGTACCAAATGCGTTCCAGTTCTTGGCCAGGCCTACGCACTGATGGACACTAAATTGTAATAGCTTTCCAATGGCCATTTCGTTCAGTGGAATAATATTAGCTGCAGCAGGCTCCATCATCCCTATTTCTGGCAATACCATAATTAGTTTTCCTAACGGACTGTTCATTTCTGCAATGTTCACGTTCTCGTTATTCTGCAACCATCCTGCCAATTTTAATAGGATCTTACTACTGATCTTTCTGTGCTCTAAACTTCCATAGAGCTCGGCGTATTTTGATATTGCAGTAGAAACGGACGCACATAGATTAAAAGCAGTTAGACGGGTATCTTCGTTATGGTAACACACCTTGATGATTTCTGACATAGCTCTAGCAATATCCAAGGTACATATATTAATATCAGCAAACTTTTCCATGAATTCGTTAAGGCTTATCATGTGAAAGTTATCATTTGAAAACTCCACACCTTTATCTTTGAAAAATTTGAAGATATGACGTGTGGCGAGGCTGTGATTTTTCTCCTTGCGGGCTCGTTTAATAATATCTAACCTTAAATTACTAGAAAATATATTGAATCCTTGATTTTGTACTTTTCCAAAGTATTCCGACCACCACAAAATTTTTCGCAGGATTGATGTATCAACTTTATTAATTTCTTTCTCGAAATTTTCAGATACCAAAAATACTGTATGAGCGGGATAATTTTCGGCAACATTTTTAAGCCCAATAGCAACGTATTGAAGTAACGAATAATTCTGTAAGAACTCTGACGGTGCCAAAGGTAAAAGATCTTGAATATTCTTTTGTATAATAGATAAGCTGTTGTCGATTTTGTCTGTTATTAGTTCATCATTACCTGCAGCTAATTTTATGGCAAAATTATATAAATTACTCTTTGTGGTAGTTAGATTTTCGTAAATGCTCCAAGTGGATTCTTCTTCCTTAACTTTCCAAGTAGCAAGATGATTTAAAGCGTGCTCATTAATCTCCAAATCATACAAGTTTTTGTTGCATTCCCAGTCGGTTGTATTAAACCAGTATTTCTTTCCGTTTTCTATATTATTAATATTTGCTTCGTGCCACTCAAAAAGCTCTATCCAATTATTTAATTCTTTATAACAAACTACGATTTGATCCTGGATAAAATTGTACACATCCTGCTCCAATTTCTTGTCTTCTTTGTCTAACTGGGACTCATGTAAAATCTTTTTATATCCTTCAACGGCGAGTTCGTACCGTTTCGAAGCTTGTTCAGCTGTAGCTTTTATCCACGAATATCTTTTTCCAGTCTGAAGTTTGCACCAAGTGTAAAGGCCATATAAAGCTTCAGGTTCTTTTAAGTTTAATAACGCTAGCGTAACAAACATAGCGACTCTTTCAAACTCAGGCGTTTGAGCTTTGCCTTGACTAACTAAATCTTTAAGCATACATTGGCCATGTTTAAGGGCAATACTGCTTTCGCCGCAATGAAGGCCAATATGCATTACTACCATTCTTATCCTCGATAACCATTCATTGCAAGTGTTCATGTTTGCTATGAAGAATGATCTCACAGCTTTAGAAGACTGAGGCATTGCTACAGCACACCCTTCTGATGCGTTGTAAATAGACTTCTCCAAATGTTCAACAAACTGCAAAATAATTCTGACTCTGTTAACGTTTTTCTCATTTAATCTATCACTGGACTTCTTCATCATAACTAAATCATTGCCCAGTTGATTAAGCGCGGTCTCAATTTTTGTAAATGTTTCGTTCGGCTTGCCCAGAGGTGTACGTAACTTATAATTCACACAAAATTGAGCAGCTTCCAACGTACACCAGTTTGTCAGAACTTGCTTTGAGCTTATAGCCAAATCATAAAAAAGTTCCATGTTCATTTGTGACTCACAGTCTTGGGTCCAGCAGGTTGTGAATATTTCTTCCAAAAGATCGTCTTTGATATCATTCTTGTTTAACAAATATTCCATAAATTTTTTAAATTGTTCTGGGTACATTTCTCCATCTACAGTACCGTTTAGATGTAAATTTTGGGCCATGTAAACCATATAACTATTAAAATCTTTAGAATTACACGTTTTTTGTTGAGAACTATTAACGGTATTAACTTTATTGAACTCAACAATAGATATGTCCCAAGGAATATTTGCGGATAACTTAGCATAACGTTCCCGAAGTAACAAATTATTAGACGTCATATGCAGCTTACACAAATCACTAACATTTGTTAGAAAAACATTACTCCAAGAAAGTTGCTTATTGCTAAGGAGCTTCTCTAAGTTTTCACAAACTGCTTCTATTATATGATTGTTAAAATGGTATCCACACTTCACCAACACGTCTGTAACCAAAATAAACTTCTCATGAAGATAAAACGCTTCTAGGTAACTATCAGAGTTGATCAATATATCATTAAGCCAACGTAAGAGAAGCAATGTGACTTCCGGTGAAGTCTCGATCTTCAAACATTGGTACAACACTTCGAGTATGACAGCAAAATTTCCTGAATTTGGCGAAGTACTGGGGACGTCATTGATATTAAGTCCTTCGGTCAATGCAAATCGGTTTATCTCCTGTTTATTTGTAACCAAGACGCTGTTTGATATAAAATGATTATAACATTTGCAATGAGAGAATAATAGATATAGAAGACTGTACTGTATGTAAGGAGTCTTTTTAGCTAAAACAGTGTCGTGGGGCCTTAAATTTACACCTACAAGTTCAAGGATGCTCGGCTTTAAAGCCCACATTACTATTATAGAACTGGCATTCGCAAGTTGTGACAAACATCTCAGCAAAAACATAACCGTCAGCTCCGGACTTTCCAAATTTTCGGAGTTGTCTCCTTTTGGAACAATGAAGGGATTATTTAGAACAATAGGTTCGTATTTAGGAACAATCATTTTATAAAATCTCTCTAGATCACCCAACACATATCGATACGCTTCCTGAAGCAGCGAGACGTTCTTAAGATTAAGTAAAGCTTGATAGACGCAAATAACAGAACTCTGAATGGTGATATAGGGCGACGTACGCAGTTTAACTATGTCACTTTTGGGACCAATAAGTTTTTCTATTAAGTCCATAGGAAGATTTGCAGATAATTCCTTGATAACTTTGGAAATCAGTAATAACATAGATATAACAGCACTGTCAGGAAAGTCATTGATGAGCGTCAATTCTAGATCAATTAGATTATAGATCGAATTACTTAAGCTTTGGGATTTGGTATCCAAATACGAAAGTAGAAGTGAAATACAGTCGTTAGCGGCAATAACAAGATTTTCGGGCAAAAAACTATCCAAAGCATCTGTCACTGTTTTTATTATACTTGCCAGACATGTTACAATGAAGTCGTTCGTCACAGATTTGTTAGTTGTAGGATGGAAACTGACGTTCAAGCACTTAAGCACAGTATTCAGCGCAAGGATAAGTACAGTCACGTGATCGAGCGAATCCGGCATACTAAGCTCTACACTGTAGTTAGTAATGTCTTCCAGGAAGTTCTCTATTAATGATACAGAAAATTCCAGGTTATATTTGAAATGATGTGAAAGCCTTTGTAAATTTTTCGAAATAAATTCTATGTTGCACAGTGGTTGTGTGTGATCGACGTGCCACCCGAACAGAAGATCAATTGTATCTCGGAACTGATTGTAGAACTCGTTGGGATACATTTCAACTACCAATACTAAAATTTCTAAAATTGCTTTAAACACTTCCGCGTTTTCGGTCGTTTCAATAGCTGCAACTAGATTGTTTATTAAATTTTCGACGTTCTCTTCTAAAATGGGTTTCTTAAGTTCCATAGAAAAAGTTTCTTTAAGTGCAGATATTAGAAGAATTTGCATTTCCTCGTAGCTTGTGTTCATTTTAGAGAAAAGCCAATTGTGAAACCTGCAGGAAAAAAAGGTACGTGTTAATCTTCTAGTAGATATTTACAGTTTTATTAAATATAAAGAAAGTTTTTCGGAATTTATGCCAATTTCTAGACACGTTTATAAACATAGAATATACAAATGTAAATTCTTCTGCTTGTAGGTAACTTCCCTACCTTTTTATTTCTAATAAATAATTCGTAGGTGCAGCGAAATGCAAATTAAAAAAAAAATATGGAGAAATTCATAAAAAATATAGAAACCACCTCACATACCTCTCGAAGTCACTCTCCTGGCCCATTATGTAACCCATCCTACCCAGTGCTCTGGCTGCCTGCTGTTTTGCCAACAATCCAGGTGACACATGCAAAATTTCATACATGGATTCTCCCAGAATATGAAACGCTTTCCTAAAAAAATAATACATTCTTGTCATCATACCAGGGTTCGGAGGATATATATCAAGTGATATATATCATGATATATATCACGATATATATCATGATATTTATAACTTGATATATATCCGATATATTCGACAATTTCATTTATTAAATTAAAAATGTTTTCCACCATTCTAAACATCCGAAAATGTCTCAATACGCCTCTGTACAAAATTATAATTACTGTAGGGATTCACTTGGCTACCGCGCAAGCATCACCGCGCCGACGCCGCCGACTTCGGGATTCCCAGGTACGCGACGATTTGTTTGGTGAAAAAAAGTTTCTTTAAAAGAAAAAATATGGCACTTGGGGCAATGCATTATCTAGCAAATATTATTGATCATCGATTTTTGGGACGACATTTAACAGCTATTCAAAAAGGAGAGGCTTTTGAATATTTGAATAATATCAATAGTTCTTTTGTTCCATTTGTGATGTCTCTTATATCACAAGTTAGCCCATTTCCAAAGTACTTTTTTGGGGATCATTTTAGACTTACTCCACCAGTAACGTGGTGGAAATCGATCCCTGTATTGGACTCAGACTGGCCAGACAAGGACACTTTTTTGAAATTATGTGAACAGTTACACACTGCAGTGGCCTCTACAGCTGGGATTGAAAGGGCCTTTTCTTCTTTCGGTTTGGTTCAATCAGATTTACGAAACCGCTTAGGAAACCAAAAAGCCAGTAAGCTGGTTTTTATGTTCAAGTATATGAACCAAAATACAGACAAAAAGAAAACCAACCTTGATTGGGCATGGGAACCAGCATTATCGGAAGATTCTGAAGTTATGGTCACTAAGAATAACATTATTGATATTGATGATAATGATGATTCATCAGATGAGGATGATATACCAATAGCAATGTTAATAAAATAATGTTAACATCTGTTTGTTCTTAATTCTTTTCTTTTTACCTAATTGGAGTTATGAGCAAATGTTAGAATAAAAAGTTTTTTTGTTTACAATATAAGTTTTAATTTTGTGATTGTATTGAAATATTAATGTTAATAAAATAATACTAAAATCTGTTTATTTTAATATTTTTAATAATGATTTTTGTTTTTTCTGCTTAATTAGAGAGAGAGATATACAGGGTGCCCCATGTAAAGTGGCCTATTAGAAGTATCTCGAGAACTAAATGAGATTTAATTTTGAAAATTTGGCTGTGGCTATAAGAGATAGTTTTCTACGTTTCTAAAATATGTTGGATGATGCGGTGTTGCCGGATCATACCGAAAGTGGTAGCAACTTCGGAATTTTAAATGAATTACCCTATATATTATATTTTTTTTGGAATCTAGGTAACAATCTAGAATAGTTTTCTGTATAATATCATATACCTATCTTTAAGACTTTTTGAATTATAAATAATTTTGTGATTTTTTAACGCCGTATCGTTACCTGAAAAAGAAAATCGTATCTTTTTAGCGGTTACAGCTAGAAAGCTGAAAATTTTACAATAGTTTCACAAGACCATCGCAATTTTATAATTTTGAACAGTATTGAATTCGTTTTATACAGGACGTCTCCATAACAATATTTCTGAGGCAGATGAATTATTGCAAAAATCTTCTTTTTTTTAAATGGGACACCCTGTATTTGATATGTTTTGCTAATAGAGGATCAAATTTTCTATCTAATGATATTATGTGTTCCTATACCTATCGTCACTATATTCGGACTTATAGCGAAATTTAAAAATTATCTTATAAAAATATATTTTTTGGTAGTTGGCTGTGGATTCATAGAAACAAAATAATGAAAAATCCATGTGACGTTATGTCTGTGTTGTTGTAAAAAAAATAGTTAACCAATAAGGAATTTATTAATAAATAAATAAACAAAATGAAAATTACATCAATAAAATAACTAATAACTAAATTGTTTAAAATTCCCTCCGTTCGCTCTTAAACATTCATAAATTGTGGTTATAACATGTTCATTTGTCACCTCTTTCATTTCTTTCTCTTCTAGAGACCCCAAAGCTGTTCGTACTCGATTTTCTAAATCTTCCCTTTTTGTGACGGGTGTCTTGTATACTATTTCTTTAATCCTATCTCATAGATATAATTCTAGGGGGTAAGATCCGGAGACCTTGGGGCCATTTCCATGGACCGCCTAGGCCAATCAATTTTTTGGGAGTCATAGGAGCTGCATCAGGATGCAGTTCATTAAATTTTCGGCAAGTTCTCCCCATGAATATAAAATAAACTTAAAATATCTAAGCTCGAATAATGTGAATTAGCCATTTTTATTACAATAACTCAGACATAACGTCAAATGGATTTTTCATTATTTTGTTTCTATGAATCCATTCCACAGCCAACCACACTGTCAAAAAATATATTTTTATAAGATAATTTTTAAATTTCGCTATAAGTCCGAAAATAGTGAAGATAGGTATAGGAACACATAATATCATTAGATAGAAAATTTGATCCTCTATTAGCAAAATATATCAAATACAGGGTGTCCCATTTAAAAAAAGGAAGATTTTTGCAATAATTCATCTGCCTCAGAAATATTGTTATGGAGACGCCCTGTATAAAACTAATTAAATACTGTTCACAATTATAAAATTGGGATGGTCTTTTGAAATTATTGTAAATTTTTCAGCTTTCTAGCTGTAACCGCTAAAAAGATACGATTTTCTTTTCAGGTAACGATACGGCGTTAAAAAATCACAAAATTATTTATAATTCAAAAAGTCTTAAAGATAGGTATATGATATTATACAGAAAACTGTTCTAGATTTTTACCTAGATTCCCAAAAAAATATAATATATAGGGTAATTCATTTAAAATTCCGAAGTTGCTACCACTTTCAGTATGATCCGGCAACACCGCATCATCCAAAATATTTTAGAAACGTGGAAAACCATCTCTTATAGCCAGAGCCAAATTTTCAAAATAAAATCTCATTTAGTTCTCGAGATACTTCTAATAGGCCACTTTACTTGGGGCACCCTGTATAGAATATAGGTTTTTGTTAATGAGTTTGTGTTAAAATATAGTTTGTGCAGAAACAATGCCGTTTTTTAATTAAGAAAATAAATTTTAAACGTGATTGTATATCGGATATATATCATGTGATATGATATTTATATAAATATCATGATATTTTCGAACCCTGCATCATACATAATTTAACGACATTAACGAAATCAACGTAAGTGACCGTTTCAAATGTTGATACTTCCTAACTAAAATTTTTAGAATATGAGGTTTCAATCAATGGATTTCAATAGTAATTTGTAAGTCTTTTACTATATAGACAAAATAATTTTACCAGACTTTTTGACTACAGCATGATTTTTCAGCCGGCCAGTCCAACAAACTCGACATTAATAGTTTTTATACGCTTTTTATAGTTTAGTTCAAAATATATCGTCGATCTTTTGACTGCCAAAAAAGCCTAATTAATCCTGTGGTCAAAAAATTTACCGCAGAGCAGAGCCGGAGTACAAACTTTATTTACCTGCATCCCTAATTATTATACCAGTTTGAGTAGGTATAAATATCTAATAATATACAGGGTGTCCGTTAATTAATGGTACATAGAAAAACCATACTCCTTACGTAAAAATATTTGGATTTGTTCGGGTTTGTTCCCTACCTATATGCGACAGTTGATATTTACTGAGATGCAGGGTGTTAAAATTAAAATTTCATTTTTGGTTTTCGCTAAGATCTTTGAGGGAAACCAACGTTTTTTTACAAAATTTGGCAATTATAGTTTTTTTAGGACGAGAAATTGATTCTTTTGTGAAAATTTAATGTACAATGAAGGGGGCACTGTCTGCGGCACTATTCGCACATTTTTTTAAGTCATAACTTTTTTATACCTCAGTGTTTTTAATAAAAATAATACTTTCCCATATTTATTACGTAAAACAGGTATACTAAGTTCAGGGCGCCCAGAGTTACCGTTTCGGAGATATTTGCAATTAAATTGTTTAGCGCACCCTGCCCAATTACTATTAATTTACAAACAATTTTTTTTTCTTAAAGTAACCTATAAGAAAACAAATGAAATTTAGAGATGCAGTTGCTATGAAACCTCCATGTTGTTATTTGTTTGTTAATTATTGTAGTTTATCGTAAGTTAAGTAACAATGCCGAGACACAATTTGTTTCCAAACGCAGAAATGCGGGATATGTTATGTGTATACGCGCAAGAAAATTTTAATGGACGAGGTGCCTAGAGACTCCTTCCGAATATCGGAATTCTATCCAAATCCAAGACAACCTGATTTTAAGATCTTCAAAAATATTTACGACCGATTAGGAGAAATAGGTACCTTCCGTCCTAAACGGAATTCCAAGGCGGCGCACACTGGTTCCAAAATGGAAAAACCCGGCCATAATTACAAATATTGATGGATTTGTACCAAAATTTACGTAAGAGGGTTTTTTGGGTCGCTGATTACGAATATCGGTATATAAATGGCGTAAACAAAATGGCGGATACAATATGGCAGAAATAAAAAAAAATTAAATATGAATATGGTTTTATTTTCTTAACTCGACCATTTAAATATAGGGGATGGGTGTTTTAATGCTACATAATAAGAAAAAAAACTAAATTATTTAAAAAACAAATAATATAACGAATACAAATTGGTGGGAATTTTACAAAATCCTAACAACTACAAAAATTAAGTATCTATTATTCAGATTCACTATTGGTAACCTCAGAATCAATTTCAAATTCACTTTCGGTATCTGAGCCAACGGTTAATTGACTTTCAGGACCACTCGCTATAAGCAATTTTAAGGCCTCGGGTGGAAATTGTTTCAATTTTTTTGTGGGAAGTTTCCTAATGCTTGAAATATAAGGATCAGAAGAAACAAGCAATCTATTAAATACATCCTCCATCGTTTTCACTCTTGAAAACTTTCGAGAAAAGTCAGCACGATACTTTTTAATGTCTTTGTTTCTGGCCTCCTGGGCTTCCTCCGATAATTGTCCAATGGGTAATAACGCCGCTTCTATAACTTGTTTTCCATGTACTAACACTTTATGTACAGAAGTGGGCATATAGTACCATGGATATAAGTTAACAAATAATTTTGCAGTATCAATTGAATAAGTTTCGAATAGCTTATAATTGATGTCGTACCCACTAGAAATTACCTGTAGGATGACATGAAAACGTTTAATTAATACCTCATCAATGCCTGTAATATTTGCCGAAACTTGAGAATTCTCAAAAAACCGACGAGCAGTATTCCCATCATTGGAACTTCCAAACCCGGGCTTTGGCTTGTCAACTATTAACCCAAGCTGCAAGCGAAATTCTCGTTGAAGTTCTTTTTTTCTCTCCTCTATAATTTTTTTTTCTTCGGAAGTTCGTGCTTGCCATTTTTCAATTTTAATTTTATAAGACAAATGCAAGATACATTCAAAAAATCTGATCCATGCATGTAGCGTGGATAGTCCAAATTTAAGATTTCCTTCAACAACAGGCTTTTGTAAAATTTTATGGATGTTATTAAAATCTTTACTTGTAGCCCCACATAAATAACAACGTTGTGTTGACTTTGTCCCAGTTATAGCACTACACACTTTCCCATCGATCATCGTTAGGTTCATAATATATGATATTTTAACCCTTTTGTCTTTAAATGTAGTTTCAAAAGGGAGAAGTCTGTTTATCTGGTTTTCAATATATTTTACTTCAGCTTCTGTCGATTCTGTTGTTTCTTGAATAAATTGCATCCGAACTGGTCTACAAAACCTTGGAGATGAGGTTCTAGGATTTTTCCAAAATATTATTGCTTCACCTTGTTGAACATCTGTGTAAACTAATTGTAAAGGAACGATTGATGTAAAAAAGATGCTGGCATCAGATACGTTTTCTCTCTCAAAAGTTTGCTTGTACTCACTTTGTCCCGAGCTTCCATCGCATCCCCATTTACAAAAAAGCTTTAAGTTTTGTAAATTGTCGCCTATCAACGGCAATGTATCAATAACTTCTGCTTGCGTTTGTATTATTCGTTGAGCTGTATGATCTAATAATTTTTGCAGTTCGACTTCAGCATTACTTTCTGTAATACTTATAGAACTTCGAGGAGGATAACACAAATTCTTCGCTTCTAATACTTTCTTATAAGAAGGATAGAGCTTGCAGTTTTGTTGAATACTTACTAAACGTAGACCTTGGTACTGACTTTTCGAAAGCTTAAACTCAATCAATATTGAAAGAGCCCCTTCACTGGTTAAAGGGGTCTCAGTTATGACTTTAATGCTTTTTTTGTATTTAGAAGCTCTAGTAGGAGTAGTTAATGCGGCTTCTTTAACAAGTTTTCCAGCATCTAATTTTCCAGCTGAACGAAGACTTATTTGTGTTGCATATGCCAACTGTTCTGGACTAAACGAACTACGGAGTTCTTTAGTTTTTCTCCGTTTAGATCTTTCGCTTGACAAAATAAACTCCTTGGTAGGCCTGCCTCTAGTTGTCGATATCGTAGTTGTTGAAAGCAGAGAAATTGGAAAGGTGACTGGTTTGCTAAGCCAATTTTCATACTTTTTAAAAAATAATTTCTCTGTTCTGTTAACATTTTGGACATTTTGCCTCATTTTAGAAAACAACGTAGAAAACGAAGCTGTCATATCTTCACGAATTTCGATAGATTTTCCACTATTTTGTGATACCGTGGTCTTAAGATGTTTAAGAATATCAGATAATCCTTCTCGTAAGTGATCTTTCACAATTAGGTAAATATCCTTTCTGCTGCAGACTACCTCCTGACTGGAAGAGCCTACAACAAAAAATTTGTAATGCTTTATTTTATATTAATTAAAATTTAGTAGTTTTTTGTAAATGTAACCAATACATTTCAAATACAGGGTCATTCACGATGAGTGACTTATTAAAAGATCTCGGGAACTAAAAACATATGTGTTTGGAATATTGTTAAAAAAGATGCCATTTTAAGTTAAAAAATGTAGTTTATTACTACTACTATACTTGAGTATTTTTTATATTTTACTAGAAAGGTATAATTTTTAAAATACCCTGTATAAAAAATGTATAGTATTTTTATGAAATAAAAAAGACCCATACTATTTCTAAATTTTCTCAAGTTTTGAAATCTTTAACTGCATAAGTTACACCGTAAGGTCAAATTACCTTTGACATGTTTTCTTTTTATAAAAAAAATCCTGTAATGAATTTTATCTCAGAATCGGTTGGAGATGGGTAGGTATAGGAAATTGTTAACAAAAGTTAGTTGGATGTTTATATAAAATCGAAAAATGCCAAAATATACAGGGTATTCTATTTAAAATAACAATATTAAGCCTAACTTCCGGTATAACCGGAAGTGATAGATACGTCAAAATATATTCGATAAAAAGATTGGCATTTTTTATAGCGAGTGCAAATATTTCAAAGAAATACCTATATCTTTTAGTTCACGAGATCTTTTAGGAGGCCGCTCATCGTGAATGACCCTGTATTTTGCTCTATTAATAACGAATAGGCAGATATTGGCAGCTACATTTTACAGTATTTAAAACAGAATAAGCTAAGATGTTATATTTAAAGCTCATCTTCGCGGTATATAGTGGTATATATTACTATCCGACTAGATGATTTACTGAGTAAAAAAAAATAATAAAAAAATTGTAATATCTATTGCTATTTGTATTTTTTTTCGGTCGCATTAAAGATAAAACTTTGGAAAATCGAAAAAACATTTTACATACCTGAAGGAGTTGGTTCCATAATGCTAAAATACTAAAATATAAATCTAGTCCAAATTACTGTGTCTTAAACTATCACAAAATCACGCTAATTAATCTCTTGCGAACTAGCACTTCAACCAAACCCTAAAGTAAAACTAAAATTTAGATGGTAACAAGAAATTATTATGGGCTCTTTCTATTGTTGGCAGATAGGTAGAGGATCCTTGTACCTGATCCCAAAATAAAAATTCTTAGAATCGATAATTTGGATTTGTCAATTATGGCCAGGTTTTCCAATTTTGGCACCAGTGTGCGGCGCCCGAAGACTTTAACTCCGGAACAAGAAAAAGAAATTCTGGTCCGCGCCCTATGGAATCCCGTTTAGGACGAAGGATACATTAAAATTTGACAAAAAAAATCAATTTCGCGTCCTAAAAAAATCATAATTGCCAAATAAAAAAACTTTGGTTTCTCTCAAAGTTATTAGAGATACAAAAATGAAGTTTTAATTTTAACACCCTGTATCTCAGTTAATATCAACTTTCGGATATAGGTAAGTATAATTAAATCCTAATATTTTTACGTAAGGAGTCTGTGTTTTTTCCATGTACCATTAACTAGCCGTTATAAACAGGAAATTGATTTTTAATAATTTTAATATTAAATTGGTTTCCAGGCGCGTCATTTTGTTGTATTAGTATTAGAATACGGCGTCCATGGGCTTGTGCCAAGAGTGCGGCATCTTGTAGTGTCACTTTCAGAAGAAAGTAGAATTTTAATCTTGTATTAGTCTGTAGTCTATATAAAAACTTTTTATTGAAATGAATAAATCTGTATTTCAGTAGTGCCTTATTTTTATTTTTATTATACTTACTATGTCTCAAAATATCATTATAATTGATCTTTTTCATTTGGTTTAAAATATCTCTTAATTCAAAATAAATCAATATGTAGATATCTATATTTTCAAGCCGACTCTACACCCATTCATTGGGGTTTAAAGATTTAGGGGTAGACACAATAAGGTTTAATCAGGTCGTTGATTTATTGCAGTAAAAGTCAATGGTATATCTTGAACCACACTATACAATTACTCGCTAAGGTGCATCTTAGAGGAGAAAGTGTAATATGTAATTTATTAAACGAGAAAAAAAAGAGAAGTAATTTCTATAAATATCCACCAATTGCCATGTTTTGATAATACTAAAACACTAATTATAATGTTAATTAAAGTTGCATTATTTGAAATTTCATTATCCTTTTATAATTTTAATTAATCCTAGTATCATGAAATATCAATAAAAAAAGTTGTTACTTCATTTGACAAATAAAATAAATGATTGGTTATTAATTAGAGTTGGTTCATGGGACTTTATTTGTTTTTGTTTTTTATGACGTGCCTTAGCCAATAAACATGAAATGAAAAACTGAAACAATTTTGTCACATGAACCTAATCTCATAATACAGTGGAACCGGGGAAAGATGAACGTGCGTCATCATCTGTAAGTGTCTGTAACAGTTCGATTCAAATCGAGATTATGTAGATTAAATAAGACAAAACCATGTCCACAGCTAGTAGATGTGATTAACATTTTGAAGGTCATAGACATAAAAACGAGCATCGAGCATACATATTTTAAATTTCATTTAAATTTAGAAAATTCAAATGCCAATTATTGTTGAAAAATTAATAATATTTCTTGATAAAGGTCACCAAATTGCTTACAAAACAAGCCAAGAAAATATTTCGGTACCCTTGGAATAGATAGATATACGTTTCATCTAGAAAAATAATTTCACGTTTATGATTTTCAAAATATTTCCGTAGATACCAAGCTCTTAGTGTATGGCCACAACGGAGCACCGCGCAGCGCCCTCGACCATAGCCTGGTACCATGATGCACCGCACAGTAGTGTCCACAACGACGCACCGAGCCTAGCTCGTTGCCTTGCCTGTCGATCAGTTTATCTCTCGACATCAAGATATGAACATGGCCTGTGCGTTGTCATCTTCTTCCGATGAAGAAGATATTATTTTAGACGCTAATATAACAAAGTGGTATATGTTCAGAATTTGACGTGAAATTGGAAAATCAGTTAATATACAGGATGTCACATTAAAAAATATGTTTAAACAGGGTCATAATTAATTAATTAGAACAAAATAAGGTATACTGGAATAATTTTTAACATTTTAATTGTTATTTTAAATAGTGTTGTCCTACATAAAAATACAAGTAACGATATAATCAAAAATATCTATCTGCATTCTCATATACACACAGTCCATGTTTATATCTCGATGTCAAGGGACTGCTGTGCGAAGCTCAAGCGAGGCTGTGCGGTGGTATGGTGCCAGGCTAAGTGCGAAGGGCGGTGCGCTGTTGTGGACACACACTAAGAGGTGAAATTTTGGTCCTTACCAGGATATATGGGACATTAGACACTCCTGGTTACCAGCACTAGTTGTTATCGGTTATTCAAACAAAATACATTTTTCTACTAATACAATATTTGATACTACTTACAGAAAAGGAAAAAAAATTTGTACTGTTGTTTAGAAATTTGTGATCCACACGAAACATAAAATATAAATGCCAATAATGAAAAATTTATTTTGACATTTCCGTTTAATACACTGGAATTGTATTTCGTTGCCACAGAAAAATGTTTTTATCCTTCCTCATTAACTGATAAAACAAAGACATTGAATATGGCAGGTCAGTGATATAACTGTAAAGTTATAACGCACGTTCATTCTTTCCCCTGTCCAATTGTAAGTAATATTACATATGTAAACTTAACTACAGCTATATCTAGAAAACCAGTACTGGTACGATTTTAAGGTAAATAAATAATGTATTTATATATTTGGCTTAAAAGAATTTGATTAAAAATATTTTTAAGTTCTTAATTTTTATTTGGCATGGTGCGATAAAAAAAATCATTAATTTGTCTAGATGAGATGCTATATAAGTTAAAAATACACATTTTAGTATCTCCGCTTAACAACATAAATTCGTTAAGAAAATGTCTCTAGTTACCAACAAAAATTTTAAATTGTTGTCCTTCACCTTACCGTTGCCATTGTAATAGAGAAAAATTGGTTGCATTCACAGATCCCATCGATTTATAAGCGATTATTAATTAGTGACGTCGATATCGATTTGTAGTCCTGCGAAAGCATTTTGTTGTCAGTTTTTTGTTTGCTTAGGATCTCTTCTAAATATTTTCATCAAATATTACATTACATTACGCAATGGATAATTTTATTTTTAATGATCCTCTTCACTAGAGGAGATCGTATATAATATCTTTTTATAATTATAAATCACTTCATCTGTCAGTCTGCCAGACGTTTCCCTCCATCCGTGTAAAATGCATTTTAGTAGTACAGGTTCAAACCATTTTGACAAAAAATACATAGTTTTAAACACACAATGACAACAAGTCTGTAATCAGAGTCAAATCTACCTCCTGCGTTTGAAACCGAAAAGTATAATATTAGAACATAAATCGCAATGTTTTAAGAAAATCACAGTGGCAACGCTGTATGCTGATTTTTACCTGGTAGTGTAAAAATGAACCTGAAGCTTACAAATTTCATTCATTTTCGCCGGGGGTGTTGTTACCGGATTATCGCTGCTCTTTTGTATTTGTTTGCGTTTTGGATTCATTTTTAATGTTTTTTCGAACTAAAACTATTTAGAGCTATTTATTAGCCATCTACAATGATTCGTCAGTGCGTGGTGTGTTAGAAATTCGACTATTCTAACCCCGGATTAATATTTCGTCGGTAAGTGAGAATAATGATGATTTTTTAGGTATAGCACTGGTGTAGTAATTTTATATTTTAAGTAAATATTGCAAAAATATGGATTATTTCTGTAAAAAATACCTACAACGCTTACCTATTTATGACAGATCGAAATTATCTAAACATGAACCTTATTACAGCGTTGTCATTTTTTAAAGCCATCTTCTTCTAACTGATTTGAAACTGTAGAACTGTGCATGATTGTAAATAAATCGTGTTTTATGATTGGAATGTTTTGTCTCCTCTTTTATATTATATGTTTATGATTTTAACAAGATAATTCATCCTCTGATAGAGTAGATAATACCTTGTAGTCCTTGGGGTCATTTTACATTGCATTTTGCTAATAAAATAAAAATAACCTTCAAAATGACACATGTTGACATCAACACCCCCTGCGACTGCGACTAGACTGCTTCGAGACTCGAGAGCAGATGAACGTCAACGATCGCAGTCGTGCACGGATACATAAATAAACATGAGCACCAGTAGGTTGCGGCCGCAGATTGCAAAAGCCGCAGCACCGGGACGCGTGGAGGGAACTGTACCACACCCACAAAATATGTAGTGTTAAATGGATAGTCCGAAAAGTGATGTTCCACTTACGTATGTATATCCAAGAATACTGATTTTTACTGTTGCATCGCAGCAAATGCGTGTCTTAGCGGTTAAAACTTAAAAACAATTTCAATAAAAAAAAAATTTACCGTAAAATCCTAGCATTACTGGTTAACAAGATATATGTAGATAGCCACTCCGAATCCTTAATAAATCACGCTGTAGAGTAAAACTTTAAATTTAAAAAATAAATACCTAACATATGGTGCATTGTCAGGCAGCAACAAAACTTCCAGTAACTTTTTTGATATTTGAAGCGAGTTGTCCTGATTTGTCTCGACATTTAGACGTCTTAGAAGCTTGGAAATTCGGGTGTCCTCAGGAAGGTTCAGCTTAATGTCCGATTTTTTTTCAGGTTCATAAAATTTTCCACGATATCCTTAAAAAAGATTATAAAAAATATTATTATTCCTTATGAATTAAATGACATCAAGAACAATATTCTATATAATAATAATAATAATCTTGATTGTCTAACATAACAGGTTCCAATTATAAGACAATATGACTTAAAGAAACAAATATAGGTCGACAAAAAATAGATAAATCATACAATATGTATACATATACAGGGTGTGTGGATGTTAATATTTAAGGAGGTTATCCTTGGGTACATTTTCAGAAAAAAAACTTCATATGAACATACAGGATCCGCAAACGAAGCGTGGACGGAAGATTAAATCGTTATCGAAGAACTTATCAACAATACTAAAACAGCTTGAGATATTGGATTAAAAGCGGCATGTTTTAAAAATATTTTACATTATACAGGGTGGCCCAAAAAAGTGTGACAGCATAAAATTATATTTTTTTAAATGGGACACCCAGTATTTTATTGCATATTTAGGTTCGTATTACTATTGTTTATAAGTGTAGTTTCGGAGAAATAAATTAAAAACTAAAAAAAAAAGTTTTGCAGTCCTGAATAAAAAAATCAAAAAAAACAATCCAGAACTATTTTTTTAACCTCGGCCACCATTGAGTGAAATTTATGACAAGAGGTCTAGAGATACTATGAATTTAATTGTGTTTATTTATTTTATACAGGGTGTTCACAATAAGCTTTCAAAACCCTCACATTTTAAAATAATTTTTCTCAAGTTTTTCAAATGGAACACCCAGTATATTATTTGGCCATTTGACGTAGAATTCATAGACAATTTTTTTTTGTAATACAAGCATATAAGTTATATCCAGCCGTTTTCGAAATAATTATAAATATCATAAATTATGTTGTTTAAATAGAGTTTTTATTGGGAAATTTTGTTATAGGCGACTAGACTAATAATTGTAAACTAAAGTAAATGTTCAAAATAGCTTCCTATTACTCTTAGAGTTTAGTTTAGGAAAATTTCCGCACGAACGCCACTGTCCGGAATAAGAAAACATGTTATATATCATAAGATGAATCGAAAGTCTATACCAAATTTCACAAAAATATCTAGAACGGTATCACAGATTAAAAAAAGGAGATTTTTTGAAAATCTTTAACAACCTGTATCTCAAAACTTAAGACGTTTAGGACATATGTTCATATGAAGTTATTTTCTGAAAATGGACCCAAGAATAACCTCCTTAAATATTAGCATGTTATTAAGAAACACAACATTATTGAAAATGAACATAGAATGTTATATTGGTGTTTTAATTAAATTGTTGAGGGAATCGGCAGATGGAAGACAGGGATGGGACCTAACAGCTCGTGAGGGAACATGGAAGTTCATACAGGATAGTAGCATTAGGCTATCGATGAGCGATTTGTACACTTTGAACAAAAACTGCATGAAGATGTAGTATGTGCAATTTAGAAGCGATGGTATCCGGAATCTGGATAAAATTTTGGTCAGCGCCTCTACTAGGGGGACATACCGGATATTTCAGGAGGAAAGCTCACCCCTATAACTTTCTTATTATTTAAAGTACAGAAATAAAATTTGGTGGGTTTGTATGTGATATTATTTTGAAATTTATGACATGAAGGACTCCATTTGGTCACTTCCGATTTAACCGGAAATTACCTCAACTTTGGATTTTTCAATGGAATACCGAGTACATTTTTGGCTATATCGATTCAGAACAATAAAAAGTGTGTATAAAATTTGCGTTGTTATCAAGAATTTGGCTTAGAAGTTAACCATTTTTGGGAGTTCATAGCAATCTAGATGGAAAAATAAAAATAATCTAAAGTGTCACAAAGTTGGAAAAATAAAAATAATTTAAAGTGTCACAAAGTGACGAATGGGGGGGGGGGGGGGGGGGGTTGTAGTTAAATTTGGAATACTATTATGAATCGATATAACTAAAAATATACTGGATGTTCAATTTAAAAATCCAAAGTTGCGGTAATTTCCGGTTAAACTGGAAGTGACAAAAAGGAGTCCGTCATCTCATCAAATGCAAAATAATATAACATAGAAACCCACCAAATTTTATTTTTGTAATTTAAACAATAAAAAAGTCTTCCCGAAATGTACTTGGTGAACTTTCTTTGGACGTTTTTTTATAGAAGTTAATATGTCATATAATACCGCCATATTCCAGTTTAGATAGCACAAAACTGTAACAAAGTGTTTTCAATGTATAGGTATTTGTGAAGTCAGTACAATACCTTCATTGCATTTTGCATGCAAATGTTACTGATGTGATGAATGAAGGAAAGATTAGGGTCGAAAACCACATTAAAGTCTCTAAAAGTATCACATTACTTGATGATTTTGTTGTCCAGACTATAGTCAAAGCGAATCATATCTGCCTTGTTTGTAAATGTCATGGTGCAGCATTAGCTTACATTCAGAGGCAAGTTATTTATTTTGCATAAAATCTCTCTGCGATCCTTCATGAAATAAATTATTAAAACCTAATTGTAATAGATTATGTAACAGGGTAGAGTGGTCAACTCTGTCAAAGGCCTTTGAAAAACCATTGTATATTGTGTCAACTTATTCAAGGTTCACCACAGCCTGGCCAACATGTTGGGTAAAGCAAGCTAGGTTCGTCACTGTGTTACGAGTATTAAAGAAACCATGTTGGTCTGTAATTTTACTGGTATTTCCTTTTTTAAGGACAACCAGACCCACACAACGGCTTGTTTGATGATGATGATGATGAAATGTGTTCGAGGCTGATAGAGGTTCTCCCGTTCGTTTAGTGAATGGGCTTGATTGGAAGAAGTGGTATAGGCAGTTTTGAAATGATTTGCAAAGGAATTTACGCTATCGTTTAGTTCAAAATACTGAGTAGATGATGTATTATCTGCTGTATGTTATTTTTGACAATAATAATTAAAGAAATTGAACACTGTTCCCATAATTTATTTTTTAACATGATAAAAACCCTTAATTTTAATAGAAAGTGCTACATTGGATGAGTATGTCCTATGTTGTATGACTTTTTATTATTATAATAGGTTTGTTTTGGTTGTACGACTGTTTATTATTATAGTAGGTTCAGATAGTAGGCGGAAATACATTAAAATTAAGTTATTTATAATCCTCTCACTGGAAGTCGTTTAACTATTAGTTTATTATGTAATGTTCTTTTAAGTAGGTAAAGGTCTAGCAGTCTATAAATGAAAATAATAATGAAAATTGCAAAAAAATATACCACCATGCCAATTTGACTTCAAACACAAATGTTCTCTGGCTCATCCAACCACAAACATTTCAAACACCCAAGCTGTCAGCCACACCACTCTTCAATGTGTTGAAGTATTTCTAGATACTAATAAAGCTCTTGATAATGTATGGTACTAAGTTGACCACCTTATTTCATAAAACTTTTGCTAGACAAGCAATCATTAGAAATTAAAATTAGCAGCATATTCGTAATTTTTTTTTCTCCAGAGTAATCTCTATCCCCAGTTCTTCACAATATATTTTGTTAGGACATACTAAACTATGACCAACAACTACTCAATCCTTATCATGTTTGCTACAATTCAATTACAATAAGATGATACAAGAAGCAATAAGTAATCTCCAAAATTTATAGACAATATTCTAAAACTGTTATATAAATGGAGAGTCCATCCAAACCCATGTTTGTAATATTCCACCACCAAATCAAATATCACCTTTAAAATTAAATAGGCATCAAAAAAATAGGTGCTGCACTACAGCCAAATATTTAGTTAGGTTTGCTTGACAAGAAACTAAATTTCAACCAATATAAGTACTTCTATAATTAAGAAAAAAAATCATTTCCAGACCAAAACACTTTAGAAATCTAACTTACAAAGAGCAATGTATCAGTATAGCCACCCAGCTCTAGAATATGGTCACACATCACTTATAAACATCCTCAAACTAGCAAAAAATTCGCCATACCGAAAGCACACTACACAACCCACCTAACCAGTTTCTTTATGAAGTTACAACAGTTCAACCAGCAGAGCGTCGACTAGGAATTAATTAACAAACAACCAGACCTAGTACTGGTCTAACCTAAACACAAGTTTAACAAGAACCTCATAACAAATACGCTTTCCTTCAATTAAACATCCAGTATAACAACAATAGGGTTTGTTAGTTTTAATCCAATTTAATCACTTTTTTACATAGACACAATGTTGTTTACAAAATTGTGTTTTTACAAAATAATTTAAATATTTATTGTTACAGAACTTTTAAAACAAACTTCAAAAAAACATTTAAAGTAAGTAGTAAAAAAGTTTTCAGACTTGCTACTAAGACATAAAATTAATAGAGGGTTGAAAAACCTACACATTGCTTGGTTTCTTAAAAATACTTCCCCATGCAACAAATATAAACTATAAAACAAAAATAAAATTCCAAGTACATTTTGTAAATTTAAAAAATAATTACCTCCAGAACTATCACTTCTGGTACTGTCATATTTTCGGGTACTATAATAACTGTCATTATAGTCCCTATCTCCTCTTCTAGAAGAAGCATCACCTCGACGCCCTCTAAATCCACCTCTGCTTCCAGGAGTACCTCTAGTGGGTCTAAATTCAGTAGAACGGTTTCTAGCTCTGCTAGATCCTAAAACCAATGGATAAAAGTTGGCTTTTATTAGGTACTAGAAAATTTTGTCTAAATGTTTAAGACATACAGCACCTATTATAGTAATATATTCTGAAGAATATTTATTGGTTCCAGGCTCTTTATTTTAATCATGTTGTTACCCAAAAAATTAAACATTACAGTAACAAACCTGTAAATAAAATTACCCAAATGATTTAATTTTTTGTCTATAATTGAGAATACATACCTGAACCCCTATAGCCCCTCTCTCTGGAATAGTTAGAGTATCTATCAATTACTTCATGATCTCCACTTTCATCAGAATGGGGATACTCTGTTTCAGGGATATCTCTATAGCTTTTAGAAGATTTTAACTTGTAAACTGAGGCGCTGTTTGATATCATGTTATCTTTACATTCCGGAGACTAAATTGTGGATCCTCTTTGTTGAATATAGTTTAATTATTCAGGCTGCGATCTGCAAAATCAAAAACGTATTGTAAAAAATATAGGCTTTTTTAATCCGAAAAGTAATACCTCTACATAAAAACAATCAACTGTCACAAACTTTGTCCCTTCAAAGTCAAAAGTCAAACACCCACTTTCTTTACTATATTATTGCAAGTTGTGTATTTTAACAAGTGTAAATTGTTAAATACTCATGAGTTTATAGAATGTAGTTATATTTCACCACGAATTTTAATAAAAATAGGGTAAAAAAACCGTTTTATCTCCACCTGCATGTCGCCTATTAGAGGTGCAACTTACCACATTATATGACGTACGTACGATGTTCCGTCAGCTGTTATAGCAATTTTTCCACATTAAGGATGTTTTAATTCGGATTCCTTGTTGCTGTGTAGTGAAGTGCCGGGCTACCTACAGGTTCGTGGATCGGCCCACTCTTATTCTGTGCTCCAATGTTTATATCGGTTTGTGGCCTTGTGCCGCCCTGTCGGTTTATATTTTTATCAGATGCCGAAAGTTGCACGTATTTCATTCTATAATTTCTTTTCTATAATTTGATTGTAGTGTTCGTTCCTAAAAATTTTCTTCGTGTTGATTGATAATTTGATTTCTCCTTTGTTCACTGCCTGTGATTACCACTTTATTACGAATTAAATTCGTGGAAAAAAATGGGCGAAGAAAAGAACAATGTGTGTATCGTAGTATTGGGAGATATCGGACGAAGCCCACGAATGCAATACCATTCCTTGTCTTTGGCAGAAAAGGGTCATAAAGTCGATATTTTAGGTTATGGGGATACCGACCCCATTGATCAAGTTAAAAAGTCCCCATCTGTTTACTATCATTATATGTTCCCCGTTCCTTACATACCAATTAAACTTTTAAATTATGTATTCAAGACTATATTCCAAGCATTTAATTTATTGTTTTTGTTGTTTACTATTAGGAAACCCCACATTCTAATTGTTCAAAACCCGCCGGCAATTCCTAGTCTGATAGTATGTTGGCTGTTTTGTAGGTAGGTAATAGTTTAAAATCTTGAGCACAATTTTTATGTTTTTTTTATTACAGGATTGTAAGAGCCAAATTTTTAATAGACTGGCATAATTATGCTCATACAATCATGGCATTAAGTTTATCTCAAAAGCATCCCTTGGTAAAAGTTACTGCAAGGTGTGAAGCTTTTTTTGGAAGACGAGCGGATGCTAACTTTTGTGTAACAGATGAAATGAGAAAGGATTTATTGAACAAATGGAAGATAAAGTAAGTTTTATTAAAAAATAGTTCAGATCCTAAGCAAGACCAGATATAAAAAATGCTAGGTATAGATTTTTTGTTTAAGTAATTCTACAAGAGATAAGAAATTATTTTAAAATATTTTTCGTAATAATCGAAACTGATTTTGTTTTTTATTTTTAGAGCTACAACCTTATATGACAAACCACCAGAAATTTTTAAGCCAATATCATTAAAGGAAAAGCATGATTTTCTTTTAACATTAGGAAACACTTATCAGGAACTTTTAAGTGAATCTGGATCAACAGCTTTTACCACCATAGAAAATGGTGAACTTAAATTAAGGGAGACTAGGCCTGGATTATTGGTATCAAGCACCAGCTGGACAGAAGATGAAGATTTTTCAGTATTATTTTCAGCATTGCAAGGTCAGTCCAACAAATTTTAAGTTTTTTTCTCCTTTTACTGTATTAATATAGTACTTAATTGAGAATTTTCTTCAAAAATATCAATTTCAATGGTGAAATTTTAATAACTGTGCATATTTGGAAGTTCATGAATTTAGTTTTATTTTTTACTTAAAATATTTTTGTTTCTTTTATACTATTCTACTAACGCCCGGCTGGTAATTGGCTCGGTAATAGTCACCACATGTATCTCTGACTAATGGACAGAACTTCTTTAATAATGATAGATCAACTGTATTTTAAATTGAGCTATGCTTCATCAATATCCACAAATTATTTATTACAAAATTAAATTATGTGAAAATATGATTTAATATGCATGTATCAATGTATCATGATGCATGTAGTATATTTGGGAGCAATATAATGAAGTATTTTTATTTAATTAATATAGGGATGTTTCATGGTTTTCTTAAAAATAGTTCTACTTATAATGACAGATTTCGGAATAATATTCCATAAAAGTATCATTTATAATATTTTTATGAGCTAGAATATGAGTTAGTCGTTGGGTTCCCATGGTCACTTTATTACCATTCATCTGTGTGCCTGTATCTGTACAGTCATGCATATTAAGGGTTATGTGGCAAAACCTTTTGTCCCGAGTTCCAAGTAAGAACCACTACTGGTTTTACTCTTCATGAATAGTATTTCCGGTGTAATTCAAAATGCATGATCTTTAGTTTTTGATGATATTAACCTTAAGCACTCTCTGTCTTAAAATAGTTAATGCTTGCCTTACAGGCAGACATAATAGATATTGTAAACTGACCTTTAGATAACTAATTGCATTTTAATATAGGAAAATCTAAACTATTTATGCTCTTTCCTGTCCTAAAATACAGGAAATCCCAAGTTTTTTGGTTTTTTAAAACACCAAAAATTCTCACTTTGAATCCCTGTACCTATAGCTAAAAAATATAGTCATGCTATTAATATATGATCAAAGTCAATAACATATCAAATTTTAAGATGCCCTATGACGTTTTGTCTTCATTTAATAGTTTTACAGTTAGTAATTTGTTTTTCTGATTTAGTGCGATTATTTATAATGACAATAGCAGATCCTGAAATACTTTTTACTTTATAAATCCAAAGAAGAATAAAAAATTTTATTATAATGCAAAACTTGGTTTACTGATTCTGACAGTTGTCATAAAACTCTTTAGTGAATATGGCCATTTATTTTTAGAGTATGAAAACCAACATATGAGTGGTAACCAAAGGAAACTTCCAGATCTTATATGCTTTATAACAGGAAAAGGACACCTTAAAAAATATTATTGTGATAAAATAATGGAGCAAAATTGGAAACATGTTAAAGTTATTACACCTTGGTTGAGTTCTAGTGAATATCCTTTAATTTTAGGTAATTCATTTATAGTGTCAATAATTTTTAAATAAGTATAATAATTGGATTTCTATTCAATCAACAGTTTACAAATTTTAGGCTAGTTCAACTTTTTAATATCCCAAAATAAATCATTACATAAATCCAAAAAAGATTGTCATCCTTTATAGAAAGAGATATTAAGAAAAACTGCTGTCCCTCTATTACTATTTACTATTTCGCAATAATGATTTTGATGATGATTAAAAAAGATTTTCCTCTTGTTGCATTCTAATATTTATTTAAACTCCTACAAACACATGTGCATGTACTTAAATTAAATGTAAGAGTACAGAGAGAAAATACATAACAATATACTAAAAACAATAAATTTTAAAAAATATCTCCTCTGGTTCATAAGTTAAACTATATGACTTGCTATACAATATTTTTATCATTTCTACCCTCCAGAAAAAATACAGAAAGTGTACCAGATTGATTTTAAATTAGTAGCGACTAGTTCTGTTTGTCAGTAAAAGCTGTAAAAAGTAACTATAAGTTTGTATCTGTTTTTATTCGATTTTTAGCTTCAGCAGATTTGGGAGTGTGTCTGCATACAAGTTCCAGCGGCCTTGATCTACCAATGAAGGTGGTTGACATGTTTGGTTGTTGTTTACCAGTTTTAGCATTTAATTTTAACTGGTATGTATGTAAAATAACTATTTTATTTGCAAGTAAATTTCTAAGATATGGCAAGGTTATAACGCAACAAACATTTTTACAGGAAAAAAAGCTAAAAAAACCTGTTGAGAATGTACCAAAATCTATTTTCTAACATGGAAGAAAAACAGAGCCAATAGTTAGTTTTTTGAAAATACAAATATCATATTATTAAAGTCAATAAAAACAATATTCATAGTTTATTTATGGACTGGCATGATACACGCGTAAACCGAAAAATTATTACAACACACCACAACCACCTGCAAAACCCAGCGGATTGCTGCGTGTGTATTGGTTATCAATATAATCAACCGTATCCCGAACTACGTCGGCTCAGTCGTTATAAGCAGAGTTTGTGTCATTTCGTCGTTTTGAACGCTATGTTGTTCCAGAGCGTACTTTTGTACCGAATTCGGTACACTTTACAAAGTATTGGCTGTATTCAACAGAACCCATCGATTTATAAGCGATTTTTTAATGGGTGGCGTCACGATGCGCATTTGTAGTTCTGCTGAATGTATTTTGTTTTCAGTTTTTTGTTTGGTTAGGTTACCTTCTAAATATTTTCATCAATTTTTACATTTTATTCTGTGCAAAATTTACAATTTTATTTTTAATGCTCCTCTTCACTAACGGAGATCGTGTATAATATGTTTCTATAATTTTAATTCGCTTCTTTCATAATATTTTATAAATTTTACTCCTCAACCTGACAAACAAAACTGACATAAATCGCTGTCAAATCATAAATCACTTTTAAATTCGATGGAAAAAATGGCGTCCGACTTCCCATCGATTTATGAAATCATTTTTTTAGTGCATTCAGCAGATGATTACTAATCGCTTACAAATCGATCTTATTTTCTTAGAACTCTAAGTTTTTTTTTAAGTTGGTGTCCAGTGAAGTAGCGCCCGTTTTTTTGGCGCCGTGCTGGTACATTTGTATAAAATTCGATACAATTTTGCCGATCCAGCCGGTACAAAAATTGGAAGCTTTGGAACAACGCTGTTTGCACGTTTCGTTCGTTCGTCGTGCCATTTTTAAATTGAGGGAATCGTATTTAAAATGTGTGTTTTTTAATTAGTTAAACTCTATAATAAATAAAAAAGCGAGAAAAAAAGGACCAAACTTAATTAAAATAACGTTCCCGTGTATTCTTTCCATGCTATTTGTGAGAGGTTTTTTCCTAAAACTTAGATTCTGTGTATTTTTTTTATAGAAATTATGAAACTAATAATTGTTTTTAAATAAGTAAAGGTAAGAGAGCATGTGTCTTAAATAAAATTGCATTTTTTTAAAGAGTTTGAAAGATAATCGTTCAAAAGGTCAATGACGTGTGACCTATTTACTTGTGCTTGTGACGAATTTGCTCCATTTATGGATATTTTTCTTCAATTTATTTTCATCTTGGGATTTGCCGGTTTAAATATAATAAGCCATTTCCACACCCTGTATACTTATGTTTCAATATAAATTTTGAACTACTTTTTATTTTGATTTTAAAATTTGTAAATTTTGTATGCCGTTAATTGAATACAATATTACAATTTTTTATTACTTATTTTAATTAATTAAATAAATAAATATATGATAATTTGTTCTTGCCACTGTAAAGGCAAATAAAATGCTAACCAATTGGAGCCAGCATAGATATGATTTAGGCCGAATATTTAAATTCACAAATGGTTTTATTAATTTTAGTGAAATTTGGGTTGTGAAACGTACCAAATTTTTTCGATGTTTTCAAAATATTTCCGAAACGGCTTTATTAATTTTAGTGAAATTAGGTCATGAAAAGTACCTAAAATAATACATATTTTAGCAATACAGTAGACTCTCGATTATCCGAGCTAACGTGTTGTACCCCAGCTCGGATAATAGGCGGCTCGGATATCTGGCTTTTTTCATTTTTTGATGCGACTCTAGTAGCAATTTTTTTCGATGTTTTCAAGATATTTCCGAAATGGTTTTATTAATTTTAGTGAAATTTGAGTTATGAAATGTACTAAATTTTTTCGATGTTTTCAAGATATTTCCGAAATGGCTTTATTAATTTGAGTTCAATTTGGGTAGTGCAAAGTACCAAATATTTCCGAAACTGCTTCATTAATTTTAGTGAAATTTGGGTTATGAAAAGTACAGTAGACTCTCAATTATCCGAGCTAACGTGGGCTGTACCCCAGCTCGGATAAACCGGCTTTTTTGATACGACCCTCTTTAATTAAATCTGTAACCTATAAAAATTTGTACTAAACACAAACCCCCAGGTCTGCATCGAAATAGAATAGGAAGGGAAATCCCCTGTAAGGTAATTCTGGGCTCCGTGAAGAGTACATACATAGTACGCCTGATGCTCGAATAATATGCCATCGCTCGGCTAGTGCGGATTTCAACAGCGGTATACTCAACTCGGATAATCCGGCGATCGGAAAACAGGGAGTCGGATAATCGAGAGTCTACTGTATTTACATATATTGTAGTTTTATTTATGTAGATTTATTTTCATAGCAATAAATATCTAATGTGCTAAAATCGTGTTACTCTGCCTACATACTCTAGCTTCATAATGCTATTTATCTTGTAAAGGAGGCTGACTTCGAATTCATATTAAGAGATTTCTTTAGTCATTTAAATTTCTCACAAATTGTGCTATCACAATGTGGTAAAGTCAGTGTCGTAAAAATTATTACTTCGCCTGATCACACGCATGGCCTTGGTAAACCTGTTCACACATATTGCTAACATAAGTGCTATTTTAGGTATTTTTCATAGCCCAAATTTCACTAAAATTATTAAAGCCGTTTCGAAAATATCTTGACAATACCGAAACAAATTTAACACCCTGTTTTTAATTTTTTGAAATATTTTTTTTTTTTAGTCTGCATGAGCTGGTTGTAGATGGAAAAAACAGTTTCACATTTAAGTCATCAGATGATCTATCGGGACAACTTTTGTCATGGTTTGATAATTTTCCAAATAATGAAGAGCAAATAAAGATTGAGAAAAAGTTTAAACAGGAACTGGAGGTGTTTCAGAAATTGAGATGGAAGGAAAACTGGATTAAAGTTGCTTACCCGAAATTTGAATAATTGTATATTACATGTACACAGTGAGGCAGACGTGGACCATAATATGAAGAAATGTGTATAGTATCAAGAGTTTTATTGTGCAAAAGTTTTGCATGTCACCAAGGGAAAATAAACACACCAAACTCTATAAAATTGACATGGCCTATGAGAGAAAGCTTAAAATTCACGAAAACTTTTCTAAAAATTGCCTTCATACGACCTACCTCTTATTTTTGATACTTACCTTGTTTTACTGTGCAAAATTGTTGATCAATATGATCTTAAAAATATTTTTTATTCCCGATATATCACTGGACATTTATACGCCAATTCAGATTCTCCTTTGGGGATGATAATTCTGACGATTAGGAAAACTAGCTTGGTACCACAGACGAAAATGTGTACAATTAAGTATGAATTTACAAATGTAAAGTCTTTACTGGCATTAAAGCGAAAATTTTTAAAATTCCGTTGTGAAAATAAAGGAAAATATTCCGCTATAAATTTAAAGGTAATTTCTATCATATTCTTATACAGTGAGGACAAATAGGTTTGAATAAATTCATTTAAGATGAGGATCCCAAATCAGCAATCAGAGCCATCAAAGTTGTAACAATTCAATTAAAAATTATGCCGCTTAGCAGGTTACAAAGAGACGAGAGTCATCAGCTAATCAATATTTCTTTTCGCGAAGTTTTAACCGTTATTAATAAAGTTTTTAACGCAATTTTTCTTACTGTTTTCCAATCTTTTAACTTTACGAATTCAGTTTTAGATTAGAAAAAAGTTTAGTATATTTGGCTAAACGTTCACATAAAATAGTGTCTGCTTGGCAACTTGTGATTTATCGCAGCTCTTAATTCAACCTTTTTAATTTTTTGAAAAACGCTTGGACCCGTCCATTTTTAAACTTATTTTCATTTATATGTAGCATATGCGACTTAAAAAAAGATTTCAAGTGACACTTTAATTTTTTAAAATTGAAACTACCATTTATTAATTTTATTTTTGAAAATTAAATTGTTTTAAAAAAAATGTTAATATCGCCTAGGGTCTATGAGGATGTTTTTGATGGTCAATTCCAACATTTATTAAATAAATATTTCGCAATCTTGTCATTTATTACTTAAAATTGAATTAATTTTTTTCTAAATAAATTTTTTTTTGTTAAAAAAAACAACATGATTTAGACATAGGTTGTAATACTGATCAAAATTTTCCGTAGAATCTGAACATAAAATAAAAAATGGGAGTTTCCATTTAAATGTCACCTGAAATCTTTTTTTTCAGTCGCCCGGTATAAATGAAAATAAGTTTAAAAAGTGCAAATTTAAAAATTAAAATCGACGGATAATTCAAGGGTGAATTTTAAATGAATTTCTTTGAACATATTTGTTCTTACTGTATACAGTTAAGTACCGTTGCGTTCCTCCCGGACCGTGTTTAAAAGGGGTCCTAATTTGTCTAACAGAACAAGGAAAACCAGTACCCTAACAAAATTTTATCATCGTTTTTCCCATTGATTACACTAAATTTAACATTTACACAGAAGGAATACTATTGGCGAATTATAACTTCTAATGGTTACCAAATATTAAAAATGATAAGGTGAAATGTAAGGTGTAGGTAGGTAGGTACAATGCATATTTTGTCGTCCGAATAGAACACAGGATATCCCATGTAAATTGTAAGACGATGAAATATTAGCTCCCCTATTTACCTTAGCCCAAAAATATACTTAAACTTTTTAAAGATTACAATAAGAAAATGCCTTCAATGTTCAATTTGAAGTGTGGTTTCCTAGTATTGTAAGAGTTATTTAACAAAATGTTTTAAAATAAAAAACAAAATGTTTTAAAATGAAAAACGTTTTAAAATGATAAACTAGGTAAATGATTAAAAATTTGTCAAAGTCATTTTATGTCAATGTTGATATTATTTTATAGATACTATTTCCGCCATAGTCCGATTTAATCATTGTAACTTTTTCCTCAACTGAATAGCTCAGAAAATTATTTGAAAAAAATTTAAAATGCTGTCAAATATTGACAAGTGTTAACCAAATTATAAAGGTGATTATTGGTAACTTCATTTTAACCTGAATTGAAAATTAAACAGCATCATACTTAAGATCCAAGCTAGTTTGAGTACAGAATTTACTTATTACTTCCTTACTAAATTAAAAAAAGGGAATGACGCTTTCGTCATTTCGTTTTTTTTTCATCAATACTTCGTTGTTTTTTAGTTTTATCTAGAATTTCAAAGGTAAAATTTCTGATAAGAAAATTAATTGAAACAGGAGACGACATTTGGGCAAATTGACAAAATTTCGTTTTTGTTTCGATTAATTAAAATATTTTCAACCTTAAACAGCAGGAGGTGGTTGGAATGGAATTGTTTTTTATATCGATGGCAAGGGCGGAAAACGCCGACAAGCGGAAGCTAAACTACCGATGTAATTGGTCAAAAGTCAGCTAACTGACAGTTCCGTTTATGTTATGCAAATAGTTGAGTTTGGTTCAACTTTTTGCGGAAATGAAATAGGTACTCGAAGTGACCACAAGTTCTGACGTACATTTGAGAATATAATCAGATCTTTTGTATTTAAAACATGTGAACGCAAACCAGTTGAATTCGATTGATTTCACGCTATAAATATAGCGTTTGTTCTTGATCCTTGTGTTCGTCTTTATTCCCAAACACTTTTGTTGAAAGGTTGGCAAAACGGGTTTCAACCGTCCAAAACGGTTAAAACTACTGGTCAAAACTTGAACGCAAAATTTCATTATGAAAAGTAATTAAATGGTTTGCCGTTATTAACAGTCGAGCTGCGAAATGATTTACTTGGTCAGCAAGAGTACAATTGGTCAGTCGAAACAAACATGTCTAGAAGCAGTTTACTTCAGAGGTCCCAGGGTACTGTCAATTTATGTAACTTTCTTGTGTTTTCTTTTGCCGAATACAGAAGGAAATCGGCTACAAAAGGTCTAGCGGCGGCGGGTTTTCACTTGTTTTACCAGGGCACTGTCACGATTCAGAAATGTTTGCGGTCATTAAGTTGCTGACCAACTAGCCATTTTGGCTGACCGATTAAAAAATTTTCTGTTCACAAAAATAAGAATATTTTGCTAACCAGTTAAATGACACCCTTTCATTATTTCCCACAATCATTTTTCACGGAAGAAATGTCTAATCTCCGTTCAGTTTTATGGTGGGAAGGTGTAACGAAATATAAGGCGAATAATTTAAAATTTATAGAATTAGCAGCATTTTTGCATAGATACTTTGTTCTCTTCATCTGCAAACATTGCACGAACTTCTGTTTTATTCGGTCAAAGCTCCGACATACATTTTAGGTTTGCAAAAATGTAACAAATTAGTTTTTGTATATCGATGCTGAATTTAAAGACTCGATCCAAAACCATGATGATTTTGACTAAGCTTTGTTATTGACTCTCCGCTGAATACTGAACAACAAAATATAACTAAGTAGTTAGGCTATAGCCTAACATTTACTATGGGTAAGATGAGGTTGAATAGCTTAGCACTGCTCGCTAACATAAATTCGTCCCGTCGACGTCCATGAAGTGGTTAATACTTTTTGCAAAGTGAAGCCTCGTCGCCTAGAAACGTCAAACTGGGATTAGATATGTTTTATCCCTCTTCCCTTTAATTATTTTATTGCATGTAGGATGCATTGTGTTTTAATAAAAAATAAAAATGTGTCTTGTTTTAACCTATTACTTGTAAGGGACGAGTCTCCTGCCTGCCGCGTAACCTTGTAATAAAACAACTGATTTAACATTAATAATAATTAATTAACGTTTATCGTAGTTGGGGAATTCGGCTGCTTTTATTGGCGACTCTCGCTCAGAGGGAGGATATAGATTTTATTTTATCATTAAATCAACAATATGGGCTGGTTGGAGCATATTGTGTAGTACAGTTCACTAAGTAGAAATATTAAGTGGATGTATTTATATTAATTCAGTTTTAAGGGAGAGCAAAGAAATTTTTTAAGCGGAACGGGTAAAAATTGCTGGAGGGGTGGAGTCCCAGAGTCCTCCCTCACGAGCCGCCACTGGTTTAAGACTATTTTTACTTGGCTATTCCTCTATATTTCCGCCCACGAGTCGGCACTGTAATTAAGTGTTAAAGTTACTCGACGTAACAATCACCAACATTTCTGTTATTTATCTGAATTTACACCTTACCGTATCAGTTTTTCTAGTATTACTATAAATTATTCATTAAATTTAGCTATATTTGTGCGTGGACCGAGAAATTTTTCACCTTCGGCGAGCTTTTCTCAGCCTGTTTATCTTATCCAGATCAACCACTGTATACAGAGGATTATTGAAGATGTATATTTTTAAAATATTTTTAAATATACTATAGTGTGTTTCATAAAAGAGGTATCACTAAAACTTAAATATTTTTAAATGGAACACCCCATATTTTTTACTCGGACTTATAGTGCCCCTACTTGTTGTTTATGTAATCCCATTTTTTTTACAATTTGTGTTGCCAAGATATTAATAATTGTTTTCCTATTTTTTTTTTTGCTTTTGCACGATCGCAATAAAGATCCTACATTTTTTTTTTATTTCAATTTGATAATTGGTTTTTTACAGACAGTTGCATCTGGGTTATATGAACACTATTTATACGATTTTACGACAGTTTTTTTTATACAGGATGAGGATGTTTTCATTTTACTTCTAAATTTCGGGAAGTTTGAATAAATTTACTCAATATTCTTAAATGTAACGTACTATAATATTTTGTCAAGAATTGAAATTTCTACTAAGCCCCCTTATAACTCTGAGAGACGACTATAATAATAGTCTTTTGTCAGTGGCTACAACACAAAGCAAGGGAAAGCCCTTTATTCGTCAGGAATATTGTTTTCATTGATTAATCCACATTTCACAGAAATGGCTTTGTTAATCGTCATAATTTTCACTTTTACGCAATAGAAAACCCACATTATTCAATCTTCAGCATCAGTGGTCGCTCAACATTTGGGGAGGTATAATTAATAAATATATTATTGGACCTTTTTCTAGCGCAGAATTTATATAGAGCACAATTTCATTTCCTACAAGAAGATTTGCCAGTGCTACTCAGCTGAAATTAAAAATAATATGTGGTTTCGGTTGGATGCCGCTCCTCCTCCTTCTTTAGAGAAGTACGAGCGGATCTTGAAGAATTCCCTCAATAATTAATGAGTCGAGGAGGACCAATTAACTGTCCTGCCAGATCGCCTGATCTGATTCTAATGGTGTTACATAAAATCAAAAGCATATTACTTACAAGCACCACCCTCGATGATATGAAAGAACGAATTAGAGAGGCATTTCAATGCATAACACCTCAGACTTTATCTCATTTAAGATTTATAAATCAAATTCAAACTTGTATTAATCAAAATGGACGACACTTTGAACAACTTCTATTCTTTTTTGTATATTAATAAATTATGTTTTTATTTTATTATAAAACTCGTTACGATTTGGCAACGCCGCAAACAATAATGGGCGCACAGCCACGGCCAACTTCAGGGAGGCATTGGCACAGCAGAACCCAGCGATTTGTAAATAGTGCTGGGACATCGAAACGGAACATCGATGATGGAAAGCTAACATCGATGGCGTAAAAACATCGGTTGTAAAACATCGACATTAAAAAAAGTTTATTTGCGATTCGGAATAAATTAGATATAAAAAATAAAAATAAACTTTTTATTAGAAAGAATTGAAAAATTATCAAACGTCAAAATACTAAATAACAAAAATTAAAAAAAATAATATAAACAAAAAATAAAACAAATATTAAAACATAATATTTTATAACTACATTAATTCCAGTCACTAACTTGTAAACTATTTTTTTTTTGTAAAACTAGATTAATGAGCGTCCCAGAATTTTTTATTAATAGGTTGCAAGAAAAGTAACTTAGAAAGTTTATTTCTTTGCAAGCTATTTCATTTTTGGACCATAGTTTCGCCGGCTTTGGAAAAAAAAAAAGATTTCAACCACCTTTAGCAAATGAAATCAAAAGCTTTCGCTCTTATTTTCTTGTGCTGGGAAAATTGAGTTTAAGATTCAATCTAGTTTTCTTGTTTTGTTATAATATTGAACATCGAAAGGTAAACAATGTGCCCAGCACTATTTGTAAGCAATTAGTAATCATCTGCTGAATGCACTTAAAAAATCGATGGGAAAAAAATCGGACGCCATTTAAAAAGCCATTTGTGATAACGATTTATGTCAGTTTTGATCATCATGATCTCCGCTAGTGAAGAGGAGCATTAAAGATAAAACTATCCATTGTGTAGAGAAAAAAACGTAATATTTGATGAAAATATTTAGAAGGTACTTATCCTAACCAAACCAAAAACTAACAACAAAATGCACTCGGCAGAACTACAAATCGATGCGCATCATCAAGTCACACATTAAAAATCGCTTATAAATCGATGGGCTCTGCTGAATGCAGTCAATAAAAATATTTTAGAGTTATAAGGGCACTTCACGTTGTTTCATTTAAGACTATTGAGTAAATTTAATCCAAACTGCCCGAAATTTGAATATAAAATTAAAACACCCTGTATAAAAAATGTCGTAAACTATAAAAAACAATTATCAAATTAAAAAACTGTAGGGTATTTATTGCGATCCTACAAAAGCAATAAAAATAGGAAAATAATTAATATCTTGGCAACTTGCAATAAATTGGAAAAATAATTGGGATTACATAAACAATAAGGAGGGTCACTACTTAATTTCGAGTAAAAAATAGAGGCTACTCCATTTAAAAGTATTTAAGTTTTAGTGGTCCCGGCTTTATGAAACGCACTGTAGATTTAAAAAATATTTGTAAAATAATTCAATTGTGATCTACCTTTTATATTTAAAGTTTTCCTCTAATGATGAAAATATATGAGATATGGACACCCATTTATATTATTTTTTAAAAAATAAATAGGACCTACCACATTAAGGACCAAAGGTGATGTAATTTTTAAGTTTTGAGATGCATTTATATGACTTTTTGCTGATGGTTAATAATAATTATTTGTTTTACCCATAATATATTAAAATTGAATATGCAAAGTTTTGCATGACCACCAAGTGGTCGAAACTAATGTTGTGATCGCTCAAGCGAAAAACCGCTCGAGTACTTGATTATTCAAATAATCGAAATCGCTCGACTATTAAAAAAACTGCCCGAGTTATAATTCAAGCGAAAATTGTCGCTTGTTACTTATTACCTTTCACTCGATACTCGAGCTTCGCTTACGCGGACCGTAATGTGCTGCTTGGTAGTGTGATCGCTCGAGGTAAAAAACTGCTCTTTATTCGAACAGTTTTTCACTCAATAGGAACTACTCTAGTTATAAATTCAAGCGAAAAACCGAAAATCATCGCCTTTCACTCGATACCCGGCCTTCTATGTACGCGCTACCCGAAATGTGCCGATGTCGATTGACGGCAACGTTCGAGTTTGACGCTCAGAAGGCTGATACGACGTATATAAAGAAGTATGTCAAATCCCTTAGTGGATTCATCGCGGGTTTTAATTTGACTGGGACTGGCTAGCCAGCAGCGATTGTAAATTTTTTAAAAATTAAAGGATAGAATTTAAAAAAAAATTACAATCAACTGTTCTTTCTTAATAAAAACTTAACCTCTGAAACTTACCAAAACAACCCCTGGTGCTTTATTAACATAATTCTTCTTAGTCATAAAAATTTCAAGTGATTAATCACTCGAGTGATTCACTCAGTTATTAAAATCGCTCGAGTATCAAGTACTCAATTATTAAAATCATCAGTTTTTTCCAACACTAGTCAAAACGGATTTTAACCATGTCCGCTTTTAACCTGGTTAAAACCCATGCTCGTTTATTATGTAATTTTAGATAAAAACAAAATAGTATGTATATACATATATTAATTCCACTATAAAAGCTACTATGACACTCTATTTTGACTCATTCTCAAAAATCATTCGGGCATATTCTTCTGCCTCGGTCTTCTTCCTATGTCTTACCCAAGGTGTATAGAAACTTCTGTAAAATATTACTGTGCCTATCGTTAAGCATCCAGCAGTTGCAAGAAGAAGCACAGGCTTGCCTTGTTGTTTAGCAGCCCACGATTGATGTTTTGATCCTAACATATTGGACGCTCAGAGGGGTTTCAATTAAGTAATTTTTTTGGGCTCCTCCAAAGCAGCCGATGATTCTTTAGGAACAGACTTTTCGAAAATGGGTTTCCAAATGTATACACCGCCTATAATTCCTAAAACTGTTATGAAACCTATTTCAGCACCGTTTAACCCGCCAATTCTTTTAAATTTCATCGTCTCATAACGTAATGGCTGCTTAATGTAACATATTAGGTACACAGTTTCAAATGATTGTAAATTCTGAAAAAAATGAGGTTATATAACACTCAACACAGACGAGAAATTGGCTGTATCCATTTATCTCTTGTGTGGTTCAGATCACAAAACAGGTTCAGATTCTGGCTCCAGCTGCATTAATATGTGCAAAAAATATAGGGCAAGTACCGGCGAGCGTAATGACGTCACCGCGAGAGTAATTTTTAAATTGCTAATGGAGATTTCCATTGCTGTTAGCGTTTTTCATTCTCTTTTAAAGGTATTAAAAGGTTTTACGCATTTGATAGTAGGTGAAATGAAAGAATAATATCATGGTATTTAGGTATATTAATTATATAAAAACAAACCCGAACAAATTCAACTAAAATACCAAGAAAACTTCCGTCAAACTTTTATAACATGGTCGCCGCCTCCTTCTTCGCGGTATCATACCAGTTTTGCCAGGTGAGGAAGATAGAAATAAATCACCAGAACTGGTGATGAAACCACCAGATTTAAAATATTAGTCAAAAAGAAGGCAGAGATAGGTCAAATGATGCCTAAAGTATATTTTAGGTCTATCCTGTTAACAAAATATATGCAAATGAACTAAAAATCACTAGAATTCACCATGTATACACCAAGCACTAAAGATTCACCAGAAGACGGACCTTTTTAAAAAGTTTTTCACCGATCGTACCATGTACAGGGTGTCCCATTTTCGATACTTTTATAGGGTATCTCCGTTATTGTTAGTGCTATCAAAAAAGTAATGTGGGTGTCATGTGCTCTTTTTGGGTCAAACTTAAAATGGTAAATCAAAATTTAAAAATTTTCGCTCGCTTAAGAGATACGAGGGAAAATCAACAAATTGACAATTCCTAAATTACCCTATATTTTCTCAGTTAAAAGAGATACAGAAAAATGTTTAATACATAAGTATATTTATAATGATTGTTGAATAATCTACCGTTTTCAGAATAAGTATACGGAGTCAGGTAAGAAAGTTATCGGACCTAACCTAATTTTTTTTCAATGGAACATCCTGTATATTTTAATCTAAAAAGATAGCATTTTAAACTCTCTTGTCAAATTTATAACACACCATGGATGATAGATATCATCAAATTGTTCAAAATGTTGATAAATATTTTTCACAAATGAATATGTAAAAAATGAAATTGAAACATATAACAACTAGAACAACATAGTAGTCTCTAGGATATTAGTTTTTGTTTCATGGCCTATACTTTGGATTAAGTAATAAAGTTTAATAAATCGCCTAGGAAACCAATATCATCCATGCATGGTGTGTTATATATTTGAAAGGAGAATTTAAAATAGTATATTTTTAAATTAAAATATACAGAGTGTTCCATTTAAAAAATGAGGATAGGTCCGATAACTTTTTTACCTGACCCCGTATATTTATTCTGACAACGGCAGATTATTCAACAATCAATATAAAGAAACTTCTGTATAAAACATTTTTCCATATCTCTTTTAACCAAAGATCTTCTTTTAACTAAGAAAATATAGGGTAATTTTGAAATTGTCAATTTTTTGATTTTCCCCCGTATCTCTTAAGCGAGCGAAAAATTTCAAGTGTTTTGATTTTACCATTTTAAGTTTCACCCAAAAAGAGCACATGCCACCTACATTACTTTTTTGATAGCACTAACAGTTACGGAGATAGGAGATACCCTATAAAAGTATCGAAAATGGGACACCCTGTACATTGTACCAGGTTGGTTTTATATTCAAAGTAGTGATCCGAAAAACGGGTGTATTTCGATAAAAAATAACGTTATTTTGTTGCTAGGTTATTGCCCAAATAATATGAAAAAAGATGGCTACAGACTATGCATCCATTGGTCATTCGCGAAGTGCGTCTGTCGAATCTACCATAAAATCTACTGTCTTTCAGCAACTTTTTGCACCTCCTATTTGTAAATAGCAGTAGCTGCTTTAACTGGTAATCAAAACGAACAGGTTTGCCCATCTCTAATTCTGGGGGTATTTTCAACAACTCCTAGAAACTTCTAGGAGTTGTTGGTATTTTAGGGATTTCGACAGTACCAAGTGCTGTTCTGACCGTTGACAATGCCCTAGCCTGGTTAAGGCTCCAGCTAATCGAGAACGGTTTACTGCGCATGAATACGTGCCATTATAATTGCCGGCCCAAGAGAAAAAATTGCCGACTCTAATACGGGCTTAACGGCCTTTAGATCCTTATACCATGTGTTCAGCGAGCCAGACGGCTCCAGCGAAGAGCGAAACAGACAGTTCCAGTGCAACCGGAAAAACCTTTGACCTATACCTGTTCCATATAAAAACCTATTTCGAAAAGAACCGATTCAGTTCCAAAGCGGCATCCCTACCATGGGATAAACCTCCTTTTCAAACCTTTCAAATAAACCTAACCAAATTTTTTATTTCAAGTTCATAAAAATATTGTTCTATTCTTCCGTGAATATTTTAGGTTTTAAGTATTTTGTTAATTACAGTGGGTTGAAATAAAAAGTGTGTAAAGAATTTTCGGCAAATATCTATTATACGCTCACGGCTTACCACATACCACATTACAGTTTGTATTTTTTTCAGGAATGATTTATTTCGGGGCGTATAATTTCTTATGTCTACCTTTATAACGGTTTAGTTTCAGACGCATAATTTGTCCTTTCTGTTCTTTTGAACACTATTTTTCATTTACACAATGAAATTTAACTCTTTCCACGAAACGACCAAAAAATATACAACTTTTGTGTGTGTCCAATGAACATTAGAAATTTTAGAATAATTCATTAATCTAGAATCTAGCATTTAGGAGTCGCGTTGTAATTTATTTTTGGAGTTGGAGAGTCACCAAATTATATTCTCTATTCCTTTTACTGTTTTTTTTTTATATTTGCGTCAGAAAATACAGGATAGATAAGAAATTACCCAACTATTATAAAGAAGGAATATCTAAAAAATTCGACATTGTTCTCACATAATCTACACATTCTCGTCATTTGGCGAGGTAAGCGTGTACTAGATATTTACCCTTTTTAAGTCTAACAGTAGGTATGCAGTTATCACCAAAAGAGTCTGGCAAGCTTATAGCCAATAACTCACTTTTTGTAAAAATTAAACCTGAGGGTATAGAAAAATTGGGAGATATTCTAATTCAAGAAATACATTCGGGCCACTTGCAGCCAAGTAATTTTAGCCAGGCAGAAGTACATCCCAAATGTGATGATCCCTACGCGTTGGACTGGTTGTTTGTAGTAGATACATTGAACTTTTGCTTCTGGCACCATGAGAATGAAGAAGGTAAGTCTAAAAAATATATATACCTGAATAAAAGGGGCTACCCAGTTCCCAGCCAGTGTTTATGACTGATTACCCAGCACCTAGTTTTTCTAAAAAACACATCCTTAGGTACATCATTGAAATTAAATGAAATGGAAAACTTGTTTTTGAGATATTTATTCTGAGAAGGTTAGATTAAGGGATTATGTATAGTCAGTCCAAAAAGTCTCCATATGTTTGAACCCGAACAATACATATTTTTTGTTAAATTGTAAAAAATGGGATAAAGACCCCTAAAACCAGACTGCAAAGGTACACATGTATCCTTGACAGGTCATTCAATCTCAAAGTATATGGTAGCGGTAGCATACAGGGTTGCCAAACTAAAATTTCAGATTTGACGTCAATGAAAAATAAAATGGTTATGTGCATAATTACACTAAATCACTTTCAAATACCAAATGTTACTCGCACTGGCGTATCTACTGGTATCCATGTGTGCGAAGAACATGGGCCCGGCCCAGAAAGGGCGTGGAATCCTCGTCAAAACAATATTCTATCTATTAATTTTTTTGAAATAGTCCATGTCTCAGCGGAGTGAAATTATGAAGAGGAAAAGAAACACATAGTCTGCTTCATTAGTTTAATAAAAATTCAGTTTTTAATTTCCATACATGGTTCGAAGGCACATACCCTCATGTTCAGTGAAAAAATTACACATAAGCAGAAACTTTTGACATTTTTAAGACAAACTGTAAAAGAGGAAGAACATATTTAAGCATTTTTTATGTAAAGAAGAAAATTATGATCAAAAGTGAATGCATGCAACCCTAATTCTGGAGATAAGGTGAACCCTAGATTAAGTAGAACCTGATCCAAGTGATGCAACCGCCCATTATAGTAGCAAATACAATATATATAGTTAATCAAAAACCAAATTGTTATTAACGTATAAGGCTAGAATTTGAATTTAATTCTAACTTGATGTTGTTACTGTTGATAGTGAGTGATAACCTGTCATTGAAAAAAAATCGAACAAGTGGATTTATTTTTTTTTTCTTAGAGTAGTGTATTTTAGGTCATTGTTAAACACCCAAACGATTTTCTTCGAATTTGTGTTTTTTAAATACCAGGTATGGCAATTACCACGTGTTTGTGTGTTTGTTCCCATAAGGAAAAAAATTAAATTTTTCTGCTGTGACGACATAACTCCCAAGAAATATGACACTTTAATAATGAATATCACAAAAAATAAGTTTTTCCAACAAAAATAGTTTTCAGATTCATTTAATCTATGCCCAAAGGCCAAATACGTCATTCCAGAATAAACAATCGATTTCTGCGTAAGGTAGTTAAACAACCAATTTTGCTCTTTTTTTTCATACTTACAGGGAGACTGATAGAACCCGCCCCCTCGATTGTGATAAACGTTAATTCTGTATACAAGTAAAACATCAAAATCTAAAAGCTAATATTTTTAGCTGCTATTTTCACATTTAGGGGACAAATTGTTCTTAAAATTGTGTCGGTCACCTTGTTAGTATAAGTAATAAACAGCGTATTTTTTTAAGGTTGGAAAGTAGAAGGCTACTCTGGATACTATGCATTATGTGCAGCTATAAACCGAGCCATAAAAGAAAAAGTTGATATTTTAAATCCAAAATTCTATTCTATAATTACTGAAGAACAACTTGAAAAAATTTTACGGAGTGATACAGAAGTAAAAATACCTTTGTTATCAGAAAGGGTTAAATGTCTACGTGAAGTAGGTGCCGTGCTATTAGAAAATTTTGAAGGTTCATTTGAAAATGTTGTAAAAAAGGCAGAGAATAGTGCAAAGAATCTCTTACATTTAATAGTAGATAACTTTCAATGCTTTAGAGATGAAGCTACCTTTAACAAACAAAAAGTTTCTTTCTATAAAAGGGCACAAATTTTGATTGGAGATGTATGGTCATGTTTTATTGGAAAAGGATTAGGATACTTTAAGGACCTTGATGAAATTACTATGTTTGCCGATTATAGGATTCCACAAACTCTTTTGTGGTATGGGGTTTTTGAGTACAGTGAGGAATTGCAGGAAAAATTAAATCACAATATTATTTTAAATAATGGGGACATTGAAGAGCAAGAAATTAGGGGTTGTTCTATTCATGCAGTGGAGTTACTTAAGGCTCATGCAAATAAGAAGCTCGAAAAGGAGAAAATCAACTCTATTTTAATTGATCACTTTTTGTGGGATTTCAGAAGAAAGCACGCAAAAGAAATTGAAGAAAAGAAAATGCCTTTTCATAAAGTGTTTAGTATTTTTTATTAGTAGCAAGGATTAAATTTTTTAGTAAGTAACTGATTGTTCAATATTTTTAAACAAACTCAACCTATAGGAAAAGGTAAACCTGGAGCGTTCCACCAGAGGAGGTTTTGAGGGTTAACCTCAGATTAACCCCCACGGATCTTAAAACAAGGTGGATAGGGCTTTAATTCACAGTTTTTGAGGGCCAAACCTTCTTAGTTAGATTGTAAAAAACTTTCCAGAAACAAAAATCGGGGAATTCTGAACATTAGTATAATCTTTCTTTTTCATTCTGTGTTAATTAGGCAAAGAAATTAAGTCGCCTTCGAGCGTTCAGAGCCATGATACAAGATACAATAAACACTAGGTATTAGGACTTATTAGGACGCCCGTCTTTCATAATATCTGCTTTGACGTTAGACAGTACCAGATTAACAACTGTTATTTATTGTTACTGTTGAATACATTTTTTTTGTTGTCGGATTTCAGTGTTCAGTTCAGTGTGTTAGGCACCCTCTATATGGTTATAAAAAGTTTACTGAATGATATCTAATCCATCAATCCACATTCTATAAATGTAGCCTATGAATATCACAAATACTTACAGGGTGGCCCATTAGTGCCAGGAAGTCCAATAGGTCAGTTGTCAACAGAAATACAAAGAAATATTATATACAAAAGCTATAGGTCCGTAGAGATACATGTTCTAAAAGTATTTTCCCCGAAAACGGTATGTTTTTTTAAATGGCAACAGTGGCGGCTCGTGACCGTTCACAAGTATTGTGAAATTATTTTTAAAATTTTATTTTTGTGTAACGACCAAACAATTACTTTCTAGGCGTTTTAAATATAGAAAGAAAAGAAGTAATAAGAAAATGCGTTAGTTAAAACATATTTTTATTTATTTTTTAGTTTTACACAAAGAAATACAACTTTTGGAAAATAAGGAAGGTTTTCTTAGTGTGTATAGTGCTTAAACGTCCGTTAAAAGTCCGCTCTTCGGTTCTTAATTGTAGAAAATTGATCAATAACAGCCTCATTAAAGTTTGGAATACCCTCTATAAATTTTTTTTTCATGTATTTAATTTTTAAACTTTCTAATAAAGTCCCTAGATTTACCCTTTGTGTGTGTCCCGCATTCTTCACTTAAATTTTTTCCTCCCAACTCAAAGAGCTAAAGTTATTTTTTAAATAGCCCACCGTCAAACTATTCATTTTAACTTAATAAATATATACTATTAAAACATGCACGCTCGAATTTCTTACTAGATGCAGGAACAAAAAACGGCGCGGCGCACACTAAAATTGTGCTCCTTTCCCATGTTAAATCGCCATCCCCGCTGTCTCCCGCCACCTGTTACTACAGAGAAACTGCATTATGCCCCGCCTACTAAATCGCACATGCGAGCAAGTCTCGTAATTAACCTCGACCGAGGCACGGTTGACGGATCGAGAGCCTATAATATACAGTTTGGTTGACGGTACGATAAAATATTACGGAGGGTCCGACTTTATACGATAATTGACGGGATAAAATATTAGGGGGGTCGGACTTTATACGATAAATAATATTCAATGAATATAAATTAATATTTTTTTATTCGTTTTGGGGGTGCACGTGCGCATGTGCTCCTGTGGAAGAGCCGCCACTGAATGGCAACCCACATTTTTCTTTCGGAATTGAATTCGACATAAAATTCTACATAACTATATGCCGTATTTTAATTTGATGTTCGTGCGTTAAGAAAAACGCCATATACTAAATGTCTTCAAAATATTAACTCATTTAAATTTAATAATACTGGTTTATGGTTTTCGTAGCCCAATGGATAACAGCATGATCTTAATAGAGGACGCTAGCCATACCTTATACACTGTGTTTTTTATGGCGGTTTACTGGATTGCACTTTTGAAAATAACAAATCCTCATTTTTTCAAATTGAACATGTACGTGTATGTACATTAATGCGCCATGCTGTTAAGTATTTTATGCTCTATAAATGCGCGAGTATTTACTGTCTTCGGCCGTTTTGTAACAATTTTAGATTTTAATGGAAAAGGCCAAAATATTGCTTGCGAACAACACCCTGTATAAGTTATGGCTAGTTTTCTCTATTAAGATCATTCTCTTATCCCTTGGGGTACGAAAGCCATAACTCAGCATTATTTAATATTTTAATAGGTCGTTTTTCTTGGATTTTTTGTAAATTATAAACAGCGTGGCAACACCGCAAGGAACATCAAATGGAAATACAGCAGTATATTATGTAGAATTTCATCCCGTATGTGTATACTAGAAAGTTTTTTTAGAATATGCATCTCTACGGATCCTATAGCTTTTATATGTAATATTTGTTTGTATTTCTGTTGACAACTGAGATATTGGACCTCCTATTTCTTTTATACATATGTAATATTTGTTTGTATCTATTTCTGTTGACAACTGAGATTTTGGAATTCCTATTGCTTTTATATGTAATATTTGTTTGTATTTCTGTTAACAACTGAGATATTGGACTTCCTAGCACTAATGGGCCACCCTGTATATCCATAGAATATAAATGTCCATTGCTTTAGTAGTATCACCCAAACAATTTTGGAACTATGTCAATTCAAAGAGGAAAAATCGAGATATCCCCAATGAATTCCAATACAATGGAAGCTTTAGTACTTCCGGAGTGGAAACTGCCAATATGTTTGCCGACTATTTCTCACAGGTTTATAGTAGCAAACCGTGCCCCAGTTACCAACAACAAAATTTTGAGTACAACAACACTAGTGCCACTGACTACAACATTCCTATCTCAGATGTATATTCACACTTAAACTCATTAGATATAAACAAGGGACCTGGGCCTGATGGTATACACCCATTACTGCTTAAGCGCTGCAGCTTTGTTCTGGCCCGTCCGTTGCACATTATTTTTAATCTATCTCTTACCAATGGAACCTTCCCCGAATATTGGAAACTAAGTTACCTAACACCGATTCATAAGTCAGGGAAAAAAGACTTGATATCAAATTATCGACCAATTAGCATTCTGAGTACCATTCCTAAGGTATTTGAACATATATTAACCAAATATTTTACCTCCATATTGAGCCCATATATTGTTACTAACCAGTTTGGTTTCCAAGTAGGAAAGAGCACCGAACTCAACCTACTAACATATGTCGATTTCATTTCCAACGCCTTGGAGAGAGGCTCTCAGGTACACTCGATCTATACTGACTTCTCTAAGGCATTTGATAGAGTTAACCATGCTATTCTATTGTCTAAGCTGCAGGGTTTCGGTATTGGCGGTGAACTACTGTCCTGGATACAGAGTTACTTGACGGGTCGTTCCCAAATAGTTCGGTTCAACAATTTTTATTCGAAAACTATTCTAGTCCCATCTGGTGTTCCTCAAGGGTCTCACTTGGGCCCGCTTTTCTTTAATCTGTTTATCAACGACCTAGGGCCACACTTTGTATATAGTTACTTCCTCCTCTTTGCTGATGATTTAAAATTATACATGGAAATTTCCTCCCCTTTTGACTCTTTAAGACTTCAATCTGACTTAGACAGATTGGTGACTTGGTGCAGCAAAAACGGTATGGAGTTGAATGCCTCGAAGTGCCACTCTATCATTTTCCACAAATCTAGGTCAGTATTCGAACAACCTTATTCTATTGGAAATAACCTACTTACCTGTGTTTCTGAAATGAAGGATTTAGGACTAATTATGGACTCAAAGCTCACCTTTATACCTCACATCCACACCTCTATATCCAAATCTCTACAACTTCTGGGATTTATAAAGCGTGTTACTTGCGAGTTCACAAATACTAAGGCTATCAAACAACTATATTGCTCTTTAATAAGAACTCATCTTGAATACTCTTCCTGTGTCTGGAACCCTAGTTATAATATTCACATCCTGAGCATAGAGAGGGTACAACACAAATTCTTAAAATACATAGCCTTCAAACTTAACACTCCAGAACTGACATACTCTCAACTGGAATCTAATATTCAAGTTGGGACGCTTCAACAACGACGCGATGTAAAAGACCTCAAAATGCTTTTCAGTATTTTACATAGTAAATATAATTGCCCTGGTTTACTAAATAAAATAAGTCTGCATGTACCTTCAAGGGAAACACGTCTGAGGAATACCTTCTCAATCCCTGCGCATAGAACAAACTATGGCAGAAACAATTTTATCTCTAGATCATGTAGACTGGCCAATGAACATCCCACACTTGATTTCTTTTCAAATTGGTCCAGTTTTGTCAATCAACTGCGTATGATTTGAAATCTCTAATTTTCTAATATAAATATATTTATAGTTTATATAGTTTTAAGTCTAAATATATGTAGGTAAACTTTTGTGATGTTAGCAATAAGTTTGTTTATGTTGTAAAATTGGGCAGCGCCCGTTAATAAATAAATAAATAAGAGAAAATGTCTATTGTCCCAGTCTGGCTGTAAATTTATACCAGGTTCGTATTATACAGGGCCTATTACATGCTAATGAAAAACTACTCGACGGATTTGGAAATTTGACAGTTTATCATATGTGGACATGTTCTCTCTTTTAAAAATATTTTCAACCCATGCAGGGCTGCAGCTTCTACTAGAAAGTATTAGCAACTTTGATAATTTAAATGGAACACCCTGTGTATTATTTTTTTTAGATTACCTATTAATTTCTTAATAACTTCTTCAAATTTTCTATTGTCTGTTATAGCGAGATAATATTATTTACATTTTTGTTTTGGAAAATATGTCCTATAAAAAGGGCTGAAATTTTTGAACTATGACAAATTAGCGCGCTGAGATTTGGTTGGGGTCAGGTAATATACAAAGGCCTTTCACTGTTTCCAATTTTTTGATACAATAGTCTGGGTGTTTCAAGATACAACTATTTGATTGGAAAAATTATAAAAAATATGTTTTGTTAAATTATACACCATCTAATTTATCTTGGTCCTAAAAAATCTTGAAATTGTCCATATTTCTATGTGTAATGTTGCTATTGGTATCCATCTCGAACAGTTTTATACTTATGAGCATTTATTTAGCAAAATTAATTATCACAGAATAATTACAAATCGATTCGTAAAAGCTTAGGGTTAAACCAAATCTATGTTGTAGCATACGAAGCGACATACAAATACTTTTTTTACGAGTTCATAAAAATAAGCAAAAAATATCTGATTCTGTAATAATTAATTTTTCTAAATAAATGCTTATAAGTCAGAGATAGAGATAGATAGTCGAGATAGGTAGGTATAGCAATATTACACAGAGGAAAATAGACAATTTCAAGAGCTTTTAGAACAACATAAAATACAGGGTGTTTTATTTAAAATAGCATACTTTTTATCATTATTCTAAACAATCATTATATTTATATGTACAGGGTGTCGCATTTTCGACACTTTTATAGGGTATTTCCGTAACTGTTAGTGCTATCAAAAATGTAATATAGGTGTCATGTGCTTTTTTTTGGTCAAACTTAAAATGATAAAATCAAAATTTAAAAATTTTCGCTCGCTTAAGATAAGGGGGAAATTCAAAAAATTGACAATTTAAAAATTACCCTATATTTTCTTAGTTAAAAGAGATACAGAGAAATGTTTTATACAAAAGTTTCTTTATAATGCTTTTTGAATAATCTTCCGTATTTAGAATACATATACGCGGTCAGGTAAAAAAGTTATCGGATCTAACCCCATTTTTGTAAATGGAACACCGTGTATATTTTAATCCAAAAAGATAGCATTTAAAATTCTCTTTTCAAATATATAACACACCATGGATAATGTATTTAGAATAAATATACGCTGTCAGGTATAAAAGTTATCGGATATAACCCCATTTTTTAAATGGAACACCGTGTATATTTTAATCCAAAAAGATAGCATTTTAAATTCTCTTTTCAAATATATAACACACCATGGATAATGTATTTAGAATAAATATACGCTGTCAGGTATAAAAGTTATCGGATATAACCCCATTTTTTAAATGGAACACCGTGTATATTTTAATCCAAAAAGATAGCATTTTAAATTCTCTTTTCAAATATATAACACACCATGGATAATATTGGTTTCCTAGGCGATTTATTAAAGTTTATTACTTTAAACCACAGTAGACGATGAAACAAAAGCTAATATCCTAGAGACAACTATGTTGACATTCCAGTTGTTATTAACATTTAACGTCAATTTCATTTTTACATATTCATTTGTGAAAAAGATTTATCAACATTTTGAAAAATTTGATATGATATATATCATCCATGGTGTGTTATAAATTTGAAGAGAGTTTAAAATGCTATATTTTTAGATTAAAATATACAGGGTGTTCCATTAAAAAAATTAGGTTAGGTCCGATAACTTTTTTATCTGACCCCGTATACTTATTCTGAAAACGGCATAAATAAACTTCTGTATACAACATTTTTCTGTATCTCTTTTAACTAAGAAAATATAGGGTAATTTAGAAATTTTCAATTTGTTGATTTTCCCCCGTATCTCTTAAGCGAGCGAAAATTTTCGAATTTTGATTGCACCATTTTAAGTTTGACCCAAAAAGAGCACATGACACCTACATTACTTTTTTGATTTGCACTAACAATAACGGAGATACCCTATATATAATATATAAGTATCGAAAATGGGACACCCTGTACTATATTTTGGAAAATAATGAAAGAATGGGTCTCCCAACCAAATTTTAGTTAGCTAATTTGTCAGAGTTCCAAAAATAACGACCCTTTTTGAAGGACATGTATTCCAAAAAAAAAAGTTAAATTGATTATTATCCGAGAACGTTAACAAATAGCGCAGAATTTTTGATAGTTTTAACGCAAATCTTTGCAACTGTAATCAGTGCTCATAGATATTGTTCATTCCCCAAATGATTTTAAAAAATCTACGGCAAAACGATCTTTATAATGATGTGCTAGTTGACCCCCTTCCTATTCTAAGATTTTAAGGGTAACATCTACCCCTCCTGGAGAGTTAAACACCGAAGGCTGGCAAGGAAGGGTGTCGCCTGCGGGAGTCGCCTACGGGCGCTTAATCATTCCACTGAAATAAATCTACTTTTAAAATGATGTCCCACTTGACCCCCTTAATATTTAAGATTTTAAGGGTAACATCTACCCCTCCTGGAGAGTTAAACACCGAAGGCTGCAAATATTCTTTAAAACCCACTTCACAATAAAATTGACGTGTCTTTTCGATGTGTAATAATATTATTTACTGGAAGGGAGATTTAAGGGTGGGAAGTGTGCATAAGTATGAAATGCATGTAAATTTCCGGAAAATGGCTAGCTTATAAATGAAATCTTGAACATACATTTGTTATATTATTAAATCAATTATCGTGTCAGTGTTAATACGAGTTTAACACATTTAACTCAATTAAAATTAAATAAAGGATATTTTTACAATATTTCTGACTTAACTTTATCACTAATTAAATAAATAATTAAATCTATAAATCTTACTATACTGGTATTACCACATGTTTAAAAATATATTAAAATAAAAATACTATAAAATGCAAAAATTGATGCTTCAAAGTTTATACAGATTTGAATCTGGCAATAGTATAGTTGCTTATTATTTTTTTATTTGTTGAACAGGTAATATTGATAATACATAGGAACGGCGTGGAAATTTTTACGATTATTTTAGAGTAATAATTTAAGTAGAAATAATGGAAAACGCAAGGGTATTCCTATTGTTTTTGAGCTTAACAATTTTTGTGTGTGCAGCAAACGCAGGTGGTAAGTGTTGTTTTATTTATTTATTTTTCTCTTGATTCATTTTTTTAAGATGTCCTTTGTTCTCCGGCAAATTATGCTCCTCACCAGGGGTATTCACCCTAGCCTTATTCATTTATATAGCTGCGTGGTAAATTTTTTAAAGTTAACCTCAAAAGATAATTTTGAAAAAAATTGGCTCCATTGAGGAAACAAGAAGGTTTAAGTATATGGATCGTTTTAAAATAAATCTAACCAAATTTTAATTAGAAAATATAATATACAAGGGATTTCATTAAAAAATAGCCATTTACCGCTGTTTGGAAGTAACGAAAATAAATATAATCTTAACCTCCCCTGTATATGGTATCGGAACGATTTTTCTATGGGAATTGAATAGTTTTCCTTAAACTATCATCAAAATCCAACTTTCCATGAACTGAGACCACAAATTTACAAGTGTTTAATTAAGGTCATGTTTTGCACAATATCGCACAGAAATAATTTTCGGAAAGGTGAGGATATGTATAAAAAAGTTATAAGAAAATATTAGAACAAAAAAAATCTTTTTCAAAATTTAATAATATGCGACGTTCCTACAATTTTTCGGTAGAGTAGAAGGGCGAACGCCGAAATGCTGCAAATGTTTTAGATTGATGCAGCAGGTGCTTTTATATAAAATGGCAAATTTTTTAAACGATCCTATTACTCGTTATCATCATAGACCGTGAGGAAACCGTTCACCGTACAGTTTCCGGGCACACATATTTATAGGAAAAGTTGCCAAGAGAAATTGCTGGAAATTATTTGCAAGTTTGTAGGACGGCCGCTAGGGGGCGTAACACTAATAGTAATTTGTTAACAGTCGATTTCTTAGAAAATGTATATTGAAAATATTTACAAATAAATCTTTCATGTAGGTATCATGAACAACTTTGCTCGCATACTTTTTCTCTTACCCTTCAAATAAAGTGACGGGGGTAACGCAAACATTGATTTGGAAAAAATCAATATCTCAGGAACGCCTTATCGGAAAATATTAAAATTAATAGTATTTAAACGACTTACTTCTTCTTGCTCTATCAGCTCCACTACAAGCGATGTCTATGTAATTTTTACTGTACTTGCTAGATGGCGCTTCCTACAGATTAACATATTTTATGTTTTTTTTCTCGAAAAACTTAAATGCGACGGTAAAGATGATATTACACCGTTACAAAGAGGAATAAATGCCAGAACAATCGGTGAAAACCGCAAGTTTATATCTTTTTTCTAACCTGAGATATTGATAAAAAATTAATTTACATAATTACTAGTTATTAATCACCCGGTAATTACATATATTGTAAAAAAGAGGGCTTTGGAAACAAAAGACATGCTTAAAAATAATATTGGGATGAAACGTCAAATTACTCAATCATATAAATATTTTTTTCCTTAAGCTGTACGGTGAACGGTTTCCGAGATACAGCCGCATACCTCGCTTAGTTGGCCACCCTGTACTATTTTATTAGTTGTTGTCTGTTTTAGAATTACAATGTGGGGCAAACGAAGAATACAAACCCAACGCAGAGCCGTGTGTAGTAAACTGCGTGAATAGGCACATCACCCGATGTCCGTATCCCAATAAGCCTGCATGTGTTTGTAAAGATGGATTTATTCGCAAGACAACCGACGGTCCATGTATACTTCTTTCCGACTGCCGATTTTTAAACCCGTAGCTATTTTACAGTTATAATAATAACTATATGGACTTATTTTAAAAACCGCATGCTTTTCAACCTTGACATTTTAGAATCGTCCGAAATTTTTTTACAACTTATTTATAGTAGGTATACATAAAATTAGTTGACACGTACATTTCAGGATATTGCTGGAAATTTTTTTTTTCGAAAATATCCACGCATAAATTTTTGATAATTTGCTGGATTTTCTTGTCATATTTAAAATGTAATACCTCCAGTTGTACTGATCAGATCAATATTGGCCTTTTTTATTGTACACTTTGTTACGTTAGCTTCCGATATGTATTAAAAGATATTGTTATTTCTGACAAAATAATAACAATTGAAATATATAAATAGTTCTAACACACTCGGGTGTTTCTATCCTTTGCGTCGTTCGAAAGGGTAGTTCTACCACTCTTCGACCGTCGCGCGCTTTGCTCCTCGCGTACTGGGTGACTTGCGATCGAAAATATTTAATAACTTCCAAACTAAAAGAGGTACCAGTTTTTCGAAAAATGGGTTTTGTAGATAAGAGGATGAAAAACAAAACTGTATTTTTTTAAATTAATTTAAAATTTGTTAAGAGCATGTTAAAACTATTTAAACAATTAAGTTCTTATTATTTTTTTCATTACAATTGTTTTTTAATACATTTCGAAAGCTAATAACGTAACAAAGACCGAGATTGAACCGTTCGCATAACTGGCGATATTAAATTTCAAATATCAGAAGTTGGAGAAAATCCAACAAATTATCAAAAATTTGTGTAGATGTTTTCGAAAAAAAAAATTGTTTCTGAAATACGTGGCAACTAATTTAATGTATATTAGTTTTAAAAAAATTTCGGTTTGGAAAAGAATGACTAATTATAACATTTTTAGTCCTGCACTTTGTAGTAAACACAGCCACTTCAGTCCTTATTTTTAGGGACTAAAGTGTAACTTTTATAAGCTCAGGGACTTAATTATACTTTTAATCCTTCTTCGAACAAAAGAAAAGTAAGTACTAAAAAGTAAGATTTTAAACACCATAATTTTTATTCTATTAAAACATTAACAATCTAATCATCATGTCAAAAATTAACGTCACTCGGTAGAAATAAGTTTTATGATTGTCGTACGTGTATAATGTTCGGAGTACAAAAATAGCAATGTTCCACTTCACTAAAAAGAGTATTTCAATCCCTCGTGCGAGTGGTGTCTGCTTTGGAAATCTCAGGATTAAAAGACATAATTGAATAAGTACCATAAAATACTAATTTAATTAAAATTTAAATTCTTATTCGGATATTTCTGATTGTAGATAATATTATTTAGAAAATACTGTATTTTTTAATAATTATCGTTTTTGTGTACTTAATGATATTAAACTGGGGTAAAATAATTTGTGTTTTTTTTGCATTTTTACATTTCCGTCTCTCTCTCTGTTGACGCGAAATTTCAAAAACTATACGTCACTGTGACGACGAATCTTTTTATATGGATTAGGCTTAACTCTGCTCGAATCAGGCAGGTAAAGATTGTTTCACGAAAAATGGATACGACTTGAAATGATTTCCTGGGTCGGTCCCATTGTGTCGACAAGAGCTTGGCAATAAACAAGTGAAGTATGAAGGGACGGACCAAGGAAAACAAGTAATGATATGATTATATTAATGTAATTAAGTAAATGAAATAACATTTTTTTAAATATTACTAGTCATATTTATTTACATTTATAATGTCATTCTATAGATAGTTCTGTTTCGCTATCGCTATCCTCATCAAAAATAAATTTGAATAGGATTAATTATACGATCCAGACTAATATACGAATTTTCTACAGTTATTACGTGACGGACTGAATTTTTCCAACTACCTGTGGGAATATCATTAAAGCATTTTCGTATTAATTCTACAACACTAGAACTTAAAGTCGGAGAAATATTTTCAGACCTAACCAGTGATTTTAAGTGGTGCCACATATGCTCTATGGGGTTAAAAATGCAATAATAGGGTGGGAGAGGTAGCACTCTGTATGTCCAATTTCTTCTGCCAATGTGTCACAAACATATACTTTTTTTTATACAAAATGTCTTTAAAACTTCTAAAAGATCACTTTTTTTTATAACTTTCTCCAAAATATATATCATTCGCCGCCATGTAGTTCTGAATCTCCAATTTTGTATTATTTGAGCTTGGAGCTTTATGTAATTGGCGACTGTGATAGCTCGCATTGTCCATTACTATCCCGACACAACAATTCTTGAACCATTCCTCAAAAACTAACAAATTTTACCACAAAAAGATATTTAAATATAAATTAAGCAACCTAACCTACCTGATGTGCCTATATTTAATTATAATTATTACAATCCGGTCCTTTCCACATAATAATAACAAACATAAATAATGGGATGGCCCAGGTACTTTTACGGCAATCATTAAGTTAAATCCATTTTTCTTGAAACAATCTTTAACTACGGGTGAACCATGGTGAGTACAGGCCCACTCAAAAATTTGTGGTGTCGACCTTAGTGCCCACTCGAACAAACCCTTCCAAATTGTTTATAAATATATGATCCCACTTTGAATTGTCAGGTGTCCCTCCCAAAAAGTGGGTCTAGCTACTTGACGCTACTGACTCGAATCCGGATCATCGGTTCGATAGAGTGTGACTAGGTACTATAAAGGAAAGAAAATTAAATTAATATAATAAAAGTAACAATTCTAAAACACTTTTGATTTATTTATGGTTTAAAAGTGCTTTAATGTTCAATAAAAATATGTTTGTTTTAAAGTTACCGTAATATAAACTAGAAGTTCTTAAATACCACTTATCCTTATGCAAAGAATTTAGTACACTCTTTAAATTAAAATAAAAAAACTATTTGCTTTTAATGTCCTATTGATCTTATACTGATTTTATAATACTCGTGACATTGGCTATTTTAAAACTAATTTGCGTTTTTAAAGGATTAATTAGCAAGTTGGTTTTAAAACAATCAATTTTTGAACAAATAGTTTTAATGTAGTTTTGTGGAATACTCTTGTAAGTAGGTACTCATTAAAACCTATTCAAAAATACAATTTTTACTTTTTAAAGAGTACATTACGAATATTTTAAAACTCAAAGGTCTTAATTTAGTCAATTTGGTTAAAAGAAATGCCTGTTGAATTTTTGACGACTTTATTAAAACTAATTCTACTTCCATCACATTCGGTGAAAACGCCATCTTCTCAATAAGCTAATTTAATGAACCAGTGCCAATCCGTATACCTACTTTATGCGTGAAAGAAAATTAGAATATTTAAAATGGAAAATGCTAGCGACAAGTATTTTAAATTAAAACAAAGTGGTAATCTTAAAAAATGCAGCAATCACAAAACCGGTTAAATAATTAAAAAATCATTACATTGTTAGCCCTCGAGTTATGTGTTTTTTATTATATTTTGTCAGAAAAGTGCCATCCGTTGGTAAATTATTTACGAAAATAGTTTGCATTTGAACATTATTTATGATCGTTCATATTATTACCACTTACATTTGCTCACAAATGACAATAGTAAACAAAATAAAACTCTTTCAGGATTAATAATGATTCTCAAGGTAATATACAACGTGTCCAAGATAAGGAGGCCAGTACAGGGATCTCGGAAACCTTAAGAGATACGAAGTCGGTTAAATAGAGGTAAAGTTGCGCATTTACGTGCCTAATAATATGCCGTAGAAAGTTTTAAAATTGCGAGTAGTTCTGGAGATATCCGGAAAAAGCCGAAATTCTGAAAAATCGTTTTATTGTCTTTCTGGGTTTTTTTTTTTGAGATCGAATTCTAAAGTAAATTGCACTTTTACATTGCCTCTAACAGCGTTAATTGTTTTGTAATCCGACGAGTCGTCTTGGAAAGGGTCACTATCAACTTTCTTTTTTTAAATACGGTCCTGTTTTTCTGATATTGGAATTTGAGAGCTTTTTTTCTTCCGAATACAACGGTGTATGACACATTGTGGTTTAATGACGTTTCGAGGGTTTTTTGAACAACATCGGGAACTTTTGGGATACGGTCCTGTATTTCTCCTAATTTTATAAATACTATCTCATAAGTAAGCTTTACATTTTTCTTATGTTGGACTAGTTCAATAAATAACAAATAATTTAATAATAAACCACAAATAAGTGAACAAAAATCATACCAAAACGATAATAAAACGAACAACGAAAAAAGTAAGGAACTAAGTACATAAAGTTGTTCAAAATGATATCCGTTATTCTCTAAGCACAAATAACTTCTAACTGTCACATAACAGTTCTTTTGGGATAAAATAAAACACGATAGAATATCAAACTTTTCAGCATTTGTAAAATTATGTTCCATATTTTCTGGAAAATACACAACCTCTTAAAACGCTTTCAAATGATCACAATGGGAATGTCAAGTGAAACAAATCACGCGTCATCATCTTAATTTTTTTGTTTCAAACGCCTACTTTTCTTTTAAATCCCGAATCAACAGAAGTTTGAAATATTATTTCTGTATTTTGTTCACTTATTTGTGGTTTATTATTATATTATTTGTTATTTATTGAACTAGTCCAACATAAGTAAAAATTTAGAGCTTATACTTATGAGATAGTATTTATAAAATTAGGAGAAATACAGGACCGTATACCAAAATTTCTTGATGTTGTTCAAAAAACGATCGAAACGTCATTAAACCACAATGTGTCATACATCGTTGCATTCAGAAGAAAAAAAAAGCTCTCAAATTCCAATATCAGAAAACAGGACCGTATTTAAAAAAAGAAAGTTGATAATGGACCTTCGAAGACGACTCGTCGGATTACAAGACAATTAACGCTGTTAGATAGATCGGAAAAAGTGGCAATGTAAAAGTGCAATTTACTTTAGAATTCGATCTCAAAAAAACCCAGGAAAACAATTAAACGATTTTTCAGAATTTCGCTATTTTTCGGATATCTCCGGAACTACTCGGAATTTTAAAACTTTCTAAACGGCATATTATTAGGCACGTAAATGCGCAACTTTACCTCTATTTAACCGACGTCGTATCCAAAGTCGTATCTCTCAGGATCGAGATCCCTGTACTGGCCCTCCTTATCTTGGACACGTTGTATTCTGCTGCAAGTAAATTTTAAATGCAAAACGTCACTTAATAAGTTTTAATGCATAAATTTAAAGTTGCCTCGAAGAACTCTTTAAGAATCTAAAATTAAAAATAAATGTAGTTTTAAAATTTAGTCTTGAAGACCCTTTTAGGATGCGCCATTTTTGGCTAGAAGTTGTTTTATGGTAGTCCTCACGCTGTCTTGAAGTTCATTTAGTATTATTCGAAATTTTATTGTATAGTTTTAAAGCGACCTTGGAGATCGCAATAAGAATTTTGTTTTCAACACTTTAAGTAGTACACTTTTTTTTATGATCAAACACAAGCAGTATAGGAAAAATCCTTTAAGATACCTATTCTGGGTGTGGTGCGTGTGCGAATAAAGCGATTCACGTTGATTTTGAATCGTTGGAGGTTATATTCTTTTGGGAAAACTGACCTCGGGAAGGCCGTTCCATATGGAGAATCCTCCAGATGAAAGAATTCTTAATGTTTAATGAAAAACATACCTAATTTGAGCAAGAAATAACACTAAAAAAAATAAATGATCTTGTATTATAATACAGGGTGTCAATTTGAAAACTTCCCACCCTTAATATCTCGCTTTAAATAATATTAGAATTCGGAAAGACACGTCAATTTTATTGTGAACGGGGAGACTTTTAAAGAATATTTGCAGAGTTCGCGGTTTAACCCGCTAGGAGGAGTGATGTTACTCTTAAAATCTTAAATGGAAATGAGTCAAGTCGTGGCACATCATTTATCTCTTTTCAATAATACCCTAATTTATTATTTTTTCACTAGAGCTATTCAAGAAATCCCGTTCCACAAATGGACTTATTCATGTACATTTTTAGGCGGTGACTTTGCCCCTTGTAAAGTGAATTGGAAAGAATGTCACTCGGAGTGACTACCTACCGCCACTAATCATTCTAATATGAGAGGAGTCAATAATTTTTTTTAATAACCTAAAAACCACAAATCTCAGTGCATGTAAGTTCTAACTACGTCTTTTTGAAACGCCACTTCTTGGATAGTACTACCCAAAAAACAATAAATTAAGGTATTATTGGAAATAAATTTAAACGATCATTAAAATGATGTGCCACTTGTCCCCCTTCCCATTTAAGATTTAAGGATAACATCTACCCCTTCCAGCCCAAAGAGTAAAACCACGACGGCTGCAAATATTCATTGAAAGTGCCCCCTTCACAATGAAATTGATGTGTCTCCAATTTTTAATACTATATTTACAGTAAGCGAGATATACTATTAAGGATGGGAAGTTTTTAAACCGACACCCTATTCAGACACGCCGAGGGCGCCAAGGCATTGAAGGTGCCTACAGGGGCGCCGTAAGCCCGACCTTTTTTGTGAGATGTTCAATCTGCGGGACCTCCCTATAGTAACGACCTTTTTTTAAATGTTCACTTCGTGGGAGCTCTCATATAAAAATATCGTCTTTTTTTTGGTACAAGGGCGCCTATCGGTGTTTCGCACGATGGCGCCTATCGGTGTTTCGCACGATGGCGCCAAAGCTGCTTGGCGCGTCCCTGACCCTATTAATCTTTTAATGGCCTGTGAGTCGGAAAAAAACCCAGAAAAATCGGAATATTTTCAGCCGGAACAAGAGTACCTCCCGCCCCCTGTTTTCGAGGATGCTGAACACGATGGTGGCGTCAGAATTTCTCTTTGAGGTTGCGCAACCCCTCAAAACGGCCCAAAACCACCCCCTAGAGGGGTTAAAAGAGCTTCAAGAGGTTTCCCTGCAGAGAATCACACTTTCCCCCCGTTTACGAGGATGCTGAGCACGGTGGTGGTGTTGGATATCGCGTCCGACCCCTTCCAATCCCTCCACCGGCCAATACTCGCTCCTGAAAGGGGTGATTTTTTTTTTTAAGTATCAGCGGCAAATATGTATTCCCCCCGTTTTCGAGGATGCTGAACACGATGGCGGCATTAGAATTTCTCTTTGTGGTTGCGCAACCCCTCAAAACGGCCAAAAACCGCCCCCAGAGGGGTTAAACGCGCTTCAAGAAGTTTCCCTGCAGAGAAACACACTTTCCCCTCGTTTTCGAGGATGCTGAGCACGGGTTGTCGGGTTTGTGTGGTGTTGGATATTGCGTCCGATCCCTTCGAGCCGCTCCACCGGCTAATACTCGCCCCTGAAAGGGGTAAATTCAGCGGCAAATAGGCTAGGGGTCGGACGCTATATCCAACACCACCAACGTGCTCAGCATCCTCGAAAACGAAGGGAAAGTGTGATTCTCTGCAGGGAAACCTCTTGAAGCGCGTTTAACCCCTCTGGGGGGGTGTTTTTTGCCGTTTTGAGGGGGGGGGGGAATACTCTTGTTCCGGATGAAAATATTTCGATGTTCGTCTGACTCACAGACGCCACTATTTGAACGACCCATTAGTTTGTTAAACACACATGAACAACTAGAAAATTATCGACAAACACCTCGTCTCGGCACTTGTCTAATCTAATTGGGTCGGGATTAATAAATAATAATGTTTATGAAAATAATGTTTCCCAAAGAAATATTTTAAAGTCTAATTAATTTTTTCACCATTGATGACCATATCTTTGGCGCAAAATATCATTAAAGACATAACATAATTATATCATAAAATATTCTCCTTTAACTAGTAATTCATAAGTTAAAACAAAAATTATAATCCAAACCGTTTTTTTTTAAGTAGTAAGTGATGCACATGTAAAACCGAACGGCTTCAGCGTGATTAAAATCATGATTTTAATCGCAGCGCGATAAAATAAAAACATGATTAAAAATAAAAAATAAATAAAATCAGGATAGGTACTTTTGTTAATAGGGAGAAAACGTGAACACTTAAAATCGTTACAAAAAGAAATTATTGATGAATTTTTATAATAATATTTATTATAAATACTTTAAAGGAATTTAAATTTAGCACCTTCTTACAAAATTATTTTAATAATACAAAAAAATAGACAACTTTTATAATGCAGTGTTAAAAAGAAATTCTGGTTTAGCACGGAAATCACTATGGGTAAAAAGATTTGTGTGAAATGTCAAGTATTATTATTGCTTACAAAAGTTTTCCTTTGGACAAAACAAGATATAAACTGTTAAAAAATATGTATTTTATAAGGAAAATAAAAATTTTCTAAAAAAAATCATTAATTTTTAAAATAATTGATTTTTGATTTTAAAAAAATCATGGTTTTCATCAAACCATGACAAAATGTGTGTTAAAAATATAGGAACTCAAAGGTACTTCGCCCCGCCCCCAAACCCTGGCTAAGCCACTGGGAAAACTACTTCCGTCAAGCTCTAGGGACCTCGTTATTAAATGAACTTGTGATTTCAATTTGATTTATTGTGAAATTATAATTATTTACTGAATGCTGGGCTTATCTGAAGTATAATGGTGAATATACATTTCAGTATTTATTTGTTTATATAAGGTTGTATCACTATTAAACCTTATTTACTACTGGTTTCATTTCCTATATAATTTTTAGTATGTAATTTTTACCAATACCTATTAACAATTTGGTTTATCCAATTCATATTTCAATAAGATGTGTAGGACAGGCACAGCATTTTTTAGAGATGCAACTATATTTTAATACAAAAAAAACTTACATATAATGCAAGGATGCTTGTTATACAGGTATTATGGAAATTACTTATTATATTTAAATTGGTGACTCCTTGGTTGGTTGTCCTAGAGAACCGCTACATATTTTTTTTTCAAACAAATTATTGCAATACGAGGCCACTCAAGGGACACAGAATATATAGTGAAACAGCTGCATCCAGAATTTTATGTCGTAACTGATCCACATCTTCAATTGGCTCTTTATAAACTATTTCCTTCATGGTACCCCATAGAATAAATCACATGGTGTAAGATCTAGTGACCAGCAACGTGTCCAATTTCTTCTTCGTTTTGGCGGCGGCTTCGTCCAATCCATCTTTGAGGGTTTGTCCAAATATTCAATGATAATCCCTGAACTGTGGTTAGGAGCACCATCGTGCAGAAACCACATGTCCCTTATCCGAGCTAAAAGAACATTTTTTAAAAGTTCTGGAAGGTCGTCTTGCAGGATATGTGGTCCTATTAGATGATTGTCAATAATACATGCCCACATGTTCAATGAAAACCTTCTCTGACTGTTCATCTCTCGATATTCATGAGGGTTTTCCATGCCCCATTATGCGGATTAAACATAACATCTCGGGTAAAACCAGCTTCATCTGTGAATAGTACCTTCGAAACCAATCAGGTCCTTCTATTTGACTTTTCTGTACGTACCACTCGCAGTACCCTTGTCGTAAAGGGTAGTCTTGAGATTCCAACTTTTGAACTTTTGTGATATGGTACGGATGTAGTCCTTCTTCATTAAAAGTGCGCCATGTAATATAATTTGATGTTAGCTCTGCTGCTCGTTAAACGCCGAGTACTTACAGTCGGGTCTTGTTCCACAGGATCAAAAACATTTTCTTCCGCGGCTAACATGTTTCGGTTCCTCGCTCGTCCTAAATGTCCTTTCCGCGGACGCTTCCCAATTTGGGAATATTTCCATGTATAAGAGCCTTGCTTGTCAGGCATTTTCCTGTGCTGCTCCGTAGGACAAAACCATATCAGTTAGTTCGATTGAAGGTCTTCGCATTTTGAAGTAGAATAACAAATTTATATTAGAAAATAATTGACTAAAGCTAAATTCGCACTATTCGAACATTCGGGAAAATACCTGGAACTAGAGCGCGGTTGCATTTTCAAGACGACGTCGATATTTGCGCGCCAAAACTTTAAATTGAAAAATCGTTTAAAAATATAAATTTTGTCCTACAGCAAGAAAGAACATTATACAGAAAAATAATATTACAGACAATTTATGAATATAATCTTATAAAACAGCGATAATACGCCGACAAGTGGCAACGCTGTATTTTTAGATATGAGTATTTCTTTGTTTGCAACCCCGACCCACCTATCCCAATGTTGATTTGTTTACATCATTGACATCTGTCGCCAGTTTGTCTAGTTTACTGTCAGTGCCACCACGTGTTTATTTTTGGTTTGACGTCAGGTCATTTATACCGCATATTAATTTAAAGCGCCATTTATGGTTATTTTTCTTCAATTTGTTTTCATCTCAGGAATTGCCGGTTTAAATATAATAAGGCATTTCCATAACACCCTGTATATTGAATAGGCATAGATTTTAATATATTAAACGCTGTTTTTTAAACAATAAACCGAAAAAATTCTATATGGTACCTATTTATCATTTCAACGTATTTTTTAACACACATACAATTATCAGTTTATTACTTTTACTACATAGATCGTTTGCATAAAATAAGGAATAATTTAATGGTGATAAAAATAATAAATTATTTTTAACAGCTCACTTCACCTATCGTTGCTCTATTTATCTTTTAAAGTAGAATTAAATGATAAATTTTGAATATTATTTGCAGTAATTATTGTTAACGTTTTCAAATTTTACATAAAAGGGTAAAAAAAAATCATAACTATATAGTATTTTCCTGCAAGTTTATACTGTGAAGGAAAGAATCAGAAAATACCATGATGAGAACTATTGCAGTTTTGTCTTTCGTTCTATTTTTGGCATCAATTTATTCCAGTGTCGAAGCATATGGAAATGATGGTAAGTTTAGTATTTTAGAGAAGTTTTTGATTTTCAGCTATTTTAAAGAGATTTTGAACTTTCGCACACCAACAGATAGATAGGCCGACATCGACAGGCAGAAATAACAGTATAGACAATATGTTTTTTAGATAAATTTATACAGTGTGTCGGGTAATGCATTAGGAGAGGTGATTCTACATGTTAAAATAAAGGTAGTAAGTCATATATAACAAAAATTAGAAAGCTCAATATTTTTCGAGTTACTGCCTATATACCGTGTTAATTTTAAGGTTTTTACTATTTCACGTCTAAAGATACAAAGAAGATCTTATTTATAAACTATTTTTTTATCAAATAAAATGTCTTCTAAATATTGGACAGATTTAACAAAATTTGAAGCATGGTTTGATTTTTTCTTCCATTTGAAAAACTGATTTTACTGCTAACAAAAACGTTGTTTCAAACGGTGCATATAGTTTATTATCGACTCGAATAAAGGATAGATATATTCTTGTGTCATTAAAATGACATATGTAACTTGACAGTTTAAAACTAACCGTGATGATGATGTTAAAAAATAATAATCGAGTTTCAGTTATTGCTATCTTTATTTTAACATGTAATCATCATCCTCTCCATGTATCATAATCCGAACACCCTGTATATGACAACTTTAAATGGGCAATGAATGATAATAAGTATCTATATTTGTTTACATTTAAAAAAAATGTTACGAAATTTCTGATCCATAATAATAATATATGCTATATGCTACCCTCACCCCTACACAAGAGGAAGAAGTACCTAGGCATATTTAAAAAATGCCTCATGGTGCAATTGGTAAAATATCAGAAGTTTTTATTTCGATGTCAAAATGGGGTCTCTAGGAGGAAGCTCAGAAATCACTTTTTCGTCCCCTACAGTGTTTCTACAATATTTTCCTTGGGCCTACCAATGACAGATACAAGAGACCCGAATGAACTATAGGAACTATACTGGGCTGCATAAATCAAAAAAATTATAGTCCTCGTTGCAACATTATGATTTGCACCCACTAGCATTGGCGTAACTAGAATGATTTTGTAGGCGGGGCCTGGCCCCTAGTCTCGTAGGATTTTAATGGCAAGTGTCACTATGACGTATGTATGGCTTCGAACTTCGGAAATTCTGGGGTGGGCACCAGAGCAATCTGGGGTCGGCATAGCCCACCTGTCCCCTCCCCCCCTCTTGTTACGCCTATGCCCACTAGTAAAAGGTTTAAACCTAACATTTTTAAGCTCAATGTATTGACCCTTTTAGGGCTTCGCTCCTGGCATGGGTACCTGCTACTCCGGCCCAACTACGGCACTCTATCTTGATTTATATTACAAACATATGTTTCGCCCATTAGTGGTTATGGGCAATTTTTTTCAGGAATGAATTGAACTCCCATCGCTCTCCTAAATTAAAATTAGATTTTTTGTCGAATCCAAGCATGAACATGAATGAAAGAGCTACATATATCCAAATAATTTATAATTTAATTTTTGTCTCAAAATAGTCGATATACTTTCAGGTGACGGTGACTACTTACAAATCGATATGATATATTGTAGTTCTCTTAACTCCCATCTAAAGGAATAGATCTGTAAGGACGTAGTAATCCTCCACTTAACGCGTCATGTGACTCAAGTTAATGTGAAACAAAGTTTTTTAAGGTTTACCTTGACGTTAAGGCCACATCTTAGCTAAGATTTAAGGGCCGATATTTGAATGTTACCTTGGGCGTCTAAGATTACCACGTTCTAACGATTCTATTCCTTTAGAGATCAGAATTAAAAAGATCTTTAAACCCGAACAAACCCAAATTTGTGTTAAGGATGACTTATTATATGTTTAAGCAGGTGACTTTGAAATCGAACTCGAAAACTTGACCTTGGCTGTAAGCAGGCGCGAATACACATGACTCACGACAGAAGCACTTTATTTTGAGCATAACTCGGTTAAGATCTCTGAATTCACACCTTATCGCATCGGATTTTCTAGTATTTACTATAATTTATTGACCAAATTTAGCAATATTGTCCCCCCCCCCCCCACTCCGCATCCCACCCCAATCTCCCTGAATGAAATCCTGTATCCGCGCCTGGCTGCAAGAATCTGACCATCAACTACAAATGCAACAAAAAAAATTGATATACTTTTGTTAATTAACTAACCAGTTAATAATTATTCCCTAGTATATGTTGATTCCTTTTTTTTTAGTGAAATGTGGCCCAAACGAAGAGTACAACTCCTGTGGATCATACTGCATCGCAACCTGTAACAACCGTCAATTCGCCAACTGCATAGCGACATGTAATCCTGGATGTTTCTGCAAAAGTAACTTCATTCGCAAAACACTCGATGGACCCTGTATTCCTATTAAAGAATGCAGATTTGCCTAATTAAGATAATTTTTGATTTCTGATGTTATGTTTATATTAAAGTTGGCTAATGTATAATTAAATTTAGTATGACCTACCTTTTAATTTTAATATTCGTCCGCGCAAGAAAATATTAAATATATCATTTTAATTAATTAAAAATTTGTGAAAGACGTTTTTAACTGTCTTCAATAAAATGTGGCAAGTTCAATTTTAATATTGATTTTGTATTATAAGTGACACAATTCTGAACCATCATATTTTTTGTTAAACGCTATATTCGAGTACTTATATTAGGGGTCTGTTTGCACCAAAAAACTTTAATACATACTACATATAGTCGAAAAGAAGTATTTTTTTACTTTTCTCAGTATGTCTAGAAAAAATTAGGAAATTTACGGAACTAGGTAAATATTTTTTTATTCTTTCTACCTTTTAATATACAGGGTGATTCACGACGAGCGTGCATTAGAACTTTATGGAAAACTACTGAATATATGTTCCTGAAACTTTGGGGATTTGGGTTTATCGTTTAACTAAAATATTGACATGTTTCTGTCATTTCCGGTTATATCGGAAGTAGCTGCGTTTGCGTAGTTTCGTTTTTTAAATACAACATGGTAATTTTTATTACATTTTTCGATTAAGCATTAAATACTAAGCACATTTTATAGAAAATTTTTTTGTCAGACTCTATTAGTTTCTGAGATATCTGGACTTTTTGTAATTATTTGGCAAATGCATGGCGATGAAATAATCCATATAATTTTTTTACCTAAGCGCTTGGACTAAAATTTTTTTCTCACCGAATAGCTAGAAGATCATAAAGTCTCAAAAACATCTCAAATTCGGCATAAAATGTACAGGGTGGTCACAATTCAAGCCTCATTGTGAAATAATTCAACCATTAAAAACTTTCTTATTTTAAATGGAACACCCTGTATATGTTTATTTAATTTGATGGCAAATTAGTTGTTCTTTATAAATAGTATTTACTGTCCTATACCTATATCAAAGCGTTTTCTCAAAAAATCCAATTTTATTCCGAGAATACTATTTGTTCAAGTGTGCTATGAAAACAATTGTACTTAGGGTACTGATGTCTATACGGAGGAAAATTAATAATGACGGCAATATTTTCTAGTGTGCTTTGACAAGGAAAACAATTGTCTGATATTTCTTGGCGTATTTTCAAACTGTCAATTATTCTGTTACTAAAAAATGTCACGCTCCGGAATTTCAAGTGAAGATTTTTTAAATTTATTTACGGTAACATTGAATGTGGCAAAATTAAGCTAAGAGCTTGTCGAATATATCGGGATAAATATCCGAATAGGCCAATTCCCCACACCTGGTATTATTAGAAGACTAAATAATAATTGTTTAAAATTTGGATCATTTGAAGCCAAAATAGGAAGAATTAAACCAATACTGGACAATGAGGTATTTGAAGTCACCATTTTAGCCTATTTTACGCTTTTCGAACAGACTCAATTCGTGAAGCTGCGATGCAATTAAGAGTTTCGTATTCGAGTATACAAAGAATTTTAAAAGAATATGGCTGGAGGCCATATTCATATGCCCAAGTTCAGCATCTAAAACCACACAAGATTTGCCAGCTCGAGTAGAAATTTGCGAGTTTTTTCTAATGAAAACCCAAGAAAATGAACAATTTACTAATTCTGTAATATGGAGTGATGAAGCCAAATTTACTCGTAATGGTTTTCATAACAGACACAACAGCCATTATTGGGCTCACGAAAACCCCCATGTTGTCAGGATAGGACGTTACCTGTTTATTGTGCTATTAAACATGACCGTATATTTTGCTTACACATTTACGACGAAAATTTAAAAGGTCAGAATTATTTGACAATTCTTGAGGATCAGTTAGAAGAACGTCTGGATGATTTGCCGCTCCGAGAGCGAATAAATGCATTGTACCAAAACGATGGGGCTCCAGCACACAACGTCCAAGTTGTTAAGACTGCCCTAAACAGACTTTTTCATAACCAGTGGATCGCAAACCAAGGTCCCTTCCACTGGCCAGCTCGTTCGCCAGACTTAACTCCACTGGACTTTTTCATCTGGGGAACCATTAAAGATAAGGTTTACGCGCGTCCCATCACCACGAAGGAAAATCTAATTGAAAGGCAGCATTTCAATCCCTTACTGCACAAGAAATTAGGAATGCTACAAGAAATAGCATGATGAAAAGAATACATAAATGCTTGGAAGTAAATGTATAGTAAATACATTTCGAACATATTTTAAAAATATATTCAAAAGATATTAGGTATAATTTTCAAACACATTTTTAATTAAAAAATTTAAAGTTTATAAACTTGTTTCCTTGCTATTTTTAAAAAAATAATATTTAAACCATTAAATTTAAAACAATCAACTGCATTTTATTTATAAATGATTAAGAAACACTTTAGAATGTTGTATTTTCAAGCAATCAATCACTTTTCCTCCGTATAGACATCGGTAAACAGCCCCTAAGTACAATAATTGTTTTCATAGCACACTTGAACAAATAGTATTTTCGGAATAAAATTGGATTTTTTGATAAAACGCTTTGATATAGGTATAGGACAGTAAATACTTTTTATAAAGAAGAACTAATTTGCCATCAAATTAAATAAAAATATACAGGGTGTTCCATTTAAAATAAGAAAGTTTTTAATGGTTGAATTCTTTCACAATGAGGCTTGAATTGTGACCACCCTGTACATTTTATGCCGAATTTGAAATGTTTTTGAGACTTGATGATCTTCTAGCTATTCGCTGAGAAAAAATTTTTAGTCCAAGCGCTAAGGTAAAAATAATTATATGGATTATTTCATCGTCATGCATTTGCCAAATAATTACAAAAAGTCCAGATATCTCAAAAACTAATAGAGTCTGACAAAAACATTTTTTATAAAATGTGCTTAGTATTTAATGATTAATCGAAAAATGTAATAAAAATTACCATGTTGTATTTAAAAAACGAAAGTTGGCAGCTACTTCCGGTATAACCGGAAATGACAGAAACATGTAAATATTTTAGTCAAAGAGAGCATATCGATAAACCCAAATCCCCAAAGTTTCAGAAACATATTATATTCAGTAGTTCTCCATAAAGTTCTAATGCACGCTCGTCGTGAATCATCCTGTATAACCCGAGCAAAACAGCGAGAATACAATAGTGTAAAAAGTATTACGAACAGCGAATGAGCGAATTATTGCAATACTTTTAAACCTAATAAAGCAATATTTTTACAGTAGTGTTGCAGGAAGGGTCCGCCGCGGTTGCGGACATGAACAAGGAGTGTTTAAAGAATGTATTTGCAGTGTTTGTAAGTCAAGAAATACAATGGGCTCATTCAGCAAAACCCATCGTTTTCACAAATCGGTGGGTATCTAATATCAAACAAAATTTTGACTCTTTTAGTAGAAGTTGTTTTTAGTAAAACGGCCTGCTATTATTGTTGATTCTGAGTTGTTTGAATAGTTTAAAATAAAATTATAATTTGTGGATTCTTTTGTAATTTTAGATCCTTTGGAAGAACGGACAGTAATTGGGATAAGTAGAACCAGCAAAACCGGTAACAAAGCAAATCTTGTTGTCTCATGAACATCAACCAACTTCGTTACAATCCTTACATGAAAAAAAAAACACGCGTCAAGAATGTCAAAGTAAAGGCAGCATTTTTGGTGAGGTGAACCCTTTGAATATAAAACGAACGGTGAACCTAATTGAAGAAGAAACTCACTACAAGTCGATATACTCCTAGGCAACATTTTGTATTTGTATTTTAATATTTAAAAATGAAACATTTTCCACTTTTGTTTTTTTTTATTACAAAAAGGCACAAGTACAGCTATTTATCTTTTCTCAAATATAAATGCACTTGTACATTCCTTTAATATTTCCTTCAACTAATAAAAGCGAAAAATGAGCTAGACCATTTAAATGCTTTCTATAGTGATGTGTTCCAAGCCAACAGATGGCAGTAGTGAATGTAGGTTGGTTCCTTTTGGAGATAGCAGACTGATTATGGGGGGGGGGGGGGTTAATCGAATCACGTAAGAAGGCCTTGGAAGTGATACTAGGCCTACTCTGCTCCATACGCTCACAAGTAACCTACTTTTATCTATCTGTTTCACTCTATCATTTAAGCGTCAATATCAGACTTACGTAGAGTTAATATGAAATGCAAAAAAGGGAGTGTTTATGCAGGCGACTTGATCCTGGTCATATTTGTCTCACTTTACTGAATTAGGGAAGGTTGCTGTATACAGCGACTATAGTCATTAGCGATGATACAAAATACTAGGAACGCGTATCTGGTAACAGTTATGAGCGTGTAACGTAACGTAACAGATACTTGTAATGTAAAATACTAGTTCCCTGTTCCAGCCGATATTTCTTATACGTGTGACAGCACCGTTACCACACAACAGCTTGCAAAATACTAGGGCCATCAAAATAATAGTTCCAGCTGTTATTTATTGTTTTATATCGGTCCGTATACGTGTGACCACACTGTTACAACGAGTTGCGTGGCGCCGGCCTATTCTTTGGCAAAATAATAGTTCCAGCTGTTATTTCTATTATTCTGTTATTTCTGGTATATACGATATACGATATGGCCGTCGTATACGGAGCTGAGACAAACAAGTAACAACACTGTTGGACAGAACGGGCTCTGCTTTTGTAAATTAAATTAATTAAGGTATTAGGTAATTATTAAACTTTGATATTGGTCTCCCATCATCATCCCCTCGTGTTTGTTATATAGTTTTTTAATAATTTTAGATGTATTTGTGTCATGAGTGATTTATTTACATTATTGTAAGTGTTTCTAACCTAAAATATTAACTTCGTTAAAAATAAGTATTTTTAAAAATTTTGAATTAGAACTCAAAAATTTCTATTTAAACAAAAAGATATATGCAGCATCAAAAAATATGTAATTCAGCGTAAATCGACAACCAAGTAATCCAAACAGACGAGGCCGCTGACGAGATTTAGAAAATACTAGTTGTTACAAAATAACTAGTATTTGGAACAGTTACTGCCGTGTAACAGGAACATAACGTACTGTTACTAAAAAATACTAGTTTGTATCATCGCTAATAGTCATCAACGAATACTTATAACCAGGAAGAAGACAAACTGCCGTGTTAAATAATCGAAGCAGGCATGATACGACGACATCCATTATGCCTGGCGCGCACGTGCTTTTCAAATGTCACTTTTGTCCAAATTTTTATTACTGTCAATATTTTAAAGTGACATTTAAGCAAAGAAAACATCGAAACCCTTTCATTTGAGTTACTAAGTAGAGAAAATCAAATATTAGGATTTTGACATAGGTTTTCAGCTGTAAATATCACTTTAAAATTGTCCTTACATACTTTTATATTATTATTGAACTAGTAACGAAACTAGAAATAAAGAATTCAGAGATTGAAGGTTGTAATTAGTTTTATTAAAAAATAGGAAATAAATCATAATTTATATAAAATATTTTACCATCTTCAACTTCAAACAAATCAAGGTAAATACAATACTATATGTACAGCTACTAACCAAGTAAATATATGCACCATCATTATGATTATGGGCTTCCAATTTGTTTGTTTCGTAGCATACTCCTGGCAACATTAGTGATCGAAGTCCTCTTTAATGTTCAGTCATTATGGGATTCTCAATTAAACTATGAAAAGAAAGAATTATTATAATAATATATTACCGGACTTATCAAAATTCTGGCTACGGGTTAATATAACTAAGCTGTAATTATTATGTTGTAGCTTTTGACTTCTGGATTGTAAAATTTAAGTAAAATTCTTTAAAAATGTGTTTGTTGCTAGTTTGCGTGACAAGTTTGGCACATAATGGGACAATTTTATAATGTAAAATAACAATAACGAATAAAAATTTAGTAAAAAAATATTTCAATCATAAATTACTTACCTGCAACAAAACGAGAAGGTCCGTTTTCGTGAAAAGAATAGAAAATTAAAAATTATTTTAGAATTTAATGACGCTTCCTCCACCATTTTCAATCACATTATAAATCATATGTTACTTGATTTTATCCCCTTCCAGACGAAGGATGTTCGGTTGTGAAATAATTTAAGAACGTGTGCTGCTCGCATTCTATGTCTATCTCTGTCTGCATCAACCTTCTCCGATTCAATAAAGGGAGACAAATATGGCCTAGATTAAATCGAACAAACCCAAAGTCTGATATTGACACGGAACGATCGACACAAAAGGATAAACGTATGGAGTAACCTGCCTGGCTGTGACGTCACTTGCACGGCCTACTTATATGCTTCGATCCCCGCCATAAGCGGTCTCACCGGGCTGATAGCTTTGAATATAAAACGTTCGTTTTATATTCAAAGGCTGATAGTCATATTTACTGAGAGTAAGCATCAGCCCGGTGAGACTGCTTATGGGGCGGATCGAAACACGTAAGAAGGCCTTGGAAGTGATGCTAAGCCTACTCTGCTCCATACGCTCACAAGTAACCTACTTTTATCTATCTGTTTTACTCTATCATTTAAGCGTCAATATCAGACTTACGTAGAGTAATATGGAAAACCCAAAAGTGAGTGTTTATGCAGGCGACTTGATCCTGGTCATATTTGTCTCACTTTACTGAATTAGGGAAGGTTGCTGCAGACAGAGACAGGCATAGAATGCGAACAGCACGAATAATTGTTAAACAAGCTAACTTCCTTCGTCTGGCGGGCATGGAAATGGTGGAGAAGACGCATCTTTAAATTTTAAAATAATTTTTAATATTCTAATCTTTTACGAAAAACGTCGTTTCCTTTTTGGTGCAAGTGAGTAATTTGTAATTGAAATATTCATTTAGTCATCTTTACTGAGAGTAAGCATCGATAATAATTTCTTTCCATAAATCATATGGGGCCCAAAAAATATGCTCGGACTTGAAGCCTTATTTGCTAGGACCTAGAGCCCAGTTGAAGATGGTAAAATATTTTATGTAAATTATGATTTACTTCCTATTTTTAAATAAAACTACTACTATTTCTGAAGTTTAATTTTTCATTTGTAGTTACGTTACAAGTTCAAAAAATGATATAAGAGTGTGTAAGGATTATTTTAAAGTGATATTTACAGCTTAAAACATGTCATAATCCTAATATTGATTTTCACCACATAAGTAAATCAAAGGATTTTGAATGTTTTTTGTTGGTTAAATGTCACTTTAAAATATTGACAGTAATAAAAATTTGTACAAAAGTGACATTTGAAAAGCACGTGCGTTTGTCAGCTGATTCCAGACGTAATGGATACCTGGTTTGTTCGTTTGTTCATACTTGCTTCGATGTGTTAACACGGCTGTTTGACTTCTTCCTGTTTATAAGTATTCAAGTATTCGTTGGTAAGCATCAATAATAATTACTTTTCCTAAATCATATGAGCCCAAAAATATGCTTGGACTTGAAGCTTGAAATATTTGCTAGGACCTAGAGCCCCGTTGAAGATGGTAAAATATTTTATGTAAATTATGATTTACTTCCTATTTTTTAATAAAACTACTTAGAAGCTTATTTCTGAAGTTTAATTTTTCATTTGTAGCTACGTTCCTAGTTCAAAAAATGATATAAGAGTGTGTAAGGATTATTTTAAAGTGATATTTACAGCTTAAAATATGTCAGAATCCTAATATTGATTTTCACCACTTAGTAAATCAAATAAAAGGGTTTTGAATGTTGTTTGTTGGTTAAATGTTACTTTAAAATATTGACAGTAATAAAAATTTGGACAAAAGCTTTGAATGACAAAAGTGACATTTGAAAAGCACGTGTGCTTGTCAGCTGATGCCAGACGTAATGGATGCTGGGTTTGTTCGCTTGTTCATACTTGCTTCGATTTGTTAACACGGCTGTTTGTCTTCTTCCCGTTTATAAGTATTCGTTGGGAGTGTCAAACTCAGCTGCTGACGACAGTGACATAACATAACCTCTAAAAAAGTGAGAAGTGAAAGATTTTTCGCATAAAATACTCTTTTGCTTGTGATGACAACTTAAACATACCAACAACACACCACCATAAGAAGTTACTTAATTAGACCATACTGTAGTACTACACTCACTGAAATCATAGTCTATTCCTAATTGTAATCAAGTATTATTTACATGTATGATGTAAGTTTTTATTTTTATCCAGACAGACCTTCCCAATAAAATATTTTGATATATCTCCTGTTTAAAATGGACCATGGATAATTTCGACGACACAGAATCGAATCATTCATATCGATCAAATAGCTTACAATCAAGTGCATCTAGTTTGTCAGGATTAAGTTTTTATGGGGATGAATTTGTTGAGTTACGACATTTAATTAACCCTTCTAAATACCCAACCCCATATTTAGAACGCAGCTCTACTCCAAAAGTGGATGCAGCAAGTTTTGAAAATGAAGACCATGTAAATACTTTGGAAGCTAATTTACAAAAAAGTCTACAACTTAATGAGCAGTATAAAAATGATATACAAAATTTGGAAAAACATATTGAATTAAAGTTTTATAATAAAATTGATAAACTGTTAAGAACTAATAGTAGGCTAGAAGGTGAGCTTGAAAATGCTAATAATCAAATCAAAAGAATAATAAAAAACTCTAAAGAGAAGGATGTGTTCATAGTTGATAAACGAAAACTTGACCTAGAAAATGAGTTACATCAATTAATCACTAAAAATTCGAAATTACAAATTGAATGTTCAAATTTAAACATTGAAAAAAAGGAGCTTGTTCTTGAGAATACAAATTTGAGAATTAGTCTAGCCGAGCATCTAACTGATAATGAAATAAAAAGTGCTTCTATTCATAGTTTAAAACAGAAGATATCAGAACAACATATTGAGTTACAAAACTGTGGAAAGAACAACAGTGTTTTATTAAATAAACTTGGTATCATAGATTCAAAATTGCAGCAGTCTGAAAAGTTTAGAGATTGGTATAAAAGTGAGTTACATCAATGCCAATTTAATCTCCAAAAGTTTGATGGAGAGAGGATTAAATATAGAAATCAGATAGCTTCATTAAATCAGAATATTTCTAGTTTAAACATTGAAATAAGTAAATATAAAAATAATGTTGATTGTGTAAGATTGCAAGCTTTAAGGGAAAAGGAAGATTTATTTAAGAAGTTAGAGAACATCAATCTAAACTGTTCATCATCAGACAAGTTACCTTCGGCATCGGATAGCACAAAGCTTAACATAAGTATTTCTTCAGATTATAATGTGAGTTTTTATGAGCTAACAATTGAGGATTTAAAACAAGAATTATCCAGAATAAAAACTAACATACAAGAAAGGGAGGAAGATTTTGAAAAGTTGAAACAAGAAAATTGTAATTTAATTGCTAAACACTTAGTGTTGCAAAAAAATTTACAGCAAAATGAAAATAGTATTGAAATGTTGGAATATTCTAAAAAAGAGTTGGAGAAAAAATTGGAGTTTCTAAAAGACAATGAAAATGAAATAATTAAGGATAAATTGCAGCTTAAAAATAGGAATACAGCATTGGAAATTGAAATAAATATAAGAAATGATGAGAAACAAAGTGTGGAAAAGACAATTGCAGTTATAAGAGATCAGTTTTTAAAATTTAAAGAGAACCATGATAAGGTAAGTTCTTGTTTGACTTTGATTCAGAATATGCTCCTTGCTCTGCTCCTTTTTAAAACATTTTCTGACACTGTTGGTATTTTCTATCTGTAAGTACTTAATACTTTATAAGAATTTTTAAACATTAAAATAGGCATTATTGATAATGGTGACCATACTTACTTTGTTATCTGGCCGTGTATCATGCAAAGAAGCTCATACAATGGGCTCCCACACGGGGATCCAGGACAGTGGCAGCCTTAACTACACCCACTGTTCTCCACTTTATAATTGCAAAATTGATTGTAATTTGATTGGCGAATGAAAAAAAGTAAAAATCTTAACCTATGATCCTTAATTATTTAATATATCTAACATATCTTGTATTGGAATTTTTCGGGTAAAATACATACAAGGTTCGGAGTAAAAGACCCCGCACGGAACATATGGGAATCGGCCCTCGGTTAAAAACTTTGATATTCGGGGATATTATCCAAAAATCGATGCTGATCAAAAGCCTCCATGAGCCCGAGGTCCGAAAATGCGATCCCGAGGAGCTACCTTCATCGCAATCAAAATAGTAAAAATGAGCAAATGTATAGTGTGTCAGACTTCCATAGCTCCTATACTAATTAACTAAGGAATTTCATTCATATGCCGATTTATACTGTATTGGGTGCATTTCAGGAAAATATTTTCCAATATATATGTCTTAAATTCCACCCAATGCCTCGGTTAGAAAAGTTATTTTAGCTATTTTTTTAAACTTTTTTTTTTAATTTTTAATTTATTACTCTTAAACTACATAACCAAATGAAATAAATCTTTAGGCAATTATAAAGGACACTTATACGAACCTAAATATGCAATAAAATACTGGGTGTCCCATTTAAAAAATACAGTATTAAGTATGGTACCACACTTTTTTGGGCCACCCTGTATATTTTCGGACCTCGGGCCCATGGAGACTTTTGATCAGCATCAATTTTTGCATAATATCGCCGAGTATCAAAGTTTTTAACTGGGCCGATTCCCATATGTTCCGTGCGGGGTTCTTTAGCAGTGATTTCCTTGGCAAAAAATAATATTTTTTTTACTATAAATTTTTGCTCTACTGATATTTGTCCCTAGCTTCAATGCATTTTTCAATGCTAATATCAATACGCACGCCACTGAGTAATCTACAAAGTCAATGTCTTAAATGTTATTAGGGCAATATCAAAGTAAGCTCCTGCTAAAATTTCATTTCATTATCTGCCAGCGCTAAAAAGTTATTATGCAAAAACGATTATTAAATTTTTTAACACCCTGTAGTTTAAAAACAAAAATCAGTAGAGCAAAAATTTATAGGAAAAAAAAATATATTTTTTGCCAAGGAAATCACTGCTAAATTTACTCCCAACCTTTCTGTTACACCCTGTATAGTGAGTTTTTTAGAGTCTTACTTACAAGACGATACCTCGAAAACCTTTTGAAATATTTTTGTTACTAATAAGCAGACCCAAGTAAACATACCAATTTCGGTTTCATATCACCCAAAGTTGTAGGTGCAGTTTCCACCACTTTGTCTTTACAAGACCGCAGGAAAGCCACCTATTTTCAAATATTTCGCACAAATGATTATGTGCATAGCAGCTCCGTCCTGTTGAAACTACATGTCGGGAATTGTTATTTTGGTTTAATAATTGTGGTTAAATTGGTTTCTTAAAAATGCTGTACTTTTTTTTTAAATGCCCTTCGGAAAAATGTGGAACTATCCCCATTTATACCACAGTAAACATTAAAATTAATCAGGGCAGAGTTATCAAGTGGGGATATTCCGAGGCCGGGTATTTTGTTGCTTTGTAACATTTTAAAAATCTCACCCAGCATACGTTGTGTTACAAATTCGTCCTTCACCATTGGGATTTCTGAAACGGTAAGAGATACTAAGTCAGTTAAAATTGGACAAAGTTGCATAATTATTGTCCCAATAATATTCCGCAAAAAGATCAAAAATAAATACAGGGGCTTTCAAAATATTTGGAAAAATTAAAAATTTTGCGTTACAGTTTTTATTGTTTCCTGACTTTGTTTGAGGAGATGTCCAAAAATAACTCAACTTAATTTTTTTAAATACCTACAACCTTATTATGAAAGGACATAAATCTATGTTCAGCAGTATGCAACAATTACTGGTTTTCCTACGTTTTGTTCCTTGACCATCTTCATTAAAATACGCCTAGTACATTCCTGTAATTTATTTTTGTTTGGAAGAAATTGAAGATTTTTAAATTATTATTGCTATTTTGCTTTTTTGATCATAACTCACTTCTTAACTTTAAAAAGGCATTGAGTTTTACATTTTCGAATTATACCGAATTTAAAAATAAAGTAAATTACAGGAACGCACTAGGGGTATTTTAAGATGGTCAATTTAAGGAACAAAACGTCGGAAAACCGGTAAGTGTTGTATACCGCTGATCGTAGATTTCGTTCTTATAATTTAACCAAAAAAACCAGGACTGTATTTAAAAAAAGTAAGTGGATGATGATAACCCAAAGACGAAACGTCGCATTAAAGAATTGATGATGCCATACTGTGAAGAATAAATAGTAGCAATGAGAAAGTGAAATTTATATTTAGACATCTCTTCGAACAAAGTCAGGAAAAAATAAGAACTGAAACGCAAAATTTTAGATTTTTCCAAACATATTGAAAGCCTTTGTATTTATTTTAGTACTTTGCCCCAGTTTAACCGACCTCGTATCTCTTACCGTTTTCGAAATCGAAATGGTGACAACCGAATTTCTCGAAAGAAATGATTTTAAGTAGTTCATTATTTGTATACAAATATGGTTGTTCTATAACTTTGGCCAAAAACGACGTTTCATTAACACCTTTTGGATGCCCATACCTATAGATCTTTTAATAGCTATTACTAAATAAAAAGTTAATTTTTAGGTGAAAAATGAGTTGATATTGAAGGACAAAGAAATCTTGCAACTTCAACAAGAAAAACAAAAACTATTTATGAATAACAATTGGACTATTTGTGAATTGGAAAAAACGAAACAAAAAGATATTATAATAGAACATTTAAAAAACGATGCTGTTAAATTAAATACACATATTAACGTACAAACACAGAAGATTAGAGACTTTGAGTTTCAAATATTAAGGAATGACAGAGCGGTTCATGAAAAAGAGAAAATTATATCAGAAAAAATCAAGGAAATTGAGGATTACAATTCTGTTATTATTCAGTACAAATCATTGACAACTGATTATGAAAATAAAATAAATTGTCTACAGGGAAAATTAACAGAAATAGAGGACAGAAAAAGTGAATTAGAGGAGAACTTTAAAATCATTAAAGCAGAATTAACTAAGAAAGATTTAAAATTAGACAAAACCTCAAAAAATATAGAGCAGCTTGAAAACGACCATAAAAACGTTTTACAAAACATAACTACTGAGTACAATCAGTTATTAAATGATTACCGGACTTTAGAAGAAAAATTTAATTCCGAACTTCAAATTAAAGATGCGTGTATAACTGATCTTAGTATTAAATTTAAAAAACTAGAAAATGACTGTGAAAATTATATAAAAAGAGTTACCGACGACCAGAAAGTTGAAATGCTCCGTCATCTAAAGAATGCTAATGAAACCAACAATAAAGATGTAGTAGATTTTAAGGGAGAAATAAATGGTTTGAATTCATTTAATTTGCCCTTGGTGAGCCACAAAAATAATATTGAAAAAGTCATATTGAATTTTTTTGAAAATTTGAATATTGAAGAGTTGGGAAGCAGTGTTGAAATTCGGTTAAAGTACTTGGATGACAAGTTACAAAAAATTAAAGCAAGTTATGAAGAGAATACGGAAAAATTAAAGAATCTGTATGGAGAAGATAAATTAAAAGAATTGGAAGTACTTTTGCAAGTTAAGAAAAGGGATATGGAGGAGAAACAAAAGAAGTAAGTCAGGGGTATATTATTTATCAGGCACCTAATAAACATATTCACTAAATGTTTAAAATTTTACATCCTGTTAACAGTGGGTTTCTCTACAATTTGCTTAAATTGAATGTATGTTCAAACTACTTATAAATAAATTGTGTTTTATAAAATAACGGAGAGTAAGAATTCTTCACTCAATGGTTATAGTTATAACCTTAAAACTGTCCTAAATTGAGGATTGGTGGTTTAAAATGACAATAGTGCGCCTTTAAATTTATTAACAAAAAAGTATTTCTGGAAGTGCTTTTCTGATTAATAGAACTAAAATTATTTTGCCAACAAGAGCCCGGTAAATATATTCTTCAAAAAAAACGAATTAACTGTAAAAATATTAAATTAAAAGAACAGCGTCTATGGTATATAAAAATAATATCACTGTGAAAACACGACTTGTAGCTTTAAACCTCTTTAGTGAAAAATAGAGTAATTGTTTAAAGAAAGTATTTAAGTAGTGTATAGGTGATATTTTATTCTCTGGTCGATCTATGTAGGGTCTTCCTTAATGACGTGCTAATATTTCAAGGTGTGATTCCTTAGGTCATTTTATAAAGAAAAGTTCAAATGGATATATGTCCGCAACGGCTTCAATTTTTTGCTATTGAATTTTTATTTTTTAAATGGTTATTCTTTAATATCTCCGAAAGTACTTCAGATATTAATTTTCAATTTTTTTATGTGTTAATAGGATATAGAACCATAGTTAGAAAAGTTATTCAATTGTTCCACCAGTTGCGTCCCTGCAAACATATTCTCTGATATTTTTACAAAAAAGATGGTACGCCACTGACATTTTTCCATCTGGATATTTTTCTGATTAGCCTGATCAATTATACATGAAAACGGTCTCTTGAATTTTTCTCGCCAAACGCACCGTTCTTGAATAAAACCACTAAATTTATGGTGGAACAATTGAATAACTTTTCTAACTATAATTTGTGGTTCTACATCCTATTAATACATGGCAGAATTGAAAATAATATCTAAAATACTTTCGGAGATATAAAAAAATAACCATTTAAAAAATAAAAATTCAACACCCTGTAGCAAAAAATTTAAGCCGTTGCGGACATATGTTCATATGAACTTTTCTTTGTAAAATGACCTAAGGAATCACACCCTGAAATATTAGCACGTCATTAAGGAACACCCTGTATATATTATATATTATTTTTTGCAAACAAAAATCATCTTAAAAATAAATAATTGAGAAGAGGATTTTTACTTCTATTGGAATTCGATCAGAGAATAAAATATCAACTATACTATCGTTGTTGTTAGAATTAAAACTATTTTCGCAAAAACATTCTGGTAAATATTTATTGGTTTAATTAAAGGACCACAAAAATATGAAATTAAAACCAAAGCGTCATATTACATATAAAAACAAAGTTGGACAATACACAACTTGGAGATATACCATATAATCTAGATATGGGTTGATTAAATGTTGATGGACTAAATTTAAATCTTGTGAATAAGGGAGATTATGTTTAGTTAATTTAATGGTTAGATTAGATCTCAAAATTAAAATAATTTACATTTTTAGGATGGATAGAAATAATCGCACTCTACTACGAAAAGTAAAGGAGCATATGAGAGGAAGAAATACTGCAGAAAAGCAGCTGAAATACCTTCAAGAATTATATAATTCTTTATCTGACCAGAACAACACATTAAAACTATCAATAAGTTCAAAGGAATACAAAATACAGACTTTGGAAAAACTGTGTGATAATTATAAAACAGAGGGTAATAAATTAAGAATTGCAGTTCAAAATCTCGAGAAAGATTTAAGTAAAAATAAGACATGTGAAACTTGTTTGGAATTGGATCACCTGAAAGAGAAGTTATTAATTTTTGAGGGCCTTCAAGAGATAAACTCGCAGTTAAAAGACACACTTAGATACAGTGATGAAAATGTACATCAGTTAAGTGAAAAGGTAAAATTACTATTAGTTATATGCGGCGGCCGATTAGCGGCAAAGAACATTGTGGTCAACTAAGCTACGCGACTGTATCTCGGAAACCGTTCACCGGACAACTTTCGGAAAAAAAGGAAAAGTTGCCTAGAGAAATAGCAGGAAATTTGCAAGTTTGTGGGACAGCCGCTAGGGGGCGTAACACTAATGGTAATCTGTTAACAGTGGGTTTGTCTACAATTTGCTTAGATAAGGTATATTGAAAGTATTTACAAATAAATTTCGCATGGATCGTGAACAACTTTGCTTACACACTTTTTTCTCTAGCCCTTCAGATAAATCGGAGGTAAGGCAAACATTGACTTGAAATAAATGCTTATCACACCTGAAAATTTAAAACTAGTGTTATTTAAAATGTGTGTAAATAAATTTTAAATGAATATATTCCAGCCTATTCGCAGTGACTGTATACTTGGTCGCTATGTTATTTATTTTTTAAATTATAATATCTATTTTTGAAGGTAATATAAAAATGTCAATATTTTGACTAATATCCTATTGCGTACGTTAAGCTGGATTCATAGTTGCCGTAAGCCGTAGTCGCTAAGACGTAAGGATATACCCGTTCATAGTTTCGTTAAGAATTTGTAGGTTACGAAGTCGTGGGTTATGGCTTCTATGTTTTTCACATGACACATCTTTCTGTATTTATAACTGTAAAATATGATTACAAGCGATGGAGACATGGTTATAATAGCGGAAGCAATGTTGTGCTGCTTTTAGCCAAGATACCATTCAAAAAACGAGAAGTAATTAAATAGTTTGCCATTATTAACAGTCGAGCTGCGAAATGATTACTTGGTCAGCAAGAGTTTACAATTGGTCAGTAGGAACAAACATGCCTAGAAGCAGTTTATTTCAGAGGCCCCAGGGCACTGTCAATTTAAGTATGTAACTTTCTTGTGTTTTCTTTTGCCGAATAAAGAAGGAAATCGGCTAGAAAAGATGTAACGGGGGCGGGTTTTCACTTGTTTTCCCAGGGCACTGTCACGATTCAGATATGTTTGCTGTCCATAAGTTGCTGACCAATTAGCCATTTTCGCTGACCGATTACATTTTTCTGTTCGCAAAAATAAGAATATTTTGCTAACCAGTTAAATGATTAAAAAACATATAATTTGGTGATGTCAACATGACGGTTATGTACGAATATCACCGATCCCAACCGATTCCGTAAGCCGTAACGTAAGAAATGGAATCGAACCATTTCTTACTTTTTACTACTTAATTTTAATGCACTATGAATTGTTCTGTTGCAAATCACATGTTTATTTTTATTACGGCTTACTGTTACGTCTTACAGCTTACGTTACGGAAACTATGAATCCAGCTTCACACGGTCAATAATATTGACACTATCTTATTATTGACAACAATTTTGATCGTGTAAAGTGGATTGGAACTGACGCCAATTCGAATTTTCGTATATCGGTCATCAATATTTGGCGAGTGGAGGAGATACTTTCAGTAAAACTGATATCCATCAATATTGGATCAATCTCATGATCAATCCTTTAGTGTAACTAAGTGCTGAAGGCAATATTGACAATAATATTTATCGTGTAAGGTTGAATAATGTGAATACAGGGATTGTTGAAATATTGTCAGTATTGATTGATATCAATATTATTGACCATGTAAGGTGTATACGGCTTTGATATTAATGCAATTTTTTATATACCTGTGGTTATAGTTGATGCTCTGTTTACTTGTAGATGAAAGAACAAGAAACGTGTATCAAGTCTTTAAAAGAGAAAATAAACAACCATTCAATGAAACATGAGGAGCATAAAGCACTTTTAACATCACTGAGAGACTTGGAAATGAGATATTCTAATCAGAATAAGTTGGTTGAGGAGCTTTCCCAAAAGCTAACAGAAAAAGAAAATTTATGTACTACAAATTATTCCATTATAGAAGGTTTAAATGAAGAATTAGAACATGCCAAAGAAAACGTAATGTCTCTTTCTGGGGAAATTAAGGTACCTATTTTTATTATATTTTAGACTATACAGATGTATTTATAGTAAAATGTAGCTTTCGCTCATTTCCTTTACCCGCGGTAGAACCTATTTTCTTTTCGGTACTATATAGTTTATAATACTAGCGGGTCTGGAAGAGTAATAATATATAATATGAATCCTTGTCTAAACCATAGATTGCGTGACAACTGTACTGTAAAACCATGTCTAAAAATTATAATTTTAAATTTTACTTGAAAATTAAAAACTATATTGGAAATTTAATGCTTGTCTATACGTCGCATTCGATTTGGAACTAAGCAAAGCAAAAACTGTTTTTACGTCTGAATAAGAAGCTGAGTGAAAACAGGAATGGAATTGGATAGATCAGGCGTTGTTGTTTAATTTTTAATACTTATATTTAATTTTTATTAATTTTAATAGTAAAAAACGAATAAATTTGAACATAAGCGACAAATTTAATGAGAATAAGAATTGAAAAATATTATTATATACAATTTTTTTTGTAGGCGATTTCTTTTTCGGTGGTCACTTTTGTACTTCTAGGTACTCGAATAAGTACTCGATTCTTGAAAGTTCTCGATTCTTTGTACTCGTACTGAAAGTAACAATTCTTTTCCAACACTAGTCAATATATATCAAATTTTGGCAGCATATTTTATTTTATTTTGACAAACGGCTGTGAATGTTTAAGAAGGTAGTTGAGTACATATTTTGGCAGATGCCATTTGAAAGTTAACTGGAATTTCTTACAACTTCATTATTACAACCTTTTTGTTTTTTATGTAGTCTTATTTTACGTCAAATTACGAATCCTTCATTTCTAAAATAGCCAGGTAACTGTGAACTTCCCAGAAAAAAAATGTTCTTAAATGAAGTAAAGACCTAAAAATAAATACTCGTGGTTCAGTAGTTTTTTTTAAGCGACCTGCCTAATCGATTACTTTTTGTTGGTTGTTGCTAAATCATTTAGGGTTATGAATTTTTGCTCATGCTGACTACAGCATCACACTATCAAATTTAGTTTCTTAAATAAATGATTTGTTGTGTGCACTTTTCCATTAAATATAATATATATATTTAGGTCGCTAATAACCTTTAATTTAAGAGGATGCTGGAGTCAGTCGAAATCTCCGATTTGACCCCTGTTCATTTCGCGCTGTGTATGCACGAGGCGAATTGGATCTTCCCTTGCCGTTAGTACAATACGTCGAGCGTCCGCCCGTAATCGGTACGCCGACAGAAACGCCGATATAATCGGAAGAAATTTTTAGCACTGAAAAACGGAGTTATCTCTTTTTATGAAAACGCTGCATTTAAAAAAAAATGTTAAACAAAATATGTCTAAATTTTATTAATAATTGGAGGAAAGTCCATAATTTCTTTGTACATGGAACGGTAAATAAAATTAAATCTAAAAATTTTACAAAACAAAAAATATATACTGTCCTCCAATTTTAGTTGTATTACAAAAAACCGTTGAACATTTTCTTCCTAAAAGAGAAATAAACACTTGGGGAGAAAACTCGTTTAGAGGTATTCCGGAATCCACTTAAAAATTAAATTATTACACTACTTTATTTTATTAATTATTCAAAATCGCTTTATAGCTTATTGCTGGAGAGTTGCATAAAAACTACCTTAAGATTTCGTAAGGCGTGGACGTAGTTTTCAACCGTAGCGCATTCCATTAGTAATATTAAAATGTAACATAATTAGGAGATTGTAATCTATGACAATAATAAAACTCTGTAAAAAGAGAAGGAAGAAAGAAAAAGTAACTAACATAAATGTATACAAAATTTTTCAAAAATGGTTTGTGACATGTGTCACACACTCCATCATAAAACAAAATCATACGTATATATTATATTAATGTATCTGGTATACTTCATTTGTATCTGTATTGATTTTTATTTATTTTGGTATTTTCTATCATTTTTATTACATATTTGGTTTAATAAGGAACACCTATAGTTAATTAATTTATTAAATTTACATGCAGGGTTTCCCACCTAAATGGAGCCATCCTTAATAACTTTTCAAATATTTGTTCTGTAAAAAAGCGCAAATACACGTCAAAAATAAGTAGGAGGGGGACATCTTTTGCCGTATACTGTCACTATTCCCATACGACCCAACTTTCAAATCTTAAATGTAACGATACTACTTGTGACCCCTTATTAGATAGGGAATTTAGTCTATAATCTAGTGCCGTACTCAGTTTTTGATTCAAGACAAATTTTAAATTGAAATTTTTTTATTCGAAATTCTTAAATTTTTCATAATTGAATGAAACAAATTGGCTAAGGACTAAAATTAGTGAATTAATTGTAATATAAGAACGGTCCAGCTAAAATAACTCCTTTTATAATGCTTTATTCATGAGAAGGAAGATTAAAAATTTTAACTTTGTTTCTTAAAAATAATATTTAATATGCTGCCCGATAATTTGATACTCCTTATCCCTATAGGTTCGTCACAAATACGCAATAGAAGTGATTTAAAAATTTATAGAAACTAGATTTGAAGCTAACAAAAAACACATAAGGCCAAGCAAAATACGAAATGAAGCAATTGAAATTGGTGTTTTGAGATATGTTTCAATGAAACCGATTCGGGTGTTAGCAAGAGCAGTGTGAACAGAATTTTTAATCAATATAAATTCCACCTCTACAAAATCAAAGATGTTGAAAAGCTAACTGACGGTGACCCTGAGCGGCGATTAAGGTTTTGCGGAACTCTTAGTGCATCAATTATTAACACTCCAAATTTATTATACAATTCACCCATTTTTCTGATGAAGTGAAAATGCATTTAAATGGTCGTATCAATAAGCACAATAATTGTATATTTTAATCAGGGAAACTCGTACTCAGTTGACTACAAAAATTAATATATGCGCTGGTATTCTAGGAAACCACACTGTGAGACCCTGTTTTTAGGGGAAAATTTAAATGTAGCTTCGTAAATGGGCCTGCTTTAAAACACCGTTGATCCTTTTCGAGGCAGTATGCAGCAAGTAAGTTTGCTTGGTCTCCGGCTTTGGATGCTATTGTACCATTGAAACGTGTTAGAGGTGGAATAGTTGATTTGGTAAAATTTTGTCCTTAGCGACTGACCAAAAGGACCTTGATTCGTTTGGACTGTCAAGAGGTTTATTTTTGATCCTCTCGTTATGAGCTTCTTTACTTTGATCTATTGTTAGCTTACACTGGTTTCGAGCGGTAGCAAAGATGGCACGATTCTCAGTGGTAGGGTTATTACGCCACTGTCGGTAAGCCAGATTTTTTGATCTGACAGCTCGCTCACAATCCTTGCTAAACCAGGGCTTGCCGTTGGAATGGCAATTTTTGGAGGAGGGGATGAATGCTAGTTAGAATGACGTCGGAGACCTCCCCAGCATTGACGGATGGATCATTAGAAGAGGAGCAGGTCTTCCCACTTGGCCGATGTGTAATGCCAAATCTTGCGAGGTTTAGGAGGTTGTTCAGAATCAATAGTTTGCTTAGAGTTGAAATAAGTTTGTGATCGGAAGATCCTAACGGAGGCTGTACGGTGACTGTATGTAGATCTGGGTTTGACGTCAAGAAAAGATCCAAAAGACTAGCAAAATCTCCATCTCGGTCTGAAATCCGCGTTTGTTCTTCTGCGAGTTGAGTTAGACCAGAACTGATCGCAAAGGATTCGGCCTCGCGGTCTTGTTCATCGTTTATATTTGAGTATTTCAGCATTCGGATGGTTGGTTTGCAAGGAGTCGAGTGTGTTTGCTAGTGATGAGAAAAGGGCTCTGTACTCACTTGGAGGACGGAGGACGGCTTTAGTAATTGACTACTCCATTTTCCATGAAAAGTTAAATGGAAGCCTAACTTTTTAATTTGTTAACCCTATTACTCGTAAAATTATTTAAAGAGTGGCGCAAACCGGAAGTCGATATCGCTCTTAAAACTTAAATCTATTTTTTTTAACATTGTTAAATGATAAGATCAACTATTCGTTAATAATAAGTAAGTCATGGAAATCCAAACAATAAAATTGACAATTAGCTGTCATTAGTTTCACCGTAATTTGTTATTTTGAATTCTAAAATTGTGCTTTTGTTGTTAATACCAAATTAAACAATTTGAAAGTTGTCGTATTCTAGTTCTAAAACATATGATATACTAGCTGTGCATTTTCAATATTTTGAAAATACATTTATTGCCTGCCAGGAGTATACTATAAGATATCCAATAAGATTTTTGGCGGATGATTTTTAAGAAGCGCTAGCAAGACGGTTGCAAGAACATGGACAATTTTTCAATTCTTTAATCTGTTTTTAATAACAAAATCAAAATTTTAGAATTTAAAATAACTAATTACGGTGAAACTAATGACAGTTAATTGTCAATTTTATTGTTTGGATTTTCATGGCTTACTTCTTATTAACGAATATTTTATGTTATCATTTAAAAATATTAAAAAATAGATTCTTAGTCATGACTTAGTTGGGAACGCGATATCGACGCGCGGCTTGTGCCACTTTTTAAATAATTTTACGAGTAATAAGACTAGCAAATTAAAAAGCTGGACTTTCATTTAACTTTTCATGGAATATGGAGTAAATTACTAAAGCGATCAAGAAACACTATCTAGCGGTCCAGTCTTCAACTAAAACTTAAGTATTACTATAGACTATAATTCGGCTATCAAATAGCTTTAAAACAAGACTAAGTTCGATAAAATCGATTAACATATTAGGAAGTTATTAAACTTTTTCTTCAACATAAATCAAACCTTCCCCCACCCCTTATTTTAGGAGATAGACCAAAATGTGAAATAAATTATATGTAGAGTGTTAATTGGAGAGTCCAAAACAGTTCCACATGATATACCTTCACTATTTACTTTATCGGATATTATCATTTTTTTTATTTTGAATTAAAAGTACGCCATCTAGCGATAAAATTTCAAATAATTTTAGTATACTTCTAGCGGTCACTTTTCTCATAATTATTTTTTCCCTGGAAGATGTAGAACATAGAATTATCGAGAAACCGTCGCTCGTCGACCTTAGCGGGACACGCGGTAGGTGAAGGTGAAAAAAACTAAACAGTGTATGAAATTCCCAGGCAAAATTCATATTTACGTTCAGATAGCAGTACATTAAAGAAAAAATCATCTATATCACTATTTTCAACTACAGAAGGACGAAAATAATCAGACATCAATACATTATCTCCTCTGGAAAGTTCCATCTTAGTTAAATTTACCAGTTCCTCCTGAGACGGTCCAGTATATTTATTACTTTCAACGTAACTCTTAAGATTTCGCAACTGTCTAAATTCCAAATCTGTAACCTGTATTGATTTCTCTTTAGTAGTTATTATAGACTCTGCAATTTTATTTATTTCATTTTTTATAAGATCTTGTATATCTTTATTTCCATTCGTAAATAAAAATGATATTATAAGTTCATCCTCTAACAGTATACGACGATAAAATTCCTCATCCTGAATATTTTTAGCATAATTTAGTACCAGAGAAAATAATTCAAAATCGCATGTAGTATCATAATCTAAAATTGGATTAGACATGAAAACATATTTTAGTAAATTAGGATCGTTTCTTAAAAATTGAAATATTAATTTTACAATATCAATGTTATGTGTCTCATAAGCTGCCCGTAAAAACGACCGGTGTGAATTGGCTGGCATCAAAAATAACTCTCGTTGACAATCCTGACACAATTTTATAACAGTTTCTATTTCATCTAGATTTTCACTTTCAATGGCTCTTTCAAACTGGTCTTTTATATTTGAGGCTTTTTGTAAATTTAAAAGAGTTATATTATTCACATTTTGATGCTTTATTTCATCGATTAAAAAGTTCAAATATACATCTTCGAGCATATTCTTACAATTCCAGTACGCTTTATGCAGAGGCGTTACACCAAATTTATTTTCTTTCATGATGGTTTTTAATTTAATATCTCCGTTTTTTAGTTTAGCTAATATGTTTTTAACATTAATTAGATTTTTATCAGAAAAAGGAGCATGTAATACTATTTCGCCATTATAATCTACAGCTAACACGAGTTCGTCCAAGGCGATATTGGACATTTCCAAAGTCTCCAACAACTCGTCTAACATGTCCTTTTGGTCTTTTAAAATAATTTCATGCAGAACAGTTTGTTCTTTCAGATTAGTTTTTATTAACAGTTCCTTTAGAATACCTGGCTGTTTTTGCTGCATAGACCTGGCTAAAGATAATATTAACGAAAAGCATTTTGAGGAAGTTGATTTAACGGCAAGAGTAAGTAGTGTGCGCCCAGATGTTTCTCTAGCGAATAATAGTTTATTAACCAAATCTGGGTACAAAATAATTAAATGATTTTCACAAAATGATAATATAACTTTAAGTAAATCGGCCCTGTGATAAAATATTGCATAATGTAACGGTGTCGCTTTGGATTTATTATTTTGGGTAAGTAATAATGAAACTGCCTCTTCTAGACCTGAGATATTACATAGTTCCTCTAAGAAGTAATGAATATTTTCAGAGGAACCCATACAACAGGCCATGTGTAAAAAACTTTGTTTAATCTGATTGGTAGATAACAGATATTTTTTATATTTATCCGTATTATTAAAAATATTCTTAATATATTGACATAATATATCTATAACTAGAACATCTTTTTGCTGGGCAGCGGCAATAATCAGATTACCATCATGCCACCCATTAAGCGTTGGTATAGAGTCCGAATCCAGAAAAAGTAATTTAACTTTAGAACTTTCAAAACGTTCTAAAATATATTTAAATAAAAGGGTGCAAATACCTCGATTGCTGTTTTTAAGACAATAGAATATTACATTTTCGGTGTGTTTGTATCCTGCAAATATTAGGTCAGCTCTATATTCAATATTTAGAAAATCTGTAAATAGCAGAACTAACGATACAATATCTTCATTTTTTTTCTCTATGGCAAGTTCAAGAATATTATTTTTTGCTCTATTAGTTGCAAAGATAAGATCAACCAGGATATCCTTATCAATAGAAATGGCAGAATGGAGTATAATTTCCATTATTTCCCTATTGTTGTTTTCCACCGCTAAGTGGGCAGCCGTTTCTTCATTGGAATTAACTTTTAAAAGTACATTTCGAATGATATCTGGATAGTTGCTAAGGTTCTCTAAAAGGATTTTTATTTGTTCGATTTTACCTCCAATTGTTAACCTATGTAAAATTGTGCATCCCAATGTATCATTATCTAAAACAATTATCCTAAGAATATTTGGATTACCATTTAGATAATTTAACACCAATTCTCGAATTTTAACGTCGTAATTATGCAGTAAAAATTCCAGAAAGTTTAGGAAAGGATCCATTTTAAAAGAGAGTAGAAATTCTGTATTTTCTAGCATCTGGTGATCCCGATCGCTAATAAAATTCGAATCAATTCTATCTAAAGTAGATTTTAGTTTCTCAGTAAAAAATTTTGTTTTTTCAAAAACTTCAAAAATATTTTCTTTCACGTTATTAATTATATCAAGTATAATAGTTTTATCGACATGGGATGTCTCTATTACACAACTTTCAAACCAATTCAAAAACTCATATTGCATTTCAGGAGATATGCCTTTAAAGTAGATAGACGTCAGTATTATATCTTTACATAGTTCTTGTAACTGGAGTTTATTCAATAGGGTTATTACCATTTCTTTATCAATATTATTCTGATGATTGAATAGCACGAAAAAAATGGTTTCTTTCTGACAATTACAACTTAAAACTAAATTATTTATTATTTCCTTGCATTCATTTCGCCAGGTTAGTTCTAGATAATATTTGAGAGCTTTGGAATCGTGTGATAATTTCGTATTTTGTAAACTAATTTCGTAAGTGTATGATTCGAGCATCATACAACTTAACAGTCTGGAATTAGTCTGCAGTGCTGTTACAAATAATGGGATTATATCTAAATAGTTTTTAGAAAGAGCTAGGGAAAATGGTAGCATGCCATTCTCATTAGTTTCTTTATCTAAAAGAAGTTTTTTAAGTATGAAGGGATAATCTCGTAGTTCATTCAATAAAAATTCTAAATTTGATTTTTGCTTATAAAACACCATCGCATGTAATATATTACATCTGCAATGACAATCTGCAGGATTTTCACAATAAAGGCGTGGTATAGGCGTTAATAAGAGCCTTTTAAACTTTTCTGAACAAAGTTTTAGTTTCGCAAATGAAATAAGATCTTTGAAAATTATTGTATCATTTTCCATTTTTTTGGTATCCGCATCACGGCAATAATTTCGAAATATTTCTACAATCTCATAACAATAAAATGATTCATCACAATATAAACCATATAAATTTAATAAAAGTTTAAAACACATTGCGTTCTTGAACTTATTAGATAGCATTAAAGCAGTCCCTCTCGGCGTCCGGCCGGTTGCCATTAGAATATTTTTTAAATATCGTAAATCGTAATTTTCAAAATGACTTACCAAATAATTAATTGTATTAGGATGATCTCTGCAAGCGGCCAATTGTAAAACCGTATCTTCATTTGGCTCTTGTTGCGATATGCTATGAACGAGTTTTTCAGAAAAAACATGGTTTTGCTGCTGAATTGTGCTACCAAGAAATATTTCAAAGAACTCGGCAGTAAGACTATAATTGTCCTGAGTTAATATTTTCTTTACAAACAGCTCATGCACTTGTTCCTCTTGAAGATGGCTCATAAGCCATTCAAATAGAAAGTATTCAGCAATGGTGGCATGAATGAAAGTCAATTTTAAACCGGATTTAATAACAACCAGTCCGATTCGTACTAAAATTTGTTCGATGCTAAATTTATACTCATTTGGGCCGTATTTAAATTGATTGTAGTTATCCGTTTCATTTTGGAGGTAGCTAAATATTGTATTTGTTATATTTAAGCGTGGCATAAAAAAATGTAAAGCTAATTCATGATGTATTTTTTTGTAATTCATGCCTATCGATATTTCGAGCATTCTACCTCCCAATACTTCTCCCATAGTTTTCTTGTCTCTAAAAAATATTTCGAATGTCCCATTTACAAATGATTCGTATAACGTTAGAATATTAAAATCATCGTTCAAGTTCTGATTTTTTTGAAATGTTACATTTGCTAACATTTTTAAATGAAGCGGACTGGATGTGATATCTTGTTTTCCTGCAGTTGAAATTTTCTGCCACTTGAGTAATAGAAACCATGAATGTATTGAGGGGTCTAAATTATCGATTAGATAATTTATGTACTCAATACTACATGTACTTTTAAAAGCGTCTGATAATCTTAATATATCTTTAATAAATTCAGTTAATTGGTTGTTTCCTTCATCTACTATATGTGTATTCTGAATGGCAGCTAGCGTACTAAGAACGTTTTCAAGATTCGTTTCCCTGTTTTTCAAATACCACTTTAGAAATTTATTCAAAAAAGAAACTTTATCCCTGTTAGTAAAGTGATTTAACACCAATGCTGGAAAACTCAATTCTGACTCCAAGAACATTTTTAAATGCAACCTTGTTGTAATCCATAATTGTTTTATATTGGTTTTTCGTAACGATTTTAACAATTTAACTGTTTCTCTTTCATACGTGGGTGAAATTTCATCAAATCCATCAAATAATAGAACAATATTTAAGTTTTGCGATAGATGCTCGGTTAGCAGGCTTATTTTAAAAAGTTTCTGGATAAATCTGTTTTCAAAACGTTCCATATCCGAATGCAGAACTATACGTGAGCAATAATCTATAGCAGCATCCAAATCGTCATTATCAAACTTTATATTTTTTAAAGCGTGGGGGTGATTATTATCGCTAAATTCGTTCAAGTTAACGACATGAACCCACCAGTGTGGATTATTTTCTTTTATTTTCGACGGGGCGCTTGCTAATAGCGTCGATTTTCCCATACCTGGATTATCAGCTATAATTACCAGGTTTTCAAGTATGTTAAATCCTAAAACGTCGTCCTCTTCAATGGCATTTTCAGAAATAGGGCAATAATTATGGCTAACATATTCATCATCGTCATATTTAAATTCATTCTCATAAAAAGTAGGACTGGAATTACGTTCAAGATATTCTAACACTTCGGTGGCATTTCCTCTTGACGATTTCCATTCTAAACAGCCTTTAGTAAATATTAGCCAATGAATGGATTCCTGGTTTTCTTGACTACATAACTCATGGAATTGCCGTTGTGTATCGCTTACTGTTTTCGATTCAGTATAAATAATATTGTGCAAAGTAACACAATCTTCAAATCTACAAAAGTTCTCTTTTTTTACTCTAAGGGAAATAAGTTGTTCTTCAGTAATATTCGAAATAAACAAATATAGTTCAGAAGACAAAATATTGTTTTTTAGTTTCTGATATTGTAGGTTTCTTAAAATATAATATTGATCATTATAATTAAAGTATGGCTTCAAATCATCACCAATTATAATTGGTTCATTTTTTATAAGGTGAACAAGAAAAGTTTCATCGATTAATTCATTGGCCAGTGTATCGTCGGTTATATCCCGCAACTGAATATCTTTTCCTTGGAGTACTAAGTGTTGAGATAAAATCTTTTCTTGTGACGTTTTAGCTAAATCACTAAAATACGTTTTATCCTTAAACTGGTGGATTTTTACATGTTGTACATTTTTGAACTTTTTAATGAAACAATCTTCTTCTTTTCCTATAAAAATAATTTTTTTGTTGTTTTCACTATTAATTTGTTGTCTTAGTTTGGTAAACAGTCTTGTATATTCTATATTGTTATTGTTTTCCGATATACATTCTATAATAAACAAGTTTTGACTTCGTAAATTTGAGGAAAAAGAATTTAGTGCAATTTTTTGTATCTCTGGAAGAAGCAGCGATTTCAGTGGAATAAAAATAAAGCTATCTTCCCGATTTAACCATTGGAATTCGACAGAAGTACTTAATTCTTTTAAGGTTTCAAGTAACTTAATTGACGTTAATAACACTTTTGTAGATATTAGATGTAATATTGGAATTTTGGCATCCCCTAGAAAAGAAGATATACATGGCATGACCTCTTTAAAATTGATCTTGTAGTTATTTAACTTTTCTGGATAAGATTTACTTAAACCTATTACCATTAAGGTCTGTATTTTGATTTGGATCTCCTCATGGATATTAAAACTTTGAAAGTTTGACAAAAATATGCTATCTTTTTCTTTAAGCCAATCTAGCATTACTTTTTCAAATGATTGCGCAAACAAATCTGGAGTTAAAAGTTTTTCATCCATGCCTATTTCAGAAGACATTAATAAACTTAAAGTATCTACATCTGGGTAGTTAATTACAAACCGTAATTTTAAAATAAACTCTGGAAAATAAATATCAAAATTTTCTAAAGCTTCCTTCAAATCTTGTATTTTAGCTGTCTCATTTTCGTTGCTGGAGACTAGTAACCATTCATCTACATTTGTTTTTTGAATTGTATATTCCTTCAAATGTTTCACAAGTTGTTTCACGAATTCTTCTTTTTCTTCCTTTTTTACCGATTTCTTTTTCATCAGATTTTGTCGAATGATATCAAGGTTTGAAGATGCATTTAACTCCAAAATATCATCAGCTAATTTAAAAAATTGGTCCCTGGGCGTATTTTTATCAAATTTGTTTGCTTTACCTTCAATAGTTAAAATTGTTTCTAAAAAAGAATTACTAAAATCTTCTATATTTAAAGATTTGATTCGGTCTTTTATTCTAGTTGGAACCATACTTGATTGTTCTAATAAGTGAAGATGTTGAGGTCGCTTTTTGTTACTATTAGTTATAGCAAGTTGAAGGGCAGACTTTAAAATATTGCTCAATTCTTTAAGTTCTGATGGATCTGATTTAAATTTTACCTCTTGCGCTGCTTCTCCATCAAAATACAAAATGGGGTCATTTTGAACGTCTCGAGCTTCTGAGAACAGATTGATCCACTTTTCTTTTGACGCTCTTGAACTAGATCTCTCTTTATTCCTTATCTCTAAATCAAACGTGGTATTGGTTAGAATGCAAAAGTCTTCCAGGTCGGCATCTTGAAAATACTTATTGGTTTTTATCTTATAAAATGACACAAAGTATTTCTGAAGGCTAAAATCATCATCGTTGGATGACTTAAGTTCGTTAATCGTTATTTTGTGTTTTGTCGAATCTTGCTTGTGTTTTGCCTGAAGGAACCTCCATTTATATTTGATGTCATCCCTCATTTTATATTTTAAAACTACATCATCAAATTTCTCTGCAATATCCATTTCAGTGGCAAGAAAGAAGATTTCTGCTAATTTTTCTATTCTAAGCAGAAATAGCATTAACAATTCTAGCTGATATACGGTGCCATGTAGAGCTCTTTTGACGCCCGAAGAATCATATTTCTGAATATTGTTATCTAATTTAGGGATTTTCCTCCCAGTGAATTCATTCAATGAATCAGGACAGGCAGATTTTTTATTAAATTCTTCTTCCGTCATAGACAATTTTCGTTTTTGTTTAGATATAGGGAAACAGTTTAATATAAAATTATAGTGTTTGGTATCGTGAAGATATTCAAGAGTTAAAATAAGATTATGTTGTTCATTAAACTTTGCAATTAATTTGCTTTGCTGTTGGACTACGATGCAACATTCCAGCAATAAACTGGCTGCTAGTATTTCAAGACTTCCTAACCAAATACTTGGTTGTGATATAACTTTTAAATACTCGGTAAACGACTCTGTATTATAAAAGTTAATATCATTTGGTATATAACCGTCGGCAGTTACGGAATTTGATAAAATATGTGATTGTAATTCCATAAATTTGATTAGATTAAGCCTAAACGTATCTGTCAATGTTGTCCATATCCGATTGCTGGTTATATGCTTGTATAAATTCGGTTCAATTGCATTCACTGAAAATTGCTGATATAAATTGTCGCATATGTTTCCAAATCCTGTTCCAAACAACGTTTCAAATCGTCTCTCAAATTCTTCCTTGGGGATGGTAGGATTCAAAAACGCTAAGGCGATGGAATGCAATAGACAGTTCCCATCGGAAGGTACATTTATTAAAGTCATTTTGTTGAAGTTAACTGAAAAATACAAAAACCCTCTTTTCATGCTATTTAAAACAAACCCGAACAAATATTTTTTTTTACATCAAAAAACTTGAACGCGATGTATGTATCTAAAGGTGGCTACAGACAATGCGTCGATACGTCGTGAACCGCGGTTCGTCCCGTTCGTCAATATCGCACTGTTTGCGAATCGCACAAGTCCCTACACATTCACGAATTGCCCGCGAACCACGCATCGCGCTTCACGAACCACGCATGTCTGTAGCCCCTTTACGCCCAAGATTTAAAAAAATATTGTTGTTCATCGGCTCGCAGCATCCAGTCGTTAAAAATATGTTTATTAGCCAAACGTGATTGGTTCTTTTATCTCAATAACTCCGTAAACCGTGTACAGCTCTCACTTTTTAATTTATATTTAATTCAGTTCTTCGAATTTCCTCAATATTAGCACCACCGATTTTTAAAGAAATCTGATATTTTAATCCGGAAAGTGTACTGTATGGTCATTCACGGCTGCCATAAACAGTTATTTTCCGTTGCCTGGCTAAGTGTAAGCAAATAATGATTTTTTCATTCAAAAATGTTCATTTATCAAAAAGTCAATATTTCTTATCGATTTTTGGAAAAATATATTTATGTTACAAATATTTTTTATTTGAATATTTCAAATATCAGAATGTATGATAATAGTTTTATATATCTTGTACTTATCATATTTTCTTTAATTTTTAAATTATTTTTAATATATTGAGAGTTTTACTGGTATACATACATAATTTCCTTTTTCTATTTTTCTAAATACTGAGCCCTTAATTCCAGAGTAACATAGGGATTTTGGACTGAATTTAGAATAATATAAGAAAAATAAATTATGCCACAAAATGCTCTTTAGCTGTTATCAGGGAATTTCCATTTTATAAACATTAAAAACTTCAAAATGTCTTTACCTAATCCGGCATCGAGAACAAATACAGGAAATTTAAGGATATAGTTTCGTTCAAAATATACTGTTGATCTTTTGACTGACATAAAACCCTAATTAGCCCTGTGACCATAAAATTTATCTCTTTTCGGATAGAGCCGGAGCACAAATTTGATTTACCTGCATCTCCAATTATACCATTCTAAGGGCCGATATTTCAAAGTCTCCTTAAGGTACAGAATGATATGTCATCCTTAACACAAGTTTGATAGTGCATTAAAGTGCTTTTTAACTCTCATCTAAACTCTAATCTTAAAGACGTGGTAATCTTCCACTTAACGCATCAATTGACCCCCAAATTAATTTAAAACATAGTTTTTTAACATAAAGCTAAGGTATAACTTAAGGGAAATTCAATTCGGCCCTAAGTATATAGATATAAATACTTTATAATATATAAATAGAAAACTGATTTTTATTAATTTTAGTCCCAATTGATTTCCCAACGAGTGACTTTATTATATTAGTGTCTGTTATTTTTTGTTATATTAGTGCTAGAATGTGAAGAAGAAATAATTATGAATGTGTACCAATCTTTGCTGAAAAGAGATTTTAATTCAAGTGATGCTTTAGTCGAGACATCTGCTTTAACAAGGATTTTTTTATCTCCGGTAAAGGATATTCTACTGAAAACTGACATTCCCAGAAAGAAGCAAAGTGACTCTTGCACATTTAGAAGCAGAATGTGTACCAATCTTTGCTGCAAAGAGATTTTAATTCAAATGATCCTTTACCCGAGACATCTGCTTTAACAAGTATTTCTTTATCTCCGGTAAAGGATATTGTGCTGTAAACTGACATTCCCAGAAACAAGCGAAGTGACTCTTGCACATTTAGAAGTATTGACGAGAAAAGAATGTGTACCAATCTTTGCTGCAAAGAGAATTTTATTCAAGTGATGATTTAGTCGAGACATCTACTTTAAGAAGTATTTATTTATCCCCGGTAAAGGATATTCTACTGAAAACTGACATTCCCAGAAAGAAGCGAAGTGACTCTAGCCCATTTAGAAATATTGACGAGAATGATTTGGATTTATTAAGGAGGAAAATTTATCAAATGTATGACGTACATTCTGTACCTATACTGGTTTCCCTAAAAAAGAGGATACCAACGACAGAACAAAAATTTGTTGTAGCATTTCAAGTCTAAGAAGAACGAATTTTGCTTGTGACGCAGAACTAAATTTAGAGTAAAGTAGAATTAAGTTGGCAAAAGATTATTGTAAAACTCTATGTACGCACATTGTACTGTATTTATATCTTAAACTTAAATTTTAATCCTGTATTCGTCTGTAGTCTAAATTAAATAGTAACATTGTCAATTTTAATTACGACTGTATATAGAAACTAATTTTTATGGCAACGAATAAATCTGTATTATAGTTTATTACTTAGTTTCATTTTTATTATACTTACTATGTCTCAAAGTGTTTAAATTCAAAATAAAAATAAATCAATATGTAGATAGCTTTATTTCCAACCTGAACTGTATCCATTTAGGGAGGGTTTAATGATTTAGGGGTAGACACAATAAGGATTAATCAGGTAGTTGATATATTGCAGTAAAAGTCAACGGTATATCTTGAACCACACTATATTTACGACACTTGCACACATTTTATTGTATTCATTATATCAGAGCCATTTTACGTCAAATAATTAATTTCTTATTATCAAGAATATGCAAGAATGTAATTGAAAAAAATTGAACATGTCTTATTTCAGGAGTTACCGATTCATTTAATTGGTAAAGTTAGAAAATGGTAAACACAGTGAAGATATGTATATATAAAAATTTCAAAAATGTTATGCTTGTTTCGGCATTTTATTTTAAGGGGTTGTTCGCAGCTTTAAAATACTTACAATTTGTTACAAATATATGTATCAAAACATAATCTGAATCCATTCATTTTCTAGGAATTGCTTCATCACTAACTCTTAAATCTGCCAATGTAACATATTTACGTTCTTAGTCTTAAATGCTTATAAAAAGTTCTTCTACAATAAAAATGCAGTTCTTTGTTGTTATCGATTCAAAAACACTAGTTTCTGTAGCTTAGTATTACAGTGATTAGATGGCATGAGTAAAAAGGCGAAAGTAATTATCGGGATTAAAGAATGATAAGATTGGATAGATATTATAAAGATAAGTGTTCCAGAATTTTTTAAAATAATCAATTTTAGCTGGGCTGGAATAGCGGTAAAATATTTAATTCGCTATTTAAAAAGTTACACAATTCTCAATTCTATTATAGAAAGCATAATTTGTATTTTAGATGTATAATTTTTCAGATAGTGTAAATTGTATTTCAGACAGTATAAAATGTATTTCGGCAATGGTTATTGTATACTTTAGACTTAGTTGTTGCGACCTCTGATGTAGATATCTCAGCATCTTCATATGGTTTGGTTGGCGTACTTATGTAAAAATGTTGAGTAGTCAATAAATACATATTCGTAAACTGTTTTGACCCTTGCGACCTTATTTTATGTCGTCTCGAAAGTAGGAATGATTGAAAACCATCAGCACATAATGTTTAACTTATTTCCTAAATATCAACCAAGAGTGTCATTTATGTAAAGTAAACGTTTTCTAAAAACTCACAATATGGTGGCCAAATCACCTCTCATTTATAACAGCCTGTTGAATCTCATCTATTTTACGTTTGGAGGTTAGTTACAGACACGAACAAACCCGGACTTAATTTGATTTTACTCATTCACCTTTTATTTTTACAATCAAATTTGTTATCGCTATGTAGTTTGTTTGAAACTATATAAAATGTGACTAGTAGATAAGTCATTAGTCCTAGAAGCTTGCTTTCACAATTTCTTCGTTTCAATTCATCGTTCCGATTGCACACAAATACCTGTCTTGCGAGCTTGTTACGGCCCGTTACTGATTTAGGAACATTTTGAATCAACGATGTTGCTGTTGATGTTATCTGTGGTCAACCGTCAAACGCTAGGTTTTATTATAAATTGAACTCTCTCCTAGTGGTAGAGATGTATAGTGGGTCCACCATACCATGTCTAAAAGAGTTGTCGAGATGTTACGTATATAAACTCTATCTAAAAACTAAATTGACAATTCTGAAAGACAAAATATTTTCTGAAATCCATATACAGAAGGGTTTTATTTATTATACTAGGGTGTCAATTTGAAAACATGCACCCTTAATATCTTAATCAATAATATTTAAAATCGGAAAACGTCAATTTTATTGCTTTTATAGAATATTTGCAGCCTTCGTGGTTTACCCCCTAAAATTTTAAATGGAAAGGGGAGTCAAGTGGTACATCATTTTAAAGGTCGTTTAAATCTCTTTCTCCAAAAATACCATAATCTATTACGTTTTGAGTAGAAATGTCAAAGAAATCGCGTTCCAAAAATGGACGTAATTAGAACATATAATCCGCTTCAAATTTGAATTGTACAGGAGCGTCATTGACGCAACGAAGGTCAACATATTCTTTCTCGCTTAGGCAAATGTTCGGGCATTAAGCGAGAAGACTATAGATGCGGACTGTGTCGGGTATTATGCTCCTGTACCATTCAAGTTTGAATCGGACTTTACCTGCACTGACATTTATTTTTTAGGTTATTATTTAAAACGCAATATTGTGTTGACTGAGTAAAATGATTAGGGGCTCGTAAGTAGTTACTCCGGGTGACACTCTTTCCAATTATTTACCAGGGACAAAGTTACTGTCCCAAAAAGTTCTAATTACTTCCAATTTGGAAACGCAATTTCTTGGAAAGTACTATTCAAAAATTCACAATAGATTAGGGTATCTAAAGATATAAACGACCTATAAAATGATGTGTCACTTGGCCCTCCTTCCCATTTAGCATTTTAAGGGTAACATCTACCCCTTCCAGGGGGGTTAAGACACGAAGGCTGCAACTACCCTTTGAAAGTGCCCCCCCCCCCCTTCACGATAAAATTGATGTGTCGGCAAATAAGAAGAAAATACACAGGATTGCATTTAAAATAACACGAATGAAATAATTTTCAGGTGCTTTCTTCTGACCTTCAACAAAAAGTTGAATATTCAGAAGAGTTGCTGCAAGACAAAATAAAATTAGAAGACGATTTTCATCTAAGAACTATAGAAAAAGAAGAATTGCTAGCTGATTTAAGAAACGGATTGGGTTTATTACAAAATGAAATCGTTACTTTGAAAAAGGATAAGTTTTTCTTACAAAGATTGTCTAATGATCTGAAAGTAGCCTTGCAGTCGTATTTTGAGAACAATAAGGTAAATAGAGTTCTATATAATAATCTACAGTGCCAGAATAAATTATGGTTTCTGGAAAGAGCAGTATATTATACCAAAAAAGTTAAACAGACCTTAAAATATGTTTGTAAGGAGCTGTAATTGGAAACGTTAATAAACTATAGGTATGGTACGAGGGCTAGTAAGAAAGTCGAATAGCATAGTATAAGAATATCAAGGAAATGTAATTAAAACCGCGTAATTTTGAATGCAACTGAATTATAATTAAGAACCTTTAATAAATAAAGGGAAATTTATAAAATGTAATTATTATTGATATTTGAAACTAATGCGAGGACGAAACATATATTTTTCAGTATTTTTAAATAAAATATCTATTTAATCATATTAAAAGAAAAAATTGCCGGGACAGGGTCGGTTTTACCAATAGGGGCTAGTCTGGGACTTAAGGAGACTTTGCAATACCAATATATTAACCAAAAATAAAAAATAGCTGTTAAAAAACCTATTTACATTTAAATTTTTGTGTGCGACGCTACGAATATTTTGTCAACATTTTTACTTTTGATGCTGTTCTTCACCCTCTTTTGTAATTTATGAATGTAATAAGTTTTAAAAATGTTGCGCTTATGGCGGGTAAAACCGGGACCCTGTGTTCCTAGTGTACTACTAGAAAAAATGTAGCTTATACCATTGGAATCGATGGAAACCCCATATAAATAGCTTTAGGAAAACCCATATAGCTTTAAATAGCATTTCTACCTATCAATACGGTTTACTACCTTATTTATTCAGATATTCTCAGGCTTCTACAACGGGTCCAAGATAAGGAGGGCCAGTACAGGGATCTCGGTAACCGTAAGAGATACGAAGTCGGTTAAATGGAGGTAAAGTTGAGCATTTACGTGCCTAATAATATGCCGTTTAGAAAGTTTTAAAATTCCGAGTAGTTCCGGAGATATCCGAAAAAAAACGAAATTCTGAAAAATCGTTATTTTGTAATCCGACGAGTCGTCTTCGAAGGGCCATTATCAACTTTCTTTTTTTAAATACGACCCTCTTTTCCTGATATTGGAATTTGAGAGTTTTTTTCTTCTGAATGCAACGATGTATGACAAAATGACGTTGCGAGGGTTTCTGAGCAACATCAGGAAATTTTGGGATACGGTCCTGTATTTCTCCTAATTCTATAAATAGTATCTCATAAGTAAGCTCTAAATTTTTTACTTATGTTGGACTAGTTCAATAAATAACAAATGATTTAATAATAAACCACAAATAAGTGAACAAAAATCATACCAAAACAGTAATAAAACGAACAACGAAAAAGTAAGGAACCACATAATCAGGTGTTCAAAATTTCCGTTATTCTCTAAGCACAAATAACATATTCTAACTGCCACATAACAGTTTTTTTGAGATAAAATAAAACACGATAGAATATCTAACTTTTCAGCATTTGTAAAATTATGTTCTATATTTTCTGGAAAATAGAAAACCTCTTAAAACGCTTTCAAACGATCACAATGGGAATGTCAAGTGAAACAAATCACGCGTCACTTAATTTTTTTGTTTCAAACGCTCACTTTTCTTTTAAATCCCGAATCAACAGAAGTTTGAAATAATGTTTCTGTATCTTGTTCACTTATTTGTGGTTTATTATTAAATTATTTGTTATTTATTGAACTAGTCCAACATAAGTAAAAATTTAGAGCTTACTTATGAGACATTATTTATAAAATTAGGAGAAATACAGGACCGTATCCCAGAATTTCCTGATGCTGTTCAAAAAACCCTCGAAACGTCATTAAGCCACAATGTGTCATACATCGTTGCATTCAGAAGAAGCTCTCAAATTTCAATGTCAGGAAAGCAGGACCGTATTTAAAAAAAGAAAGTTGATAATGGCAATGTAAAAGTGCAATTTACTTTAGAATTCGATCTCAAAAAAACCCAGGAAAACAATACAACGATTTTTCAGAATTTCGTTTTTTTTCGGATATCTCCGGAACTACTAGGAATTTTAAAAATTTCTAAACGGCATATTATTAGGCACGTAAATGCGCAACTCCACCTACACTTAAACCGACTTCGTATCTCTTACGGGTTCCGAGATCCCTGTACTGGCCCTCCTTCTCTTGGACACGTTGTATATTTTTCATTGTCACTGAGACATCAATTAAATAATTCGCATAAATAGTGGTGTTTTTAAAATTTAAATGCCTGTAAAATATATTTTTTGTTCCTTTTGACAATTAACTTGTTTTGTATAATATACAAAAAAATCAGCTAGTTAATAAATAGTGTTGTATGATTTTCTTCCAAGAAACCCTTTACGAGCGGGGTCCAGGCAAATCTTTATTCAAAGAGATACAAATACCTTTTTGTACGTAGTATAAAATAATAACAAACCTAGACATCGACAATTTGTGCAGAGACAAACATTTTAGGAAATATAAGATTTATTCAATTTGCTTAATCGAAAGAAGGAAAACGTTAATTGAACTGATCTGTTATGAGAAAAATACTCCTAATTGCGTGTTAAATGAGAGAACTCTCTACATTACTTAGAAATTGATTCAGGTGTTCTGGTAGAATCTCTCAATTAGATCCTGTTATGAACAGATTTAAAAATATATGTAATAATGACAGGGAGGATCGGCTGCAACCGCGTTGTCATCCAGTTTTATGATATGTAAGTTCGGTCCCAACATTGCAGGTATTATTGAGTGAGATTGCAATAATAACATGCCGACGGACAAATACATATGTAATTTAATTTCTTCTGCGTTTACTATAAGTTATGTAGGTATTTTTTAACGATATTTATTACTTTTCTGGAGAACCAAGCTCATACACGTAACTGATGCACCTTATACAGCCTATCCTATCACATAAATTATTATAATCTTGTCTGGTAGACAACTTACCAGAGAGAAACGGCGTAAAGATATATTTGACTGTAGGGTGCGAGTTTTTGCACTAATAAATATACGAAAACGTTTTTCTTTTAGAAGTTATCGAAGTTGAACACGGATATCATGTAATATAAAATATGTTTAGCGATCGGTTACGTAATTTGCAACAATAGCAAATATACATACAGTCTCTTCTGAGCTTTCTTTGAAGGAATCATTTTTTATTAGTAGTAGGTATTGACTGTAGAGAGCTTGATGACATCTAATTTATTTTATACCGTACAAAAGCTACTACGTATATCTATCTACGTATCTCCGATGATATTTGAAAGCACATAAATAATTGTCAAGGGACTTCGTTATTTCTTAAATTTAGCTAGAATCGAATAAACCGTTCACAAGATAAAACTAATTTTAATTTTTTAGAATCTTAAAGGACAACTCGATCTATTGACGAAGGAAAAACAACCCTTTAACAGTCTACCGCCAAATGTTCTGAGTGATATGTCACTTTCGGGCAAGTACGACGAAACGTACATCAATCGACTTTTAGAAGAGAACAATACTCCAGTTAAAAGTCCAATAACTACAGAAATTCAAGATTGCTTAAGTAAACTACGGGAAGAAATATCTAGTCTGCAAGATCAAATTATTTTGAAAAATAGTAATGGTAACTAAAGGTAGTTCTGCCGTGCGGTAGTAACTAACAAAAATCTAATTTTTACATATTATGCTTTTATTATCTACCTGTGTACCAAGCCAAAAAATCGTACCTAAAGCGTATAATCCGTAAAACTATTTGACAGGAGAGTTCCGTCTTTTTATCGTTAATATTCAAACATTCAGTTTCAAAAATTCACTTATTACACGAATTAATAAGCTGTTATTTCGTTAATAATGAATCAATTTTAATAACTTTTTTTAGCCGATAGGAAATAGATTCTAGAGTTCCGGGCAGAACAGTTTACGTCCTGATAAGTTTAATTGTATAGTTGTTGCAGAATTATAGCGTTAACTCTTACTGCCATAAATAAACTACCTGATTAAACCCTATTGTATACGCCTAAACCTCTTCAAAGCTCAACAATCAGGGCCGGCTTGAAAATGTATACCACACCACATGATTTATTTTTATAATTTAAAATAAATAGATAGGTATTTTTGGTTTTAGGTACCTACCTATAATAAATGTAAAATAATGATAACAATTAATGATATTTGAAAATAATATAACTTAAAAGTATTACTATTAAGATAACAAGTACAATAAAGATTAATTAAATTCTAAGAAACTATTGATAATTATAATTTATTCAAAATGTAACTCTGTATCACTATCTCCATTCCCGTAAACGTTGAGATTCCATTAATGTTTGTCTCTTAAGCGCGCGAAAATTTTCGAATTTATCAATGCTTCGGTATTTAAAACCCATTTTACGCAATATTTTCCTAAGGCTTGAAAGGCTACAAGAGATATTTGTTTCGTCTTTAATCAGCCGCTCTTTGAGGGAAATCAAAGTGGGCACAGTTTGTGCCTCATACATTTGGTAAATCTTTCTTCTTAATAAATCCATGTCATTTTCGTCAATGCTTCTAAATGTGCCAGAATCACTCCGATTTTTTCTAGGATTAACAGGTTTAAGTACTATGTCTCTTACCGAAGATAAAGGAGTTTTTGTCAAAGTAGACGTCTCTGCTAAAGCATCCATCGAATTAAAATTTCTACTCAACAACGATTGATACACATTTTTAATTATTAGTTTGGCATCGGTAGATAAATGCTTTCTTTTAAAAATTACACTTGAAAATGCCCCCCTGTCAGCACAATTCCAAGGACGCCACATTCTACCACTAATAAGCCTAACTAAGAATTACCCGCCGAAAACCACTAAAGATTAAAATTATTAAAAATCACTTTGTATTTATATATGCATCAGGCATAGGTATAAATTGAATTTGTATACCTGGTCCGGCTCTGCTCGAAAAGGTTTTAAAATTTGGGATTTCCTTATTTATTTTATGGTCGAAGGGATAATGAGGTTTTATTGCAGGCCAAAAGATGAACGGTATAATTCTGCAAATACTATACCAGGTAGCATATAAAATCTAGATGCATGTAAATTTCCTAAAATTTATCTTGCATAATAATTGAATTTAATTATTTTTAAACTGAACGAATTAGAAATATATCTGGGTTAGATACTAGCCCAAAAGAATCCCATGCCACTCTAGATAACAAAAAACATTACTATTTCTTCGAAACACGTTATATTGTCGAAAACACGCTTCGTAAATTAATTATCAATGCGACATTTTATTATCGCTTGGCTTTTGCTATCCCCGGTACTTTCACTTTCTTTTAAATTTTCACTATCTGATAAATAATAATTTGTTAGATAAATAAACAAGCATTTGCAATCTGGAAAATAACTTATTAGGGTATTTTCGCCAATATAACGCGTTAAAAGAAATGATAATTTTTTGCGTTACCTCAAGTGGCATGGCGATGTTTTTGCTCTAGTATCTAATCCAGATATATCTCTAAGAAATGAACACCATTCAATTTTTATGTAAAATATGTCAAATTTAAATTTTAGGAAATTTACATGTATCTAGATTTTATGCGCTACCCCGTATAATTAAACGTGTCATGCAGGATGCAAACTGCTTTGCCTCAAACTCTAGAAGCTGTTTTCTATCAGTTAAATAAAAAATTATTAAAATTGGTTCATTATTAACGAAATTACAGCTTATTATAATAATGAGAGAATCCAATTGGGTTCACGAAACTTTAAATAACTCAAAACTTGATCAAACCTACATATTATGTCGTCGATACAATGCCAAACGGCGAATTTGAAATTTTGGGTTTCTAACCTGTGCACAGTAGCAAACGTATTAACCTTGAAAGATTTGAAAGCGAAAGTCATGAACACATTTGTGAGCCCAGATGAAGTAAATTAGACCTTATTTTGTAACGCCAAAAAATAAAAGTGCCTTTCTTGAAAATAAACAAAAATCAAAAATGTTTATTATATGTATGTATAAGCATTTTGATCATAAAAAGTAGATAATTACATGGTAGGTAGTGCCAAGAGTTTACAGTTCAATGTAACAACTGATGTAAATATTTATATCCCCTTTTTCTCAAAACTACAATTCTCAGTTTCGGCATTGTCCCGATGATGTCTTCTTGTCTTAACCTGTACCTGTAGATCCTAAAAATACTTTGCTTTCCATATGGTAATTTATCGTTATGGTAAGAAAAGTACTCAGTTTAACTCCAGAGTCATTAAATCGTCATCTGACAGAGCTATTCTGTACCTGTAATGACTAAAGTCATTAAGAGAATCACTGGTTGTTATTAGAAGTAAGTAGTTCGTCTTTACGATTCCTGGTTGTTCAGAATGGCAAACATTCTAGTTTAGTTTTTAATGCCTCTTAGAATAATATTTATTTATGTATATTCTTCTAATTTGAGTAGAATAGTTTAGGAAATATTAATATTACGGCGTATTTAAGTAAATTTGTCCTTGGAGAGTTGAGGTCTTTCGGCCTTTAAAATATGCGTTTTGACTCGATTAATAAATTTTTTGACAATAAACTCAGTCAAAGTCACAGTGTCTACCGTTACATCTAGTCATTTAAGGTATGGTTTTGGTGGTGCAGTTGGGGGCCGCTATTAGCGGCAGCAGACAAATGCGGCAGCTAGCCCTTGCTGCCAAGCGGTTTCGGTGATGCGTATGAAGAAGTCGACGAGATACATTGACTCTTTTTTTAGACTTTTAGTGGTGTTTTTCGGATTATTTGTATCTATCAAACTTTTTTTAACCAATACTTTACTTACCCTCTTTTCAGTAATTCATAATCTTGGGTAGAAAATCATGTTATATTTCTACAGCGGCTGCTACTCGACTGGTCCAAGTAGCAGTGAAGCTGCTGATCCCGCCGTCAATTTCCGGCAGGTGACAGCGGTAGCGGCTGCGCTCCACCTAAACCACATACATACAAATTCATGTGCGCCGTTCAGCGCGTTTGTCTGCCGCCGCTGACGGCGGTTGCCAGCTGCGCCACCGAAACCATACCTTAGGGGTATAGAATAGTCCTGTAAGCAATCTAGTATTGGATTTCAGCGAGATTTTAACCTATAATTAACTAACCACACATTTTGTTTATCCATGGTACAAATAACAACAGGTAAGATATCTTACCGTTCCAATTTGGTCTAGTGACGTCTCGGAGAGAGTGATTTTACATTGTTTATGGAGATTTACATTGATGTTACCGTTTTTCGTTTTTAAATGTATTAAAATGTTTTACGTATTTAATAGTCCGTGTAATGAAAGAATAAAATCATGGTATTTAGGTATATTAATTTCATAAAAATATAACGCACATTACAGCTAGAATAACACTAAAATAAGATAAAATTCCTGCAAACTTTTAAAAATATCCGTTGAAAATATACGGGAAGTGGTCGAGCTGCTCGCTGCTGCCGCTTGCTGTCTGTGACGTATTCGCGAGAGTTATAAGCCACGCCACCCTGCGTGGAATCATATTATGTCACAGTTAAATGTGTCTGGTTAGTTAATTATTATTTAAAATCTTCCTGCAACTCGACATAAAAGTAGGCGACATTATTATTTACGACATTTCAGTGAAATATAATTAAACAATTGAGTGGTCATGAATTTGTCAGAATTGTAATTGGAATTAAAAAACTTTTAATTTAAAAAAATTCATTTTAAATTTAAAGTGATCATTGTTAATTAAGTTCCGCAGCAGAATAGTCTGACTTTCCTAAACTGTTTGTCTTGGTGAAATAGTTTTGATCGAAAGTAAACTTCTTGTTAAAGTGGGAATCATGTTGAAAATCTTTTTAGGTAAAGCTGTCTAGATCGTGCTATTTACTTGAAAATTGCCCTCATACATTAAGCTAGAGCTGTTATTTTTGATTGATTACATCGAAAACAATGTTTTCGATAGCTAGGGGTATCGAAAACAACCCCTCTAGCTATTGAACACAAAACCATAGTAACCTTCTTACAACGCCATTATTGGAATAATATGTCTGACATTCTAAATAAACCCGACTTTAGTTTCAAAAATGTCATCGGACTCGGGCTATTTCGCCAAAATTAGAAAATCAATGGAAATATTTATGTGAAAATAAGGACACATGGAATGGACTTTGACTTGAATTGTTTAATAAGAATTGATTTTTATATGTGAAATTTTCTTACTGAATCCCCCACGTGCTTCAATTAATAACCGTAATTTTTTCTCGTTCACGAATATATATGCGGTAATAATTCACTAGGGATATTACAAGTGAAAATATCTTTATTATTCAAAAAACGCGCTCTCCTATTACTTTAATTTTATTTTTGATTTATAAGGAAGTTCTTACCCGTTCCAGCAATATTTATGTTTCAACGTATATAATATTTATTAAGGAACATCCTTAAAAGGTTTCTCATTTCAAAATGAAGCATGCATACAACAGCCAGGGACGCGCCAAGTATCTTAAGTGCCGTCGTGCGAAATACTATGAAGATGTATAAAAAAGTAGGTGATTTATTTCCCTCAGCGGTTTGATGGTAATTTATGATTCGAGTTAGACCAGTTGCGGGTTTAAAAATCCATCCAAAAACATTTGAGGTTGGTAAAGTGTCGATGGCCGTGGTTCGGAACCCATGTTAAGGTGTATGCCCTGGCTGTAAAGGATCGTGAACCACATTACTAAGTGTTAAGGTCGATAACCTTGTTAATAAACACGTTCATTATACAATTTTATATATTAATTTTACATTATTTTTAATTTTTGAATATTATAAGGTTTACAACACGGATGTTACTTAACGACGCAATGTCTGTACCAAAACGTCGACATTTGAATTGCCTTTGCCAATAATAAAGTATCCTTCTTGCGCATTTTTAAATGAAGTGTTTTTGCTTTAGGTGTGATTTCTAAATAATGTAAAATGCATAATAATATATATTTATTAGTTTGTACTACAAATATGTTTGTCCCTGCTTTAACCGTACAGAATATTAGATGCCTAATATTTATTTATACTATATATTTTTACATTACATTGATAGGTAGGGATAGGTACTTTAAAACTATGTATAAATTCCAATTATTTGCATTATTGTATTCTATGTACTTAATTTTTTTATTGTGATTTTATTATATGTATGTACCACAGTGTGTCAATTTGAAAACATCCCACCCTAAATATCTTGCTGTCAGTAAATAATATTAAAAATCCAAAAAACACGTCAATTTTATTGTGAATGGGGATTTTAAAGAATATTTGCATCCTTCGTGGTTTAACTCCCTGGGAGGAGTCGATGTTACCTTTAAAATCGGAAGTGTGTGTGTGTGTGTGTGTGTGTGTGTGTGCGTGCGTGCGTGCGTGCGTGCGTGCGTGCGTGCGTGCGTGCGTGCGTGCGTGCGTGCGTGCGTGCGTGCGTGCGTGCGTGCGTGCGTGCGTGTGTGGGGGGGGGGTCAAGTGACATATAATTTTAAAGGCCGCTTAAATCTCTTTCCAATAATACCATCATTTATTATTTTTTGCGTATTAGTTTCCAAGAAATAGCGTTCCAAGAATGGACTTATTCATGTCAATTTTCAGGTGGTGATTTTACCCTTGGCAAATAATTGTAAAGGGAGTCACCTGGTGTGAATACCTACGGACCCCTCATCATTTTACTAAAAGAGGAAATAATAACCTAAAAACCATAAATGCATGTAACTTCCAATTGGAACGTGATTTCTTCGAAACTACTACCCAAAAAATAACAAATGATGTTATGGTCAGAAGGCAATTTAAACGCCCCTTAAAAGTGATATGCCATTTGACCCTTGACCCCCCTCCTCCCATTTAATATTTTAACGTAGGGGTTAAACCACGAAAACTGCAAATATGTATTTCCTGTTTTTAACATTATTTACTGGAAGCGAGATATTAAGAGTGGGACGTATTCAAAGTGACACCTTTTATATGTTAATATATAGGGTGTCCCAGAATATGCAATCTCCCGGGTTCAGATAAAACACTTAAAAATAACAGGAGAAGTGTACCTATAAATTTTTCTTCCTACGACCTCGTCTACGGACATACGGGCCCATTACGGACGTCCCTGGAAATCGTTGTTTTTTAAATATTTTTTTAAGTACTAGATATAATTTAATCATTTTTTAGTATAATGGTTACTAGATGAGTCTCCTTAAAATTCGCCCTTTTAAACACATTTGGCTTATTTAATTTGCCAGGGACAGACTAGACGTAACAAAAATGCTTTTTTTTTGTACACCTTGTGTGATGATGGAGCGATAATAATATTTTTGGATACTCTAAACCTTAATCTGAAAAAAGGTACTCTTGATTAATGTCGATAAAATGAACTGTTTTCGAAAAAAAAAGATATTTTTGTTCAATATGATTTATATTCAGTATACGTAAATTCCATTAGTAACTAGGACAAAGGAGAAAACCCGCAAATTTCAAGACACTATCATAAACTGACACTGGCATTATTAAATCGGTACATGTGAAAAAAACCATAACAACAACGAGGGAATTTTATGAACATAAAACAACAACTAATGAAAAAAACCATATTGAACAAAAATATAATTTTTTCGAAAACAGTTCACTTTATCGACATTGATCAAGAGTAGGTACCTTTTTTTCAGCTTAAGGTTTAGAGTATCCAAAAATATTATTGTCGTTCCTTCATCATACAAGGTGTACAGAAAAACATTTTTGTGTTACCCCTAGTCCGTCCCTGGCAAACTAAATAAGCCAAATGTGTTTAAAAGGGCGAATTTTAAGGATACTCATCTACTAACCATTAAACTAACTAAATTAAATTACACCTAGTACTTAATAAATTATTTAAAAAACAACGATTTCCAGGGACGTCCGTTATGGGCCCGTATCTCCGTAGGGTAGGCAGTAGGAAGAAAAATTTATAAGAACTTCTCCTGTTATTTTTAAGTGTTCTATCTCTGAGCCCGAGAGATTGCCACATATTTTGGGACACCCTGTAGATCTAACTGATCAAATATCGTAGAAACAGTTAATCAGACACAAGATTTGTTTAACTGGGTAGGTACAGCCCTTCTGGTACAACAAAGATAACAAAGACACAAGATTTGTTTAACAGGGTAGGTACAGCCCTTCTGGTACAACAAAGATAACAAAAATGTCTTGTATTTATGAAAAGGCGGGCTCTTATGGTATGTTTCCCTCAACATTAGAAAAAATTGTTTTTAGTGAGGAAAATAATATTTGTAACTGTACCCTTATATATCTTATCTCTATGATGTTAGATTTATTCATGGCTGTAATTATTTAAACAAATTTTGTTAAATATTTTTTTTATGAATTTTGTTATAGATAGCGTCCGTAGCGTACAATGCCGCAGACGCGTAATATGGTGTGTAAATATGGTCACTTTGAATTGGACACACTGTAATTTTACAATCATTTTTCTCAGGCCTTAAAATTTTTTACGAAAATCACGTACGATGAACCTACTAATCCTTTTGTGTCGCTTACAAAACATTATGTGATCCACTGAAAAAAAAATTATACTGATCATCTCAGAAAATTACTGTAAGTCTTCTGTCCTTAATAACCAAAATTCGCGCCATTGCAATATGTTATGTTCTGCTAGACATAGTGAAACATCATTCCTTTCCTGTGATAAGTTTTTATTTTTACTGTGTTGAGAATTTAAAATAGTTAAAAAATAAATTGTTTTATGAAATAAAAATAGAGTTAGTTTTTTTTCTAGGCCTTTCCACTAAAACCATATTTTAAACGTTTTATTTAAATCTACGACTCTTTAAAACCTAGTAAATTAAAGCCCTCATTGGTAACCAGAAGCGATTGGCAATCGAGAGATTGAATAGATACGGGATCCTGTAAACATTGTTCACGATATAAATGACGAAGTCACATCAAATTTTCGCAATGTTGAATGCAAAAGACGAACATGAATTTTTATACCACACATTTATTTGAAATATTTGCAATATACAGGGCGAATCGAGAGGAACAGAAAACCCATTCCATATGTCTTTATCTGATTTTCATTTGTTTTCAAGTTATAGCCTAATTACAAATAAACAACGTTTCATACATTAACATTTTTTTAATCAAACCGTTTTTTTTACATAATGACCTCTAAACATTTTCTGCTTTTTTCTTTCTTAATATCGGTTGCAGTATTTCTAATACTGGACGCATCCCAAGCGTCGACTTTTACTTTGTAAACTTCATTTTTTAGCCGATTCTAAGTTCGTGTCCACAACGGCGCTCCGACCCTCGCTCATCGCCTTGTACCATAGCACCGCACAGCGCTCGCTTGAGCTTCGCACACTATTCCCTCGACATCGAGATATAAACATGGACTGTGCGTTGATATCTTCTTCCGATGAAGAAGATATTGTTTTAGACTCTAATATAACAAAGTGGTACTTAGTATAGTAATTATATACATTCTCATATTCACAAAAGCGTTGGGAATCTTTCCTTAGATCTGGTGGAAAGGTGATAAAATTCTCCATAGAATATTCGCTTTGCGATAATAGGATGCACTGGTAATTTCGATTTTTGTTTAAACACATACCACTTTGTTATATTAGCGTCTAAAATAATATCTTCTTCATCGGAACAAGATGACAACGAACAGTCCATGTTTATATCTCGATGTCGAGAGACAAACTGCAAAGGCAAGGCAATGAGCGAGGGTCGGAGCGCCGTTGTGGACACTACTGTGCGATGCTATGGTACCAGGCTATGGCGAGGGCGCTGTTGAGGACATACACTAAGAGTCCAGGTAGTAGAGGTCTGGAGATCTTGGAGGCCAACTAATATGACCGCGACGAAGCCAAAGTCCTGGAAATCTTTCGTCCCAATATTGATTGGTGTGATGAGCGAGAAGTGCTCAAGTAATCAGTTTAATTCATTTTGTAAAAACAAAGTGCTCTCCCCTGAGTCGATTCTCCAAAATGAAAGGGCCAATTGAATAACTATGGACCATATCACACCACATGGCCATCGAAAAATTATTTATTAATTACGCTATAACTTAAAACACATAAAAATCGGATAAAGGAAGAGTAAATGAGTTTTTTACATTATTATCACGTATAGGACAATACTTTCCTGGACATTCCTCCCGACTCACCCAGAATATGTTTCCTATTATTGCATAATAGCATAGAAGCATAATATAAATTATACAGCGTGTATCAGCCAAATGAAATAAATTCTAATAAATGTTGTGGGAAAAACGCTCGGACACGTTTTAAATGTAATACCCTACATATTATTCAATTTTTGGATCCCTCAGAAAATTTTAGACATATTTAATGTACAATATCCTATACATATCTTCAACTGTTTCGGAAACATTAGTGTTTTCAGATTTATTGCATTTCAGCGTTTCTTTTTACTGATATGAAATTTAAAAAAAAGGTATAAATAGTTTTATTTACTTATGTTTAAAAACCCGTGACCTTAGCTAATTGTTGTCTTTCTGCATGACAGTAGTTATCAATGTTATAGTCGTTTGAATTTCGTTAACTGCATATCAGAAAAATGGTTTATTTAACAGAAATGCACAAAATAACAGTTCTGCAGATGATTGGTTATGGAGATAAAACACGGACACAAATGGAAGTTGCTCGCTTATTACACGAAAAATTTCCAAATTTGCCGCCTATAACTCAAGGGAGAATTAGTAAAATAAAAAAGCAGTTTCGTCAGCTTGGACATGTAAAGCAGATACTAAAATTTGCTGCCAATGCTATAAGTGATGATACAAAATTAGATATTATGCTTGAGTTTGAGGAAAACCCAAATACTTCTAGTCGAGAAGCAGCAGATGTTACGAGAATATATTATTGTGAACAAATGATGGCAATGTTAGATTACAATGTGCTCCAATTAGAACATGTTTTGTTTTCTGATGAGTTTACCTTTACACTTCACGGTCATGCTAATCGTCAGAATTGCCGCTACTGGTCTTGAGAAAATCCTCACTGGATTAGAGAAGAACATACGCAATATCCTGAAAAGGTTAGTGTTTGGGCAGCAGGAATTGTTGAAGACCATATCATAGGTCTCTTTTTCATTAATAGCAATTTAAATGGCGATAATTATTTAGCACTGCTCCAAAATAATGTAAGTAAGATGGAGCACCGCCCCATTACCAAATCAATGTCCGGCAATTAGATTGGTCACGCATGAGATGTTCAGTCCCGTTAGACGAAATTTCTATTGAATATTAGGATGTTGCCAAAACGCTCGCAGCGAGCAGTTTCAACATCTCCTACATTAATGTTTTTTTTTTGTTATTTACATTATCAAGAAATAAACAGTATTACTTATTAGTTTTCGAGTGTGTTGTTAATTTTTGCAATAAATCTGAAAATACTTAATATTTCCGAAACAGTTGAAGATAGGTATAGGATATTATATATTAAATATGTCTAAAATTTTCTGAGGGATCCAAAAATTTAATAATATATAGGGTGTTGTAAATACTAATAAATATTTAGTAAATATTTTAAATAAAATAAGAACGTTTGTATTTGCCACTGTTACGTGACACACCCTATTGAAAAAAATGCACAACTAGAAATATTTATTATAGAATTTATTCCATTTGGCTGATACACGCTGTATAAAACATGTAAGGAACTTCATGTTCCTAACCTATTGAAGATGTCTTATAATTCCCATGGCGTATCTACCGGTGTGCGAAAAAAAATTATACATAAGCAGAAACTTTTCACATTGTGAAGGCAAATTGTAAAAGAGGAAAAACATGCTTTTTTATGTAAAGAAGAAAATGATGATTTTGGAAACATTAAAAAGGTTTACCGGAAGTTCAGAAAATTAAGGTACAAGAAAAAGTGTAGAAGATCTTATCTTTGGTAGCAGAAAAAGAAGAAAACATCTTGTATAGAAATTTTTGTATAATAAATTAAATAATTTACTGAAAAAACTAAATCTAAGAATCTAAAACATAATTTTTTAATTTGATTTTTAGAAAATAATTTTCAAAAGAGCAATATTAATGTGACGAGCCCCATTTATTTGGGGCTCGGTTCGCTATGCGGACCATCATGTTCATATAATTTTGCCTCTTGAAAATTATTTTCAAAGAATCAAATTAAAAACTCTCTTAGATTCGTTCTTCAAGTTTTTTCAGTAATTTATTAATATAACTTTCATATATAAATTTTTTTCTTCTTTCACTGCTACAAAAGGTAAGATATTTTACACTTTTTTCTTGTAGGTACCTTAACTTCCAGCTAACATTATTGATGTTTCCAAAATCATATAATTTCCTTCTTTACATAAAAAATGGTTAAATTTTATAGCTTGCGGTATATCTACAGGGTGTAGATAATACCGGCATTGGAATTTCGGAAATGGTAAGAAATACGAAATCGGTTAAATTGGGACATAGTTGCGTAATTTTCGGTCCAATAAATATGGGCCTCGATCTTTTTGTTCATATTATGAAAGAGGACCGAAATTTACGTTTAGTACACATACAACACTTACTGGTTTTCCGACGTTTTGTACCTTAAATTTAGCATCTTCATTAAAATACTCCTAGTACGTTCCTATAATTTATTTTTTTTTAAATTCGGTATAATTCGAAAATGTAAAACTCAATGACTCTTTTGAAAGTTTTAAGTAAGTGCTGGCTTGAGGAGTCAAATTTTATTTGTATTAATAAAATATATTACTTGCACTGACGCTAAGTAGAAATTTTTTTAGTTAAATATTAAAAAAAAAGGTAGTAGTACGTAATAACAATTAAAGACAGAAATATCATTAATAATTTAAAAATCTTCAATTTCTTCGGAACAAAAGTAAATTATAGGAACGTATGTACTAGGGGTATTTTAATGAAGATGGTTAATTTAAGGAACAAAACGTCGGAAAACCAGTAAGTATTGTATACCACCAAACGTAGATTTCGGTCCTCTTTCATAATTTAAACAAGAAGATCCAGGCCTGTATTAAAAAAAATTAAGTTGATGAAGGTGACCTAAAGACGAAACGTCGCATGAAAAAATCTGCTACTTCTTATTCTCCACAAGATGACATTATCAATGAGAAAGTGAAATTAATTTTTGGACATCTCTTCGAACAAAGCCAGGAAAAAATAAAAACCTAATCGCAAAATTTTAGATTTTTCCAAATATTTTGAAAGTATTTATTTTTGATTTTCTGGCGGCATTTTATTGGACCGAAAATTACGCAACTTTGCCCCAATTTAACCGACTTCGTATCTCTTACCGTTTCCGAAATCCCAATGGTGAAGGCCGAATTTGTAACACCCTGTATAGTCAAAAAATTTATTGAATATATGTTTAAAGTTAAAAGAATGGAAATAAGTAATTAAGTAAAACAGACTCGCCAAAGCAAAAAAAGGTTATCATTTGTACTCCGAGAACCATCCGAACATTCTCGGACACGAAAAACGATCGAAAAGGCTCCATTATTATGTTACATATGCTCGATAATTGTAGAAAATTGAGAAATAAATAGAAAAGAATAAAAACGAGAAAAATGAACTAATTAATGATTTAATGCATTCACAAAGTTAAATTACTTGTCTGCTCCATAATCTTCTTTATGTTCATTGAATATTCTCCAAAAATAATTACATTCTAATCATTATTATAACACTAACATAATGTAAATATTTTTGAAAAATATAACCTTCGCTTTTATATGTATATGTGTGTATACTGTGGGCTAAATTAATTTTTAGTTCTGATAAATTCTGAAACCCATTTTTTATACTTTCTTTAGTTAATAAAAACAGTAGTGCGGAAAGCTGACCGTCCGTAGGCATATATTTTTCCAGTTTTTAATAAATATGAACTTTATAAAATGTTGTTTGGATTTTAAAAATTAAGTCTGTCTCGAATGGTGTGGTTAGGATTAAAATTTATATAATTAGCGCACCAATATTTTTAAATATGACCACGTAGTTTTGCATGAAAGTCATTTAGGGGGTGAACAATTAATTTGAGAATTGTGCACTCTGTTGTTGTTGTTTTAGTTGGAAAGTATTAAGGGGATACCACTTAACTATCAAATCCGTCGAAATGACTTGCACTCCCTTAAGAAAGCGGTTATGGAATTAAACGTGTAAAATTTTAAATAATTACTTAACAATTAATTTGACGATTGTACACCCTGGTTTTAGATGAGAAGTATTCAAGTGGGTGCCATTTAACTATCCCTATCAGTAATTATTTAAAATTTTACACGTTTAATTCCATAACCGCTTCCTTAAGGGAGTGCAAGTCATTTTGATGGGTTCGATAGTTAAAATTTTAAGAGATTTGTTTTTTGTTTGGTTACCATGGAAACCCAAAATATATCCGGAAATATTAATAAGTGGAAATATATATGTCAAAATTAATAACCAGAATTTTTTTCGAGTTCACGAATGGTTTAAAAACTATCCCGAGTCGAAGATGAGGTAAGTAGTGTGTTAATGGGCATGCTAAAGAGGAGGAGGTTCCCCCACTCCAAAAAACCCCATGGGCATGCTAAAGAGGAGGAGGAGGAGGGTTGCGCGCGCAGAAAATACCTATGAGAGCAGCAAGTGGATATGGTCTGACAAACACGGTATGGGTGGGGTGGGGGGAGTGAAATTCAAGATGGCGTCAACTGACAAAACGTATATCAATGCATAGTGAGAGCGCGAGTGAGAGAGAGGGTTTGCGCTATGGTGGGTAGGGAATATGACAAATTCAAGATGGCGTCAACTGACAAAACGCATATCAATGTATACCTATGGGGTGCCTGCGCTATGTGTGGTAGTGAATATAGTGCGAGAGATAAATTCAAGATGGCCGCAAATGACAAAACGCATATCAATGTATACCTATGGGGTGGCAAAATTGCGCTATGGGTGAGATAGCGAATGAGGAGTGAGTTCAATGACCTCCGCAATCCATGAGAGAACGAATGAGGAGTGAATATGGTGGGAGAGAGAAATTCAAGATGATGATGAGAGGGGTTAATAATATAAAGGCGCAGGTTATCAACCAAGACATTATACATCATGTCTCTGCTTGAAGCCATTGAAGCTATACGTAATACATTGATTGTTGAACTTAATAAAAATGTAAAGTATTCTATGAGTAGTAGGCCTGAGTGGTATACTTTCTATAATAATATGGTTCTATATATTGAAACAGGTGCCAAGTTGTGTGACGAATATATTGAAGGAAGAGATTTAATCAAGTTATTAGAAGGTTTGTTGGAAAATGGATTTTTCACAGAGGCGATATCGTTAAAAGAATTTGTGACAGATAGTGATGCGTTGGAATTGATACTGCAGGCAGAAAGTGATATTGAAAGTTGTGGTGAAGTTTCGGATTGAAATATGGAGTTAGTAGTTCGTGAGATGTATGAGAACTTTCTTATAATGGAAGCTTGTTCGCGATATTATTCTCTTGGAACTGAATCAAATAGTGATGCCCAAGATGTGTTAATGTTTATAAACTATAGTGACCATGCAACTTTATGTAAAAAGGGTGCTAAAATTTGTTGTGACTTTTTAAAGAATAAAAAATTCTTATTGTTAGTGACAGAATTTGTAAAGTTAGAATTATTTGAAAATGTAAATACACTTAGATTAAAATATATGGAAATAAAACAATAAATATATTAATATGTTTTTTATTCATTCATAAAAAAATTATTATACAAATAAAATACATTCGATAGTGCACACATAGAAGGTGACTTTGAATGAAAAAAGCATTTAGGTGTCGATTTAGGTAGAGTTGGTTGTTCCTCCACTTCTACAACAGGTTTGACACAATATTTTCTAATATAGTTGGCTTTTTCATTTCCTTTAACATAAACAAAATGAGCATCCTTTGTCAACTCTTTTATAAGAGTGGAGAAATGATGTATGGGAGTATGTCCATTGTTCCAATTAATGTGGTGATGATTCTTCATTAACCATACAGCTTGATTGTGGGCATCTGGAGGAAGAAAGCTAAGCGGGAAGGGCTGTTTAAAGATATAATGACTAATTCTAATTCCATCATAGGTAGCTAATTCTTTAGGAATAAACTTGTTATGTTCATCCTTAAATCCTTGAATATCCAATACTAATCGCATAGTTTTAATGATGTGAATTTCTTGAAGACAATTTTTTTATTCGTGTAGTTTTTAATTTGATTTTTTAAAATTTGCAACTTTTTTAAGAAAAGTTGTATTTTATATTGCAACATGACACTATGAATGCATAACAATAACTGAATCATCAATTACGCAGAGGAGGAGGGAGGAATAGGTGGGACTAGCGGGAGTGAATATGGTGGAAGAGATGAACAATATGGCCGAAAATGGCAAAACACATAACAATGAGTGAAATGAACAAATTCAATATGGCTACCCTTTAATAACAATTTTGAGAGTGATATAATATTAAAACATGTAAAATGGCTTAAAATCTTATATTTAAAACTAAATCTAATCTTATCAAACCCATTTCGCATATAAATATTTCTTGAAAATATTTCGTGAAATATTTAAACATGTATTGAATTAATCGAGTTCTATCGTCTATTAGTTCGTATACTTTTGTTATCAGATTGTCGGAGTGCACCTATTGTGAAGTTATAATAGTTCTGATAGGATTAATAGAACAAAAACAAGGCGGGTGTAAATATTATTTATTAAAATGGTGATTCCATCATTAAAAAATACACCGTGAAACAATATATAACTTTAAACATTACAATAATTATTGTTTACACAACCAACAAATTAATAAAAAATGCTACAATGCTAAACAAGGAAATACAAAAATTATAGATAATAAACAATGAAAAAAAATAAAACCCGAACAAACACTACCTTTTCAGAATCTACAAAACCTAAACAAACACAAAAACACTAGTCTGGCTACTGGCGAACAAACCCGAACTATCCCTTTCGTAAACTAGGTAGTGCTTGACACATCGTTAACCTGAATTAGTCGGGGAATAATTATTCTTTCTGGAGGTTGTCGTAATTCTTCCGGTCTCCTTAAACATATCCTATGAGGTGGCCCATCATCCCTTTGTTATTCCTGAACCCTTAGGTGTGGTAATAACATAAACTTGTTTACCATCCACAATTCTCAAATATCTACCATCCCACAATTCATTAAGTTCTTCCAAATAATATTAAACACTATTTAAGGATTAAAGTACTCTTAAAAAGGTTTGAAGTAAACTGAAATCCGGTGGTAAAAGTATATTCGCGCAAAGTTTAAAGACAGGTGTATCTTAATTTCGTAAAAAGGCAGGTGTATCTTTTCGCTAAAGTAGAGGTTATGTGATACAATTTGGTAATATGAATAGATATTATAATATTACTATGTCCCTTTGTGTTATAAGTGGTATTGCATAGACCCATCGACATCTAAAAAAATATTGAACATAAAATTATGGAACTGTTTTTAAAAACTGGGTGGCGTCAATGTAAGGAAAAAACGATATAAACCAAAGGGATAATTAACAACACCTCATTAATAGTTTTGGTGTGCTCCACTTTCCCCTATGCACATATGTTTAATTTGTTATATAATATTATCTTGAGCGTAACAGAGAACAAAGACACTAAAATATCGAAAAAGGAAACGAGAACATAGAACAAGACACTAAAATGACAAACCGCTGCGACAAAACTTAAAAAATATCAAAGAACATCTGCAAAACTATAATTACAACAAACCTAAAGAACAAACCACACCAGAAAAAAAAAATTGCAATTAATAGTCAAACAAAAACTACAATAATAATTAGAAAAAATCACACACATACCGAAAAAAAAAATCCCTCTGTCCTCTTTCATAATTTAAACAAAACATCCAGGCTCGTATTTAAAAAAAATTAATTGATGATGGTGGCCCGAAGACAGAACGTCGCATTAAAGATCGAATGATGTCCATCTTGCGGAGAATAAGAAGTAGGAATAGAAAGTGAACTTAAATTTGGGATATCTCTTCGAACAAAGTTAATAAAATATTTTAAAACATATTTTTTTACCTAAAAAGTTTATACAGAAAGAAAAATCTCATGGGCACCGGTACATCGGTCAAATCCCCATAATACTTGAGCTTTAGTCAGTCGAATTAAGATAGCTAAAGTTTTATTCAAGAAATCGACTTCTCCCACTAAAATATTAGTGGCTTTTCAGCTCCAGATGGAATAATAGCAAGGTTAAGTTGCGGCAGCTCGTTGAAGGAGCCCAAGTAATTGCTGCTTTGATTTCTTCTTATGGAAACGTCACTGACACTTTTGAGAATTCGTTGAGGTTTTTTTTCTCGACATAGATATTAAAAATTATGTTAATATTTTAATTGTTGGCAATTTATAAAATTAATTTAGAAAATCCGATGGCAGACGCTATTACTTGATGACTATCCATTATAAAACTAAGTAGATTCAATACAATCATTACTCTCTAGCAACTTCTTTAGCAGGAATTATTCAGTGTCATGTGCTGGAACCATATGGGTAAAATATTTATTTTTCGATTTAGGTAAAATGTAAGTTAACAATAAGTTTTGCTTCAATAAAGTCAAAAAATTACATAATTTAATGAGACATTGCGGCTTTTGTTAACTGTTAAATTTGACATTTTCTCCAAAAAATGTAGGAAAATGGCATTTATGATCGAATTTAAAAAAATTGTTTGCATTGTAATTTTATGCCAATATATCAAATTTGAATCGCTTATGATAATTTTTGTTTTCTATCTATTTTTGGCCAATATCTATTTTCATTGAAAACGGCAGTACCATCGTACATCTGTCATTTAATAATGAACAACGACACTTTTATTCTAATATTTTCAATTCTTTTTTTTCAATGTATTTATTTTTGAAAAAATAGAACTCTCTTCGTTGGTTAATCTCTAAAGTTATGCTTCACAGATGGCATCATTTTTAGATTGAAAATTAATTTTTTTTGAGGAAAATAAATATGTTGGTAGAATTTTTGGTATAAAGAATGAATTTAGTAGTTATATTATTATGTATTGTATAAACAAATAGGTTTATAGTGGTAGAGTCGACTACCGTCTTTAATGAAAATAGATAGATAACAAAAAAATTATTATTAAGTGATTCCAATTTTGTTTGTGACATAAAATTACAATACAAACAAATTTTTAAATTAAATTTTTTTTAATATTCGTGCAATAAATAAATGTCATTTTTCAACATTTTGTAGAGAAAATGTCTAATTTGACACTTAATAAAAGCCTCATCATCCCTTTTAAGGTAAAGTGAAATTTTATTTAAATCAAAAAATTATATTTTTCCCTATATGGTTTCAACTTTAATTGTGACACTGTATGTATATCAGTAGAATAGTATTCTACAAATAATATTAGCTAAAATTACCATAAATAATGTTAATTTGAAAAATACTAAAAAAATTTTGAATAATTGTTGGGAATTGGGTTGTTATTTATATTATTAAAGATTTTTATGGATAGATACAAAGTATATAAGACCATAGTAATTATAACATGCAAAGAAATAAAGCTCTATAATGCACAAACATAATTTTTATTCAACACATGCAAAAAGAGTCTATACTCTAGTGATCCAGGTTTATACATCGGCAAATTGGTACTATTCATCTATAAATAATAAAAAATTTGTCGTTCTAAATAGATAGTATTGAATTTTATGAAACTTATATTTATAAATATGTTTTTTTCGATTAACTAAACAAATTATTTATCAAAAAGATTAAATTTTTGAAACGTTCATATAGGGTGTTCGCATACTGTATTAGGATACTTTGTGTGGTGATTGATTCTACATGTTAAAATAAAGCTAGTAAGTTATATAACAAAAAGTCGAAATCTTAATAGACTTCAAGTTACCGCATGTTATAGTTCAATTTTTTCTTATTTTTAACATCTTGCCGGTTAGTTTTTAAACTATGAAGTTAATATTTAGCACAGGGACTATGCCTAGCGACTTCTATCATTCTGTTATAAAAAATGTTTCTCAACTGTGCCACCAGGCCACTTTACCTGAAATTCAAATTTAATTTTTGATAGGTATATCTTTTTTATGGTTATTGGAAAAAAGGATATGTCTTAACAATGCAAAAGAACACCTAACTAATAAGATATTTTTTAATCGAGCCGATAAACTATACCGTTACGACGCAAAACTGGAATTAGAGATTTTGTTAGCAGAAAAATCGGCTTTTCAAATGGAAAAAAGGAAAAGTATTGAGATTGTGAGTTTTAGTTATATGACTTATCACCTTTATTTACATACGTAGATCATCTCTCCAAATATCCTGATGCATTCTCCGAACACCCCGTATATGAACCAATCCGAAATATTGATTATTTAGTGCAAAATTCCGCCTGTTGAAAATATCGAATTTATTGATGACCAAACATATTAGAGGTAGACGCCAAGGAATCCAAATAAAAAAACACTATTTCTGAAATATTTTGTATAGAATTGTTTATGTAATTCTCTTGTTCACACAATAATATCGCATAAATAGGGACCAACATAAATAGAACCAAGTAAATCTTAAACAACTGGACGGCAGCAATGAGAATTATATTGGACTTTTAGGAAATCAGGTAATTCAAATATTTGTTTCTTATTTCTGCATTAACTCTGTATATCAATAAAACACCAATTATGCCTCTTGGCATCTAACCTCTCATGAATAATTTGTATTCAAAACAAAAAAAAATGTAAATATCAATGGTATTATGGCATAAAAAAATATATAATCAAATGTCATTCAAAATCTAAGGAAACATCGACATTGACACATCATATGAACAATTGCAGTTTTTACCCTATCCCGAAACATTTAATAATTTCCCAAAATCGTGTGTTTTTCCAGAAGATTGTTCAGAAAAACTGCATTCTTCAACTGAAAAACTTAAAAACATATATTTATTAAATGACTTTAAGTCAAGATTTTTGGTATACTGCAAAAATGAAGGAAGATTGTGGAGATTCGAAGAGGTATTTAAAGAATAAAAAACGAATCCGTTTTTCTTGAAGAGCATTGAGGAGGAGTAAATAATAGATTAAAGTAAATATATTTATATACAAGGTTACCAATGGATTTATAGTTTTTATGTAACTGAATTAACCAAACCAGCAAATATTTATTTTAATCTATGAAAATTCTGTTCTGTTGGGTTATTTTCAGAATTTGATAGAATATCTAAATAAAATCTAAGAGATGTTAATTTGGCTACACTTAATTTGGAATTTTTATTTTTTACGATTAAATTTTATATCATTGATTTTAAATAAGCAAAGTTTTTTTTTAATATTATGATTAATTGTTTGGGTCGAAACAAGTATAAATTGGTGATATCGACAAAATTTCCATTGAGCTCCAAGGTGAAATAAAATTTTTTGATGAGTAATTATTAAATATTTCTTCAATTATTGATTGGTCGCAAGGAATTGAGCTGTCACTCGACAATGTTTCATAAATGGATAAATTTTTAGTTGTTTCTGAATCCCGTGAAATTATTTCTAGATTATTAGAAAATGTATCCAGATAATATTGTTTTTCTCTCATGTTATAAAGATTTTGTGTTGAACCATCTTGTAAGTCTACATTAAAACTGTTGATCCAGTCCATATTGAAAATATGTGTGTCTGTTTGTATATTATTCTCTTTAAACACTAAATATTCATATAGGTGTTTTTTAAGATTAGTCAATTTGTTAACATTTTAATCCATTAAATTAGTAAAATGGTTTGGAAATATTCTAATATTTTGTAAAACTTTAATTTTTGCACACTTTTCACTAATACACTTTTTGTGAAAACTATTTGTTGTATTCATATTACATATCAAATACTTTAACTTATTTTGATATTTTCGATAAGTTGTTTTTATAGTCGAAATACATCATTATAATAAGAGTTGTTGAGTCATTGTGGTTAAGCTTAGTACTCCTCAAACTTCATTATTTAAAAATTCTTTCATCTGGAGGACTTCATCCTTGTGGAACGACCTTCCCGAGGTTGTTTTTCCCAACGAATACAACCTCCAACGATTCAAAACCAACATGAATCGCTTTTTGCGCATCCGCACCACTCCCAGAGTGCATTAAAGGATTTTTCCTATAGTGCTTGTGTTTGATCATAAAAAAAAATAAAAAATAAAAAAAAACATTTTAAATATTTTTATTATTATTATTAAATCTATGGTTATAAATAAAGTTTCTATGATTTAAATTTAAAATATTACAAAGAATTTTTTCACATTTCTGAATTCTTCTTTCAAATCGAAACCTATCTAAATAATATTTATAATATTCACTTTTTCTTGCTTGTCTAGAGGCATAGTTCCATACAATTAATAAATGCACTTTGTTTAAATCTTCATTAAAACTGACAGTTTTCTTCATAATATTTTCTCTTTGGAGCAATTCTTCTTAATTTTGTTTCCACTTCACTAGGATATGTCACCAGCAGTTCCAACATTGTACTAACATTTTCACTATTCACATTTTGACTGGGACACAACACATTATAAATATTGGTAAACAAGTCCACCGAATTATCCAGAGTTGTTTGAAATATTTTAAAATATTTTTCAAATTCTTGTTTCTTCAGGATTTGAATTCTATATTCAATCAACTCTTGTATTTCCCACAATTTATCTGTTGTATCTCTCGAAAAGTAGATATAATCACCAAGTCTTTTAAGTTTAATAGTAGGAAGTTCATTAATTGTTTCAAAATGTAATGTAAGATCACCAATCTTGATTGGCATAGGATTGCTGTTAGACGAATAAAAATAGTTAACTATGACTCCTTGATACTTTAAAATACTTTTCCACTCCTCTTCGGTTAAAATAATTGTAAATCCTTTTTGACTGCTGATTTGAATTTTAGAACGAAAGTCATCCAAACTTATTCCAACACATAAAAACTTTGAACCTGAATTGGTTAAAGAATAAAACTTTCTATTCAAAAGCTTTTCTTTAATATTTTTGTCAACATTAGAACTTGTATAATTCATCATCTTGAAGAACTAAATAAGTCTGAGTGGATTGTTGTTTATATATATCTACCCCCTCTCCTTTAGTGAGAGTCACATGCAAAAAAAAAATCTCCAACCGGTTATGAGTAGGAGGAAAATTTGTAATCACAACATTTATAATAATAATTTATACCTCCTACTCATAACCGGTTGGAGATTTTTTTTTTGCATGTGACTCTCACTAAAGGAGAGGGGGTAGATATATATAAACAACAATCCACTCAGACTTATTTAGTTCTTCAAGATGATGAATTATACAAGTTCTAATGTTGACAAAAATATTAAAGAAAAGCTTTTGAATAGAAAGTTTTATTCTTTAACCAATTCAGGTTCAAAGTTTTTATGTGTTGGAATAAGTTTGGATGACTTTCGTTCTAAAATTCAAATCAGCAGTCAAAAAGGATTTACAATTATTTTAACCGAAGAGGAGTGGAAAAGTATTTTAAAGTATCAAGGAGTCATAGTTAACTATTTTTATTCGTCTAACAGCAATCCTATGCCAATCAAGATTGGTGATCTTACATTACATTTTGAAACAATTAATGAACTTCCTACTATTAAACTTAAAAGACTTGGTGATTATATCTACTTTTCGAGAGATACAACAGATAAATTGTGGGAAATACAAGAGTTGATTGAATATAGAATTCAAATCCTGAAGAAACAAGAATTTGAAAAATATTTTAAAATATTTCAAACAACTCTGGATAATTCGGTGTGGACTTGTTTACCAATATTTATAATGTGTTGTGTCCCAGTCAAAATGTGAATAGTGAAAATGTTAGTACAATGTTGGAACTGCTGGTGACATATCCTAGTGAAGTGGAAACAAAATTAAGAAGAATTGCTCCAAAGAGAAAATATTATGAAGAAAACTGTCAGTTTTAATGAAGATTTAAACAAAGTGCATTTATTAATTGTATGGAACTATGCCTCTAGACAAGCAAGAAAAAGTGAATATTATAAATATTATTTAGATAGGTTTCGATTTGAAAGAAGAATTCAGAAATGTGAAAAAATTCTTTGTAATATTTTAAATTTAAATCATAGAAACTTTATTTATAACCATAGATTTAATAATAATAATAAAAATATTTAAAATGTTTTTTTTTATTTTTTTTTTTTTTTTATGATCAAACACAAGCACTATAGGAAAAATCCTTTAATGCACTCTGGGAGTGGTGCGGATGCGCAAAAAGCGATTCATGTTGGTTTTGAATCGTTGGAGGTTGTATTCGTTGGGAAAAACAACCTCGGGAAGGTCGTTCCACAAGGATGAAGTCCTCCAGATGAAAGAATTTTTAAATAATGAAGTTTGAGGAGTACTAAGCTTAACCACAATGACTCAACAACTCTTATTATAATGATGTATTTCGACTATAAAAACAACTTATCGAAAATATCAAAATAAGTTAAAGTATTTGATATGTAATATGAATACAACAAATAGTTTTCACAAAAAGTGTATTAGTGAAAAGTGTGCAAAAATTAAAGTTTTACAAAATATTAGAATATTTCCAAACCATTTTACTAATTTAATGGATTAAAATGTTAACAAATTGACTAATCTTAAAAAACACCTATATGAATATTTAGTGTTTAAAGAGAATAATATACAAACAGACACACATATTTTCAATATGGACTGGATCAACAGTTTTAATGTAGACTTACAAGATGGTTCAACACAAAATCTTTATAACATGAGAGAAAAACAATATTATCTGGATACATTTTCTAATAATCTAGAAATAATTTCACGGGATTCAGAAACAACTAAAAATTTATCCATTTATGAAACATTGTCGAGTGACAGCTCAATTCCTTGCGACCAATCAATAATTGAAGAAATATTTAATAATTACTCATCAAAAAATTTTATTTCACCTTGGAGCTCAATGGAAATTTTGTCGATATCACCAATTTATACTTGTTTCGACCCAAACAATTAATCATAATATTAAAAAAAAACTTTGCTTATTTAAAATCAATGATATAAAATTTAATCGTAAAAAATAAAAATTCCAAATTAAGTGTAGCCAAATTAACATCTCTTAGATTTTATTTAGATATTCTATCAAATTCTGAAAATAACCCAACAGAACAGAATTTTCATAGATTAAAATAAATATTTGCTGGTTTGGTTAATTCAGTTACATAAAAACTATAAATCCATTGGTAACCTTGTATATAAATATATTTACTTTAATCTATTATTTACTCCTCCTCAATGCTCTTCAAGAAAAACGGATTCGTTTTTTATTCTTTAAATACCTCTTCGAATCTCCACAATCTTCCTTCATTTTTGCAGTATACCAAAAATCTTGACTTAAAGTCATTTAATAAATATATGTTTTTAAGTTTTTCAGTTGAAGAATGCAGTTTTTCTGAACAATCTTCTGGAAAAACACACGATTTTGGGAAATTATTAAATGTTTCGGGATAGGGTAAAAACTGCAATTGTTCATATGATGTGTCAATGTCGATGTTTCCTTAGATTTTGAATGACATTTGATTATATATTTTTTTATGCCATAATACCATTGATATTTACATTTTTTTTTGTTTTGAATACAAATTATTCATGAGAGGTTAGATGCCAAGAGGCATAATTGGTGTTTTATTGATATACAGAGTTAATGCAGAAATAAGAAACAAATATTTGAATTACCTGATTTCCTAAAAGTCCAATATAATTCTCATTGCTGCCGTCCAGTTGTTTAAGATTTACTTGGTTCTATTTATGTTGGTCCCTATTTATGCGATATTATTGTGTGAACAAGAGAATTACATAAACAATTCTATACAAAATATTTCAGAAATAGTGTTTTTTTATTTGGATTCCTTGGCGTCTACCTCTAATATGTTTGGTCATCAATAAATTCGATATTTTCAACAGGCGGAATTTTGCACTAAATAATCAATATTTCGGATTGGTTCATATACGGGGTGTTCGGAGAATGCATCAGGATATTTGGAGAGATGATCTACGTATGTAAATAAAGGTGATAAGTCATATAACTAAAACTCACAATCTCAATACTTTTCCTTTTTTCCATTTGAAAAGCCGATTTTTCTGCTAACAAAATCTCTAATTCCAGTTTTGCGTCGTAACGGTATAGTTTATCGGCTCGATTAAAAAATATCTTATTAGTTAGGTGTTCTTTTGCATTGTTAAGACATATCCTTTTTTCCAATAACCATAAAAAAGATATACCTATCAAAAATTAAATTTGAATTTCAGGTAAAGTGGCCTGGTGGCACAGTTGAGAAACATTTTTTATAACAGAATGATAGAAGTCGCTAGGCATAGTCCCTGTGCTAAATATTAACTTCATAGTTTAAAAACTAACCGGCAAGATGTTAAAAATAAGAAAAAATTGAACTATAACATGCGGTAACTTGAAGTCTATTAAGATTTCGACTTTTTGTTATATAACTTACTAGCTTTATTTTAACATGTAGAATCAATCACCACACAAAGTATCCTAATACAGTATGCGAACACCCTATATGAACGTTTCAAAAATTTAATCTTTTTGATAAATAATTTGTTTAGTTAATCGAAAAAAACATATTTATAAATATAAGTTTCATAAAATTCAATACTATCTATTTAGAACGACAAATTTTTTATTATTTATAGATGAATAGTACCAATTTGCCGATGTATAAACCTGGATCACTAGAGTATAGACTCTTTTTGCATGTGTTGAATAAAAATTATGTTTGTGCATTATAGAGCTTTATTTCTTTGCATGTTATAATTACTATGGTCTTATATACTTTGTATCTATCCATAAAAATCTTTAATAATATAAATAACAACCCAATTCCCAACAATTATTCAAAATTTTTTTAGTATTTTTCAAATTAACATTATTTATGGTAATTTTAGCTAATATTATTTGTAGAATACTATTCTACTGATATACATACAGTGTCACAATTAAAGTTGAAACCATATAGGGAAAAATATAATTTTTTGATTTAAATAAAATTTCACTTTACCTTAAAAGGGATGATGAGGCTTTTATTAAGTGTCAAATTAGACATTTTCTCTACAAAATGTTGAAAAATGACATTTATTTATTGCACGAATATTAAAAAAAATTTAATTTAAAAATTTGTTTGTATTGTAATTTTATGTCACAAACAAAATTGGAATCACTTAATAATAATTTTTTTGTTATCTATCTATTTTCATTAAAGACGGTAGTCGACTCTACCACTATAAACCTATTTGTTTATACAATACATAATAATATAACTACTAAATTCATTCTTTATACCAAAAATTCTACCAACATATTTATTTTCCTCAAAAAAAATTAATTTTCAATCTAAAAATGATGCCATCTGTGAAGCATAACTTTAGAGATTAACCAACGAAGAGAGTTCTATTTTTTCAAAAATAAATACATTGAAAAAAAAGAATTGAAAATATTAGAATAAAAGTGTCGTTGTTCATTATTAAATGACAGATGTACGATGGTACTGCCGTTTTCAATGAAAATAGATATTGGCCAAAAATAGATAGAAAACAAAAATTATCATAAGCGATTCAAATTTGATATATTGGCATAAAATTACAATGCAAACAATTTTTTTAAATTCGATCATAAATGCCATTTTCCTACATTTTTTGGAGAAAATGTCAAATTTAACAGTTAACAAAAGCCGCAATGTCTCATTAAATTATGTAATTTTTTGACTTTATTGAAGCAAAACTTATTGTTAACTTACATTTTACCTAAATCGAAAAATAAATATTTTACCCATATGGTTCCAGCACATGACACTGAATAATTCCTGCTAAAGAAGTTGCTAGAGAGTAATGATTGTATTGAATCTACTTAGTTTTATAATGGATAGTCATCAAGTAATAGCGTCTGCCATCGGATTTTCTAAATTAATTTTATAAATTGCCAACAATTAAAATATTAACATAATTTTTAATATCTATGTCGAGAAAAAAAACCTCAACGAATTCTCAAAAGTGTCAGTGACGTTTCCATAAGAAGAAATCAAAGCAGCAATTACTTGGGCTCCTTCAACGAGCTGCCGCAACTTAACCTTGCTATTATTCCATCTGGAGCTGAAAAGCCACTAATATTTTAGTGGGAGAAGTCGATTTCTTGAATAAAACTTTAGCTATCTTAATTCGACTGACTAAAGCTCAAGTATTATGGGGATTTGACCGATGTACCGGTGCCCATGAGATTTTTCTTTCTGTATAAACTTTTTAGGTAAAAAAATATGTTTTAAAATATTTTATTAACTTTGTTCGAAGAGATATCCCAAATTTAAGTTCACTTTCTATTCCTACTTCTTATTCTCCGCAAGATGGACATCATTCGATCTTTAATGCGACGTTCTGTCTTCGGGCCACCATCATCAATTAATTTTTTTTAAATACGAGCCTGGATGTTTTGTTTAAATTATGAAAGAGGACAGAGGGATTTTTTTTTTCGGTATGTGTGTGATTTTTTCTAATTATTATTGTAGTTTTTGTTTGACTATTAATTGCAATTTTTTTTTTCTGGTGTGGTTTGTTCTTTAGGTTTGTTGTAATTATAGTTTTGCAGATGTTCTTTGATATTTTTTAAGTTTTGTCGCAGCGGTTTGTCATTTTAGTGTCTTGTTCTATGTTCTCGTTTCCTTTTTCGATATTTTAGTGTCTTTGTTCTCTGTTACGCTCAAGATAATATTATATAACAAATTAAACATATGTGCATAGGGGAAAGTGGAGCACACCAAAACTATTAATGAGGTGTTGTTAATTATCCCTTTGGTTTATATCGTTTTTTCCTTACATTGACGCCACCCAGTTTTTAAAAACAGTTCCATAATTTTATGTTCAATATTTTTTTAGATGTCGATGGGTCTATGCAATACCACTTATAACACAAAGGGACATAGTAATATTATAATATCTATTCATATTACCAAATTGTATCACATAACCTCTACTTTAGCGAAAAGATACACCTGCCTTTTTACGAAATTAAGATACACCTGTCTTTAAACTTTGCGCGAATATACTTTTACCACCGGATTTCAGTTTACTTCAAACCTTTTTAAGAGTACTTTAATCCTTAAATAGTGTTTAATATTATTTGGAAGAACTTAATGAATTGTGGGATGGTAGATATTTGAGAATTGTGGATGGTAAACAAGTTTATGTTATTACCACACCTAAGGGTTCAGGAATAACAAAGGGATGATGGGCCACCTCATAGGATATGTTTAAGGAGACCGGAAGAATTACGACAACCTCCAGAAAGAATAATTATTCCCCGACTAATTCAGGTTAACGATGTGTCAAGCACTACCTAGTTTACGAAAGGGATAGTTCGGGTTTGTTCGCCAGTAGCCAGACTAGTGTTTTTGTGTTTGTTTAGGTTTTGTAGATTCTGAAAAGGTAGTGTTTGTTCGGGTTTTATTTTTTTTCATTGTTTATTATCTATAATTTTTGTATTTCCTTGTTTAGCATTGTAGCATTTTTTATTAATTTGTTGGTTGTGTAAACAATAATTATTGTAATGTTTAAAGTTATATATTGTTTCACGGTGTATTTTTTAATGATGGAATCACCATTTTAATAAATAATATTTACACCCGCCTTGTTTTTGTTCTATTAATCCTATCAGAACTATTATAACTTCACAATAGGTGCACTCCGACAATCTGATAACAAAAGTATACGAACTAATAGACGATAGAACTCGATTAATTCAATACATGTTTAAATATTTCACGAAATATTTTCAAGAAATATTTATATGCGAAATGGGTTTGATAAGATTAGATTTAGTTTTAAATATAAGATTTTAAGCCATTTTACATGTTTTAATATTATATCACTCTCAAAATTGTTATTAAAGGGTAGCCATATTGAATTTGTTCATTTCACTCATTGTTATGTGTTTTGCCATTTTCGGCCATATTGTTCATCTCTTCCACCATATTCACTCCCGCTAGTCCCACCTATTCCTCCCTCCTCCTCTGCGTAATTGATGATTCAGTTATTGTTATGCATTCATAGTGTCATGTTGCAATATAAAATACAACTTTTCTTAAAAAAGTTGCAAATTTTAAAAAATCAAATTAAAAACTACACGAATAAAAAAATTGTCTTCAAGAAATTCACATCATTAAAACTATGCGATTAGTATTGGATATTCAAGGATTTAAGGATGAACATAACAAGTTTATTCCTAAAGAATTAGCTACCTATGATGGAATTAGAATTAGTCATTATATCTTTAAACAGCCCTTCCCGCTTAGCTTTCTTCCTCCAGATGCCCACAATCAAGCTGTATGGTTAATGAAGAATCATCACCACATTAATTGGAACAATGGACATACTCCCATACATCATTTCTCCACTCTTATAAAAGAGTTGACAAAGGATGCTCATTTTGTTTATGTTAAAGGAAATGAAAAAGCCAACTATATTAGAAAATATTGTGTCAAACCTGTTGTAGAAGTGGAGGAACAACCAACTCTACCTAAATCGACACCTAAATGCTTTTTTCATTCAAAGTCACCTTCTATGTGTGCACTATCGAATGTATTTTATTTGTATAATAATTTTTTTATGAATGAATAAAAAACATATTAATATATTTATTGTTTTATTTCCATATATTTTAATCTAAGTGTATTTACATTTTCAAATAATTCTAACTTTACAAATTCTGTCACTAACAATAAGAATTTTTTATTCTTTAAAAAGTCACAACAAATTTTAGCACCCTTTTTACATAAAGTTGCATGGTCACTATAGTTTATAAACATTAACACATCTTGGGCATCACTATTTGATTCAGTTCCAAGAGAATAATATCGCGAACAAGCTTCCATTATAAGAAAGTTCTCATACATCTCACGAACTACTAACTCCATATTTCAATCCGAAACTTCACCACAACTTTCAATATCACTTTCTGCCTGCAGTATCAATTCCAACGCATCACTATCTGTCACAAATTCTTTTAACGATATCGCCTCTGTGAAAAATCCATTTTCCAACAAACCTTCTAATAACTTGATTAAATCTCTTCCTTCAATATATTCGTCACACAACTTGGCACCTGTTTCAATATATAGAACCATATTATTATAGAAAGTATACCACTCAGGCCTACTACTCATAGAATACTTTACATTTTTATTAAGTTCAACAATCAATGTATTACGTATAGCTTCAATGGCTTCAAGCAGAGACATGATGTATAATGTCTTGGTTGATAACCTGCGCCTTTATATTATTAACCCCTCTCATCATCATCTTGAATTTCTCTCTCCCACCATATTCACTCCTCATTCGTTCTCTCATGGATTGCGGAGGTCATTGAACTCACTCCTCATTCGCTATCTCACCCATAGCGCAATTTTGCCACCCCATAGGTATACATTGATATGCGTTTTGTCATTTGCGGCCATCTTGAATTTATCTCTCGCACTATATTCACTACCACACATAGCGCAGGCACCCCATAGGTATACATTGATATGCGTTTTGTCAGTTGACGCCATCTTGAATTTGTCATATTCCCTACCCACCATAGCGCAAACCCTCTCTCTCACTCGCGCTCTCACTATGCATTGATATACGTTTTGTCAGTTGACGCCATCTTGAATTTCACTCCCCCCACCCCACCCATACCGTGTTTGTCAGACCATATCCACTTGCTGCTCTCATAGGTATTTTCTGCGCGCGCAACCCTCCTCCTCCTCCTCTTTAGCATGCCCATGGGGTTTTTTGGAGTGGGGGAACCTCCTCCTCTTTAGCATGCCCATTAACACACTACTGAGGTATAATTTCAATAATCCAAGCACTATGGCAATTATAAGTGAAAATATGCAGCATGGACATTGTAATATTGCACACCAATGCTTGCGAGAAGCTCGTTACCAGAAGGGCGGAACTCTTACCAAAGTACTCATAGCCCATGTTGGTTAAGGGGTATAATGTTTGTATTGTTATGATTTTAGGGCATTTTCGGGCGAACGTAGGATATCACACATATTATATTATTATTAATAAATATACGATATTCCAGCAAAATATGAGAGATAAAAAACTCATTTGGTTCACGGTGTAATAGTAATAATCACGTTGGTACGAATGCATGTTATTGTTGTTTAGTGGGAATACGATTTACATCAGCGATTTAATATTAAATATTTTGTTTTTTTTCCTTATTATAGCGAATGGGATTACCAGTTTCATCATAAAATTGACACTAAAAATAGGAGTATAAAAATAATAAGCGTAATATTTAACATATATTAACCCAAAATAATTGTTGTGGTGAACTCATACGACGTTTAACTTAGATACGAGACATACCAGAATAATAAAAATGAGAGTACTATTTTTGTTTGGTTTGTTGATTCTGGGAGTTACAGCTACACCAGGTATGTTTACTAACAGTTTTTAAAAAATGTACAATTCTAACACAACATAAATTTACTAAAATGGTTCGTTGACATTTTCTCTTAATAAAATACATGTATTATCAGTGGTTAGTTATGTACCGAACAACTTTGATTGAACAGGGGTCTGGGGAATAGGGGAGTTTCATTGTATTTTTTTATAACCGATATTGCAATTTTGTTCAAGTTTTCCCATAGATTATGAAATTGGCGGCTTAGTCGAAAACAAAAGAACTGTGGCGTAAAGTTGTTGTTTTTTTAATGGAACACCCACTATATTTTTATGAGAAATCTTTCTTTCCTGATTCCAAAAATATAGGTTGTCTACAGAGTTGGGCACCATATACGAGTCGGTCCATTTACTGCCTCCAGTATACTAGAAGTATATTTACGTCAATTAAGAGCATATTTTAAAATTATTTGGAAATATACAGGGTTTATCATAAAAGAATTAAATACCGAAATTTAAATGAAATACCCTGTATCTATATTATTACACATTTCGCTTATATAAACTACAAAAAGGCAAGTTACTATTATATAGTAAGACGATGCGTTTCCGAGATATTTAACTATTTTTGAAAATGTCGACCTAAATTTAAATGAATTGTTTGCTCTATGTATTTAAACTAGGTATTTAAAATTATATTGATTATTCAGCAAAACCATTAGGTTGATGGTAAAATAAAGGCATTTTCTTAAAATTATAAAGGGTAGGAAAAAGTTACCTGATTAGGGCACGCAATGTAATGGGATAGGTATCCAAATAATTTGTTTATTTTAAATGTAACACCCTGTATTTTATATCATTATTTTATTTGATTTTTAATTACCTTTTAAAAAGTATTAAGGTTACCTATACATATCTCTTGTTGTTTCTTAAAAAAATTACATTCTGTGTTTAGATTGTTTGTTCTTGATCAAACGACTATGTAAATGTAGTTGGCAATGCCGGGTTTGTGCTGCCATCCATTCGACACGCGGTGGCATGGCAGCCATTGTTTTTTTTTTTAATAGATTAAACTAATTGTCAGTTTATCAACAGTTATCGTTGTTCAAGATTGTTTTAAGAAGCTCTGTAATTATTTATAATGAAAACTTACCATGTACAGGGTGATCATGTATAATGTCTCCATCTTATTTTTTTTATGTTTAATACTTTATTAATAAATTTAAACAATTGATATACAAGGTTTTTAAAGTAGTATTTGTTAGGGTATCAAATATCATTTTATATCTGTTCAATTACAGAGGGAGTCGAAATGTTTTTTTTTAATGTGACATCCTGTATATTAACTGATTTTGGAAATCTACTTGAGATTCTGAACGTAATATACCCTATACCCAAGTCGATAATATCGACAATTGAAGATTAGCAAGATTCAATATTACAAATATCTAAAGATGCAGAAATGAAAGAAAATCGAACTTGGTATGGAAAAAAAGAACCGTCATTTATAAATTAATACTAAATATTAGACAACGAATGTGGCTACAACTAGACGGTGCTCCTAGGCACTTTCAATTCAACATGTGAAATGAATTAAATAGGCGATATCCCAATAACTGGATAGGACGAGGAGTTCCACAGAATTGGCCAACTATGTCACCTGACTTAACGAGCCCGATTTTTTCTTGTGGGGATACATAAAACTATTGTATATGATCCACCATCCACACCCGATAAAATTAAAGTCATTTCAAAAAAGAGTTCTTTTACGTATCAAAAATAATGGACATCATAAAATCATCTTGATTAAAAAAGTATATCGAATGGATAGCAACTCCGGCATTGTAGAATGTAATTTTTCTAAGGAACTATAAGAGATAGGTATAGGTAACCTTAATACAGTTTAAAAGGTAATTGAAAATCGAATAAAATAAAGATATAAAATACAGGGTGTTCTATTTACCCTAATCAAAGGTAAGTTTTTTCCTACGTTGTATAATTTTAAGAAAATGCCTTTATTTCACCATTTAACCTAATGTTTTTGCTAAATAATCAATACAATTTAAATACCTAGTTTAAATACATAAAGCAACAATTCATTTGAATTTAGGTAGACATTTTCAAAAATAGTTAAATATCTCGAAAAAGTCTTGTCTTAACTACAGGAAACATAACAGAAACTTGTCTTTATTGAGTCCATACTATCGAAATATGCAATAATATACAGGGCATTTCATTTAAATTTATGTAAGTTTGGTATGTAACATTTTTTTGAGAAACCCTGTAGTATTTTAAATATAAAACGTTGTCTTAATCGACCTAAATATACTTCTACAAAAAAAAATTAAAATAATATACCGATTGCCGTAAATGGACCGACACTTGTGTTGCCCCACCCGACCTGTATATTAGCGAACAAACCTATGGCTCAAACCATTTTTAAGATATGAGCGATCAATTCTTATAAAGGTGTATTCATTCTAGTTTAATACGTCTAGAAAGTCTTGGGAAACAACACCAATAACTAAATAATAAAATGTCAAAGGCTTATATTAGTTAAAAAACGATAAATACTAATTTACTATAACGTATTTATTAAATGTCGATTTAAAGTTCTTTGAACGGTACCAAAGCTCAGTGTTTCTTCTTGGTTCATACAGGGTATCTCTAACCGCTTCTTCTATATAACTGTAATGTAAGCCCTAAAATAATTCAGCAACGTTGTCGGACCACGCTACTTCCATAATAATACATCGGTCGTATAATGACCGTCTTTAAATAAACATTTTAAAGTAAAAATTATATTTATTGATATATTTCTTCGCGCTTCATAGTTCAACGGACAACGTCAAGTGTTCCCCATTGCCTTCACTTCTCTCTCCTTAGCTGGGCCCTCGTGAGCATAATTGGGCACCCATATAAGTCATCAATCCCATAAATCTCAGTATCAGGGTTCCTGGGGATTTATTATTGATGTTATAATTATAAAAAATAAGATATTTTAATTTTACTGCATAAAGCTTTATAAATGTATGAATGAATTAACATCGGTCATCAATAAATCAATAAAATGCCGAGACCGAATTCGCATTTTATCAAGTTCAAAGGTCTTAGATAACAACAGAACATTTTTATTTACATTTAGCTTATTAAAATATTTAAGTCCATGGTGAAAGCACGTAGTTATCAGCTCAATATCTCACAGGAGATGGTAATGTAATGCTGCTATTTTTTTTATATATGTATTTAATTGTCAGTTAGGTATGGGTAATAGTGTAACCTTTTTTTAGATATTATTTGCGTAGTAATCATATAATACCAAAATAAATTAGATTTGTCGCCTACTTCTATACTCTATTCTTTTTCGGTAGAAAACCGGTAGACTGAGTCCCAAATGGGTAGAAATAGCGAAAAGTGGTGGCTTGATGGTTTCTTTAATCACAATAAACACGCACATCGACAAACAACGAACGTATGTATTTCATCATGGCCAGCAATGTAAATCGATGAGCCTCACAATCCTTGACGAGCGTCGTAGAATAACCCAGCAGCGGCATATTAGGGCATAATTTGCAGTGCATGGGAATTAACGCTCCTGTTGTTGTTCGGCTCGAAGCCGTAATACCGATATAGTTTACTTAAAATGGACTAAAACTTTCGTAGACATTTTATTTCGGTAATGCTATCTACAACCATGAGCTCTAAGTTCTACTTAGTATGTTTACGAATTGTACAATAATTTTTATTCAAATTTATTTTTTAGGATGCTCCAAACAAAACGAAGTATTTAATTCCTGCGGATCGGCATGTCAAGAGACGTGCACTAAGCCTGTGGAAGCATGTATAATGATGTGCGTAAGAGGATGCTTTTGTAAAGACGGTTATATACGAAATGACCTAGGAGATTGTGTCTTAAAATCACAGTGTTAATAGACACTAAAAATTATTTACATCCGATATTATTTAAAATCCGATATTTTAAAAGTTTAGGTACCTACTGCTAGTAAAGTCATAAGCGAAAATAATAATTTTCAATGTAACGTAAAATAACGAGCCTAGGTTCCATTAATTTTTTACTGCCCATGGTAATAGAGATATTTATCTCGATTTTGTAATTTAACTATTTATAGGTGATATATAGGTATGAGGTTTTTAGCATTTTTACAATAATTCTGTTCTTACACTAGTCACCGACGCAGTTATTGTCGATTATTGTATAATATAATGCATAATAAATTGTTAGAATTTATATACTCATTCAATTTCATTCTTTATTGTAAATCATTTTGAACTTGGTACTAATAAAAAAAACTGTTGTAGTACAATTAAAATGTCTATCTATAACTGGTCAACACATAATTTGGTGCCGGCAATTTTGTTACTGTTTCTAGGTAATTTGGGTCTGCTAATCCTAAAAATAATCTCAGATTTGCTCCATCAGATCGTTTTCAAAAACTAGGGTCATAAGCTCTATTTTCGAGATTGATGGTATTTTATATCGCATAATTATATATGTATTACTGGACCACCAAAAAAAGAACTCCGGAATGGGAGAAAAATGTTTATTGTATACCACAACAAATACAAAAATCACCTGTCAATATCATTAACAACATTAACTTAAGTTATTAATTTAAATTTACCTAAACTAATAAATAAAAATGAGCTAATCTGCATCAGACAAAAACTTCCTTTTATAAGATTATCTCGCATGAGATTGAAAAGGACAGTATCGTTGAAGAATCCAGCAGTAATCGGCCATCATGTGAATGTCCCATAACCCTGATATCTCTCTTCCATAGTTTTTATATCATGGTGAAATCGTTCCCCCTGTTCTTCACTAAGGTCGCCAAGATTTTCTGGGAATCGTTCCAAGTGGCTGATGTGGAGATAATAAATCTTAATGCTCATATTACACCCATGTTGTTTAAAGTTGTTGAGCATATCTTCCATTATTCCTCGGTAATTTTCCGATTCGGTCATCGATTCTGTAAAAGGTGAATCTTTTATTAGCTCTCTGATCTGAGGTCCATCAAATATTCCGGCTTTCAATTTCTCCTTGCCTGCTTGTAGAAGCCATGTGTAAATACGATTTTTCAAAAAACATACTCTTGTAATGAAACTCAAGTTTCAACTAAATTTTGCAAATTCATGCAGGCATTATTCCGCATATGGGGATTATATAGGTACCCTAGGACACAAGCCAAGTTAACGAATTAATTTATGAGGCTTACGGTATACAATTTTATTCTCTTTTATTGTCTTCTAATGTATATTTTGTGCTAATTGCAAATACGAAAATAAGAAATCTGCAGGTGCAAAAAAATTCAAGGAAAAATTATTTCTTATCTGTAATAATTATGTGGCCTAAATTAATATAAGATTTGGTATTTCCAGTGATTTATGAATAAATATGTATAATTAAAAAGGCATTAAATAAAGTTTTGGAATTAGTTAAATTTTTGAAAAAATTTATGACCATTATAATTGTCAAATATATTAATGTTACAATTTATTATGAGTAGGCTCTATCTCAAAAACTAGAGCTGATACGAAGAAAAGCTAAGTGTTTTTTGGAATCACCGCATTCAAAATAACTAAAATCAGTTGATTTTTCTTCACACTAAGACAAAACATTTTTTTGTTGGGCAGTGTAATCCTTAGGGTGACCCTTATTTTTCAAAAAGTGTGAATTTTCTTTGAAAATCCTTTCCTTTTTACTACAAATCTTGACGCTGAGATAAAGTCGCTATTTTTTATGGAACTTTCAGCGATAATCACTAGAATCTGAAGCACATACTATTTCGGTTTTTAATTTTTCTTAAATAATTTATTATAATCTTTCATACACTGAGATAACATTTTTCCTACCGTCATAAAACTTTTAGCTACGATAGCAAAAAAAATACCTACATACGGGACAAAAAAAAATAGCTGTGGCAGTAAAATTGATTTTGCTATGTATATTATTGATGTGGTAGTAAAGTCGCTTTGGAGTTACGGCAAGGGAAAGTTATTATGCTTACAAAGCCACTTACCAGCGATTGAGAAGATACTTTGCTGGACCTATAAAGATATTTTCATACGCTCCGCCCAGAAAAAAAGCCAGGTTATGTTTGATAACGAAGTTTAAATTAGGTGGTAATACAACCAATATAAATCACAGGTTTGTTATAGTTCAAAGCGGCAATTATAAACTTTGTCTCTTCATTTCGATTCAGTTGAGTTCAGTTCCGCAGAATGTTATTCGACTTGAATGAAAACATACCAGACCATTTATAAATTTCGCGGCGGTTCGTTCGAGTCAGTTCAATTTTATAAATCAGAAATTGTTTTCCAGCGAACTGCAAGTGAACTCAACTGAACCGAACGTTGCGCTGCGGTGAAACCTAGAATTCACTGACTTTTTTGACATAACCTATCCCAATGTTGATTCTTTGCATTCTTGATATCTGTCGCCAGTTTATTTATCTGTCAGTGCCACCACATGTTTTTTTCTGGTTTGACGTCAGGTGATTCATACCGCCTACTAATTAAAAGCGCCATTTATGGTTATTTTTCTTCCATTTGTTTTCATCTCAAGAATTGTCGGTTTAAATATAATAAGTCTTTTCCATAACGCCCTGTATACTTATGCTGCTTTGCTGACCTATCCCGGATGACTTCCTTCACTATTTTTTTAGATGAACAGTTTTTAGTATGTGACTTTAAACTTTCTATTCAAATGATTTTACGTGGGTATTAATAAACCCATAATTTATTTTTTAAATGTAGCTGTTTGTATTTGTAGAGGCGTTATTTCGTGGGTTTATTTTCTTTGTTATTCTAATTTTAAAATTTTTAGGTCTGATGATGCCCAGTTGGGCGAAACATGTAACCTTTCGCTAAAATACATATACATGTATGTAATTCGTGAGACCGTTACTTTGAGTTTACTTCTTAACACTTATATTATACAAAGTTTATAAGTCAAATGTATTATTATTTTGTCAAATAGAACATAATGATAAATTCATTCTTGCTAATGAAAAAATCCCTTTCATATGTATTATTAATTATTACTAAACGACACTATTTTATTATTTTGCACGAAATGGGAATGCTCGAAACGAAAGTGAACCGGTGAAAACATAGCGACAGGAATGTAACTTTCGATCAATTTTTCTATTCTATGCGGTTTGGAACTACGGAAGGACCAATGTTGAGGTCTATGTCATCCACCAGGCGCTTCGGATACACAGGAACACTCTTGCGTGCAGGATTGTTTCTCTTCTTAATTATAACACTACGTCTTCATCGGCTTTTTTACCTTCTCACTCGTCGACAGTAATAATGAGCAGAGACAGGTAATACCAAACTGACATTATTGTCATTTTACAAATAGAAAAATATATGGGTTTTAGCCACAATGTTTCAATTAGTTATAACAGTCTGTTTTAACCTTTTTTTTGTTAAAACATTAAAAATAACAGGACATTCACACTTGTTTTCGATGTCGTGTGAGGTAAAACTAGAGTTTATTCCATTTTACCTATTTTACATAAAATAAATCAAGAATGTCAACATGATCTGGTAAACCATCGATTGATTTTTCTGCAGAATCTAGACTGTGGTTACTCCTGAAGGTACTCGAAAATTTATTGTAGTTAGCAACGTAGGAGAATCAATCAGATTGTTAAATATTTTATAAAAAGAACAATGATCAAGATAAAGTCTCGTATGTTCAAGAGTAGATAAATTTAAGAGAGTGAATAGGTCCTCTTAATTAATATCTTCCTTACAAATATTAAGTTTGAAAGCTATACATCAAATTTTTTTTTCAACCTGCCCACATAAATTATATGTAGTGACTGCATAGCATAGGAATATTCTAATAGAACGAATCACATCGCAATATAAGGATAAATATAAGAAATAAGCAAGTAGTAGCTTTAAGAACTTATTACAGTGAATATTCAAGTTTAATAATAATTATCTGACAAATGTTGTTGTCAACAAACATTTAAAGAGTGAAAATAATCAAATGCCGCTGAACGTAATCACAAATTCATAAATCGTCGCTATAAAACAATCGATTTTAGGTGTAAGTGCTTAAATGGCCCAAATGAGTGACGATCGAAGGAAGCATTTTGGTCGGACGTGGACATTGTAATATTGCAAATAGAATGCTCGAGAACAAAAAAAATCATTTGGTTCATGGTGTAATAGTAACCATCACGTTGGTACAAATAAGTTATTGTTTAATCATGACAATAAAATTTACATCGACGTTAATAGTAAATTTTTTTTATTGCCAACCAGATTACCAGTTTCATCATAAAATTAAATAAATAATATTAAAAATCGAAGTATAAAAAAATAATATATATGTAATTTAACATATATTATTCCAAAAGAATTACTGTGGTATACGATGAGACACACTGAATAATAAAAATGAAAAGACTATTTTTGTTTGGTTTGATGATTCTGGGAGTTACAGCTATACCAGGTATACGTATAGTTAAAAAGAATTAAAAATTTGAATACAACATAAAGTTAATAAATTTGTTAAATTATTGTTTTGTTGACATTTCTTAATGTAATAAATGTATTATCAGTGGTTAGTCATGTACAGAACAACCTAGACTGACTATAGGGGTCTGGAGAACAGGGGAGTTTCCCTATACTTTTTTTATAACCGATATAGTCGTTTTGTTTAAGTTTCCTCATAAAGTATTAAATTGCTATTTAAAAGGCGATTTTGCTAAAAACAAAAGAATTGTGACGTAAAGTTGTTATTTTTTTTAAACATCCTGTATATTATTATGAGAAATTTTTTCTTTCTTGAATCCAAAAATATATAGTTTATCTATATTAGCTCAACCGGTTGTTAAGGTATGAGCGAAAATCTTACAAAGCTTGCTTTGCTGTATTTATTCTAGTTTAATACGTCCAGAATGTATTGGAAAACAAAGCAATGTAAATAATAAGATGTCAGTGTTAATAATTAAAATGATAAATAATAATTTGCTACAAATTATTGATTAATTAATTCGAAATGGAATGCATTTATGTCGATTTTAAGTTCTTTGAACGGTACCAAAGCGCGGTGTTTCTGCTTGGATCATACAGGATATCTCTAACTGCTTCGTCTATAGAATTGTAATGTTAGCCCTAAAATAAGTCAGTCATTTGTTCATTATTTTTGTAACAGTTGAATGATTAATAATTTTATTGGGATGTCTATCATTCTGCTTCTCTATTCGTTTTATAGTTTTCACACACAATCAAAACAATTTCAATTTTTTCTTTACAACTTAATAACACAATTTTATGTACTTTATAAATTTTAACGCGTTTTGACGGTCGCTGTCAAACATTTCTTGCTATCAACAATTCATTTGTATGTCAGAGCATCCTAGATTACATGTAACTACAGTTAAATTTGCACTTTTATTGTACATAGTACATGTTTCACATCGTAAATGTGTGTAACTGCATATTTAAACACGGTTTTTAGTTCCAACTTTTTTAATAACAGTTTTCGATATTGTTAAAAATAAAGGTACTTTGCTCTTGGCCAAAATTCATATCTTTTGACAAACCTCGTATACGCCTAGAAGAACTTTTTTTTCGTAAAAGTAATAAAAAAGTTTTCCATATGGTCCCAACTAGGGAATCCAATCCCGCAAATGATGGGTCCCGAGGTAATTTCGCGGATTTTACGTTGCGGGATTAAACGTGCGGAACTCGCGGGATTTGCGGGACTCGATGTGGGTGCTGATGTATGTTAATAAAAAGTTGTTTTATGCAATTAAAAACAGATTAGAGTAGCAGGAAAATATTTATTGCATATAGGTACAATACAATAGTACGACTAGTTTAACGGTTACATGTTACATTGATTTTGGAAGTATTTTAGGAGAAAAAATAACATGTTTAATTTTTCATCTTTTAGATTTGATCTTATTTTATTGCACATGTATCTGCTAGGGCATAACTTACATTTAGATGTAAGACCATCTTCAGACTTTAAAAAATAATTCCAAACTAAACTTGAACCTTTATTCTCTTTGTAAACTGACACTGACACCATTTTTGTGATTGCTGTTTAAATTCCATGTATTATATTTAACAACTTGATAAATATCACTAGATACTAGTTGAATAACGGTCTTACTTTCGCACGGTTCTGTTTAACGTATTTTCAATAGCCCAGCAAGGCGGGGAATCCCCGACGCATCGATCAAAAATACCGCAGTTCATTGTTTGAGTGCGGGATTGGATTCCCTAGACTTCCAACTTACGGAGACATACTGTATATTAAATATTAACTTTGACCGTTTCCTTGTATTAAATATTAATATTTAAAAAATATCTTATTATTATTCCGAACCGAAAAAGGTAATTCGCATAAATTTGTATTGTTGCTGCACATTTTTGAAAAAAATTATACATATAAACGTACATATTTTGACAATCATTTTGTGCCTATAATCCGAGCTTTAGTTTTAAGCTAAGACGTGGCAATTTGGCAATAGACTACGTGAAAACATAAACTAAATTGCTATATTGGTTTTAAAAATGGAACCTCAAAAACGACCCCTGTTCAGTCTAGGTTAGATGAGCATGTATCGTGGGCGACAAGTATGGGCCGAGGGTTTGTGGCCCAAGAGTTTGTAGGTCGCCCTTGTATATTTTATTAGTTCATAGTTGTTTGCATCCATAATAATTTTTGTTTTCATATTACATTTAATACACATTTTATCAAACAACAATAAATTCGCAATAAAGAATTAGGAAAACATAATAGAATATTAAAATTCAGAATAAAACAGAGCATGCATCTATTAAGGGACATCACAGCGTACTAGCCTGCGGATGATCCGGGATCGTATACCATTTCAAATCTAAATTAAATATGGGTATCATTTAACTGGTTAGCAAAATATTCTTATTTTTGCGAACAGAAAAATGTAATCGGTCAGCGAAAATGTCTAGTGGGTCAGCAACTTATGGACAGCAAACTCTGGGAAAACAAGTGAAAACCCGCCCCCGCTACACCTTTTGAGCCCGATTTCCTTCTGTATTCGGCAAAAGAAAACACATGAAAGTTACATAAATTGACAGTGCCCTGGGACCTCTGAAGTAAACTACTTCTAGACATGTTTTATCTACTGACCAATTGTAAACTCTTGCTGACCAAGTAATCATTTCGCAGCTCGACTGTTAATAACGGCAAACCATTTAATTACTTCTCGTTAAGGGTTACCAAAAGTAAACAGGTTAGATTGTCAGATCTTTCTTTTAACGCTGTCGATTCTAAGCTTCAAAGTTTTAAATAGAATTAATTAAGGTATTTCAGTAGAAGATCAATAAATCAATAAAATTCCGAGATCCGCATTTTAACAAAGTTGAAATGTATTAATTAATAAATAAATAAATACAGAACATTTCTCTATTTCACTTCTTAAAATATTCAATGGTGAGACCACGTGGTTATCAGCTCAATAATTCGCACGCATCAGGGTATCTTCGTCGCCGTCGGGGGAAATACGGATAGGCGCATTTATGCTTTATGAATTGCCTTGCCATAAGCGACCTTAGATGCCTTTAAGGCCTTGACGCAGTTGTGCATCACACGACTCTGGTTGATATATATATTTAATTGTTAATTAGGGATGGGTAACACCATATTACCTTTTTTTAGATATTATTTGCATTGTAACCCTAATAATAGAAAAATAAATTAGGTTTGTTGTTAACCCTATACTCTACTCTTTTTCGGTAGGAATGCGACCTAAATCGGTAGATTAAAATTGAAAAAAATGTATGTCTATGACAGAGAATTTGGGGGTCCCCCAAACCCATTAAAATGAGTAAATAAGTGAGGCCGGTAGAAATACCAAAAAATCGGTAGATCTGGTAGCGATGGGGTGATGGTTTCTGTAATGACAATAAACAGGCACATCAAAAACAATGCCGGTATGAATTTCATCATGGCCAGCAATGTAAATCGACGAGCTGCACAATATGTACCTTTACGAGCGTCGTAGAATAACCAAGCAGCCCTACACTATTTTGAACGCTCGTGGATACTTACGTCAACATTAAATGCAATATATTTGAACAGCGGCCGTACTAGGGCATAATTTGCAGTGCATGGGAATTAACGCTCGTGTTCACCGGCCCTTAATCAAACCTGGCTCGAAGCCGTAATACCGACATAGTTTACTTAAAATAGACAAACCTTTTGTATACATTTTATTTTGGTGTAATACTCTCTACGACCTTGAGTTCTAAGTTCTACTTAGTATTTTTACGAAATGTCCAGTAATTTTTATTCAAATTTATTTTTTAGGATGCTCAAAACGAAACGAAGTATTTGATTACTGCGCATCGCATTGCGAAGAAACATGCACTGACGTTCCGGATCTTTGTCAATTAAATTGCGAACAAAGATGCAGATGTATAAGGGGTTATGTACGACATTACGTAGGAGGAGATTGTATCTTAAGATCACAGTGTTAATAAACACAAAAATGTATTTACTGTCAACACCTTCACTTCAGTCCGATATTTTAAACTTTTACTCCTACTAAAGTCATACATGAAAATAACTTTATAACAATTTGTAATGTAACGTAAAATAACGAGGCCAGGTTTCATTAATTTTTTACTGCTCATGGTAATCGAGATATTTATCTCGATTTTATTTGAAATTTAAATTCTATTTATAGGTGACATACAATACAAGTACGTTTTTAGCATTTTCCCAATAATTTTGTTATACTAGTTGTGACAACGCTGTAATTGTATAATATTGCTAAGAATGAAGAAATTGGTAGTTACTTTACCATTATATCATCAATTTTACTATTTATTGTAAATAATCTGGAACTTGGTACTAATAAATTTTTTTTTGTAGATTTGTTTGTCTATTAATTAATTAATTATTTAAGTGTGCTAAGTAGTATTTCACCCACTCTTATTTCGTAAATTAAATTAGATTTGATTTTTCGAGGAAAATGTAAAACAAAGCGAACCGCGATGTAGTTTCTAAATTTCTCGCCCACGATAAACGTCAACGTGCGTTGCTATTAAGTCACATTCCTTTCTTCTCAGCCTATATGTATCCACTCCTAGATGTAGGCCTCTTCCATGTCCTGCCATGCTCTCTGTCCCCTGCAGTCTGGATCCAGTTTCTTCCCGCAAAGCGTCGGATGTCATCTCACCACCGTTTCTGGCGTCTACCGATGCTCCGCTTCGTCTCTCTCGGGCGCCAAGTCAAGACCCTATGTATCCACCTGTGGTCCTCCTGCCTTTTTATATGGCCAGCCCATCTCCATTTCAGTTGTGCCATTAATCTAAGTACATCTGTTACTTTAGTTCTCCCGTGAATTTCCTCGTTGCGTTTATTTCAAGTCAAATTTTCATCGATGCTAGATGAAGTACCTCAAGCATGTTTTTAAGCTCTTCACCTGTGTTGGTGATGATCACAACATCGTCTGCAAAACGCGAGTGGTTTAAACGTACTCCATCGATATTAATCCCGTTTTCATGCCAGTCGAGTTTTTTGAAGACATCTTCCAAAGCAAGAGTAAACAGTTTGGGCGAGATGGTGTCCCCTGTCTTACTCTTACTAGTCATATTCCGGCAGAGCAAATTTGCCGGTGACGTTAGGGCTGGACATTTAAATTCAATGTTAAATTAGTTGTTGCATATCTTCAACAGGGTATGGGTGCCAATGAGGTGGTGTTATTTCAAGGTTATATGACCGCACCGAAAATCAATCAAAATATCTTTACGTAATACTTGATTGAATACTTGTCGAAGCTCACAATTAATATTCAGAAGAGGGCTTTGGATTACTATCAAAAAAATGGAGCTCACATATTATTCATTTCCTGCAGTGGCGGCTCTCGATATAATTTTAGAGGAGGCATGGAGTCTTGGGAAGGTATACAAAGCCACAAAAATTTTTTTTAGACCAGGCCCAAATGTTACTAAATTTGTCAGAAAATTATAGTAAATACTATAAAAACCGATGCCCTAAGGTGTGAATTCAGATAACTTAACAGACATTTTGACGATTTTCTCGTTATAATTTAAAAAACGGGACTTTTTACCTTAAGATTTCACCAGCAAAATCAGGCGTGGGAATTCTCTTCTCTCTCTAGAAGTTGAAAGTATATGAGTGCATTGAAGATACATACATACATACATACATGGTTATAGAAACAGTAAATACATATCAATTATGCTGTATAATAAAACAGTTCTGGGAAGTTTATATTTTAATGTGGATGTTTATACTTAATGCGGGCGTACAAAACCCGGAAATGAAACCCTTTGTGATTTGGGATCTAGGGATACAGAAAACAAAGATTTAGAAGAACCCGAAGGGGCATATTTTTAAACTATCGTGAAATATACAGGATGTTTAAGAATTAAGATCAAAGAAAAAATGACGTTTTCCAAATGAGACCCTATATTTTATGGTATTTATAAATTCTAGAGAATAAACCATGTCAAGTTGCTGTATTGTTCCCTATGTCTAAGTTTGTCGTTTTTAATATACGAGTATTTATATTAATTTAAGAAAGTTACATTTTTTCCCTTTAACAGTGTCTTCATATACAACTTGATGAAAAATAGGTTGCGCATTTCTCTTTCCGATGTATCGGTTAAATTTATATAACGTGATGTTTTAAAATAGGTTACATAATCGAACCATTCGTTTTTTATTCCATATCCAAAAAGTATGATTTTATTATGTATAAAAAGTATGCAAGATGCGATAAGGAAAGGAGATTGAGACATTGTTTAAAATAATTTTGCGTTTCCGCTTACTTATTACATTAGAAATTATGAAAAAGTTTAAATTGTCGATAACCAACCAACACTGATAGACTGTTGTGCCTACAGTTCTCTAAAAAAATCACTAAAATCGGACTAAAAATAAAAAAGTTATCAACCCTAAAACTTATTAAAAATTTTGTAATGGCCGGTTTCTTTGCACATGCAGTGTATTTTTAATTTATAACTTCCTAGATTTTACATTTCATATTACTTAATTTTGGTACAATACATTATATACATATTATATTTAGGTATTCTATATTAAAAATACTAGTGCATCCTAACTAAAAAAAGCCCTGACGACTAATCGAAACAATACTCACTAGTTGTCGCCACCAACTGGGCGCAAATATTTTTGAATTTTGGGTCTGCAACGGTTTGAATTGGAACCAAGAACTAGAGAACCAGTTTGAATTCAAACAAATGGTAAAAAGAATTTGAAAGCTTCGAGATGTGGGCGGGGAGGTATAGTTATAATTTTTTAAATTAGTTAGAACTGGCGATATACGGACGTATTAAAATGTAACGTTTTATACCCAACTTTACACCTTAATATATATGTTACAAAGTAATTTAAAAAAACTAAAACTAGAGTGATCCTTAAGGTTTCTAATTTTCATACCTGGAATCTTAATTTCTTATGATAATTTCTCAGTTGATTCCAGAAGGACTAGTGTTTTAAGGAAAAAGTTAAAGTTAACGTGAGCTCTTAAGTCGTAGTCACAATATTGATTTTTTTTTCTTCTAATCTATATTTCAATTTGGAGTCGGTTAGTAAAATCTATAACGTTAGCAATATTTTCTTCATCCAGAAGATTTACAGATACAGCTAATATGGTCATTACTTTTCGTATTTTTTTCGATTGACCGAGATGAATTTTTAATATTATCGTATCCAGTTTTATACCAGATTCTTCCCGCTATTGGAAAATAAAAGAAGATGCTAAAATAACACCTTTTTTAGAGTTTCTCATTTCTAAAAATTAAATTATTAAATTAAAAATAAACTTAGCAGTAGGATACATTGTAACACTACACTTTTATTTAATCAACTAAAGCTACGGTTTCCTAGGATAGCGGTGCCGTGCTAAAGCGGCCGTAATAAAATCGTATCCGTGATTTTGTATGTATGCGGTTTTATAAAGAATGGTAGCTAACAGCGTCATGTAAAATATCGTTATCAGTTGTTATATGAAATATTTTTATAACTTAGTTCTCTAGGTTAACTTCATAGCAACAACAATTTTTAAATACTGACCTGGATTTTTATTTTATTTTTGCGAGATACAATGATGTATCCGTCAGTTCTATTTTTCTTAGTTTCGGCACAAATTATACATGATCAGAGAATTTTTGAGAATTTTCTCAGTAGGGCCCTGATTTTTTGAAAGAATACATACGTGATATATTCAATTGATTTAGCTATAATTGAAATAAAATTATAACTAGCAAAAATATTTAATTTAAAAAAATTAATAATGACCAGATTTAACCTAAGAACAACGAAGCTAAAAAGAAGTAGAAATTTAAACATTCAACCGCGTATAAAGAATAACTAAATATTTCGCTCAGTAATGTCATTTCGTTAATTGCCTTAGAATGACCAGGGGCGAAATTTCTTTACAGCAGTTCCCGTGGGCCAAAGGTTTGGCTCTAAAAGATCTTTAATTTAATTAAACATTGATATATGACTATTTTAAAGGAATTAACATCATCATTTTTGTATAAGATAAAGTATTTAACATTCTAATTTTCAAGCTGTTTTCCCATGTACTAGCTAATTTCAGATTCGGTAGTAGTGGGGTCACATCTGCCAAGATATATCCATCGGCGATAAGGTTCGGAAACTTCATTCATCTCCGATTTAAAAATGGATTCATTTACTGCGAGATTCGATCTTTGCCCATCGAGTTCAATAAGTTTATTATGAAAGGAGGCATAAGACTGTGTTTTGAGATATTTTATATATTTAGACAGTTGCACGCCCACAGATTCAAACGCAGTTAGCATGTCAGTCTTAAGCTCACTAAGTTATCTATTCTTATCTATTTGTTTGCGGCATCACATAAATCACAGTATTATGAAAAAATTATTTCTTTATCGGTAAGATCATTTTTACATGATGAGCACGACATGACCGATAACTGACCCCACTATATGAAATAGGCTATAGATTCACCGAAATTTAAGAAATTTACTAGCTCCTGTAGTTGAAATAAACTATATAAAACTACTGATTATTTTCTTCCTTAAAATACAAATTATTCAAAAATTCGATGTAAATAGAATGTGCGGCAACACTGCTACATCAAATGAATGCTTCTGAGACATCTCCCGTCGAAGCGTTTCATAAAATAGTATTGATTAAAACCATCTCCCATATGACTGATAATCAGCTCCCAAACAGGGATGTCCAGTGTTTTCATAAAATCCGTACTTCTGTATATGTTGATATTCAAAGGGTTAAGCAATGGTGTAGCTAATTCTATATTTTAAGTAAATATTGCAAAAATACACATTTTCTTCATATTATTTGAATTTCTGTAAAAAAATGCCGCCCACGCTAAACGCGTACCTTATTACAGCGTTTCCATTTTTTAAAGCCATCTGCTCTAACTTATTTGAAACTGTAGAACTGTGCATGAATAAATGGTGTTTTATGAATGGCATGTTTTGTCTCCCCTTTTATATTATACGTCAATGAGTATACGAGTATACGGTACACCACACACCTAGTACAGGGAACATTTTATGCACACTATCTGTCTTCAGGTTTTAGTAAGGAAATAAATCGCATCTAGGCTCCACTGGGGTGCATGTTAAAACATGAAGATATTCTTGATTTAATGTTCATAATAATTATTACTACGTTAAAATTTTCTCAAATGAAGCTCGTATCCCCGTATATCTATGACCTCAATAAAATGAAACCTCATCTTCATTAATCTGACATAGAGAGGAAAAAAAAACAAGAACTGGTGTTTAAAAATTATTTTATTACTAAAATCTTACCATGGCTTATAGACCGATGTTGCGTGCATTAATTCCTTTCTAGCATTTCGGTAACTGTGACTTTTCAATGTAAACAATGCTTTTATAGTCTTGACAAATGTAATATAAAAACGCCTATTGTTCAATGGTACAATGGTCTCAGTCAATTATTTAACACTAAAAAAAATAACTTTTAGTATTACGCGGCATTTAGGAAACGAAGTAAACAACGGGAGTTTTTCAATTTAGTAAGGTATTTTAAACGGGCTCATTTGTCATTTCATTTTGTCTGATTGTCCATTAGGAACTGGCAGATTTGCAGAGAACTTGAGCTAACTAGAGCTAAAAGTAATTACTATAATATTGTATCAACACTTTTAAAATGATTCGTTCGACAAGTAATCCCTGAGTTCTCCGTATAACAGCTGGCTAGTGTTGTAATTTTAGTGAATTCTTGTGACGATATGCTAACATAGGAAGAACATAATTAGGTTTCATTTACGTATTTTTAACTTTCATAATATTTTACATTATGGAGGGTGATAATTTATTTATACAATTAGAGAGGATTGACTTTTAAAAACAGTACATCTTCTACTACAACTATTGGCCTTCAGTGGATTTTATATCTTTAATACCTCTAGACGACCTAAAGTTCTAGTCAGCGTGATGATTAATACTAAATCATTGAAATTAATTGATAATGTCTCTGATCAACCTGGATTTTATGAATACGGTTTTTTAGGCGTCTTCGTCAACTTCAACCTCAACCATACAACATAACTTTTCACTATCATTCGGCAATTTTCAAGCAGTACCGACTATGGCCTATAAAATCATTGATATTCAAACACGAAAACATAGAATTGATTGATTGACACAGAACGTTATTTCGGATCGGCCAATATGAAAGTTAGGCTGAATGTATTTTCAGTTTGGGTCGAACACGACTTCCCGGGTATTGGTCAGTGAAACACGTCCCCACAGCAACTTTGTGGGTTCTGTAAAAGACCTCCCAACAGTAACTTTCTGTTGGTTCTGAAGAAGACCTCCTAGCAGTAACTTTGTGTTAGTTCTGTAAAAGACCTCCCACAGTAACTTTGTGTTGATCAGTAAAAGACCTACTGCAAATTATTGTAATTCCTCAAATATACCTCTTTATGACATTACTAGAAATGTTAAATTCAAGTGTTTGTGTTACCATATAAAATTGTGTTATATTTGAGAATACGATTTACTGCAGGAACGCATAGTTCCTAGCCTATCCCTGATGATGATCGCCAGGAAGGAAACATATGATTCACTGGCAACTATTCCAGCGAATAGCCTTTTTTGTCAGCTCTACGCTCTCCTCGAGTGAGTGATAATAGGGCTACTATCTTGGTTAGTAGATAAATGTATTTTCGTTGATATCCATGGTACTTTAACGGACCGCTCTTAGCTTCTTGTAAATGATTTCAATAAAAGTGTTTGACAAGACCGTACATTTTGAGACCAGTTTACTGTTTTAGAGTAGTGTCTAGTTTTTGAACAGTTTATAAAGATTTGTACTACAGTGCTAAATAAGCCCATTATACCCAGATAAAAATAATCATAAAGTCAAGTATGACTAGAACTCGCATGATATTTTCTAATGTATCCTTTGATTTTTTTGATTTTAAAGAATTAGACAGGATGATTCTTATGACTTTTAGAATTTGGTTGAACAATATTGTTTAAATTCAGATTCCATTATTTTGTTACTCCTGTATCAAGCCTATTACGGCATTAGAAAAAGACTGTAACAAATATAGAGATATTTTACAGCTCGTTTCACAATTGTAGGACGAAATTAACGTTGAAAAAAAAATATTAGAAGAAAATCCACTTTCTTTAAATTATTAATTTTAAAACTAGATTATATGATAATAAATTACTTACCTTAAGCTATACTTACATTTATTTGAAAATTATTCTGGAAGCATGTCAATACTGATTTCTTCTTCAATGTTACTCGGAGACATTTCTAGTTCACCAATCATATCATTTGATTCACTAAAAAGATCGTATATGAATCAAATATTTTTGCCTATTTCAACAGTTATATTTTATTAAAAAAGAAAAAGTAGCCAGCGGACAAGCGTGTGTTGGTCTGCCTTTTGCACTAAAATGTGTAGGGAACGCTGAGCATGATGAACATTACTTGCGCCAGATAGACAATGAATAAATGTTTAACAACCTGAATCACGAGAAGGGGAAATATTTCTTTTATATTTTATTATTACAAATTCTCAACTACCTGCCCTCGCCTTACTTTTGTTCGTTTCATTTGCGTTTGTAATTATAAATTTTAAGAACTGATGTAACTAACCACAAGGAATGATTTTTTCTACTCCCTGTATAGTAAATATATTAGCTGCTTACGAACAACCACTTGTCTTACCTAAGTTCAAGTTAGTTTCTGACCTGATCTAAGTTGTTTGTTCATACGCGTCAGTCGGCATTTATTTTGAAATGAACTTTTAATCACCCATTTTACATAATTAATATCTATGATATTTTAAAAAATCGAATATCAAAAGTAAATAGAGCAATTTAAGAAATATAACTTGTTTGAAAATGATTGAACATCCAATTTTGCTCAGCGTAGATATCTCAGCCGAAAATCCGGGTGTCTTAGCAGGGACAAGGAGGAAGTCAGATTCTGACTCCGTACGTGTAACTAGGTTACTTTTCTTGCAGTTAGGTCAGAATTTATGCTGCTCGTAAGCAGCTTGGTGATTGTAGGGAAGTAAGTTAATAGTAAATATATAGGTGCAGTCATAATATATACAGTAATAATATAAATAGTGGTTGTTACTACCGTACAATTTTTATTTTAAACACTTAAATATATTTATATTATACAGGGTGTTATGGAAATGGCTTATTATATTTAAATGGGTGACTCCGTGGATGTCCTAGAGAAACACTACATACTTTTTAATAATGTTTAAATACTTTTCAGTCAACAAGCGTTACTAGGTCACCCGACGATCCAGCGCTGCCAGATCAAATTTTGGTCCTCGGCCACGGCCGAACGAGAACGTTGATCATTCGTTATGCGGCGCTGTTTCTTCAGTACTTGCCCGTCCGTCTAAGGAGTATGTGGCATCGCGTGAAAATTATCACATGTTTATACGAATTTTAAACGTCTTTTTGTGAAATAATTTATAATAATAATTAATGTGATAATTCAAATTTGTGTGATGCTACTATTGATTGTGTTGCAAAACATACATTGTGTGCTGCATTTTTTATGGAAATTTTTAAATAATACTCTTTTTTTTTTTTTTTTTTTTTTTTTTTTTTTTTTTATGGTCAAACACAAGCACTATAGGAAAAATCCTTTAGGGCACTCTGGGAGTGGTGCGTGTGCGCAAAAAGCGATTCACGTTGGACTTGAATCGTTGGAGGTTATATTCGTTAGGAAAAACGACCTCGGGAAGATCGTTCCACAAGGATGAAGTCCTCCAGATGAAAGAGTTCTTAAATAATGAAGTTCGAGGAGTACTAAGCTTAACCACATATGGATGGGCGGCAGTGGTTCGTCGTGTATTTCTGATATTCGAAGCTCTGGGCGGAATTAAGAGGGCAAGGTCAGCTGAGCACTTTCCATGAAAATATCTGTAAAAGAGAGTCAAATCACCAACTTGCCTTCGATGTTCTAGGCTGTCGAGATTCTTGGTCAGCTCGTGGTCTCCAATCAGACGAATGGCCCTCCTTTCGATGGAATCCAGTAGCCGAAGAGTGTGTTTGGGTGCAGAGCTCCAGACATGAGAGCAGTACTCTAGTGATGGTCGAATCTGGGCTTTGTATAGTGTCAAAAGTTGTTGAGATGTGTACAACTTTCTGGTTCGGAACAGTACACCAAGTTTCTGAGAAGCTATCTTGGCGATTGCCACAACGTGGTTATGCCAAGACATATTTCCTCCCAGATTGACGCCCAGCAAACTAATAGATGAAGCCAGTGGGAGTGCGTGTCCGTCCATGACTATATCCGGTTCTGTAATGTTAACCTTTTTAGAGAAAACTGCTGCCTGGGTTTTTTTAGCGTTAAATTCGACTTGGTTACTGTCACCCCAAGCCAAAATTTCTTCCAGGTCTTTGTTGAGGCGTGATACTTCATGCTGTCTGCGAAGATGTGCGTCGGCAGCCGATGTTTGTGCATTCAAAGAGAACGATGATAAAAGTGTGCTATCATCAGCAAAACTAACTATCGGGTTTTTCGTTTTATCTAGAAGGTCGTTAATGTAGAGTAAGAAGAGAGTGGGAGACAATATGGACCCTTGAGGAACACCGGCATTGATGGTGAAGGTGTCTGAGAGAAATCCGTCAATCGCTACTTGCAGAGAGCGGTCCTTAAGAAAGCTAGACAACCATGCACAGAATCGACTGGGCATACCATAGGATCGCAGTTTACTTAGAAGCCCCTCATGCCAAACACGATCAAAAGCTTTAGAAATATCCAGTGCAACAGCCCGAGACTCCCCATGATGTTCGATTGCGTTGTTCCAAATATGGGTGACATAGGCTAGAAGATCTGCAGTTGATCTGGACTTCCGAAAACCATATTGATGATCGCTGATAATGTTGAAGCCTTCCAGGTACTTTAGAAGATGTTGGTTAATAGCTTTCTCCATTACTTTTGATATTACTGAAAGCAATGCGACTGGTCGATAGTTGTTAGGCAGGGTTCTCTTACCTTTCTTTGGAATAGGCTGGACTCGCGCCGTCTTCCAGCTGGATGGAAATATTCCTTGTTTGTAGGATAAGTTGAAAAGTCTACAAAATACTGGTGTTAGTTCATCGGCGCATCTCTTGAGAACTATAACAGGAATTTCGTCTGGACCAGAAGCTTTTTTGACGTCGAGTCCTTTCAGGATTCGTTTGACGGGACGCTGACGGAACACGATTTCGGTCATTTTGGATTGAACTGCAGGAATGTCGGGTGGTGTTCTTCCCTGGAAATCTACAGTGGAATGCGAAGAAAATAGTTCAGCAAGTAAGTTTGCTTTGTCTCCGGCTGTGGATGCTATTGTACCATCGGGACGTGTTAAAGGTGGAATAGTTGATTTTGTGAAATTTTGGCTGACGGCCTTAGCGACTGACCAAAAGGACCTTGATCCGTTTGGACTGTCGAGAAGTTTGTTTTTGATCCTCACGTTATGGGCTTCTTTGCTTTGATCTATTGTTAGCTTACATTGGTTTCGAGCGGTAACAAAGATGGTACGATTCTCAGTGGTAGGGTTTTTACGCCACTGTCGGTAAGCCAGATTTTTTGATCTGACAGCACACTCACAATCCTTGCTAAACCAGGGCTTGCCGTTGGAAGGGCGTTTTTGGGAGGAGGGGATAAATGCTTCCATGCTCGTTAGAATGACGTCGGAGACCTCCCCAGCACAGACGGATGGATCATCAGAAGAGAAGCATACGCTCATCCAAGGAAAAGTGCGAAAATGGTCTTTCAGGTCTTCCCATTTGGCCGATCTGTAATGCCATATCCTGCGAGGTTTAGGAGGTTGTTCAGAATTAATTGGTAGTTCGCTTAGAGTTGAAATAAGTTTGTGATCGGAAGATCCTAACGGGGGATGTACGGTGACTGTATATAGATCAGGATTTGACGTCAAGAAAAGATCCAAAAGACTAGCAAAATCTCCAGCTCGGTCTGGAATCCGCGTTGGTTCTTCTACGAGTTGAGTTAGACCAGAACTGATCGCCAAGGATTCGGCCTCGCGGCCTTGCTCATCGTCTGTATTTGAGTATTTAAGCCAGTTGACATTGTGGACGTTAAAGTCGCCAAAGATAGCAATCTCGGCATTTGGATGGTTGGTTTGTAGGAAGTCGATTGTATTGGCTAGTGATGAGAAAAGGTCTCTGTAATGGGTATCACTTGGAGGACGGTAAAGGCAGCAGATAAACTTGGTGATTTTCGGCGTTGATATTTTAAACCACATTACATCAAAGTTTTTCGGTTCAAGTGTAGGTTCTCGTTGGCAGCAGAGATCATCTCGAATAAAAATACATACGCCGAAGTTGCGTCGGAATCGGAAATGAAAATCGTATCCAGGGTATAAATAGCTGACGGTGTTTGTTGACGATCTGACCTTTGTCTCGGTGAGTGCGAGCACGTGAGGTTTGGAAGATTGTAAGTGCTGGTGGACTGAATTGATGTTCGTGCTAAGCCCTCTAATATTGCAGAAATCAATTTTGAAGTTGCTAGTTCTGGGTTGGTTAGCAACTGCAGGTGCCACACCATTTCTTCGTTGAGTGTTGTTAGATCCCAGTAAATTGTCGGAAATGGCTGTTCTTTGATGATCTTCGCTTGATGGGGCCCCAGGTCCAGCCCCCGCCCGGAGATCCGAATGGGGGGCGAGTTTACCTCCGGAGTATTTTGGGCCCGGAGCTTCCATCATGCTATTTTTGGGGGGTCCCACCCTGGTAACCGGAAACATCGGCACAGCGACAAAACGTCAACTCAATGAGCAAAAGTTAACTCAAGGAGCAAACTTCACGCCGCCTAAACCGATGCAATGGTATCTCACCGGGCGATGCCGGGTGGGCCAACATCTTCCATTTACAAGGTAAGAGAACATATATCTTAAAATTGTACTTTGTTTTTCTAAAAAGTTTGAAAACTGACAATGTGGGTCAAAGACGTCTTGCTGGCAAAAATTCACCACGTGCCTTTACAATTCTGTCTTGCAATATGACAACACTGCCTAACATGTACTGACCTCTTTTGAGACTTGACATATCTCAATAAATTATTCATTGTGTACGTCGCCAGTGGCGGCCACGTGAATTTTCCGATTTCACATAAAGTGTATATCTAGCTTATTAATTCAAAGCGCCATTTATGGTTCCTTTTCTTCAATTTGGGTTCATCTCGGGATTTGCGTGTTGAAATATAAGAAGTTATTTCCATAACACACGGTATAATGCATAAAAAATACTATGATACTTATAAAACTCAAACGAAACGTTAATGTGGTTAAATTATTTAAGAGAATACATAAAATATCGGGCTTTCCTCCATATTTTTACCCTCCCACTATAAAAGTAATCAAGGAAAAAAATTAATTCCACAAAAAATGGAAAATTTACAGAAATGTTTGCGATTTCAATACGTTCAGGTTCTAAGAAGCAGATCTAAACATTTGATAAGACAGGATTTCGATAATTATATTAGTAATCTAGAAAGTGAAATTTCAAATAATCATAAAAATTTTTGGAATTTTGTGTCTGTAAATAGGTGAAATTCAGGTGTGCCATTTGTTATGAAACTCAAAAATGAAGAAGCATCTAAGTGACTGTTCTCACCAAAGCAACTGGCAACCGCAACGCGATCGCTACTTCAGTTGAGTTGCTCGCTTGTTCTCACCAAAGCAACTGGCAAGTAACGCAACTGCAATGCGACCGCAACTTCAGTTGAGTTGCTCTTGCGTTCCCACTGGAATCAACTGGCTTGAAGTCTGTTTTGACGTGGACTTTTATAAAATAAATATTATCAAAGAAATATTTTATAAAATATCTTTGTCAATATATATTTTATAGTTTAATAACGGCCTTAGGTAAGCCATAAAAACTATAATGGCATTTGAGGAGTTACAGGTTATTTAAATTTATTTGTTTAAAAAAGGACAGAAATGACGAAATTAATAACTGATACTTCAGAAAATCGTAGACACCTCAAACATAATACCTATTTCAAAATTACTGCCAGAAAGTTATAGAAAAAGTATTACCTGTCTAGTGATGGCTCGTTACTGAACATTTCAGTAGGTACTGTTGGGGGAGCTCTCTCTGGTACTAAATCTAAGAAACTTTGAGATTGTAGATGCCTTTCAACTTCTTCCGGGGTCATGTGACCATCTGATAGTACATTCGTTGTCGGCATCTGAAGTTGCTATTAAAAAGTTTTAGTTAAGTGGAAAACTTATTTACTATTGATTTCTCAGAAAATTTTATTCTTCATTAAAAAATCTATTCTTAAACCTATAAACATTACCGTTCGTGATTTCCTGCATGCAAGAAAACCACTCTCATTTACAAAATATTTTTAAAACGTATTAGGAAAGGTTTGTTTAGAATGGACTGTATGAATTAAATTAATCGCATAAATGAAATATTCTCGTTAAAACAGCTTAACTATATTCAGGAGGAAAATTTATCTACATATTATTTGACGGCTAATGTCAGAGTTTTTTCTTTCATTGTTGTCAGTTCTCCGCACCTGATCCGTTACCTTGCTTACACAAAGGTGTCTTTAACATGCCCCCAGCCTTGAAAGAATTGACTTTCAACATTTTAACTGTTTATTGGCAAAGGACAAATTTTTGCCAGTGCGCGTCGAATCACTCCGTTAATTGTTCGAATTGAAGCGACCCGGCACACACCATCGTTTCCAGGATGTAAGTCTATTATGAGACCAAGTTTCCAGTAAGTAGGAGAGAGATTGTCATCCTTTATTAATACCATAGATCCTCTTCTAATTTCGGTTTGGGTAGTTTTCCATTTTACTCGTTGTTGCAGCTCGGATACGTACTCCTTCGACCATCTGCTCCAGAAATTCTGACGCATTTGTTCCAACAGCTGATATCTGGTAAGACGTCCAACAGGTTGCTGTGTTACGTCTGGTTCTGCGGTAGCTGTTATTGGCCTCCCAATTAGGAAATGGGCAGGAGTTAAAGGAGTTATGTCGTTGGGATCGGATGAGAGAGGTGAGATGGGTCGGGAATTAAGTACTGATTCAATCTGCGCAAGCACAGTTGTCATCTCTTCAAAGGTTAGAATGTTATTACCGATTACGCGTTTAAGATGATGTTTACATGACTTCACACCTGCCTCCCATATTCCACCGAAATGGGGTGAATACGCTGGGATAAAATGCCACTCTATATTTTGAGATGCGCACGACTCTGTAATTTTTTCTTCGTTTTCATTAATAAACTGACTTAAAGCTTTCATCTGGTTATTTGCGCCTTGGAAGTTACTACCATTATCAGAATAAATTTTAAGCGGTTTTCCACGCCTCGCTATAAAACGCTTTAATGCCAGAAGAAACGTGTTAGTTGTAAGGTCGGAGACAAGCTCAATATGAACAGCTTTGACTGCAAAGCATACAAACAAAGCTACATAACATTTTGAGGTTTTACAACCTCTTCCCTTTCGATCTTTGATTGTCAAAGGTCCGGCATAGTCAACTCCGCATATTTTAAAGGGAAAACCAGCGTCTAATCGATTTTTTGGCAAATTACCCATAATTGGGGTTGTCGTTTTCGGGTTAAATCTAAAACATGTAACACATTCGCGAACGGTCGCTTTTGCAAGATTTCTTCCTGAAACAGGCCATAATGATTCGCGTATTGAACTAAGTAATAACTGTGGGCCAGCATGTAGTAGTTTTACGTGTTCTGCTTCAAAAATCAGTTTGCAAAGGCGATGTTTAGAAGATATAATAAGAGGATGCTTCTTGTCATATAAGTATTGTGAATTTTGTAGTCGTCCGCCTACTCTTAATAATCCCTCATTATCAATGAATGGATTGAGATTTAAAATCTTACTTCTTCTGTCTATGTCTTTTTTATTTAACAGCGTATTGATTTCATTAAAAAATGAATCCTTTTGTGATAGACTAATTAAGAATTTATACGCATTTTCTAATTCGTGAACCTTTAGAATACCGTTTTCGTGTACGCGTTTTAAAAGTCGAGCTTTATATCTAAATATGTAAGCCATGGTCCTCACAAGTCTGATCAATGAAGAAAAGTTATCAATATTTACTACTGGCTCTTTGCATTTAACAATTAGTGTTGTATTCACGGATTTAAATTCGGGTAAGTTTTCTGCAACTGTTATTTCTTTCGGCCAGTTTGATTCGTTTTGAACTAGCCATTGTGGGCCACGCCACCACAAATCACATAATTTTATTTCAGAAGGATTTACACCACGGGACAGCATGTCTGCTGGATTGTCTTTTGTGGGAACGTGACGCCACTGGCAATGACTGGTTAATTCTTGAATTTCCGATACTCGATTCGCAGCAAATATTTTTAATAAATACGGTTCTGTTTTTAACCACCCTAATACAATCGTCGAATCTGTCCATAATGTAAGATTAGAAAATGAAATTTTAAGTGCATTCTGGACTGTGTTTATAAGTTTGGCTAAAAGATGAGCAGCGCATAATTCAAGCTTAGGTATGGTGATTACCTTTAATGGAGCCACCTTTGATTTCGCGCATAAAAGTTGGACATAAGCTTGTTTGTTTTCGTCTATAGAACGCAGATACACGCATGCACCGTATGCTTGTTCAGAGGCATCCGAAAAGCCGTGAAGTTCTACTAAATTTGGGTTCCGGCATGTCACGTGTCGCGGAATTCCTAAATTATTTAAATTTGCTAGTTCATTTTTAAACTTAAGCCACGCGGTATGTATGTTTACAGGAACTGATTCGTCCCAGCTTAACTTTTCAAGCCACAACTTTTGTAAAATAATTTTTGCTATAATAACACATGGACCCAGGAGGCCAAGCGGATCGAATATTTGCCCGATACATGAAAGAATTACGCGTTTAGTAACTCTTCCTTGCGGTGTTATTGGTTCAATTCTAAATGTAAAAGTATCGGTATTACATGACCACCTCAGACCTAACGTTTTTGTATTCTGATTTCCAAATTCAATAATATCTTCTGAGCTAGCTGTGGCTTGTATAGCTTCCAACACCTTAGAATTATTAGAATGCCATTTACGTAATGTGAAACGACATGAAGATAAAATTTTAGAAACTGTTAAACCGATTTGTACCGCCTTTTCAATGGTATCTGCTCCCGTAAGCAAATCGTCGACGTAAAAGTCGTTTTCAATTATGTTAGCCTCGTCCGGGTAAATATTTTTATTATCTTGTGCTAACTGGATAAGACATCGTATAGCTAGAAACGGCGCAGACGCAGTGCCATAAGTGACTGTGCTTAGTTCGTAAGTTTCGAGGTTTTCGTTTGGGTCACTACGCCAATAGATGCGCTGTAACGCTCGCTGTTCGGGATTAATACATACTTGCCGGTACATTTTTTCGATATCGGCCGTAATAACAAACGCATGAAGTCTAAATCGTAAAAGGATATTCACCAAGCTATTTTGAATTGTTGGCCCTACCATTTGTATGTCGTTTAACGAGACGCCTGAACTTGTCGGCGCCGAGGCGTCGAAGACTACACGAAGCTTGGTTGTGACGCTTTCCTCGCGTAGTACTCCATGATGCGGCATGTAGTAACAGAACTTGTCTTTATTTGTGTTAGTTACTCTATTCATGTGGCCTAAAGCCTTATATTCGTTCATGAAATTTAAATATTTCTCGCGTAAGTTATCATAATTTTTTAGTTTGCGTTCTAAAGCAAAAAACCGTTTTCTTGCTTGTTCCTCTGAATCGCCTAACGTATTTATCTCGTTTTTAAAAGGAATTGATACTACAAATCTACCACTAATAGGATCGCGCTTCGTGTTTTCTATAAAGTGTTGCTCGCATAAGACTTCTTCCCTTGAATATGGTGATTTAGGCAAACACTCTTCAAGTTCCCAGAATTTTGCTAGCTGGGTTTGAACTTCGTAATTTAACGATAGATTGCAGTGCGTTTTATTATTTTTATTGCTCGTTTCTGGGATACAACCCGAAATAATCCACCCGAATGTCGTTTTTTGTAAAATTGGTAATTTTGGCCCGAGTTGTATTTGACCAATTGACATTAATTGCCAAAATAAATTAGCACCAATTAGCAAGTCTACAGGTCCAGGTTTATAGAACTCTGGATCTGCCAATATAATGTTATTCGGAATATGTAACGTGTTAATATTGATAGGAGTACTCGGCTGCGCCGCGGTTATTTCGTTTATGATCAAGCATGATAATCTAACAGAATATGCAGTATGTTGTGACTGCAGAGTAATTTCGCATTTTTTAGCAATCTTAGAAGCAGAATTATTTAGACCCATGACAGTCATATTTACGTTTTCGGTTTCTAGATTTAAAATATCGCATAATTTTGACGTCATGAAACTAGACTGTGACGCTGAGTCTAATAGTGCGCGTACCGTATATGTTTTATTATTTTTACCGACTACCTGTACTAACGCAGTAGCAAGTAAAACGTTTTCGTATGACAAATTACAAGTTGCAAGGGACAATTGTTTATTATCAGAGGCAACCCCGCTTTCCGCATTATTTTCGTTTTTATTTTGTTGCCTCTCGCTGTAAGGAATGTGAAGTAATGTATTGTGTCGACCATTACATTTTCGACAGTTACTTAGCCTGCAAACATTACTAAAATGCCCGTATCGTAAACAATTTACGCATAATTTAAGCTTTTTCGCCTTGTCGTTCCGATCAAATGGAGATAATTTTAGATATTCTGCGCAGTTTCGAATAAAGTGGTTCTTTTTACAATATGCGCATATTACCTTGGCTTGTGAGGAGTTTTCATTATCTGAGGTATTATTGTTATCGCTGTTATAAAACGCTTTTATTTTAAACTGCCTGTTATTATTATGATTTTGAAATTTTGGTGCTGGTTGTTTTAACTCTAAAGTTTCCATTAAATCAGCTCTCGATTTCAGAAACGTTTTTAAATGTTCGAGTGTAGGGACTTGTTTGTCAGATCTATATTTTTCCCAGTCTCGAGCAGTTGCGTTATCCAATTTAGAAGCTACAATGTAAATAATCAATGTATCCCAGTGTTCCGTGGGCTGTGATAATTGCTTTAAAGATTTTAAATGTTTTGATACTGAGTCAATGACAAATCTTAGTATTTTTGAATCTGTTCCCTTAACCTCTAAATTAAATAATGCTTTGACGTGATTATGAACAAGAAGCCTCGTATTATTATACCGTTCACACAGTAAATCCCACGCCACTGTGTAAGTTGACTCACCAAAGTCGATAGATGCTATTACTTGTGAAGCATTACCCAAAAGTGAAGCTTTTAAATAGTGAAATTTTTGAAAATTACGAAGCGTATTGTTTGTATGCACCAAAGAACTAAATGTTTCTCTAAACTCCAACCAATTTTCAAAATTGCCGTCAAATGTCGGTACTTCAATTGGTGGAAGTTTAAATGCGCTTAAGTCAGTATTCACAAGTGATTGCCGACTATGATGGCTACTAGTGCCACTTGTGTTTTCGTTTATCGGGGTTAACCTCGAGAGTAGCTTTTTACCCCGTGAAATTTCATTATAAAAAGTTTGAGAAAACTGCTCACGTTCAGTATAACAGGCCTCAATTGCATCATCATTCACTCTGGACTCTAATTCTAACTGAACTTCATCAAACTCCTGAATTATCGCGTATGCCTGAGTAGAGCGCGTTTCTAAATTTAAAAAATCGTGCTCTTCAGTCTCTATATTATCGCTTATGTATTTGCTATCTAATAAATTTAAATAGTTTATAAAATGAGTTAATTTTGCCTTAATTGAGCCGCGTTTACGCTTTAGATTTGTAATTTCGCTTTCCGACATCTTTTAAACAATAGTAAACAAGCAATTAAAACAGTATTTTGGGTAAAAATGTGCTTTTTAAATCGCTTGATCGCATTCGCATTCGCATAGAAAATGACAACAGTGCCTGAACAAAAGAAACAGTACGCATATATGGACTCTCTCACCTAACTGCACAATCTACCGCCTTCTGTTGTAGTGTTGTACTTCTGGAGCCGATTACACCTTCAGCTGGCTGGTAGTCTGCCGTCTTCTCTGGTTGTTTCGATTATCGCGGATTTTGCACTGTTTTTATTCGTATCGCTGGTATTATCCGTGTCGATGGATCAAATTTATGTTTGGAATGGACTGTATGAATTAAATTAATCGCATAAATGAAATATTCTCGTTAAAACAGCTTAACTATATTCAGGAGGAAAATTTATCTACATATTATTTGACGGCTAATGTCAGAGTTTTTTCTTTCATTGTTGTCAGTTCTCCGCACCTGATCCGTTACCTTGCTTACACAAAGGTGTCTTTAACAAGGTTCCTTAGTAATAAAAAAAACTTTGAAAACTTTTTCTTGAGATTTTACACTTTATTTGGTTCGCCCACTAGTAACTTTGAATTTAAGACTATTTACCCTCTACAGCCAATTAAAACGGAATAACGAATATCTTTGTATAATACTTTATTCTCCAGAAACTTTACGTTATAATATGGAAATTATAATACATATCAATTTAAAATAACAAAATTATTAAAAAATTACATATTACAATAATTTAAATAAAATATTAAGTTAAACTCCGTCTTAGGAAAAGTAATCTTTTAAGAAAATCAATTTTAAAATATTTTTTTGCAGTTTTCGAATTACAAGAATAAAAGATTTTCCAATATTTGTGCTGTACTTAGGAGTGAAAAGAAGATATTCTTGTTTTAACTAATGATTTATGCACATTCCTTGTCACAGAAAAATATTTGTTCAATTATTTTTCCCTTAATGATATTGAGTGTACAAAAATTAAAATTTTCAATATTTAAAAGTTGATTCCAAAAGGACAATCTGTACATAAATTTTGTTGCTTATTTCGTAATGTTTTAGAAGGTTTCATGTTGATAAATTTGAACATCCCTACATAGGTACTAAATACTGAAGACTAGAATACATAAAGCCAATGTATCTTAAAGTTTGAATGGCTTTTTTTAAACCCATATAAAACGAATTTACCATTACGAATATTTCTTCTCATAACAAGTAATGGTTTCTCATAGAATATGAACGTTTAAAATAGTATGTTATACATTTTTCTCAAAAAAATAAAACTATTATATCAGTATACCTATAAGAACATCATTTCCTTAGCACCTGAAGATATCTTATGCAATAAGGATAAACAAATAATGCTAAATAGCTATTCTCCGGGCTAAGGGCAAACATACTTCTTTGTTCTTACAATATTATGTGAAGGCCGACATGGGTTTCTGATCAGATTACACTGGGAAACAAATTTCAACTTTTTTTTTGTTTCCTGAACAAAACCTATTTTTTTGGATTCAACTGTACCCAAGTAACTAAAAAATACCTATTAAAGATTTTAGTTGGCTCGCAAAAAAAAAAATCTCAATTATTTGTTACAAAATTTTAATTCATAGGCATATACAATGGACATACAAAATACAGATAACAATATATTGTTGGTTCAACAAAAGCAACTAAATAGCACATTTTTATCATTGAATCCAAAGTTTAGACACTCATTTTGCGCTTCTTAGCTTGCCTTTTGAAAGCAGCCTCTGGGGCATCTCTCGTAATAGTCCAGCAGTAGTCGGCTAACATCTCACAGTTCCATTTTCCCTGATATCTTCTTTCCATGTTCGAAATATCCTGGTGGAACCTCTCACCGTGTTCGTCACTTACAGCACCACAATTTTCCGGAAAGTAATCCAGATGAGAATCCAGGAAATGAATTTTCAACGACATATTACACCCTAGGTTTTGGTAACACAAAAGAAGTTGGGCAACCAGGTCTTTATAATTTTCTGCTTTTATGTTTCCCAAGAAATTTTTTGCAACCATTTTAAAGGCATCCCAAGCGTCTTTTTCCTTGCCTTCAAGTATGGAATCGAATTGCGCATCTCCGAAAAGTTTCCTAATCTGGGGACCCACAAATATTCCCTCTTTAATTTTAGCGTCACTGATTCTAGGGAACTTTTCTTTTAAATAACTAAAAGCACGGCCTTCTTTGTCCATTGCCTTCACAAAATTTTTCATAAGTCCCAATTTTATATGAAGTGGCGGTAGTAAAATCTTTTCTGGGGCAACTAATGGCGCGCTGGTCACATTTTTCTTTCCTGGCTCAAAAGACTCTCTCGGTGGCCAAATTTTCTTTCTGTAGTGATCCGATCGTGCTCGACTGTCCCATTCGCAGAGGAAGCAGCAGTATTTGGTATAACCTAGCTGCATTCCAAGCAAGATCGCCACAACTTTTAAATCCCCACAAATTTGCCATTTATATCTTTCATATTGTATGGTCTCAAGTAACAATTTCAAATTGCTATATGTTTCTTTCATATGGACTGCATGACCAATTGGGACTGAAGGCAATTTGTTTCCATTATGGAGTAACACAGCTTTAAGACTTACTTTTGAGGAATCAATGAAAAGTCTCCAGTCTTTTGGATCATAGTCCAGATTTAAAGCTGCCATTAATCCCTCAATGTCCCTACAGGCTACCAAATTGTTATCCATGTTAAAAAATGGTGTTAGGTTTTTCTGACGGCTTCGGTACACAGAAACTTTTACTTCATCTTCAAGTAAATTCCATTGTTGCAATCGAGAGGCCAATAGTTCTGCTTTTGTCTTGGGCAGTTCCAAATCCCTTATAAGGTCACTTAATTCACTTTGACTTATTTTGTGAGGCTTTTTACTTGGAAGTTCACAGACAAAATCGGAGTCTTGCGAGGTTGATGGGCCGGCGACATTTTCCGGTACACTACCGTTTGAATCCTCTTGATCATCATCAGAATGAAGGGTATATTCCTGAGGTGGATTAGGTATAGGCAACTCGTCACTATGAGGCACCGGGCGTATGGCGGATTGTAAATTTGGATACTGTATCGCAGACCTTTTTTTCTCTGAAAAGCCTTTTTTGATGGGAGGTGTCAAACAAAAGTAACAGTCAGTAACGTGGTCTTTCGGTTCTCGCCAGATCATAGGAACAGCGAAGGGCATCTTACGGTTTTTTCCACTTAGCCAGCCGCGAATGTTGGACGCACATTTGTAGCAGCAGATATGGGGAGCCCAATTTTTATCCTGGTCTCCAACTTTGCAGCCAAAATACAAGTGGTAAGCCTTTTTTATTAAAGGGCTAAGCGTACGTTTTTGTTTCACAAAAGTCATTTCACCACATATATAACAAAAACGATCCGGCTTATTTACACAAACTCGCGACATGTTGCTCAAAACTCTCTAATTTCTCAAATACGAACAGCTCTCGATCAACTGGTGGTTGAAATACAACTAATTAACAATTTAGGATTTATATTATATGTATTTAAACCCCTTATAAAGTACACCTGTTATAATAAATCCAGGTATTTCTCATTTAATGGTGAAATTTTCCCATATATTAAGGGCAGGTAGGTAAATTATCATAATTGGGATGGATCTATAAAACCGGAGCCAACTGAGCCTTTTGCAAGACAGATTGTTAATTAGTATAATAAAATAAGTAAGATTTTGCTATTTTGGTCTCGGAAACATTTTTGCTGTTCCCCAGTGTTATTTAAGCTACTGAGCGTTACTATGGCTTGAGTTAAGTTTTTTTCTAATGGTTAGGTAAGTTTTTTTTTTTTTTTTTTTTTATGATCAAACACAAGCACTATAGGAAAAATCCTTTAGGGCACTCTGGGAGTGGTGCGTGTGCGCAAAAAGCGATTCACGTTGGTTTTGAATCGTTGGAGGTTATATTCGTTGGGAAAAACGACCTCGGGAAGGTCGTTCCACAAGGATGAAGTCCTCCAGATGAAAGAGTTCTTAAATAGTGAAGTTCGAGGAGTACTAAGCTTAACCACATATGGATGGGCGGCAGTGGTTCGTCGTGTATTTCTGCTCTTCGTCGCTCTGGGCGGAATTAAGAGGGCAAGGTCAGCCGAGCACCTTCCATTAAAATATCTGTAAAAGAGAGTCAAATCCCCAACTTGTCTTCGATGTTCTAGGCTGTCGAGGTTCTTCGTCAGCTCGTGGTCTCCGATCAGACGAATAGCCCTCCTTTCGATGGAATCCAGTAGCCGAAGAGTATGTTTGGGTGCAGAGCTCCAGACATGAGAGCAGTATTCTAGTGATGGTCGAATCTGGGCTTTGTATAGTGTCAAAAGTTGTTGAGGTGTGTACAACTTTCTGGTTCGGAAGAGTACGCCAAGCTTCTGAGAAGCTATCTTGGCGATTGCCACAACGTGGTTATGCCAAGACATATTTCCTCCCAGATTGACACCCAGCAAATTAATAGATGAAGCCAGTGGGATTGCGTGTCCGGCCATGACTATTTCCGGTTCTGTAATGTTAATCTTTTTAGAGAAAACTGCTGCCTGGGTTTTCTTAGCGTTAAATTCGACTTGGTTACTGTCACCCCAAGCCAAAATTTCTTCCAGGTCTTTGTTGAGGCGTGATGCTTCATGCTGTCTGCGAAGATGTGCGTCGGCAGCCGATGTTTGCGCATTCAAAGAGAAAGATGAGATAAGTGTGCTATCGTCAGCAAAACTAAATATCGGATTTTTAGTTTTCACTAGAAGGTCGTTAATGTAGAGTAAGAAGAGAGTGGGAGACAATATGGACCCTTGAGGAACACCGGCATTGATGGTGAAGGTGTCTGAGAGAAATCCGTCAATCGCCACTTGCAGAGAGCGGTCCTTAAGAAAGCTAGACAACCATGCACAGAATCGACTGGGCATACCATAGGATCGCAGTTTACTTAGAAGCCCCTCATGCCAAACACGATCAAAAGCTTTAGAAATATCCAGCGCAACAACCCGAGACTCCCCATGATGTTCGATTGCGTTGTTCCAAATATGGGTGACATAGGCTAGAAGATCTCCAGTTGATCTGGACTTCCGAAAACCATATTGATGATCGCTGATGATGTTGAAGCCTTCCAGGTACTTTAGAAGATGTTGGTTAATAGCTTTCTCCATTACTTTTGATATAACTGAAAGCAATGCGACTGGTCGATAGTTGTTAGGCAGGGTTCTCTTACCTTTCTTTGGAATAGGCTGGACTCGCGCCGTCTTCCAGCAAGATGGAAATATTCCTTTTTTGTAGGATAAGTTGAAAAGTCTACAAAATACTGATGTTAGTTCATCGGCGCATGTCTTGAGAACTATAATAGGAATTTCGTCTGGACCAGTAGCTTTTTTGACGTCGAGTCCTTTCAGGATTCGTTTGACGGGACGCTGACGGAATACGATTTCGGTCATTTCGGATTCAACTGCAGGAATGTCGGGTGGTGTTCTTCCCTGGAAATCTACAGTGGAATGCGAAGAAAATAGTTCAGCAAGTAAGTTTGCTTTGTCTCCGGCTGTGGATGCTATTGTACCATCGGGACGTGTTAGAGGTGGAATAGTTGATTTGGTAAAATTTTGGCTGACGGCCTTAGCGACTGACCAAAAGGACCTTGATCCGTTTGGACAGTCAAGAAGTTTGTTTCTGATCCTCACGTTATGGGCTTCTTTGCTTTGATCTATTGTTAGCTTACATTGGTTTCGAGCGGTAATAAAGATGGTACGATTTTCAGTGGTAGGGTTTTTACGCCACTGTCGGTAAGCCAGATTTTTTGATTTGACAGCACGCTCACACTCCTTACTAAACCAAGGCTTGCCGTTGGAAGGGCGTTTTTGGGAGGAGGGGATAAATGCTTCCATGCTCGTTAGAATGACGTCGGAGACCTCCCCAGCACAGACGGATGGATCATCAGAAGAGAAGCATACGCTCATCCAAGGAAAAGTCCGAAAATGGTCTTTCAGGTCTTCCCACTTGGCCGATCTGTAATGCCATATCTTGCGAGGTTTAGGAGGTTGTTCAGAATTAATTGGTAGTTCGCTTAGAGTTGAAATAAGTTTGTGATCGGAAGATCCTAACGGAGGCTGTACGGTGACTGTATATAGATCGGGATTTGACGTTAAGAAAAGATCCAAAAGACTAGCAAAATCTCCAGCTCGGTCTGGAATCCGCGTTGGTTCTTCTACGAGTTGAGTTAGACCAGAACTGATCGCGAAGGATTCGGCCTCGCGGCCTTGCTCATCGTCTGTATTTGAATATTTAAGCCAGTTGACATTGTGGACGTTAAAGTCACCAAAGATAGCAATCTCGGCATTTGGATGGTTGGTTTGCAAGAAGTCGATTGTATTGGCTAGTGATGAGAAAAGGTCTCTGTAATGGGTATCACTTGGAGGACGGTAAAGGCAGCAGATAAACTTGGTGATTTTCGGTGTTGATATTTTAAACCACATTACATCAAAGTCTTTCGGTTCCAGTGTAGGTTCTCGTTGGCAGCAGAGATCATCTCGAATAAAAAGACATACGCCGAAGTTGCGTCGGAATCGGAAATGAAAATCGTATCCAGGGTATAAATAGCTGACGGTGTTTGTTGACGATCTGACCTTTGTCTCGGTCAGTGCGAGTACGTGAGGCTTGGAAGATTGTAAGTGCTGGTGGACTGAATTGATGTTCGTGTTAAGCCCTCTAATATTGCAGAAATCAATTTTGAAGTTGCTAGTTCTGGGTTGGTTAGCAACTGCAGGTGCCAGACCATTTCTTCGTTGAGTGTTGTTAGATCCCAGTAAATTGTCGGAAATGGTTGTTTTTGGAAGAACTTCGCTTGATGGGGCCCCAAGTCCAGCCCCCGCCCGGAGATCCGAATGGGGGGCGAGTTTACCTCCGGAGTATTTTGGGCCTGGAGCTTCCATCATGCTATTTTTTGGGGGGTCCCACCCTGGTAACCGGAAACATCGGCACAGCGACGAAACGTCAACTCAATGAGCAAAAGTTAACTCAAGGAGCAAACTTCACGCCACCTAAACCGATGCAATGGTATCTCACCGGGCGATGCCGGGTGGGCCAACATCTTCCATTTAGAAGTACATCTACCTTGCACTGACGAGAGTAAGAGTTCGAAACCGGCCTGCAACGTTGTCAGCGTCATTACGTTCGTAACAGATATGTTACGGAAGACGATGATCTATTACGCCCAGCGTTGCCACTGCCATTATGTTCGTATTATATATGTCACGTATGACGATGATCTATTACGCTAGCACGCCCAACATTGCCACTGTCATGAGTCATTACGTTCATAATACATCTGTTACGGAAGACGACGATCTATTACGCCCAGTATTGCCAGTGTTATTACGTTCGTAACATATCTGTTATGATGATGGTCTATTAGGCAATTACGCCGCTTATAAATATATTATGTTTTGTAATTATCGATAGTCCTAAAAAATGTTAGTCAATTATGTATAAAATTAACAATCGACAATGGTCATTACTTTGATTCGGGACCCCACCTCAGATCTGGGGCGTAAGGCCTCAGGAAAAATGCACAACCGACAATTTAGAAAAAGTCATTATATAGCCAGTTAACCTTTATATAACGATAGCTTGGCGACCTTAAAAAAATTTATTAAGGAGAATCTTAATCTATTACGAAATTTGAGTGTATTTATTGTGAAAAAAAATCGCTGCTGGCAACACTGCGGCCCGCTAGTGGTGACATTCTAACAATAAAGAATGCTTATTTTTCTTGGTAGTAATACCATTTAATCTGAATTAGTATTTTGATATTTAACTGTGTTAAGCAAAATACGACAACTTTTACTTATAATTCTGTGCTCGACGAGGCCCATAACTCGGATAATAGCTGTTTAGTATTATTTGTTTATCCTTATTGTATAAAGTACATATTTGTAATATATTACCACCCGAAAAGAAAAGCAGACTTCCGTCTTCTTACGATAAATATAAATAATCCTATAAAATTTACTTCTACATCAAATTTATTTAATTGACTGTAGAAAGCTTTGATTCACTGTACAAACAAAAATTTGTATTTTATTTGATTCCCTGACCATCCTAGGTAATATCAGTTATAATTAACCCCGAAAAAGTGAGGAGAGAGGAGAGGAATATTACGTAAAATTGTCATTTTCTAAAAATTCTTATACTTGATTAACCCCAAAATAATCAAAACTTGCTAGCACATACCGAACTTTGTATTTTTTAAGATTTGTTCATTTAACTGGTTAGCAAAATATTCTTATTTTTGCGAACAGAAAAATGTAATCGGTCAGCCAAAATGGCTAGTCAGCAACTTATGGACAGCAAACATTTCTGAATCGTGACAGTGCCCTGGGAAAACAAGTGAAAACCCGCCCCCGCTACAGCTTTTGAAGCCGATTTCCTTCTGTATTCGGCAATAGAAACCACAAGAAAGTTACATAAATTGACAGTGCCCTGGGACCTCTGAAGTAAACTGTTTCTAGACATGTTTGTTTCTACTGACCAATTGTAAACTCTTACTGACCAAGTAATCATTTCGCAGCTCGACTGTTAATAACGGCAAACCATTTAATTACTTCTCTTTTTAAATTACTAGGGTCTAGCCAATTCAAGAAAGGCTAATTCTCACTATCGTGCAAGGCACGTGCTCGGCAACGGCAAGGCACCGACTCGGCAAAATAGGTTAATCATTGCGTCTTATGAATGTTGCTTGCCGAGACTTTGCGCGCATAATGTGAATTTACATCCGCAAAATCCATAAGATTCAATGATAAATATTTGCCGAGCCGGTGCCTTGCGGCTGCCGAGCACGTGCCTTGCACTATAGTAAGAATCAGCCTTAAATGTTACTATCTGGAATCACTGTAGACTGTTGTTTTGCGCTAGAATGTTATATGGAATTTATTTATGCATAACATTCTAATAATATTTATATTAGTGGGGATTACGTAGGTCAATATGCATTTGGATTATTGTACATAATTCAATAAATTATAGTTATAGTTACCATTGAATGATGAATTTGCTTATTTGAGGTTCGGGAAGTGTTAGGTCTCTTCTTCTTAGCTGAAGGTACTGATTTTCCCGCACTCGTGTGTTGAACATTACCGGTATGAGATTGTTCAATTCTTTTTCTAAAATAAAATAGGGTTAAAATACAATTATGGGCCATTTCAAGTTCCTGTAAATTAAACCTTTTAAAACTATTTACCGTACGTTGATGACCAGTTGGTCTTACTTAAACAAATCACGAAATATTCGTATTAATTCTTATGGTTTCCAACAACTGCCTTAAACAACTAAAACGTAAGGATGGTCCCTTATTCTTATAGAAATAGCGTTAGTCTATACGAACCCTTCTAATGTGTCATGATTTTTAAATTTTAATTAACGAATTATGTTTGTAAAGTCTGAAGACGTTCTCGTAGCGCGAAACAGGTAACCAAAAAACAAAATTTTTTGAGACAGTATAATTTTAATATATAAATTAATTCTTCTTGAAAACACTTTTTAGTAGAATGGCTCATTATAGTATTTTGCACTCTACACACTTTAAGTTGCGCCGAGGAAAGAATGAACGTACGTCACACTTTGCAGTAATATCAAAGACCATGATACAATAAACAAAAGATAAGATATTTAGCCGTTCTAAGTTCGACTGGTGCGCGTATTGACGCAAGTTTGATGTCACTAAGTCACGCCTCCTTACGCGATCTGATGTGAGATATTTTCATCAGGAGAGCGAAGTGACGCAACTGGAGAGTTATTTGATTACGCCCCTTGCTTGATATCACACCTTGTGTTATTGTATCATGATGAAAGAACTGTTATTTTTAATGTCTCCTTGTTTTATTATTTAAAGAAAAAACAAGACATTTGTGTTTCGTGCGGCTAACAAATTTTTTAAACGAAAGTAAACTATTATCGAATTTAATCATCAAAATTAGTTACAAATTTGTTTCCTTTTCTGTAAGTAGCATTAAATATTATATATTTAGTTACATTTTGTTTGAATAACCTATAACAACTAGTGGTGGAAACTGAGAGTGTCAAATATCTCATCGGTAAGGACAAATATTTCATCCCTAAGAGCTTGGTTTCTAACGAAACCTTTTCCTTTCATGTTTTATAAGGAATGGGTTACCTTTGTCAATAAATTCTTATTATAATATTTAAAACAATACATCATATTTGAATTGGTATAATTAAATAAAATTTAAAATACATATAATGAATCAACTACCATTTTAAAATTTAATTGTTGACTTTAGTATAAGAAAGAAAGTTTAGCTGATAACATGGCCTTGTCTTATTTGGTCTACATAATCTCGATTTGAATCATCCTGTTACACGCTCATTCCTTTCCCGGCTCAATTGTACTCAGTAATTAGTAAAAGTTATCGACGAGGGGAGTTACCCCCGCGGGGGCGGGGAGAAGCGTCATATGACCGAGGACAGTTGTTCGGGGCTCATATTAAGCTTGTAGGTCCCCTCGGGAATGGCCCTTGCAGCGAACAAAGAGGAATAAATTGTACCACCTTTTATATTGTATTTTTCTTGTCATTGGCAAATTTTCAATTTTAGACAGTGGATGTGTATAATTGGAAACACGGTTTAATATTATAAAAATAAGTATTTTTCGATAGAAATGTACGATATGTTGTATAATATTTAGTGTTTTCTTTACTAAAAATGTGTGTAAAAGTTCTTAAAAATCTTTTAAAAATTGATAATGCTTCTTTAATCTAATCTAGCTTGTTATAAGATAGCTGTTTGTGTGTTTTAATTTTATTTACGTTCATATTTTGTTTAAATGTGACAATTTTTAGATGTGAAATTAAAAAGTATTAAGCTAAAGTTGAACATAAAAATGTATTTTTCTTGACACAAATAATATATACAGGCTGTTCCGCAATGACGTGCTAATATTTCACATTCTTGGGCCGTTTCATGAAGAAAAGATGAATATATGCCCTCAACGGCTTCACTTTTTTTCTACAGGGTGTTGAAATAAAAAAAAAAATGGATATTTTTTTAATATCTCCGAAAGTACGTTATATATTAGTTCCAATTTTGGCATGTCTTAATAGGATACAAAACCACATATTTTAGTTAGACAAGTTATTCTTTCGGTCCACCTCTGCAAACATGTCCTCTTATATTTTTTTATAAAAGAAAATGGTACGCCACTGACATTTTCCCATGTGGATATTTTTTGATTAGCCTAGTCAATTTTATATAAAAAACATTTGATCTTGCGTTTTTGTCGTCGGTGTTCTTGATTAAAAGCAATTAAATTCAAAGCGAAGCTCATTATTGACGCCTTCACCGAGTTTCAATTTGAATTTATTGGCTTTAATCGAGAACGGTGAGTCTAACGCGGAAAACGCAAGAGCCCGTTTCATGTAGAATTGGTCAGGATAATCAAAAGAAATATACACCCGGAAAATGTTAGTGGCGTACCACTTTTTTTGTACAAACCACTTATTTTTAAAAAGTATCAGAAGACATCTTTGTAGGGGCAGCCATGGTGGATCGCTGGAATAGCTTTTCTAACTAAAATATGTGGTTTTATATCCTAATAACACATACCAAAATTGAAAATATATCTAAAGTTTTTTCGGAGATATCAAAAATAAAAATTTCAACACCCTGTAGCAACAGAATTAAGAAGTTGTTTGTATGAACTTTTTTTCATAAAATTATCTAATGAATCACACTCTGAAATATTAGCACGTCATTAAGGAACACTCTGTATAATAATGGCAAATTTTCTCTAAAAAAATTAAATTATTTATATGAAATGACAGTATAGTATATTCATTTTCTTTCCGCTATTTTAATTGATTGATGATTGAACTGCATAAAACTCATAAAACTGTTGCAGTGGCGTGCACTTTAGGAAAATAGTCAAAAACCAAAGCATTGTCAATACAAAATTTTTAGCATATTTTCCATTTCCAAGAAACTTAAATTAAATTTGTTTTACAAATATTAGTTTCCTTAGTCTGTTTTAAATTCAAAAGATAAATATTCTTTGGAGCACGGCAAATGTTTTAAAACTGAAAAAGTTTTATGGGAATCGAACCGAAAAAAAAAATTATAAAGAGCACTTATCAGTGACCTCCATTAAGGTAAGAAGGTGTGTGTGACAAACTACAAGAAAACTATTGGATAGAATTTGTTAAAATTTTAAACTTAGCTTCGAAATATGGTACTACATGACTATATTATCTTGAATTTGTTGAAAAACGATTTTATTTTTTTCAAAACGGTAAATAATGTTTAAATTGAAAAAATAAGGATATACAGTAATTTTTGAAAGTATCAATAATATAATCTCAATTAATTTCATAGTTTAGTTTTAATGTAAAAAAAGTCACATCGAGGCTTTCAGAGAAAATATCTAAATCGCAACTATCTAAAGTGATTTGGCAACGCTTTGAGTGATCAAAGGCAGAAGAATAAGAAAACGTTTCCTACTCCCTCGATACAGCCGGCCAGCGCGCTGGCTCGTCGTGTCTTGGAATGGCGATGTTGTCTCATTGTTTAATAAAAATGACTTATGCTGTTCCGCAGCGAAATCCAGAAACGGACCACGCGATCCACTGAAGCATTGGTGGACATAAAAACAATGAAAAAATTCAACCATATTGGAATATTTAAAAAACAGAAAAGTCGGAAACTTTCATGATTGGGAGACAAGTATTTTCTTACTTTTTTATAGGTTCAACTTTGATTACAGGTTGTTCGTCCTCTGAAGATTCTGTTTCCTCTGACTCCGAAGTTGAGTGGTCCAGTTTTTCATGCATCATTAGTCTATCTAGCAAAAATGATCTGTCCCTGGTAACTTGAAGTAGTCGCTTTTGAGCTGTTCGAAGGGCTTGTTGAAAGGCTTCATTTTCCTGATGAATAAATTGTAGATGTTAAACGAACAGAACTAAACTTTACTTCAATATTCCAAAAGTCGAGAAGTGAGGATATTTAACGCTCCCCATAAACATCGTTTATTTTGTTTGGGTTATATCGCAATTTTGTTTCGGGCTTTGGCCATCTCCAAATAGACAAACCCTCGGCCAAACCTTAGAAAAGTATTAACAGAATTTATGGTTTATGTAAATAAAATGAAACGATTTATTGTGGTAAACATTTAAATTTTCTCAGTATAACAATTTTATCTACGCGACGAAGATGCATATTGCCCGTTCAATCCACATAACCGAAAAAGCGCCAAAAGCTGCATATGGCACCCACATCAGTAAAACTGTGGTGTTTTCTAGAAGGATTTTTCCATTATTTTGTGTTTATTATAGATATTTTGGTAGTACCTAATTAGTTTTATATTTTGGTAGAGCTGCTTTTTTTCGTTCTGTTTATTGTCATTAGGTAAAACAAAAATAGAATGATAGCAATACATCATTGAGTGATAAGTTGAAGTTAAATTTTTGCTTGATAAAAGCAATTATTATAATATTATTTTATATGGGAATTCTATTGCATACCATCAGAAGCAATAAGATCCTTATGAAAAATAAAAAATATATTCAACTAAGTTGAGTAGGTATCAACTTTTATGTTATCAGCTAAAGTGATACTATTTAATGTATGTTTTGACTTTTTTTTAACTTAAAATATTTTAACATTGAACCATTGACATGTGCAAACAAAAAATTAATAAATAAATCTATTGTGTATTGTAAACTAGTTAATATAATAATAACCAAAAAGTTATTAGTTTAGTTTATATTTTTGTATATTTTGTAAAATATTCCGTAATTCACAGAAATGTAAATATTAGTTTACTAATTTATTATCGCTACTACAAGACAGCCTCCTAATCTGATTCATGAATTACATTATTAATATTACTTTTTTTTATTAGGGTTTATTCTTAGGATGTGTATCTCAATTTGCAAATAACCCAATGGGTTCATCATCTCATTAAACTCATAATAATTATTTGTAGATGGTTTTAATGTGATATCAAATAAATGATATAATAAATATATAATATGATAAATAAAAATTTAATTTAATCTTTCATATGTACAGTGAAACCTCCCTTAGGCGGACACCTACGGGACCGTCTAAATGTGTCGCCTAATAGAGGTGTCCGCCCATGGAAAATTTGTTATTAGTTGCAAAATTATTACTGCAAAATTATTACTATGTATATGTACGTACAAATAAACATAACATAACAAAAATACACTAGTTTTAGTTAGGATGTAGTACTAAAAAATCTAATAACGTAGCTAGACGTGTTTGCGTTTTATACTTGCAATCTAGAAAATGTAATTCCAAGCCTGATAACAATTCCATTGCTGTAGAGTCATCTCTATTCTTTGCATACTCTTATAATTCCTTTACCATACTAATGGCTTGTTGATAATTGCTGACATTTGTTTGATTACTGCATTCAATTTCTTCATCAGAGTCGTCAGATAGTGATGTGGTTTCAGTTTGGACTACATAATCGGTAGGAATGGGGTCACTATCATCTTCTAATAGCACATTGCTATCAATGTTAATGAACTCGCCCAAATCAAATTACAAACTTCCACAACATCAATATACTCTTTCAGACTCAAAACGCAACATTTTTGTGCCACTGTTTACGATTTTAAACTTACAACTCACAAATAAACGGCGGACTGCTGTCGGGGAATCATACATACTTTCATTCGGCGAAGTCCTTTCGCCCTGCCACGCATACGCGATTGGTTGCCGGTCTGTCTTCAGAGAGTTTTTGCACTGTACTTATTCGTCTCCCAAATACTTAAAAAATTTTTTTTGAGTTTAAAGGAGGGTTTTTGCACTCTTTGTATGAAAACAGCCTGTCCGCCTCCGCCCAAAGGAGAGTTCGCCCAAGAGAGGTTGATTTTCATGGAATTTCATATACCTAGTTCCGGACTATGAAAAAATGTCCGCTTAATAGAGATGTCCGCTTATTAGAGGTGTCCGTTATGAGAGGTTTCATTGTACTACTTACTTCATATGTACTATGTATGTATAAATACAAAAGTGATATCAAGTATAAAATTGTAAGAAAATGCTTTAAAAATAGTTCTCTTTTTCCATTGATGTGATTTAAAAGAAAATAATACAGAACTCAAATCATGCTCTTTTTTCTAATAATTCTGACCCTTAATTGCTTTATTAAGTATACTCAATACTTTAAAGGTCGACGAGGTCCTCGGTATTGAAGTATCCTTTAGTGGGATCTTCAATGAATTTCATTAGACAAGGCAAAAATTTTGACAGAATTTTTATCTTTTTAACCTTTTTGTGTTTACCTGAGTTAACTCGGGTAAGCGCATATTTTCGCTTGCCCAAGTCAACAACAACTAATAAACGTGCCTGTTTCAGTGTAATTTAGGACGTTTTCCCTCCCTAGAATTCTTGCTAGCTTTACATTGTAAAATGTATAACAACAGTGATGCTAGATTTGATAGTTCAAATATAGAAGAAAACCTTGAAAAAGCGGTTTAGACATAAGCCATTTATTATATACACTGCCGAGCATTAAATTAGGGTCACTCCGTTATTTCAAATTATTTCAGACATTATTAGTTTATTGGTTTGTTTTCCGGTTGTAACAAAGTCTACTATCTTTAATCGATGATTTGTTTGTGATTACTTGTATAAAAAAAGTTCTTGTTGTTTTAAGTTTAAGCGTTTGACTATATGTCTGTCTATTACAAATTGTTTGTGTACTATTGGCATTGTGAGTGTATTGAAATTGCCATAAATCCTGTTGTTGCGGCACGAATGTGGCGGATATAGAAGCTGGCCGCGGTCAGCGCGAAATTGCAGGAACGTTGGTGTAAGTCTCTCCAGTGTGCAACGAGTATGTCACCGGTACGAAGGCCTGGTTCAGGACAAGGGAAGACTACAACAGCTAGAGATGACCGCTTTCTCGTTTCTAGTGCTTTGAGAAACCGGACGGTCACGGTAGTTTCCCTTCAAAATCATCTGCAAGAAGTGAGAAATCTAAACATAAGTGAGTGGACAGTTAGGAGGCGACTTCATGCTGCTGGATTATCTTTCCAAACTAGAGCTACTGGGCCGCCGCTATCCCGTGACCACCGGATTGCAAGGTTGAATTTTGCACGAGAACACACGTTTATGGAGACATGTGCCGGCCCCCACAAATTCTAGAGAGCTTCGCAATATACTGGTGCAGGAATGGGACAATCTTCCACAGGATGTGATCGATAATCGGATACGAAGCATGCCTCGTCGTTTTCAAGCAGTTATCACTGCCAGAGGAAGGAATACTCGCTGCTGAAGTCCTTAAAATTTCGTTTGTTTGAACTATCAATTTAAATTTTTAATTTTCATTACTTTCAATAAATAATAGAAACAAAACAGACATTCTTTTAACAAGCAATCATGACATAATCATCGCATGACGTTAGTAAACTTTGTTACAACCGGAAAACAAACCAATAAACTAAAAATATATGAAATAATTTGAAATTACGGGGTGACCCTAATTTAATGCTCGGCAGTGTACACCCAGCATGCATTTCCAGCTAAATGACGACCGTCCTAATGTGCTTCAGTTTTTTAACCAGTTTCTCGATGACGACCCTATTGAACACATTGTTCTTGAAACTCTAGTGTATGAAAACAAAAAAACAACACAGAGAAGTAGGGAAACTGTAGAATGTAAGAAAAGGTTGGACACATTGCTGGTATTATCGAGAAAATATAATTTATATCAACCTTTCTACATAGAGACAAAAAAAGAGTATGATAAGCTTCTCAAGGCAGAAAAATCTAACAGTTATGAAAAGAAGGTTAGGACCTCAGATAATAAAAATAAATGTTTATGGGCCATTTGTAATGAGATAAATGGTAAACTAAACATAAATGAAAATCATTTTGGTGAAAATCGTCAGAAGCTGGTGAATGATTTTAATTGGATTTTATGATGAGAAATAAAAATATAACCCCTTTTCAGTGTAATATTCCAGACAATAACCAATCGATGTTTCTGCAACCTGTCACTAACAATGAATTATTAGATATAACGCGCAAATTAAAAAACAAATACAGTAGCGGTGATGATGAAATCCCAACAGGTATAGTTAAACTCTCGATTGTAGATATTGTTAGTGTTCTGAAACATATAATAAATAATTCAATGAGATTTGGTGTTGTACCAAAACAACTTAAAGTTGCCAAGATAAAACCTCTTTATAAAAAGGCTCTCCCAAAGATTTAAATAATTTTCGGCCTATAAGCTTACTTCCTAGATTTTTGAACTAGTAATGTGTTCTCGATTGATTAATTTTATGAATAAATGTAAGCTTTTCTCTCAAACACAGCATGGCTATTGACAGGTAGGTCCACCACTACTGCAATTTTTCAATTTACAAAGGCCATATTAGATCAGTTAGAAAATAAAAACGTGGCTCTAGGTATATATTTCTGGACTTAAGCAAAGCGTATGACTGCATCGATAGGAATTTATTATTGTATAAACTGAATAAATATGGAATTAGAGGAAATGCACATGAGTGGATAAGGTCTTATCTGTTGGATAGAATGCAAAGAGTGGTGTTTCAGGATTGTAACAATGAAGTAAAATCTGATTTACAAAGAAACAGTATTGGCATAGCTCAGGGGAGTATATTGGGGCCTATACTATTCATTATATTTTTAAATGATCTCAATAGTATCGAAAACAGTTGTTGTTCAACAACAAACTATGCAGATGACACGAATCGGCTTGTATCAGGATCAAATATTGAGGATCTTATTAACAATGCAGAAAATGCTTTTGTTTGATCAGCAACTGGTTTTCACAAAGTAAATTAATTTTAAATGACGAGAAAACTAAATTACTTCTTTTCAGGACCAAGCAAAGTAAATTGAATAAACCTGATAAAATCACTCTAGGTGACAAACGGATAATTTTAGATAATAATACAAAATTTTTGGTATTACTATAGAAGAATTTTTATCATGGGGGAATCATATTGATGGTTTGTGTCTGAAACTGAGTAGTATAGGTTATGGAATAAAAGTAGTGGCTAAATATATGAACTTAAACACCTTAAAAATTCTATACTATGCAAATTTTGAGTCCGTCCTGAGATATGGCATACTGTTCTGGGGAAGTAGCTCTGAACTACAAAGGGTTTTTATAATACAAAAGAGAGCAATAAGGATAATTAATAAAATGAACCTTTTAGATTCCTGTAGGGGAATATTTAAACAAATGAATATTCTAACAGTCTATGGGCTTTATATTTTTGAATGTCTGATGTTTTTGTTTAGGAATAAGACCAAGTTTGAAACTGTAAATGTTGATGTTAACTATACAAGAACAAAAAACTTATTATATCCTCGTCACCATTTAACTATCACAGAAAAGAATCCTTATTATATGTGTATCAAACTTTTTAACAAGCTGCCGAATGATATAAAATCGATTACCAGTGTGTCAAAGTGTAAAAAAAGTGTTAATAGATATTGAACCCAATACATTAGTGGACTTTTTAGACAAGGAATGGTAAACCCATTCCATTTTATGACGTCATTTCACTTTCATCCTACTTTGTAGAATATAATTTGAAATAAAGAAGTATTATTATTATTATTATTATCCGATATTAACATTATTAGGTTTTGTAACTGCCCGAGTTAACTGGGGTAAGCACAAAAGCGAAAATAAATGTCGCCTTTTTCATAAAAATAGTGTTTTTTTGACTTGCAATAAAGAATACCTTATGGCACTGATTTATAGCATCGAAACAGATATCAATTAAAAAATTACAGTGTCTTTTGGCAGTTTCCAAAAAATAATAATAAAGGGTTAAGCGGTTAAATCAACAACAATGGAAAAACTATAATCTTTGCTTGAAAAGGAACATATTCTTGTTTGTTAAGAATAGCACCACGAATATATTATCCTTAAAAAGTCTCTTATTATCAGTAATTAATAATTAAAGGAGGGAACTCAGCATTGTTGCAAAAGTAAAGAGATCTTTAACGAGAGAAACGCATATTTATGAATAATAAAAGCCATCAAATTTAGGACTACATACATAAATTAAGTTTTGAAACTTCCTCTTTAAATATTTATATTCCTTCTTAAATTTAGATTCTTCAAGAGCTTGTTCTTCTTCTTCAGCCTGTGCAGCTTCGTTTGCAATAGATCTGCAATACCAACCATCTAACATATTGTTGAAATAGTTATTTAAAAAACCCGAAGGAACCGATGTGCTACTATTATTTTCAAAACTTTGTTGTTTACGAGTACGAGTAGTACGATACCCTGTTTATAAGTATTCGTTGGTTGACGATACCGCTAGGGACTTTTTCAGGCTAATTCACAAAGGAATGACAAGTTGGCACTCTCAGCGTGAAATATCGGTGTTGCTTCGTAGAGCCAGCCAAAATAGCTATCACAGAGAAGAAATGGGTCAACAGCGTCTTGTGGCTCCCGTTTTTGTTGAGAATCAGGGTTGTTCCAGAGCGTACTTTTGTACACTTTAGAAAGTTGACACGTTTCGAGTTTTTCTTTTAGTACTGCCGATTTTTTTTCTTTGTTCACTCTGTTGGTGAATGTTACATTGACACAATTTCCGAGTTCTTTGACGAGACAATCGCAAAATACACACTAAGGCTAATATAGCCAACAACAGTACGATATTTGCATCGCACATACACTCACAGCCCATACCATGCCATACCATGCTCACAGCCTAACACTTGTTACAAGCTACCTAAAGACTGGATCACTCGAAACCGCGATTGATCCAAAAACAAATGGCTCAAAAACATAAGAATATGGCCTTGATTGCAGAACCAAAATTCGCAAAAACCCAAATAGACAAACTACGCCTACTCTCTACCCTATACGTTCGGAGCTCTTGATTGTTTGTTCATTCGATTAAATTCGAATGAAAAAAAATAACAATAACAAACCAAACATAAGTGTATAGCTTAGAAGCTAAAACCAAAGAAATCATACATGATTCAAAAATAACACTAATTAGTGAAAAAGAGTCACAGGCTTCTAGCCTGGCTCCCACGGTGAGTTTAGTCGGTCGGCCCTCCTCATTCGAGGCGGATCCTTCCCTTCAGGAAGGATGATATTTGTCGGTGGTTCATCCCCACAGGTTGCTAAACTCGACACTACTTAGACTTAGACACTACTTTGCATACTCTGTGCATCGTGTCTGTATGCAGATTCTCATCGGCTGTCCCAAAAAAAAAGTTACATTTTTACCAAATTTGGTACAATTTTGACGATCCAAAATTTTAATCTTTGGAAGTTTGGAACTTTTTATATTTTCTTTGGTTGGTTTAGTACAACGCTGGCTGTACTGCTGTAGTGGTAGGCAGAGTTGTTAACAAAGAAAATAGTTGTTAATGCGTAATTTACTACTTTAGTAAATGTAATTTGCTACATGCTCTTACCTGCTCTTACTACGTCTTTTGTTACATTTACTACTTTCACCTTCCATTTTTAGAATATTGTTATGTAGATGAAATCGTAAAGCAAAAAACAGAAACCAAAAACTACTATTTTCTAGTTTTCCACTCGAATTTAAAACATTAACATCAAATTTATAATAGTAGATGGCTCTAGCTAGGTAGTAGCACTCTCGAACAAACCCTATATATTTTCTTTGGTAGGATTATAAGTATAAGGTAGTGTTTTGGTGTTTTTTTCGTATGGATTCGGATTTAGCTCCAGGGTCAGGGTCCAGGAAAACACGACGACTATCAATCACCAAGACAACAATATTTTTTTCCCTAATCTAAGCTTTTTTTGCTCATTCGTAGAAGTAATAATAAATGTTCATGAATAAAATTATCGTTGGACCGTGGACATTGACCCGGCTAAACTTTGGAGTTTGGACCCTCCTTTTTGGCTGTAGTTTCTATTGCCTATGCGATTGGCCCTAATATCAAGTGTTTGAATTATTTGCTGTTCAAAGGTCGTATGATATCTTTTTTATTATTATTTTAGTTGAGAGTTTAAATTGAAGTAAAAATATAAATTCGGTTCAGGTTCAGGCTGATTTCAGTATTTTAGTATCGTTCAGTCGGTATTAAATATCTTTAGTAGAATGTTTTCAAGATTTATTTCTAAACAATTTCTTGGTCAACCCATTACAGCAGGATTAAAAGTGTCATGTAAGTTTATAACTTAAATACCAATGGATAATATTAATGTTACTACTTTTAGATTTGTTGAATATGGCAAAAATGTCAACAAATATGCCCAAGTTTGAGCAATTGTCCGTTACCGTACCTAAGGAGTTTGTTTATAATGTGGAAATGAATAGACCAGATAAATTAAATGCTTATAATACTACTATGTTTGTGTAAGTTTCATTTTAGTGCAAGGTTTGAATTGTAGTTTTACAGCAGACCCAAGTTTTGACATCAGCGGTCTACGTGGTGATAATTATAAATAAACATTAGGGGTCTAGAGTTGGCGCCAATGAAGTAGGTGCTGGTGGAGAGATTGTATATGTGCTCTCTCTTGAAACATGCTAATAAAATTAACAGTTAAAATAGAAAAACACTTTACAGACATAGTTGACAAACTCAGGATTGAATCAAGTTTAAAAAGGTAAACAGTACAGTAGAACAAATTAAAAGTTCAGTAGGTAGTCAAGACGAGGGAACATCAAGGGTATGGTCTAACCTGAATAGAGTAAATCGAGTGTAAGATTAGGTAGTTCGATTAGTTCGATACAGCTTATTTAAAAGTGCTCACCTCTAGGTTTCTGATAGATATCGGAAACTTATTAAAAAAGGTCAACATAATGCAGAGTAACACTCCACAATTTTCTATATTTGCAAGAAATTGATATGTAGATCATCTCTACCACATGGGTTGTAATCATAGCCTTCACCAACTGGCTGGTCAAGAAGGCAGTGATATAGCTACCCTTATCTTATATGCTATCCTCTGGTTTGTTTGGTTTTGTTCCTGTTCATTATTATTAAGGAAATTCCTTTATCAGTAATGCTATTACATAAGTGGCATCAGCTAAGTAATGACCTGTTACCTATCTATTTATTTTATTTTTATCTTTTTTCTAGGGAACTTAAAAAATGTTTCGACTTATTAAGTGAAGATGAAGATTGCCGGGTTGTAGTGATAAGTGCGGCTGGAAGACTTTTTACTGCAGGTAATTACTTATATAGTACTTAAGTAAGTTTAATTATGTATGTATGTATTATGTTGTATAATTTATTGATTACGATTTTGTAGGTGTTAGGAATGGTGTCTAAAATTACTTAAGTAAATATGTATTTCGATCGCTATTATGTTGCATAATTGGAGCTTAAGTTAATGCCGGTGAGAAATTAAGAAAATTCTGACTACTTCTAGACATATCCTAAAGAACCGAAAATTTCATTTTCTGTTTATGTTTGTTTGGGACGTTTTTTATGAACATATTGAAAAACGGAAAGCACTTTATGGAGACACTTCTTACGCTGCGTTTCTAATTTAAAAAAGGACGTTTCTGTTTTCAGATATCACCATCAGGTCAAATTTTTAAAACCGAATCTGAAGGTTAGAATCGAAACCAAATTTAATGAAGTTAAATATCACTAAATTCTTACTAGATACTTAAATGTTTATATAATTTAAACTTGGATTTTGTTCCCTTATAGTATCATTTAATTCGAATTATTTCAAAGATAGGATTATTATGTGTCTGTAGGTATATGTGAATGCAGCAAGCTGTCTTTGTCACGTTGCTATATTGTAGGCTTTTGTTGGGTAATACAAGGTATTGTTATTATCTATTAAAAGGAGGAGTGTCCATCCAGTGCCTAAAATATATAATATACATATTAAGACAAACTGTCCTCGACGATTTCCTCCACATTTCTGCAAAGAGTTTATAGCATAGGTTGTATGTAAGTGCACAGGTTTTTTTTGTTATCTTTGGAGAAGTATAAAAAATGTTAAATATGAAAATGGCTGGTTTCTTAAATACTTTGTAAATGTGATTAATAAGGGTAATTAATTCAGAAATAGAAAAATATATCTTTTAATGTTGAACATACCTAAATATTTGTGTTAAAGCATTGAAACTTTTAGGACTAGATTTAAAAGAGATGTCTCAGAAAATTCCCGCCATGGCTCAAGTTGAAGACGTAGCCCGTAAAGCCAAACTATTTTACCAGACTATACGTTTATATCAAGAAGGTTTGTCTGCATTAGAGCTTTGCAAAAAACCAGTCATCGCTGCCGTACACGGTGCCTGCATTGGAGCTGGGACCAATATGATTGTTGCTGCAGATATGAGGTTTTGCACAAAAGATGCATATTTTTCAGTTAAAGAGGTAAGAGAAAAATTATTACTGAACGACAGTATGCTCTTTCAATTGTGCATTAACCAACAGATTATTATAAGTAGTGAAGCTTTATAATAAATCCTAGATATTTAAATCTACTTGTCAGCAAAAAGTATAGTTACTCAATTTCATTTCCATTGCTGCCACATTTTATAATTTTTGTGAACTTCGTACCACTTAACAATTATCCACCTGGAGCTATCTATCTTATTTATTTATTAATCTTTATTTCATAATTACATTGATACATAGGCATAAGTAAATAAAAGAAATGTCGTCAAAAAGAAAACAAATGAAAAGCCACGCTGATCATTACCGTTCACAATTCTTAACTGTCTAAGTAGTCGCTTAGCTTATAAGGTTCTAAATTAACGATCTTGGTCTCACTTTGTGAGAGTTTAATGCTTTTAAAACGATGGTCATCTACCTGCTGGATTACAAAACCACAGCCTGAAAGAAACAAAATACTTATCTTTCAACATAATCTTCCTTAAAAATGATTCCAAAAGATACATCCAATATCCTCTTTCAATATATCAATTCAATATCGTCTGACATGATTCGTTTAACTTCAGAATGGAAAGAAGTCAGACGGAGCAAAATCCGGATTATACAGAGATTGATACAGCTCGAGAAATTTATGCTTTTACAATATTAATATCTAAAGTCCAACCTAAGGCTGGTACTGACGAGGAATTCTATTCTCCACGGTTCTATGCAGGATAATCGTTTATCCTGAAAGCCAGCAAGTTCAGCGAAAAATATTCCAGGATAAACCTGTAATGTAATATTTTTGATATTTTCAATTTTCAAGTTATGAGAACTTAATCCACAAAAGTGACTAAATCACTGTCAAATACGTGGTACCCAAATAAAATTGATTATTACCGATGTCCAGTAGAGGATCAGTTTTTTAAATATCCATAAATTGAGTGTTCCTGAAGTAAAAATGGTGGCGATGTAACTCGTTTATCGGTAAACGCTTAAAAATTTCTCTGTTACAGATCGATGTAGGCTTAGCCGCAGACGTAGGGGCTTTGCAAAGATTGCCAAAAGCAATAGGATCTGATAGTTTGGCCAGAGAATTATGTTACACGGGTAGAGACTTTCAAGCTGCCGAGGCATTGAGTAGTGGCTTCGTGACTAAAGTTTATGATAATAAAGAAGAGTAAGTAAATCAGGTCATTTCCCTGCTATACAGGGTGTCCGGTAAGTACCTCCTAATCTCTTTGGAGCATACAGTGACGATCAAAATTAACTTAATGTATCATCAAAAAAAATTCCTAGTTTCCCTTAATGCACCAAAGGAGTACCCAGCGACTTATTTTTTTGCCTCTTTTGAAATGACTGAATATTTTATGGAAGCCATAATGAGTCATTAAACCATACTACAGTAGATGTGTTACATCGTCAGGGAAATTAGGAACGGACTTGCCACCATACTCGTTGAGCCAAAATTTTGACAAAGCTGAAAACTGATTTTTTAAATAGTTTAGCCATTCCTCTCTAAGGCACTCTTAATTTATTGGGATAAAACTGGCGGTTTTCGAGATTTTTATGCTAAACACAAACAGGTAAAAATAAAAATTTTTCATTAGGGTGTTTCGAGATTCTAAAGTTTGGGAAGAAATTTTTAAATTACTCGTATATTATTGTTAAAATATTAATTTTGTAGACGAATGAAATTCCCAACCTGATTTTTAGCATTAGCAACTTGAGCGTTTCGCATAAAAACCCATTTATCTCGAAATCCGCCAGTTTTATCCCAAATAAATTAAGAGTTCCTTTTTTTAAAGAGGAATAACCAAAGTATTCAAAAAATCAATTTGTAGCTCTGTCAAATGACACTGGTCGATATTTGGCCCAACGAGTGTAGTGGCTAGTCCGTTCCTGACTTCCCTGACAATGTAAAACATACCTAATATGGTTTAATGATGGCTTCTATAAAATATTAAAATTTCATTAAAGTATACAGGTCGGTTCAAAAGTTAGAGCCATCTGTATCTCCGTTAAGGGGCACTTTAGGATTTTTTTTCCTGACAAATTAGGTTTATTTTGACCTTCTCTGTATTCTCCTGAGAAATTACCTTGCCAGACACCCTGTATTTATCCAAATTCAGATGAATTGTTGCCATGGGCGAAGCCGCTGGTTCTAGGGTGATATAAAAAAATGTTAGTCAACATTTATATAACTTTCTTAGATAAAAATATCGTATTAACAGATCCTGTACCAGCAGGTAGAATACCAGTATGAAAATTTTCAATGACGAGAGATTAGTTAGATGAGATTAAACTACTTTTATACAGGATGTTCCATAAGCCATTGATCAAACGAAAATCCATGAGAAGTAATTTGTAACAAATAAAAAAATTCTACATTATATTCGAAAAACATGTAGCTCAAAAGAGTCGATGAGTGTGCTCCCTATACTAAAGTGGTGTTGAAATCGGCAAACTTTAATAATTCCTGAGCTTTCTAGCTCCCAATAATGCGTATTACAAAATATATTAAATATTGAATTGCGTCTAACATTGGCCTCATTACTCATCAGCGCATGGGATTGAATTAAATAATCTTAGATTTTCTCTGGATTGTCGCAATTTCTCTATAAAATTCTAATCAATCGCCTGGCAGAACAGCTACTTATTTAAAAATAACAAATTGATTATGTTAGCAATTTATCAATGTGCAGAAATGCCTGACATACAGGGTGTTTCATAATAACATGCTAATATTTGAGAGGGTTATTCTCAGGTCCATTTTCAGAAAAAAACTTCATATGAATATATGTCCTAAACGTCTTAACTTTTGAGATACCGGGAGTTAAAGATTTTCCTGATTTTTTAATAACTTTTTAAGGTTAATGACTTAAATACGTGAGAACTAGACTAGGTAGACAACTGTCGAAACTGTTTTTGTTTACAAAACCTGCTTCTTATCTACTAGATCCTTTTTGATCTTTGTTAATATCTAATTTCATAACATAGTGCATATGAATGAATTTCATTTTTTTTATACGAAAGCTGTACGTCAAACGACAAAAAAATCAAGAGACGACAGTTGCTCAGCAAGGAATAAGAATTTCAAAAATAATTTTTATTTAAAAAAAAGAAGATTTTCTTCAAAAATACCGAGGGCAATTCCCAATGTTTGTTCGGAATAAAAAAAAACATGTGATACATCATAAAATGCCTCTTGATGAATAGAATGTGTGTACCTTTTAAAAAAATATCCAGAGCAGTATCACAGATATTAATAAGAAAGGAGATTTTTTGAAAATCTTTAACACCATGTATCTCAAAAGTTAAGACGTTTAGGACACCTCCTTAAATATTAGCATGTTATTAAGAAACAGCCTGTATAATAGTAATTATAGTAAATAATCTGAATTAAACTCAACATCTTATTTTACTCCTCAATGCTGATCTTTGTGGAATGTGTTTAATTTTGAACTATTTTTTTTTAAATGAAAGTTAGTTTTGGGATTTATTCCGTACTTTAATTAGCGGAATATGTTGGTTTTTTGAATAACGCTCACATTTTCTGTACGGTATTTTTTTCTATTACGTCCATGTAAATATTAACTTCCTGTAAGAATAGGGCTATATTTAGTAATATCGTCGTCTAAAAGTTTATTCGAATAAATAATGCATTTTTTGCATATTTTGCACCAAATCAGCGATTCAAAATGAATTTTAGCACGACTATGCTTGGAAGAAAAATTCATTACTTTTTAACCTTGCTTTCCCTTCCGTAAAGATATCTACAAATAATCATAATATAATTTGAATACCAATATTCCATAAATGGGCAATGGCTGTTAATTTTTAATAGAACACTGCGAAAAATAAGCAGTTGGAAGAAGCGAGAGCGCGAACTCCTTATTTTATAAGTCTTTAAAATTTTTAAGACCAAAATAGAAAGAATATTATAAATACGCGTTTCATAAGACGTGCACCCTCCTTCTCTTGTTTCAGTTTGCTCGGGTTTGTCCGTTACCAAGCTTGCAGCTCATTTCCTAAATAGGCGGGGGCTCTAAATTATTGTCTTATGGAACTTATATTTTAATCTACTATTATATCATCGGCATTGTCGTCTTAGTTGTATTTAAAAAAAAAATATTATACACACGTTAATTACTTAATAATATATTTTTTGTTTAGAATGATGCAGGGGGTAACAAAATTAGCAGAACAAATATCTTTAAAGAGTCCCGTTGCGGTTCAAACAACAAAAGCTAGTTTAATATATTCAAGAGATCATACAGTACAGGAGGGATTGGACCACATTGTAAGTATTTCTTTAACTATTATACAGGGTGGGGATTTTTAATGGAACGCTGCTCATAGTGGCTCTGAGAATAAGATTTCTCTAAAATCCAAAAATACGTCCTCAAAGATTTTTTATGGGCCTCTATTTTGCCATGTAAAAAAATCGGGAACCCAAGGCGGGGGCAGCCCCAACTAACTTTTTATTTTCAAATCGGACGACACCATTTGTGGCACCTTTTTGTGAAGCTTATTGAAAAAGGAATTTTTTTCATCTGTCAAACGATGTGTCAGAAATTTAATAACGGCTCTAATTTTCAACGAACAATTACATTAACAATAACCTCAAAATGTGCATAGCATAGCAATTTTGAAAATGCCCCCATAAACCTGTTGGCACAGACTCAACCACCAAATGCCCGAATCCTTACCTTCAACTCTTCCAGATTTCTAGGTCGTGTGACATAGACCCTTCTGTTTAAATCGCTTCATAAATAAAATTCTAAGGGTGTAATATCCGGGGATCTGGGCGGCCACTCTAGAAATCATCGCCGTCCTATCCACCTACAGTGATACCTCGAGATACGAGTTTAATTCGTTCCGTAACCTTGGTCGTATGTCAATTTGCTCGTATCTCAAAGCAATTTTCCCCATTGAAATTAATTAAGATGCCATTAATCCGTTCCAGCCCCAAAAATGCTACCCCCAATTGTTTTTTTACCGTGTTTTTGAGTAAGAAAAATGTATTTATAAATAACAAATATTGTATAAAAACATAATAACTTACACACAACTTAAATGTTACTGTATGCTTAATTTTAGTCACTGCTTTTCTCTTCACTGATCTTTGCCTTTTTCGCCGGATTAAAAAAAAAACTGTCCAAGGAGATTTGTTTCTTCCCCCCTTTCATAATGCTGCGGATATGAGTTAGGCAAGTGTCATTAAATAGCTCCGATGCACACCAGCTGCAACATTTTCGGGGCGTTTCTTTTCCACACTCTCTCCCACATTCCCAAGATCTCTTTTATCTTACTTGCAGAGATCGCGTCGCAGCTGACCGTTCCTCGTATCTCAAATTTCGCTCGTATTTCAACTTCGCTCGCTCGACAGCTCGTATCTCAAATAACTCGTATGTTAGGGCACTTGTATCTCGAGATACCACTGTATTTGGAAATGTAACATGTAAGAATTATCTTACATTTCTTGCAAAGTGTTTTCTTGATAGGTCAATAGGATATCTAATTTAGTTTCGTCTGATACTCTTGGAGGTCTTCTTCGAACAACATGTCTTATATGACCCAATTCTCAAAATTGCATTTCAATTTTGCTGAGGGTACTTCACGACAGAGGTGGCAAAATCTGGCTGAATTTCGTGAAATAACGCAGCAATGTCTCTTTGACAAACCTGGCCATCATCAATATTTAAATTTTTAGCTGTAAAATTTTAAATAAAATTTATTTAAATAAAATCGGAAATTTTAAACTACTTATCAAACGTAGCAAAACTTACACTAAAAAGGTACATTATAGTTTTAATGTTATTGTTAATTTAATTATTCGTTAAAAATTAGTTTTATTAAGTTTCTGACACATGGTTTAACAGAAGCAAAAAATAGAATATGACCAAATTACTTTTTCAATACCTATCCAAAGTGGTGTCTTCCAATTTGAAAATAAAACGTTAGTTAGTTAGCCTCCCATTTTTTTCAAAAATCGTAGTTTTTAATACTAAAATGTACCGAACAAACCCGATAAAGTATATTACTATTTTTTAACGTTAACACACCATCCAGGGCTTGTATGATGACGTTGATGGTTAGACATTACTGTCAGCATAAGCTTACTGAATATATTAACGCTAGTTGTCTGAATTGTCAATAACGATGATTTTTTTTGCCGTTGAAGCGCTACTGCATGTAGTGGTTAAGATTATTCTGTACTCATAATGAAATTACTATATTAGTTCTTACTAAAAAACTCGATTTTAAGTAGATTAGATTAGCAAAAATTGTAATTTAATTATAAACAGTTATGTTCCTCTGGACACACAAATTATTATTTAGAAGTCACTAAATTCAGAGAATAGGCAGACACGTAGAATGAATTGATGACAGATAGATTTATAAATGACCGAGAGATAGATTTATATTTCCATCTGCGAGACTAAGATATATATTCTCCATATTATCCTATCAGCCTGCAACCAGCTAAAACAACTCAACACCTCACATCGGATGCCGTTTAGATCTTTATCCTTATCTTATGCACAGGCATATGTCTTGTTAATTCTGATTTGTGTTTCGATATCCACAGAGCCGTATTTTGTATTTGGATTTTCATGTGTGACATCAAAGGGGTTCTTAGGTAATATTTATGTAGTTTCCAATGATTTCCATACATCATTTAGTCATTATTTTGTTCTTATGAGATATGTTACTCATTATACAGGGTGAATTTTATTGTGAACGGAGACGCTTTTAAAGAATATTTGCAGCCTTCTTGGTTTAACCCCCTGGGAAGGGTAGATATTTGCCTTCAAATTTTAAATGACAAGAGGGTAAAGTGACACATTATTTTAAAGGTTGTTTAAATACCATAATTTATTATTTTTCGAGTAAGTTTCCAAAAATCACGCTAGTAAAGAATTGGAAAGAGGTCACCCGTAGTAGTAACTACCTACTAAAAGGGGAGTGAACAGAAAAAAGGTTTTTGTTTTTAAATAATAACGTTAAAACAGGCAACATCCATTTTTTTTACGCAATTTGTTGAAAACTATGTACCACTTACTCAAAAAATAAGAAATAATGGTATTATTGTAAAGAGATTTAAACGACTCCTTCCCATTTAAGACTTTAAGAGTAACATTTACCTCTCCCAGGGGGTTAATCCACTAATGCTGAAAATATTCTTTTGCTTAAAAGCGTCCGTCTTCACAATAACATTTACGTTTCTTTCCGATTTTTAATATTATTTACTGGAAGCGATTTATTAAGGGTGGGAAGTTGTCAAATTGACACCCTGTACCTATATTAACCGTAATATACCGATATATTAAAAAAAAAATTTTACATTCTTTAAAGTCTATATGCATTTATTTACAATAAGATATCTCTTACAGTTAATTTTTCCTTGTTTTGTTTGTTTTGAGACTTGAGAACAATTGTTACTAAAGCGAGTGCCCCGAGCCTTAAGTAGATTTTCTTAAAAGTAACAAATTTTTGATTCTGGATTTAGTACAAAGTTTTCTAATTTCCTATACAAGAAAACATCACAGAATGTCATTCAACCTTGCTAAAGTTTGTCTTCGTGGCTAAAAACCCGTTATTCACGATTTATAAATTTCGTTGTATACAGGGTGTCCATTTATTGTGTAATTCTTCGATATCCCATATAATATCATCGATAGAGGAAAACTTTAAATATACAAATTAGGGGACTATTGAAGATGTGTATTTTAAAAATATTTTTAAATATACAGTGTGTTTCACAAAAGCGAAGCAAATTTTTTTAATCTAGGGGCCATAACTAAGAGGGTTTGTTTGGTATCAAATGAAAATATTTATCTGAATATGAGGACAACAATCAAAGAATGTTTAATATATATTGCGACCAAGTCAGATAAATTCCACGTGGTTAGAAATGTATAAAAATTGGCAACTCTTTTATATTATAAGTTACATCTAATATAAAACTACGTAATTTTTAGGCAAATTTGAATCAGCTGATGCTCCAGAGTGACGATTTAGTAACTGCCGCAATGGCACAATTAGCCAAGGATCCAAATGTCGTGTTCTCAAAACTTTAACTTTTTAATTGGTAAAATCAGTTCATCGTTGAGTATACAATTTAAACATCATATTGGAGTTATTTTATATTATAATTATTTATAATATTTGCATTTTTTTACTATGCACATTACAACATACCTATTTCCGTGCTTCTTCCAGTATTTTTTAAAATTATTGTTTAATTATGTATTAAGTTTAGTACAACTGCATGACTGATATTAAGCTTCTTACCGTTCGTTAATTGAGAATTTTTTTTTATATTACAATATTGTCTATACGGTGCTTATTGTTATTATTATTTAGTCTGCACTTTCATTGGTGGTAAGAATAAAAATATCTATTTTAAAATAATATTAAGAATATACATAATTTCTAAATGTTGATTGTTAAATTGTTATCTAAAGGATTGATATTTACATTTATTTGTTTAGGTACAATAAAATATTTTTTATTTTTTTTAATTTTATTTATTTATACACACATATGATTACTATTTGCGTATTTGCGTTCTTAAAACTAATGTACATCGTCGAAAAATTTAAGCTGGTCATATCTCTATGTGCATATATGTATAAGCTAAGTGATTGAACACTTGTGCTTTCAGGAAAAAGTACACGCTATCCTAACTAAAAATAAAATTTAATCCTAATAAAATATAACTAAAATATTTAAGTTATTATACAATTATAACTTAATACGTATCTACATGTCCAGTAGCGACTAACGAGACCCTTAATTTTCTAATATATTTTTAAATTCTAAGTAGTTTTGGCAGATAAATTGTTTTGTTACTTTGGAGAATAATTTTAAATTCTTTATTTGCCTAATATATAAGGGTAATATATTACAGGTTTTATGAGAGGTATAAGTTAGAAATATGTGGCTGATGTTTCTGTAAAATCTGGGAGCGGATAGAAGCCTAAGATTATTACTACTTGTGTTGTATATGGGAGAAGCATAATTTTGAATGGTTTTGTTTTTGAATGCGTTTAATGCATATGCTATGAAGGTACAATGTTCTTATGTTACAAATTTCTTCAGTATACAGCAGGTCAGTAGGAAACTTAAATATTATTTTTGATATATAATTTTGTGTAACATTTAATTTTTGTAGCGAGTTCTTATACATATCACCCCAAATTAAAATGCCATAACGAAGGAGTGATTCGGCGGGAGATTTGTAAATAATTACTAATAATTTTTGGGAAAGTTGGTAAAATTTATAAATAAGTTTTTTTGCTTTTTTTGTTAAATAATTTATGTGATTTCTCCAGTTTGTATCAATAATTATGCCCAGGTATTTTATTCATTTGTTTCTTTGATTTCATCTATATCTTTGATATTTTAATGCTAGTAATATCGGGTTTATTACTCCCATTTAAGCTAAATCCTATATAATGTGTTTTTTGCATTCAAGGAGAGCTGACATATCTAGCTAATTTCCAGGGTTCGTTCGGTAGCTGTCGAAGACGTTTAACGCTATGCCACGAGTACCACATCGTTCCAAAACGTAAAGAAGTTATCAAACGCCTTCCCAGGTCTAGGAAAACTGCAATGCATTTTTTGTTTGTATCTTAACCTTCCATAATGTCCTTAATAACCGTGTACATGGCATCAGTTGTCGCCTTACCAGCTCGAAACCCAAATTGCTATTCTAAAGTATTCTTGTAAAATATTGCTTTGGTCATAAAATTCTACTTAACTGATTTTTAAACATTTTTCAAAAATCTTTACGAAATTATCTATTACACTGATATTCTTGTTTTGTTAGGATTAAGGTAAGATTTATAGATGTATTTTCTGTAAATAATATTTCAGTATTTATATTTTTAACCATATTTAAACCTACGTCAGTAAACTAAGAGTTGCAAGAGTTAGACATTTATTTATTATCATTGAATAAAATTCCTTCATTATGAGTTTTGAATTTGCGTAGTAGTTGTTTTTAGATTTATATTTAACCTATTCATATAGTTCTTATACTACCGCTCAATTTCTGGCGTAAAATGTTTACTTAACCTGTTTTTTATTTTATCCCTACATTTTATTGATGTAATCTAGCCCTTGTGTCGTCTTCATCGTTTTAGATTTTTCTAGACACTTATTAAAAAAATTCATAAAAAGCTTTGTAGCATCCTGAGGGTCGCTCAAACTTAAAACGCTATTCCAGTTCTCAATTTCGATGTAATTTTAAAATGTAATTAGATCGGTTTTACACAAGATTTTCAGCAATATTTGATTTTTCTATTTCCTTGATTTTGTAATTTCCATTTAATAGTACCAGGTCTGTAATGCCACAATTAAGAATATATGAATTAAACACAATTTTTTTTGGCATTAGAGGATTTTTTCAAAAAAATTCGATCGAGGCATATATGATTCTTTTTATTTTATTTAGACCTCGTACTTTCTTATAAATTTTCACTATCTGATAAATAACGATTTGTTAGATAAATAAACAAGCATTTTTAATCTGGAAAATAACATTTAAAGTAAGTTATTGGACAGAAATCAATTTAATGGTTGTGGCAATAGTTAAATACAAATTTCTTGTTGATATTGTCACTAAGGTTGAAAATATAGTATTACAGCGTGAAATCTTTTGGAAAAAGTACAATGCAAACATAAATATTTAAATAAAAACTTGTGACACTTTATGACATTAGGTCTTTATCTGTCAAATAAATCACTATTCATAACTATTATCGACGAATAAATTATCTGGCGAATAACTAATTTATTTGAGGAATAGCGCTATCCTTTTAAGTGATAAGATATCAATTGTACTTTCCTGTGGGTAAAATTTAGTCTGCAGAATAAATCCGGCTATTTGCACGTGAAAATTTTAAGGTTACTTAAACTGCATTTCAAAAATCATTTGAAATGATATTTACATTTTTCAAGTTCAAATTTAAAAATATCCTGTACTTATGTCAAAACTATATTTATTCTTGATAACGGTAATCGTAAAATATTATTAAGAACGTTTGAATTATAGAAGGAATAATAAAAAAAATAATGTAATTAATTTATTATGCCATTGCAGGCATTGTCTTTTAAGGGATTACTATCTTGCTTCTATACAAAGCATCCATGGAATTTATTTAAAATTTAAAATTTTAGAGGAAATTTAACGAAATTTGTCCTTTAGCGACTAAATCTTGTACCAAATTTGCACAGGCTTTAAATGCTTTTTGTCATAGGGCCGGTGGCCCTCCTAAAGGATGCCTTTTGTATAAAAATAAGATTATACGTAAAATGTATAAATTTTTACTGATATTAACAGACCATCGCTATTTTTTTAATATCTCCGGAAGAACTTTAAACTACATATTTTAGTTAGAAAAGTTATTCTAACCATCAGTGGCATCACCTGCAAACGTGTCAACTGACATTTTTCCATGTGGATATTTTCCTGATTAGCCTGGTCAATTCTAAACAAAACGCGTTTTTCTCGTCAGTCTCCTCGTTCTTGGTTAAAACAAAAAATCCAAATTGCTTCGTTTTCTCAACAGTTTGGATTTCTTTTTGTGGCGTCATTTTAAAACTGGTGTATATTGTATAAAACTCCCATTAATAATTTAGAAGATTTAAAAGGGCGAAATACGCCGAGAATATTTGAACGAGTGTGCGATTTGATGCGAAGATGGGCGACACTTTTTTATAAAACAAAATTGACCACTTTATCAATATACATGAGTTTCGATTTGAATTTAATGATTTTTTTTGAGAAATCCCATTGTTAAAAAACGCAAGAAATCGTTGTAGAATTGACCAGGCTATTCAGAAAAAAAACACATGTAAAGCGTCAGTGGCGTACCAATTTTTGTAAAAATTTAAGGGCATATTTGCAGGGATGCCACAGATGGATCAATAGAGAATAACTTTTCCAAGTATGTGGTTTTATATCTTATTGACACATACACATTTGAAAACAATATCGTAAACTATTTTCAGAAATATTAAAAAAACAAAACGAATTGGAAAGCCTTTTAGAAAAAAAATGCGAACCTATGTGTTCATATAATCTTGCCATAAAATGATCTAAGGAATTACTAAGCACATCATTATGGAACACCATGTATATGAATATTGTTGCGCACACCCGTTAATTATTTTTTCTGAAATAACAGAAATAATACACACACCTTAACTTCCAAATCACATTTTCAAATATTTTTGAATTGATCATCCGTCGGCATTCCGCGTGGTTTGGTCCATAATGTTTCGATTGGTTACTTCTAATAATAGCAACTTTTTTAATGAAACATTTTTTGAGATAAAAAAATTGAGTTTAGGTAATTTTTATTAAAATTACTAATAAAAGTCATATTGATGTGTTCTAAATAAGTCGATTTCTTAACATTTTTCCTCTATTAGAATGATATAAAAAGTTAACAATTTAGTTGTAGTTATGGACCATTATTTAAGGGTCTTTATGGATGAGTATTATTAATATAGGAGGTAAAGCGGTCCTAGCAGGCATAGTCACTGTGGCTCATCAACCTGAAAAACAATACGATAAATTAAGAATGATAGATGTCATTATGATGATAGTTTGTAGAATTGAGTTAATAAGAGGAAGACAGTAGGGTTGATATAGTCGTTGAACTCCTCACGTCGCGACGCCTTCGACGCCGTCCCAGGGTTAAGCAGGTGTACAATAAGCACACGTGTGCTCTACGTTATTTTGTCCTTGTTTTTTAGGCACCCGACGCCTGACCTTAAAACAGCAGGTGTGCTTTATTTGTTTCTTGTTTTTTATAGTACACAGGTGTTAAATTTTACCTTGACATTGCATCCCCATATGATTTTTATTCTTTGCGCCTCCAAACCCTTTACCTGCGACCGTGAAACACTGCACGTGTGCATACGTTATTTGTCCTTGTTCGCGCGCTGTATTTTTTATTTTAATTGGATTTGAAAGAGATGCTATAAGAAAGGGTTTTTTGTTACTTTGTGAGCTATCATACACATGGGCAGGTGTCTTTTTCTGCCTTTATTTTGTTTGGGGGCCTAGGGTTGATATTATCGTTGAACTCCTCACGTCGCGACGCCGTCCCAGGGTTAAGCAGGTGTACAATAAGCACACGTGTGCTCTTCGTTATTTTGTCCTTGTTTTTTATGCACCCGACGCCTGACCTTAAAACAGCAGGTGTGCTTTATTTGTTTCTTGTTTTTTATAGTATACAGGTGTTAAATTTTACCTTGGCATTGCATCCCCTATGATTTTTATACGGTCACGTCGTTTTCTAGTAACCCCAAAAAATAAAAAATCTGTATTTTATTTTAATTGGCTTTGTATATCCCACACACACACACAGAAAGAAGATCATTATCACATTCCTTTACATCATTGTCGTTTTAAAGATGTAGATAAAAGATGCAGGTAAAAGGGTTTCTTTTCAATCTTGATAAATGATCGAGTCATCGCTTCCTTTTACAAGGTGAAATCTGAAGAATATTACATTTAACTGTATGGATTTTTTAAGGTAGGCTTAAACCTTGAATCGAGAATAAATTTTAGCCTTCAATCGAATACCAGGTTTTAAAAAATTTGGTGGGAGAGGTCAAAGTAAGCTACATAAATACTGAATAAACAGATCTTTTGCTCAGTTTAAAAAGTTTCAGTCATTTAACTTTTTGTTTCGATTTTGTTCGAGTAGTGTTCGAAAAATGAGTTTTTTTGAGGAGTCCCAAATGCTCCTTGGCAGCCAAACACAATACATGCTGCAAGAAAACACAGACCCAAGTTGGGAAAATGACCCTTTCATAGAGGATACTATGAACGCATTCTTTGATTCGGCTTTCCCAGTAGACCCTGCACCCGAAAGGAAAATTAACATATTGAGCGACATAACGTTAGTTCCTGCTGCCACTGCTCCTGCAACCGTTCCAGCAACCGATCCAGCAACCGTTCCAGCAACTGTTCCTGCCACCGTTTCTGCTGCTACATCATCTTCAAAATTGGGTTTGTTATTAACAAGCCCAAAAATCACTAAAGCTGATTTTTATTCGCGGAAAAACAAGAACAACACAAGTGTTTCTACTAAGCGAAAAATGGATCAGTCACAACCATCCACATCCACAGAGGAAAATTTATTCCAATTTAAAAAGCCATTTAAATGTGGTAAATTGGAGAAAAAACCACCATCTAAGCAGCAGCAGCAGAAATCGTCTGGTTCTATAAAGAGGAAACCAGTTGCCAAGAAAATATGTGAAAATCTCACGCCAGAAGAGGACTGGGAATTATTAAGTCAGCCAGATCAGCGGGATATAATTAAGAATTGCTTTAGAATACGAGATTCGTGGCAAGCAGGACTAAAGGAAAGTGAAAAATCTGTTTCAGAATTAAAGAAGCAAATCGATGGACTCACATGTAAATTAAGTGCAGTGGAAGACAGTGTTTTAAAATATAAAAAAAAACTAGAATTCTTCAATAGTTTAGTGTAGTATTGTATAGATAAGCTTAATAATCAGTAAAGTAATTTTTTTAAATATGTACACATGCATTAAATAACAACAAGTGACATTTTGGCCAATTTCAGAATTCAACACAATTTTCAATGTTTCAAACCTAAAATTTGTTTTTTAGCTTAATTTTTTTAAATACCTTCCTCATCCCATTTGTATCTGTTTATTTTGCCTGTAGTATCATGATAAAGTAATATATCCGAACCTGTTATGTCTTTCCTGTAAGAACACGATTTGTCACTTAAATGTTATTCGATGCATAATATAAATGTAAAATTTGATATATTTTTTTTTATAAATAAAGACTTCATTTGAAATATGTGTGAATATTTTTTTTTATAAAAACATACAAATAAACATTATTCTACTATATTTGTGTTTTATTTCAATACGTCCATGGGAAATCTCATATATTCTATTCGGATCCACCACCCGGTATAATTTTTTTTATTTTCTTAGCAAATGATTTAAAAACTGTTTTAGCAAAATAATTTTTGTGTTATGCGAAAATTTACCAAAAAAATTGACAACAAAATTAAAACAAAAATACTTGAATTTTTTAATTTATTTTATTGACTAAAAAAAACATTTAAAAAAATGTTGGCGACGCACAAGGCCGAACAAACCCGAACAAACCCGAACTTTTTTTGTACTTTCTTGGCAAATGATTTAAATACTGTTTCAGCAAAATTATTTTTGTGTTATGCGTAAAATTATCAAAAAAATTGACAACAAAATTTAAACAATTTATTTTATTGACTTTTTAAAAAAAAAGATTTAAAAAAATGTGGGCGACGCACAGGGATGGGGATCGAACCCCCGTGCTTTTAACGGAAATAACCGCTAAAGAGCCAGGGGTTGACGATAAACCCATGTGGCCACTAGGCGGTCGCCCAATTAGATTACAAGTAGTAGAACCAGGTGAATCGTATTTTTGAAATTTAAGGCGGAGTCAGTTTGTAACTGGCTCTCGTACCTCGTTCGGGGTACTTTATACCGCCTTTCATTGGCCAGTTCTTGTAGGCGCTAAAGCAGTGGTAGGCTTGGCTTGGCTACGCCGTAGTACCGTGCTATGTGCTTTCGAGGGGTAGGCAGGGTTAATTCGCCATCATTACACGGATTTAATTTTATGGAAAGGCGGAGTTATACTTTAAGGGCAGTTATTTCAATCGTTGTATAGCGAATAGGAATATAATCGTTAGTAGGTAAATCTTACAATGGCTGTTATACTGGTACTAATAACAGCATAGCGAAGGCAGATAAATAAATTATCTTTTTTAAAAGTCTGATTTATTCTGTTATATTTTTCTATAACTTACAGGGTGTTCCTTAATGACGTGCTAATATTTCAATGATTCCTTATGTAATTTTATAAAGAAAAGTTCATATTATTATGAACATAAATGTATGAAATTTCATTTTTTCAAATGGTTATTTTTTAATATCTCCGAAAGTACTGGGTGTCCCATTTTCGACACCTTTATAGGGTATCTCCGTAATTGTTAGTGCTATAAAAAAAAGATGTAGGTTTCATGTGCTTTTTCTGCATCAAACTTAAAATGGTAAAATCACAATTTGAAAATTTTCGCTCGCTTAAGAGATACGGGGGAAAATAAAAAAATTGTCAATTTCAAAATTGCCCTATATTTTCTTAGTTAAAAGAAATAAGTACAGAAAAATATTTTATACAGAAGTTCCTTTATAATGATTGTTGAGTGATCTGCCGTTTTCAGAATAAGTATACGGGGTCAGGTAAAAAGTTACCACACCTAACCTAATTTTTTTGGTGTATAATATTTTTGTTATATACAGCGTGTCTTCGGAAGTTCTTACCAAATGGGAAACTTGTTAAATATTAACTCTAAGAAAAAAAGTGCCTCTTCCTAAAAAGTCCTGCTTGGTGAGAAAATAAATTTGCATAAGAATATTTGTATGTTAGACATACAGGGTGGCTTCAAAAAGTACCGGGTTTAAAATTTATAAAAGACGTCGGATATATTTACAAAACTAAAAACTTGGAGAGTGCATGTTTAAACGCTAACAAACTATAACAATTACACAATAAAAACTCTACTTAAGAGAACTACTTTTATGACGGATAAAAATTAGTTTCTCTAATTTCTATGAGGTGGCCAATTTCTAATTTCCCAATACCAAATAAAACTAAATGACTCCAAAAATAATCTAGGTCTCCACATGGCCCCAGTTTTTTGCATACAAATGAAAGCCTACTGATCCAGAACTATTATTACCAAATCTTTACGACTATTAGTTTTGTAAATATAGCCGACGTCTTTTATAAATTTTAAACCCGGTACTTTTTGAAGCCACCCTGTATGTCTAACATACAAATATTCTTATGCAAATTTATTTTCTCACCAAGCAGGACTTTTTAGGAAGAGGCACTTTTTTTCTTAGAGTTAATATTTAACAAGTTTCCCATTTGGTAAGAACTTCCGAAGACACGCTGTATTTGAAAGGGTATGTAAATAAATCGCCTAAGAAACCAATATCATTCATGGTGTGTTATATATTTGAAAAGAGAATTTAAAATGTTATCTTTTTAGATTGATGGTTGAATTCTTTCACAATGAACCTTGAATTGTGGCACCCCTGTACAAATTAAACAAAAATATATAGGGTGTTCCATCTAAAATAAGTAAGTTTTTAATGGTTGAATTCTTTCACAATGAACCTTGAATTGTGGCCACCCTGTACATTTTCTGCCGAATTTGAAGGAATAAAATTGGATTTTTTGAGAAAACGCTTTTATATAGGTATAGGACAGTAAATACTATTTATAGAGAACAGCTAATTTGCCATCAAATTAAACAAAAATATACAGGGTGTTCCATTTAAAATAAGAAAGTTTTTAATGGTTGAATTCTTTCACAATGAACCTTGAATTGTTATCATCCTGTACATTTTCTGCCGAATTTGAAATGTTTTTGAGACTTGATGATCTTCTAGCTATTCGGTGTGAAAACTTTTTTAGTCCAAGAGCTAAGGTAAAAAAATTATATGGATTATTTCATCGTCATGCATTTGCCAAATAATTACAAAAAGTCCAGATATCTCAAAAAATAAAAAAGTGTCTGACAAAAGCTTGTTGTATAAAATGTGCTTAGTATTTAACGCTTAATCGAAAAATGTAATGAAAATTACTATGTTATATTTAAAAAACGAAAATTTACTACCCTATATCTATATCAAAGCGTTTTCTCTAAAAATCTTACTATTTGTTCAAGTGTGCTTTGAAAACATATTTGATTATATTTTTAAAATATGTTCGAAATGATTGCCATTTACTTCCAAGCATTTATGTATACAGCCCAATAAGTACAATTGTTTTCATAGCACACTTGAACAACTGGTAAGATTTTTAGAGAAAACGCTTTGATATAGGTATAGGACAGTAAATACTATTTATAGAGAACAGCTAATTTGCTATCAAATTAAACAAAAATATACAGGGTGTTCCATTTAAAATAAGAAATTTTTAATGGTTGAATTCTTTCCAAATGAACCTTGAATTGTGGCCACCCTGTACATTTTCTACCGAATTTGAAGGAATAAAATTGGATTTTTTGAGAAGACGCTTTGATATAGGTATAGGACAGTAAATACTGTTTATAGAGAAACGCTAATTTGTCATCAAATTAAACAAAAATATACAGGGTGTTCCATTTAAAATAAGAAAGTTTTTAATGGTTGAATTCTTTCACAATGAACCTTGAATTGCGGTCACCCTGTACATTTTCTGCCGAATTTGAAGGAATAAAATTGGATTTTTTGGGAAAACGCTTTGATATAGGTATAGGACAGTAAATACTATTTATAGAGAACAGCTAATTTGCCATCAAATTAAACAAAAATATACAAGGTGTTCCATTTAAAATAAGAAAGTTTTTAATGGTTGAATTCTTTCACAATGAACCTTGAATTGTGGTCACCCTGTACATTTTCTGCCGAATTTGAACTATTTTTGCTTCTAGAATTTGATGATAGCTATTCGCACATTAACGGGTTTTGCACCTGAATCGACGGGAGCCGCATTACGTCGGTAACGAAACTTGTCTTTGCAGCACATTTCAGCACTCCAGCGACATCTATACCTTGTCGGTGTGTAAAGTATAAACTAATCGTGTCAGCGTAAGTTATTGCCACTCTCCTTTGTGTGATCATTCTTCGCGTTTTTATCACTTCTAATTGAGATATTAACTATATAATATACGAAAGAGAGTGGGTGATGATCGATGGATTTAAATTATTTATTATGTATACTACTTTACTACTAAAAGAACTGTAACAAGAGAAAACTAAAATATGTAAAAAATATTACACAACATTGATAACAAACAAAGAAAAACGTTATTTCTTCCTCTATTAAAGTAGAATTATTCCTTTAAAAAAACTATGATGAACTAAACACTGTGTACTTTACAACAAACTATTTGTTCATGAAATTACGCTTGGTTTCTTAATCATTTTGTGCGTATTGTATAATATCATTTAAGAAAAGAATCGTTAATCATTTGAGCTTTCTTATCACTTAGCCTGTTTCTTTAAAGAATGCCCAGAGTTCGCTAGTCTTTCGAATATTACTATTCAATTTCATTTCACGGTTTCAAGTTCAAAAGTCACAGTCAAGAATCAAGTAACGACTTAACTACTTCACGGAATCACAATTAATAATAGGTCTATATGAGATGTGAAAGTAAAATACATACTAAAAATGATTTGTTTAAACTGTGATCCCATCACGCTTTTTATTGCTGCTAAGAACTGGCTTTTCGACCAGAAATTGCATAAAATATGTCTTATTTTGGCTTGATTTGTAGCATTTTTATTAAGCAAATAAGGTCGATATTAATTTCAACCAAGATGATGTAAAAAAAGAGATAAAAACCAGAAAACTATCACATGACACTATATTGATTTTAAAAAATACGTTCGGTCGTGCTACTGACGCTTTTCGACCAGAAATTGCATAAAATATGTCTTATTTTGGCTTGATTTGTAGCATTTTTATTAAGCAAATAAGGTCGATATTAATTTCAACCAAGATGATGTAAAAATAGAGATAAAAACCAGAAAACTATCACATGACACTATATTGATTTAAATCAACCACCCGCAAAAAAAAACATTAGGTTTGTTATTTTGTAACATCTTGTATGTATGCTTCTCTAATACGTCGCCTCGAGGTCAAGAAAATCATAATAGAATTTCGGGATGCCATTTGTCAAGAAAATAGTACCTTCATACACATTACATCGATAATATTAATACGTCGCCTCGAGGTCAAGAAAATAATTTTTAGAATCTATTTTCAGAATTTCGGGTATGCCATATTGTCAAGAAAATAGTACCTTTATACACATATAAAGCATATATTGCTTAATCCATATAATTGGGTTTAAAAGTTCGTTGGGAATAAAATAAAAGTTATATGGATTTTATTGATTTATTTCTTACATTATATGAATAATAACTAAATACTACATTACTATTAAATTGATTTATTAGTGACAGTGCCATTTAATATATTATAAGTAACATATGAGTCGTGTATTATTAGTGCATACACTTTAATGTCTTTAGGAAATTTGCTCTTCCGTGTTTCAAATTCGATCTTAACGTCTACCGTCGATGACTTGATAGCTTCCGGTTGATGACTACAATCGATAACGAATACTGGATTGGCGAGATAATCGGCAAAGCTCATAATTGGGTCATTAAGTTCGCGTTGGTAATAGCTTACTTGGAAGTTTTCATAGCTATAATATGCGGGTGCATATAATTTCTTCGTGAAATCCAAATTCCAACGTTCATAGGGAAATTTAGTGGCGTTCAGGTACAGGGTGATGTCACTGATATCGGCCGTAGTAAATTGTGTGGCATCCTTTGCTCTATTGTCTGAATAAGTGCTTTTCTGGAATCCCAGGATCAAATACCTAGGTTTTTCGAGACTCGTGCTAGTTCTTAACGACCAGACATCTGAAGATGTTTCACGCAAAGCTGGTAGTTCGTAAAGATCCCATTTACGGAAGGCCATAGGAATGTTTGATGAACTACTTCCACCTTTATTGATGCGGGATAATATTTTCAATTTTTGTCGATCGTCGGGAATAATATGACGGATTTTCCATTCAATCTTGTCAATAGTAACGGCTGCATCAACTTCTCCGATATAGGAATTATTAAACGTACGGGCAATTATTAAAATTAGCTCTTGTTTAACATTGAATATCCCTTTTGAGTAATCCTCAGCAAATCCCATGAGATATTTTAGAGGTAGCTTTCCGGAAAATACGTTACTCGTAGCATCGAAAATGCCTTGGTTTGTCTCATTCAGTCCCCATCCACATCCCAAAAGGGTTTTTTGTTGGGATGCACCCAAAGATGCCATTGTTTTTAATGTTGACGTAATTCCGGGTTTTCGAACAACAGCCACTTGCTCACCCCCCATTTCATAGCGGATTTCATCGAACAGGAAAGCGAGTGCATTATTTGATAGGTAACATTTTTTGGTAACATCACTGGGTTTAAAAGTTCCCTCAATGTAGATATAACTATCTGATATATCCAAAATTATATCTTGAAAGTGTACTGGAATACGAATTTCATCAGAATTGTTAAATGCTGGAGATCCATATGGTTTGTATGTGTGTTCTTGTAAACTGATAATGGAATTATCGAAAATTGGTTCGGTAAAAACTTCAATTTTGTCACTAGTGGTGGCCATTTTTCACTATTTTCTTCGCCGTCGTACTTCTAAACCAATCGATTGTAGAAATTTGCAATCTTTCGCTGAGAGCTGTTTACGACTCGAACGTCTTTCCAATCTAGTGTCTGAATTGTGAATGATCCCCGGATGTGTAATATGTTTACTTTTATGTTTTATTGTTGTTTCACCTCGAGCAGTTGACAGCATAGTCAATTGACGATTGAAGCAAAAACCCATAATTATGTAATTTTTTTCAGTTCTAATTTCACAATAATTTTTTCACCTCCAAAGTCTATTAAATCACCGCGATCGTCCAAGATGCGTAGAGTAATGTTGTCTATTGACTGCCGCCCCTCAGGCATTATCGGCATATAAATATTATTTTGTGGTTCCTTTGAAATTTTGTAACCAGGTTCAACGTCAATATCAAATTCAAATAATGTGTGGCTTTCTCTAGAGTTTAGATATGCTCCTGAAGTTATATTACAATCCACTCTTATAATGCGCACTTTCATTATGTCCACATTATTGCTTGATTCGTGTCGTTTTCCACTTTTTAACAGTACCCGCCCAAAACCCAATAGTCCACCAATACTGTTTTTTACACGAAAATCAATATCGTATGTCGACTTGAGCTCACATTTTAATGTATTATTATTGGCTACTAATGAAAATAATCCATCACATTCTTCTCCTCTGCAGTATTCTTTTAAACTTGTGTATATTGCTTTACCAATTTCATCAATTTCGTAAGCTCCAGGTGGAATCCTTAAAAGCGTGGTCTTTGGGCTGTCCTTCGTTTTGTATGCAAACCCATTGTTACTTGCGTCAACATTAAAAATTGAATTATATGTGTAAAATCCCAACAGTGCAAGCCCATACTTAGAGGATGATTTCAATTCAACAGGGGGATAAAAATTTGCACTCAAGACACTGGAGTGTCCCGATAATGTGAACGTGTACGACATGACTGGCAACAAAACAATTTATGTATGTCTTTTATTGCTGTTTGCAACAGTTCAGAAGGTTTGGTAAGCTTCCGTCTCGTCTCACTTCTTTCGCTGCTTCAGCTGTTATTTTGACATCACTGATTTTACAATAACAACAAAATAATTTTTTTGGTATGGGTCCATCTCCTTCATCCTCATCGGAATTACATTTTTTATAATGTTCGCTGCAGTACTGATATTTTAGCATGTCGATGTCACTCCGCATATGATCAGGTAACCTGTCCCAAACTAGTGCGATTTCATTTGGTGCTAAAGCGATCATTACTTCCTTAGGCATGTTTTCCAGCTGTTTTACAGTCATTTTTCTCAATTCACAGCCGACTTGACGATACGCTTTAAGCGACAACAACATTTTCGTGTAGTTATCACGATCCATTTGTGGTGTCATAGCCCTAATGATTTTTTTGAAAGAAACGTCAAACACAAATGTCCACACCAAACTGTGCCAAAATCTTGTTGACGATCGTATGTATAGAAAATTTTCTTCGATGCTTCAGAACCCTTTTGCAGATAATGTACCAATTCAATGGGTGGGGGTAAATCACCAAAACTATCATAATATGTCACATTCGATTTGTTTTTTCTATATGCTACCCAATGAGTCCCACCCCCTACCATACCATCCAAATTAATAATTGCAGCTTCATTACGTTGGGGTCCGTGCACTGGCAGCGAGTCTCTCATATAGACCCCTCTAAAATGTGGTATTTTCATCTTCAAAGCATACTTTTGTAAATCAATATTGGATAGTGGACGATGAGGTAGGGATTTTAATAGTTTTTTGATTTTGCACTATTCAGAAATAGACCCATACCTGCACGGTATGGTTTAAGAAACAATCCATTTCCTTTTTTTGAGTGCAGATGTATGGTAGCACCTGTCTTCTCAGCATTCGCATTTTTTACCGTCTTTATAGCACGCACAATACTAGCTGCCCCGCCAGCTAAGGATCCCAACGCTGACAGTCCTGCAAATATTGGTATCAGTGGTAGTATGCCACCAGTTTTAGGGATCGGTATAATTCGAGGAAGTCGAATTTTACGTTTGCCACCGGCTGTTTTTAAAGATTTTCGGGCAGCGATAATTGCTATTTTTGATGCTTTCATTACATTCTTTTCAAGACCCTTTTTTCCTCCAGCTTTTAATAATTGTAATCGAATTGGTTGTCTAATAGCTGAACCAAACGCTTTTTTCTGTTGACGCCGTCTATTAACCCGATTTCTTTTCGAAACTTTCCTTCCACGACGACGACGACGAGACCGCTTGTTTTGCCCAGTCTGCATACCCATACCGAAACGTTGTTTTGTTTTCATAATGTTTGTTACTAACCAAGCTGCAGCTCTTTCTTTTGCACTAGCCTCCTTGGATTTTACTATTTTCCAAGCGCTTTGCTCAAGTTCGTAATCGGCTTCGTGGCGTTCACTCAAATTTTCACTATTATGTAAATAAGCCAAATCGTGTTTTTTGCAAGCAGCATCCAACGGATTTATTCCTGGATCGCCTCTTTTAACACGTTTTATTACTTTGGTACCGGGCCCACAATACTGGTAACCGGGAATATGTACCTCAAACGGTAGTCTATTAATTAATGTATTAACAATACCAGTGCCAGTCTTACTCGATAAACCAGACCGTCCACTTCGTTTGACGTGTGACATCTGAATGACTACGATCAATGTAAAACAGCTATAAAATATAGATAAAATGAGAATTGTGGAGCTCAAACAAAAATTACCAGTCGATAATCTTGATGGGAAAGTTGGATCCGGACAAGATCAGAAAATATTAAGGAGACATGGTCCACTGCTTCCGTCATCTATTCGCGGGCTGTTAATTGGCCCCTCGAACTGTGGGAAAACCAACGTAATGATATCACTGCTTACACATCCGTTGGGACTGCGTTTTGAAAATGTATACATTTACTCAAAGTCGCTATATCAACCAAAATATGAATATTTAAGAAAAATTGTATTACCAATTAAAGGTCTTGGTTACTATACATTTAGTGATGGAAATAATATAGTGGAACCGTCAGATGCAAAACCAAATTCTGTGTTCATTTTTGATGATGTTATGTGTGAGAAACAGGATGTCATAAGATCATATTTTAGTATGGGACGCCATAAAAATGTGGATGTTTTTTACTTGGCCCAAACATATTCACGTGTTCCTAAACAACTTGTGCGAGATAATGCCAACTTCATTGTAATGTTTAAACAGGATGAGATGAATATGCGACACATATTTTCCGATCATGTTTCGCCTGATCTGACGTTTCCGCAATTTCAACAAATGTGCTCTAAATGTTGGGACAGCAAGTATGGTTTTTTAGTTATCGATAAAGATAGTAATGTAAATTCGGGAAGATATCGCAAGGGTTTCGATAGCTATATATATTTATAGAAGTAACCATAGCAGCTCATTTCATCATTGTCCGGTAATTTGAAAACATCATGAGTGAAGAAATCGATTTAAAACGTAAGCTGCTGGAAACGACCAGTGCTGTGAGAAAAAAATTCAAGCAAATTAAAGCAGCTAAAGCACAAAATAACATTGATTTGGAACAGTTTTACGAACCTATTACTAAACCATTAAAATCCATATCCAATGTAGTAGTGAAGCAGCAAAATCAACCAATATTAACCCAAAAATTAGTTACTAAAACTAAACCACAAAGTCGTAGTTCGAGCCCAAGTATGGAATTAACAACAGATGCAATGTCAATCGAACCGTCTGAATTAGCAGGGGAGTCATCTACACCGAAACATAGAATATACGATGAGTCATTGTTTGCAACACCACCCCCATCAAACAAATCTGACTTATCTAGTTCACCTTCTACGCCATCTTTGAAAAACGTTAATATCTATCTGAAAGGGTTACAAAAGCAACCATCGAAGTATGATACAGTTTATGGTGTCCATTATGATAATGTAAATAAAAAAAAATCATTTATTGGTAATGTAGAAGTTCGTTTTCCTAACGGACAGGTGTCATTATATAAAAACAACAGAAATATTGCTATATTCAATGGAACAAATGAACTTTATGACCTGATTTTCCTAAAAAATCCTCCAATCCTGAACGAAGAAAGGGAATGGAACAAAGACACTCTTCGAGAATATAAAGATATTTTGGAATTAACAAATGCTGCATATATTAATTATAATAAGGCTATGGGTTTAAGGGAAACCCGATGGCTAAAATATAGACAAATTATAAAACCACTAATGGAGGAAACTAAGCTTGGTGCTGGTTTGCGAGAAAAAAGAAAATCCAAAATTCGGTTACCTATAAAGAAGACTTTATCATCTAAATTATCTCAATATGTCTACTGGAATAAACCCAGTGAGTTGGTGGATCGATTACGATTATTGTGGAGTTCAAAAGTAGCCGGACATACTGGACATGATAATGAAATTATGTCAATTATTGAAGAGCTTCGAGAGGAGGGTATAATATATTAAGAATTACAATTCATTACTTTCATCAGTGTTGAATAAGACGTCACTTATACTATGGATCCTACCCCCGAAAAAATTAAAATAGTTAATGAACTACATAGAAGTGCAAGAAAAAATTTCACTAGAAGACATACTATAATAAAAGGATATAAAGATTTGTGGCAAATCGATTTGGCGGAAATGCAACAATATGCTGATGAAAACGATGGTTATCGTTACATTGTCGTATGTATAAACTGTTATTCCAAGTATGTTTATACAAGAGCAGTTAAGAATAAGAGCGGCGTTGAAGTAACGAATGCGATGAAAAGCATCATTGAAGAGGCCTCATACACACCAGCCAATTTGCAAAGTGATCAAGGAAAAGAGTTTTATAATAGCAACTTTCAAGCTCTTATAAGAAAATACAACATAAACCATTATTCCACGTATAGTACGAAGAAAGCTGCAATTGTTGAACGTGCTATAAGAACTTTAAAAAATAGTCTATATAAGCAATTCTCGGCTAGGGGTTCGTATAGATGGTTACAGATATTATCATCTATAACGAAAGCCTATAATAACACTAAACACCGTACCATTGGAATGAAACCGAAAGATGTGAAAGAAGCTACAAAAATTAATGCATACAACCATTTGAAAATTGTTCCGAAGAAAATAAAGTATCGTTTGGGTGATATTGTTCGCATCAGCAAGTATAAGAGCATATTTGACAAGGGATATACACCTTCATGGTCAACAGAGCTATTTAAAATATCAAAAGTTAATGTAACTAATCCACCTACATATCTATTGGAATCATTAGAAGGTCAACCGATTAAAGGATGTTTTTATGAACCCGAGCTACAAAAAACTAACAGTCCAGATATATATTTAGTGGAAAAAATTCTCAAAAAACGCAAGAAAAATCACATTGACCAATTATTTGTAAAATGGTTAGGATTTCCAATCAATTTTAACTCTTGGATAGATAAGTCTGATATTGTATAAATATCATTACAGATATATCAATTTTGTTAAATTAAGCATTTAATAAGTCTATAATGTAAATAAATATAACTAAACATGTAAAACAATTTTATTTGTATAGTAACCATGAAGAAAGTAAGATTTAATGAAGAGAAAAATACAATACAACAAACATGTGTTTGGAGTTTTGCATACAGAAAAGCACGACAAAGTAACTTAAAACAGCTAATGGCTGATAGATATCGTTTCCAAAGAAGAATAAATGAACTGGAAACCCTTCTGGCAAGCGTTTTAGCATGGACCTATAGAAATAGAATGTATCAAGAAAGATTTGTTAATATTTGAAATAAAACACAAATATAATATAAATTTCATATAATGATCAATGTTTTATTTATCCTTATTTTTAAAAATATACATAAATCACACAACCAAAAATATATATATATAAATTAAAACTATGATTAAATGTTTGTTCCATATGGGTTTGTTCGGGTTTGTTCAAAACACAAATATAATATAAATATCATATAATGAACAATGTTATATTTATCCTTATTTTGTAAAAATATACATAAATCATCAAAACCAACCAACTAGGTTAAATATTTGTTTCATATGAGTTTAAATAAAACATTTTATTTTAACACTAAATTTAAACTATAATTAAATGTTATTTTGGTATGGATTTTCCGGTTATTTTTTTCAATTATCAATATTGGAATTAAAAGACTCGATGACTTGCAGCAAAATTTTTAAATTTTCTTCAGGTCCGCGTTGGTAGAACTCAACATCTGGATGACCCCAAGGTAGAGTTTTCGTTGAGGATGGGATAATGAAACGTTTATCGTCTTTATGTGAAAGAGCTACTTTATTTATTACCTCCGTGTATATGTCATGTTTTAAACTTCGAAACGTTTTCATTTTTCGAAATATTAGACCACCACGTTCTACAATTTTTTTATAATCTTCCAGGTGAAGATGGTTCTCGACAACACATTTTTTTATACCCTTGGCTTTTTTCAGCTCATTATTTAATGAACTGACATAGTAAGCCTTCGCCCCAGTACCATAAAAACATGTTATCGGATCACCTGGAAATTCATCTTTCATTCTACCCAAAACCGATGTACTTTTTTTAATATTGAACAAATTTTTCTCCGGATAATTTGATGTATCAAATTTTTCCGGGTTCTGCAACATAACACGATAGAAATCCTCTGTAAAAATTTTTAGTATAAGAGAATCGGTGTCAGTGTATAGCAAGGAAGCATTATCACCAAACTTTGCCTTGATAAAGTTGTAAAAAAAATCGTAAATAACTGTTTTCGACATGTCCAATATGGAAAACCCTATATAAATTGGCTTATTGTAAATTATTTTTGTTTTGCCCATATGAATGGCTACTAAATCTTCTGAAAATATTGAGCAGCTTTTAAAATTAGGGCGGGCGATTAAAGCTCTAGCTCCAACTCTACCTATTGTGTTATCCCAGTCAGTTATTAACTTTATATCTTTACGATTTTCCACATTTTCCATTGTTTTGCCGAAATTAGCATTTACCATTAATTTAAATAAATCTTTACCAAATTTCGTTGTTGATTTATTTCGCAACTCAGTATTAAAATCTATGTATTTTTTTAACCATTTAGATTGATCAAATTTTAAAATTCTATGTGTCTGCATTACCATTAGGCCGCTATTGATAGCTTGTTTCAACGTTCTATAATGTACAATATATCGCTTTTTATCATTCAGATTTGGTATTAATTTTGGTAATTTTGCTGTGTCCGTAGGAGGGACCATGCTTTCCACTAAGAATGGTAGGTCAGCATGTGCATTATGTAGATATTCAGGATAATGCACATCCACCTCTAGAACATATCCCTGGGGACTATCATCATCAACCGCCATAATATTTAGATCGATAATTTCACGTTCTGACAGCCACCTGAAACCGCCAAATGGCAATGCCTGCGACATGCTATGACCATATAGGTTTGTGGCATCAAGATAGGTGATAAATGACGATGGTTTTGTGGTATCGTAATTTGGTAGATATGAATTATTGGCAATATGCTTCCTTTCCGTACACTGACTTATACCGCCACGAATTCCTTTTTTAAAAAAATGAATTGTGTTTATGTCAGTCAGTAGCTCTAACTCTACCTTGGTCATGCGCAACATACAATCGAAAGATAAACTTGGAAGGGTATAGTACTGCGCAGGATCGAGCTTATAAACATTCAAACACATATCTCGAAACTGCTCAAAAACATCTGTTAATAATAAGACGTCTGATTTGAGATACAAATCCGAGTATTCACCCAAATTCTTACACCCAAACATATGCCATACTTCTTTAGCACGATCATAACTCTCGTCGCTAATGTGTTCTTCCCGCAAATTATCGTAAAACTCACTTTTTAGTGGAAGTGTTGTATTATCCATTTTTTCAATGGAATCTACGAAACTATAGGGAAAAACACCTTTTCTGCGCATCATATTAAATTGATTAGTATTGGGAAAATGTTTTCTTGTTTCTCTAAATTCGGTAATATCTAACCCGTTGCCCAAATTTTCCAATGATGATGATAAGAATTTAAAGCTATCAATAAATCGTAACTTTAAATATTTACGTTTAGTGATACCACTTTGTTTCTCAACATAATCATGCACGTAAATGCTCTTTGTGAACGACACATACTTTTCTTTGCTTTGGGCTATTACATCAATTTTATCGCCATGTTTACACAATTCTTTTATGAAAAGATGGCTATCGTAACCACTCAAATTGTGAAAAATTATTGGAATAAAATTGGGTAATTTATAATTTAAATTACAAATAGAATGTGCGGCACCAAATCTTTTTTCACCCGTTATGTGACAGTGGTCTCTTACTTTCACATCTGTATCGGTTATAGGGCCTTCACATATGCCACAAATCTTAGCATTTGCGAACTCTTCCTTCTGCTGAGCTGTTAAGCTTTTCATTTTTGTTATATCCTTTAAATATGTATTATACAAAAACCTTAAATCGCTTTCAATTCGGGAAACAAAAACTTGGGCCGCATCAGCCCCCCGATATAATTCAAACTTAGAAATTGAATCGTCAAAAGAGCATTTAATTAAATACGAAAAAGAGTATGGCTCATGTTTAAAGCTTTGCATTGTATAAGAATTTTGGGGGTTTGGTTCCACATTTATAACTGGTTTTAAAATAGACTCAAAGTCTGCATACACTACAAAAGGAACTCGCATTTGTTTCTCAATATTTTCAAACTTTAAAATGTTTTCAGGTACAGTCTTTCCAAATTTATCTATTTTGAAATCGACTGAGGGAGTCAGTGAATATGTATGGCTGCAGTCATATTGTTGATGTGCTGCTAACCTATCTCTCGAAGTAAAATAGGTTAAACAACCATCACAAAAGTACATTTTATCATGATTTTGCGATATTTGACTAGACACTAAACGTGATAAATCCTTAATCCAACAATAATGACTTTTAGAGCAACTTGCATTACAATTATGTATATTATCGTCCTTTACATCGCAATCTTTAGTTATAAGCAACAAATTAACATGATTTATGCGTTTTTTCCCCGAATAATATAGCGGACCAACGACTTCATATCTTAATTTGTTGGCCTCAAATAAAGATTCCAAGCCATATACATTCACTGAAATATTATTAATTTCTTCAAATTTATTTATATCACGGAGCTTAACTGGAAAATCCATACCTGTTAAATTAAGCACACTAGAATAATGAGGATAGGATGATATCTGTGATCGCTGTCTATCAGTTGGAAACAGTGCTGATACTATAGCCCATGCAAAACAACACTCATCTTGATTGATGACATTGATGACAGCCCTCTTGGCCTGAATTGGTCGTGGTAATGTGATGTACGATGACCCTCCAAACGGTTTGTACTTGTTAACATTTAACTCGAGGTAGAGAATTCTCTCTAACGCCCATCCTATAAAGAGATTACAAAATTAATACTCTCTTCAACAATACGGTCAAACATTCACAAAATTAATACTCTCTCTCTCTCTCTCTCTCTTCAATAATACACTACAACATCGTTTGCTTAACATACCTGAATCTTTTTCTTGAAATTCAGTTGACTGGGTTTTCATTGCTTCAGTAAATATTCCATACACCATATTCAAATCGCTGCCAGCAACAACTACCTCATTTGACGTATTAAACGATTTATCACTTATAATGTCTTTTGAGGGTAAAATATATCGTCCAACCACAACCGCATTTATTTTTAATGATTGATGCACTAGCAACAACTCCTTTATTAAATCTAACACTTTCGATTTTATTTCATCGAAGAATGCTGTAAAGTCTATATGCTCGTTACCACTATCTACACGGTAGGTAATTATTCTGTTTTTAAATGCACTGTCAATAATTTGAACACCTTGAGCCAATGGTCTGCAAGTATTATTCTTATGTTGTAATGTTCTTTGATGGGCTGCCATATGATTTGCTGCTAAAGTAATGTTACATGCAGCACAAGTTTGCATACTTGGTGGTGAAGCACTACCATCTAGTCTACACCGTTTACCTTCACCCACATTTGCGAATCTAAATCTACACGAATCTTTTTTGTGTCGCAACATATTGTAACTCCGTGTAAATGATCTACCACAGTTTTCACACACGTAATTATTCATTATGATGATGAGCAATGGGAACTTCCACGCAGACGATTGATAAGTAAATACTGAAATATCAAACTCCTCCTCCCACCTTTTTATAACAAACTAAATTCAATGTCAGGGTCATAGAAACTACCCCACTCAAGTGTGTATGGTTAAGGTCATAAAAACACCCGCCCACGTAAGCACTCAAGATCACACCTCATTATCGTCCACCTGCACATATTCAAGGTCATATAACATAATAAAGCCACGTTTTGTTATATGTGAATTACAGGACAATTAAAATAAAACACAGATAAAATATAAATTGTTTTTTTTTTTAATTTTATACTTGTATTATACAACTTAAGGGTTAAAATTAAATTTACACAATTCATCCTTGTGTAAACATTTCTGGTTGGAACGATATATGTCTAAGACGATGCAGTGTAAACATTTCTGGTCTTGGGATGATGTATGTCTAAGACGATGCAATTGTACCACCAGAATACAATGGAATATCTGATAGCTGAGGTTGGTTCTCAAGGTCAACAAGTCGCCTATCAAACTTGGTCAAGCGATTATTATAGCGTTCTTCAAATTCATTTTGTAGTTTATGTATATGTGGCACAAATTCATTATTGATTATTCGATCAAGAGTGGCTAATAAACGTTTATTATAGCTTTCTTCAAATTCGTTTTGTAGTTTGGTAAAATGTGTCGAAATTTCATCATTGATTATTTTATATATCTGCTTTCGTACGTCGGAAATTTCCTCAAGCACATATAGTCGAGTGGCCGCATCATCATCTTTGGTAGGTTTTGCTACATTACACAAACATTTCCCCTCGATATCATATTGACCGTCAGATGTGAGTTTAAAACCAAGTCCAGGTAAACCCCGTAATAATTGCACTGATGTATTTACCCTCTGACGACCAAATTTATCAATTGTGTTGTTGCTGTTAACACGACCCATGTTTATTTCCAACTAATCAATTTTTTAAATATCACCTACTTATATTAAATTAATTTTATATAGTGTATTAGGGGGGAATAAAACAATATGTAGCTAAACATAATTTATTTATACTTTTTTTTTTTAGTCATTGTAATACATATAATTTACAATTTCAAATTTTTATACATAATACGCTCATCAATGTCATCATTGGAAGTAAATAATCTGCCATTATTGTCTCCATTCCCATGCTCGCAACCACTATCTTCTTCATCGCCATCATTGACACCATCCTCATGGGGAATCAAACCATAATATTCCAATAAATTAATGTTTAAATGTGGAATTTCCACCAAGAAGTGTCCCAGATTTTGTTCAACCATTTCAAAACAGAATTGATCCTCACATATGGTACCATATAGGAATCTTTCACAACAATGGGCTCCAGATAGAAAATCCATTGCTTCCCTCATGTATTTTCGTTGCGAATCCATATCGAACCCATCATCTTTTTCAAAGTTTAAAATATCTTCAGCCATTTGTCGTAGGTTTAATATCAAATTATGCACATAGGAATCTTGGTTTTCTCTTTTAATAAATTCGTCACACATCTTAAATAATAGAGAATATTTTTATTGCTTATGTATATGCTTCACACGTGTGCTATCAAAAACTATTCTATTACATATCCAACTAATACTTAAATAATAATATGATAAACAATAGAATATTTCAATTTAAAAAATGATTTATTCTGAACAACCAAAATTTATTAACGCGCGCGTATTACCCCCTGGTGATGCATTTAAACTCTGGCCCATATATGTCAAAGTATATTTCTCACCTGACATATTCATATCGTCGATGAAAATCTGAGTAAATGCATCAGATACACGTTTCGGCAGAAATGTTTGAAATGTTACATCATTCCGTTGATCATATAAGGTAGCAACAATAGTTTTCCCAAAGCGCGTTGTTGTCGGAGTCATTTTTTTAATAATATAACCCATTCCCACCCCCAAGGTTGATAACTTCCTGCGCTCAGGAAATTCAAAATCTTTATTTATCATATTATTAATTTCACTCAAGGTCTGCTGTGAAATGCTCATTGTTATTGTTGAAATATGCAATAAAACAATTATTTACCTTTAATAGACACTTTCAGGAAACACAATACAAGCACAAATAAAATATTTCTATTTACTTTATTTATTTATCTTTAAAGGCGGCAGATATTGTTAGCGTCAATGCTAGTGTGACTTTGAATGTGGTAACAAAATGGCATCGTATTTATGCAAATATTCAAGGTTAATAAGTATCAATTGAATGTGGAAAGGGGAGTAAAATAACGTAGCACAAGTGAACTAGTAAAGATTATTGAAAAAAAATATAGCTGCACTGGATCTGCTTCCTGTGTGTGAATCGAATACAAGGTCAATTAAAATAAAAAACAGCTTTATTATTTTATGGGGTTTCTAGAAAGGAACGTAAGAGTATTAAAAAATCATAGGGGATCCAATGTCAAGGTAAAATCATAAGAAACAACTAACCACGTATGTGAACAAGGTTACAGAGCCAATTTAAATAAAAAACAGATTTTTCTATTTTATGGGGTCCCTGGAAAGGAACGTGGGAGTATAAAAATCATATGGGGATGCAATGTCAAGGTAAAATTTAACACCTGTGTACTATAAAAAACAAGAAACAAATAAAGCACACCTGCTGTTTTAAGGTCAGGCGTCGGGTGCCTAAAAAACAAGGACAAAATAACGTAGAGCACACGTGTGCTTATTGTACACCTGCTTAACCCTGGGACGGCGTCGAAGGCGTCGCGACGTGAGGAGTTCAACGACTATATCAACCCTACTTACGTTCTTTTACAATTTCATCATTGCCTTCTAACATTGGCAAACTGCATAAAATCTTGTAAACATCAATATTATGGTTATAATTTGATAAGTGCATAACTTCTGGTTAAATCTTAAAATGTCACATTTGAAATAGTTCTAAATTCATTTAAAAATTCTTGAAAGGGAGCTTTGTCATTAAACAAATTCTATTTTCTCAAAATGTTACCTTCACTTGATTTAAAGTCATTTATAAAGTCTGAAAGGGAGCACCTTCAACAAATAATTTTTGTTTCTTTAAAATGTTAAAGTACTGTTTTTCTGCACTATTGTTATATTGTTCAACATCAAATACAATTTTCTTGAAAGTCGAAAGGGAACATAAACAATCTCTAAATTGTCACAATGTTTAACTTACTCAAAATTCTGTCCTTCTATTTTAACAACTACCGTAATTCATCAATTTTCCACAATTTACACTTTCATTTTACGAGGGAGCTTCACTAGTAACGATCTTTACTTCCTTTTAATTGTCATAAAATTTCTCAATGATTGAAAATTACTTTCTGACACTACCATTTTCAAGGTAAAACACTTTCTTACAACCACGTTCCTTTTATCTCATTTACTCTTGTGACTTTCCGCGTCGCTACTGACCTTTTCCGATTAAATTAACTGTTCTCTCGCGAACCGACTATACGATTTTACGTCGCGTTTTGTTGCACTGCTTTCGTCTAAAATCTTGTCTCGTATAATTTCTTATCCCTTTTATGAAATCTTTCCCGAATAACGTTTTATTCTGTCTGTCTAACTATCTCACTTGATGGCTTAACAACTACAATTTCTGACTATCGCACAACTTATCTTCGAACTTTGTATAAATTGACCCACCCCGACCTCCGAGGGGTCGGGACCAATTTCTTTAGTTAACGACTCAAAAACTGATTTTTCACTGTTCTAAGGCTACCCTAAGACTGCTTAAGAGTGATTATCAGACTGCCTCAGACTTCAGACTGCAGACTGCCTTTTTCAGACTAACTTTTACCACAAACGTGTGACGGATATTTATAGGGGGTTTTCGTTACGTATGTTGTTGATCGCGTGATTTTTGTTTGTGCCAACTCATGGTCAACGCTGACTTTTCTAGGAATTTTTGCTGTTAAAAACAAGAAGGAATTTATTCCGCGAAGAAAACCGAAAAACAATCTCAGGGCCAAAAGTGACGTGATCGTTTCCAAGTTTAAGAATTTTATCCTCGAAGAGGCCCCGAGCTTAGTTAAGCTACCTCTTATAAAGAATTTCGTATGTTAATTTGGTTGGTTGCACCTTTTTAGATCCTCTAACTTTTGAACCGAAAGAATTTGCGGTATGCGCGACTCGAGCAGAGTACCAAGAATTTTGTTATTGAAAACAAGTTGGAATTTTTCCTAAGAAAATCTCAAGGTGATGATGAAATACTATTGCACAACTTGTTCCCACTCCTTGAACCTTTGGTAGGGTTTGACTTTAGGAATCTTTTCAGTTTACCGTTTCTGTTTTCGGAGTGATGGCGCACGACGGTCTTCGATTTTATTCTTAATTTAAAGTAAGTTTATTTTTATTCTTAAACTTTAAGAATATTTTTCAAGAAAATACTTATCTTTTAAAACTTAATCCTGATATTTAATTTATTTTGAATAAGAACAAAAATATTGAACCTTTTATTAAAATTCTAATTCCTGAATTTACTTTTTGAAACACTACCGTAAATCATTTTATTTTTAAATCAAATAAAATCTTTGTTTTATTTTAAAATTTAAATATAAATCCTTTCAATTTCCCAATCTCCTCTTTCATGAATGGTTATTTAACATTTACTTTAATTGTTTAAAATAAAAGGGCATATAGTCCCCCGGGGCATCACATCACTCCAACCTTTATAAGACGAATGAAATGATTAATTCATTTTATTCGTTGGCGACGCCCGTACAAAATTTTTCTGTGTTACGATTCTCGTTCGTATGGATCCTTTTGTCAATCTTCATATAAGCTTCATATCGATAGGGTTACCGTGCGCGTCTCGAGTTCCTCTGTTACCTTTTCGTTCGCCTTTTTCTTCTGGCAGACTTCGTAGTGATTACGTCACGGGTGTTTTTTATGCTTCTCAATTTTGGCGCATGATAGGCGCGGCGCGGGCATCTGACTGTCTGAGCGAGATAGACTTAAGGTTGGCGGTCAATCCCGATTTCATTGTTAAATTAATTTCTTTTGTTGGTTTGTAAAACGGAAAGTGGTTTACCTTTTACATACCTTTTAAAATATTCGTTACATTTACCTGTACTAACGTATCCCAAAAAGAACTTCTGAAACGTTATGCACTTAGAACAATTAACAAAATCCTATAAATTCCTAATTTATAAAACCTTTAAAGAAAATATTTCGCTGCTTACTTGAATTGGGTCAACATATCCCCTTTTGTAAATTTTTCGAAACATTTCCCTTTTTACAGTTTTCTTAAATCCCAATTTAGTACTTCAACAAGGTTAAGTTTTTCTTTGTGACTTCGTGACTTCCAATTACAATAGTATTTTTAACATAAGAAAAACTTGCCTTGGCTTTCCTTATTCATCCTGAAATAATTTCTACCTAAAAAAAATTTTCTTAATTTCTGTGTTACTGACCTTAATTTACATTATTCCTGACATAATTTAAATCTTAAGAAAATTTTTCTCTTGGCCCTTGGGTTTTTAACGATTTCCTTTTTGATTTTTATTAAAACCCCTTTTTAGATGATAGGCTATATTTTTCACTAAGTTATAATAAAAAAATAATAATAAAAAAAAACTTTTCTTTTACACATTCTGTATGTAATGTTTATTCTTCATCGTCGTTTTCTACGTTCTCAGTTTGATTTTCGGGGCTTGTTGGATTTGGCGGATTTTGGGGGGGAAGGTGATGCCGAATTGGTGGATATGGCCGTACAACGGAAAGGAATGGTCTTGAGGAGGTTGCAGGTGGTTGACGGGTAGGACGGCGCAATCGAAGGGGGGAGGGAGTTTGGCAAGAGACATCGTGGGTGGTGGTAGCTGGAGGGTTGGTTCTATTGTTCTGCTGGTGTAGTGGCTGCGGCCGGGCCCTGCATATCGGGCAGATACACACTGGAAGTCCGGCTATCGCCCATATGTTCCAAAAATAGCCCGGTCCATAATCTAGCTCATTTGTGGGGTCGCATAGGGCGCAGTTGCATGCCCCACTGAACGGCCGGTTCCCGCGCGCTGCCTGCGCCTCCCGAAAAATCCGATAGCTCAAATGAATATGCCCCTGCCACAAGGCTAGGGTAGCTAGAATTGGTATCACTCCCGGTCCCATCGCATTCCTTTCGTAGAATTGCCTTAGTTCTCTGACGTGGTACAGGGCAAGCTGATACAGAGTCGCGCGTACCCCCCAGTCTTCTATAAGGTTAATATAGGTTAAGAATAACACTAACCACAACATTCTGAATTTTTAATTTTCCCGTCGGTCTCTGTTTAAGCGTTTTGATAATACTGAAGGATTTTTGTTTTCGTCTTCCCTCAGTGTTCATGTTTTTTTAGTTGATTCAGCATAATTTTGTTTTCTTTAGGCTAATTCTACTTAAGATTTTCGTTCTCAATTTTTCCCAGTCAGCTAGTTGATACATTCCAAGTCGAGTTGAACGTAACTTAATGTCGATTTATATCTCGTCTCAATTTTCAAAGAGCCGCCGAAATTCTGTTTATGTTGCTATTCCTTAATTTTCCGTTGGCCTGCTTCCTTTTGGGGAGTCACATAATTTTTAATTCGTTCTTATAACTACTTGCGAACTCTATTAGGTATTCATTTAACTAATACCTTCAGTGACGTAGTTTTTGACTCGTACCGCCTTACTTTTCATATGTTCCGCTAGGTGACACTATCCTCTTAAAAATTTCGTTCCTTCTTCTGGACACCTTGTCGTATATTGTTTTACGTATAGATGGCTCTCCGTGTTCTATTTTTTTGTCGCTGCTTGTTTCCCTCTTCTCTTCTCGCGGTTTCGCCGGGTGTGGTTGGTCGGAGGTAGTTTAGGCACAACAACCACTTCTTCTTCTGGTATGGACTTCACAATTTATTCTTCCTTCACTTTTTTTTTTCCATTACTTTTTCTTCCATTACGCGTTAATTTTCGTTTTTACCTTGTTCCTTTTTTATATCTTTCTAGTGATTTCCGGATCCCTAAGTTTTTCTTCCTCTTCATTGGTCGATCTTCCTTTGGTTATTATTTTTTGCAATTTCTAATGTTATCGTATGGCTTCTTATCTTCTTTGATGTTACGTATATATATATATTTTTCTTATTCTCCAAGGTTCCTCTATCTTCTGCCTTCCTCTGGACATTCACGCGCCTGTCAAGCACTTGAGCGTCTGATTCTTCTGTTATTGACAGTAACGAAGAATCTCTGGTAGAGTAACCTTTTTAAATTTTTGTTATCTGAATCATCATGTTCTTTACTTCCTCTATTTCTTTTATTGTCTAAGATTCATTCCAACTTGGTTCTTAATTTTTCTTTCAACAAAATTTCTGCTCTTCTTTTCCTGACACAAATCTCTGGCAACCCACAACAACCTTTTAGGCTCATCTATACATTAGTTTTTCAACTGAATATTGGCCTTGACCTTAGATACAACCATAAAAGTTCTCCTTCCCTTCTCATGGGACAACAACAAATTTTTCTTTTTACTTCATCTCTTACATAAATCTCTAGTAACTTGCAAGAGCTTCTTTTGGACATCTGCACTTAGTTCGGAAACTGAGTGTTGACCTCGGCCTTTTGATAGTCCATCAAAGCTGATTCCCAAGTAACTCAAATATTTCACTTCGAGGCCTCTCATAACTTTATTTTCTCTCTTCCTTCCTCTCTTGAAGGCTTAGCTTCTTTTTCTCTATATCTCACAAAATTCTAAATCTTTCCTTTTGCTTCCTTTGAAGACCTATCTTCTATTATTCTTCCACAACCCTTGAGGATGATCTACACTTTTGGTTCGAAAACTCTTATGTGGGCCTTAACCCTAGATGCTTCCTTAGAATTGAATCTCAAATAACCTCGGATATCTTCATCGCAAAACTCTTTTTCGACTTGCTTCCTCTCTTGAAGACTTACTTTGTTCTCCTTTAACTCGAGTATCTCACTGTTGCCTTTGTGTCTTTCTTCTTAACTTTAACTCTGTCTTGCTCATACATACTTCAAAAATATATATTTTTTGTTTTTCATAATTAGAATTCATCTGTTTGAAATTCGTGCCATACTAATTTTTTTTTTTTCACAAAACTTATTCGTAAGGTTGACCTTTCCATATGTAGGAATTCCGGTTCTTTGTTTTTCTACTCAATTACTTTCAATCTCTGGTTTCACTATGGCTCCTCCTGAATCTATTTTTCAATACTTAACTCTTCTTTGAAAACTGGTATATTTTTGTTTAACACGGTAGGTAGTTGATTTCAAAATTGTTTTTATTTTTGTAAGATTTTCTGATAGAAGTACTGTCGTAGAGGGTAAATAATGCTCTACAGTTCTAGGACCTTTGGTTCTTTCTCAAGTGATAATTCCAATTCAACCAAACAAAACCCCACACAACTGACACCAATGTAATGCCCCACCCCTATTCCTATTCTTTTAGTATAAGGGCAGAAGCACTGCAGAACTTTGAAGGGGAACTGGGTCGGTCCTAGAGTACTATTCTATCAGTAAAACCCTTTGATTTAATTTTAAAACATCTATTGTATCAGTATTTAAATTTTCACAAGGTATTACAATTTTGACAAACTGCATACGTTCTTTTACAATTTCATCATTGCCTTCTAACATTGGCAAACTGCATAAAATCTTGTAAACATCAATATTATGGTTATAATTTGATAAGTGCATAACTTCTGGTTAAATCTTAAAATGTCACATTTGAAATAGTTCTAAATTCATTTAAAAATTCTTGAAAGGGAGCTTTGTCATTAAACAAATTCTATTTTCTCAAAATGTTACCTTCACTTGATTTAAAGTCATTTATAAAGTCTGAAAGGGAGCACCTTCAACAAATAATTTTTGTTTCTTTAAAATGTTAAAGTACTGTTTTTCTGCACTATTGTTATATTGTTCAACATCAAATACAATTTTCTTGAAAGTCGAAAGGGAACATAAACAATCTCTAAATTGTCACAATGTTTAACTTACTCAAAATTCTGTCCTTCTATTTTAACAACTACCGTAATTCATCAATTTTCCACAATTTACACTTTCATTTTACGAGGGAGCTTCACTAGTAACGATCTTTACTTCCTTTTAATTGTCATAAAATTTCTCAATGATTGAAAATTACTTTCTGACACTACCATTTTCAAGGTAAAACACTTTCTTACAACCACGTTCCTTTTATCTCATTTACTCTTGTGACTTTCCGCGTCGCTACTGACCTTTTCCGATTAAATTAACTGTTCTCTCGCGAACCGACTATACGATTTTACGTCGCGTTTTGTTGCACTGCTTTCGTCTAAAATCTTGTCTCGTATAATTTCTTATCCCTTTTATGAAATCTTTCCCGAATAACGTTTTATTCTGTCTGTCTAACTATCTCACTTGATGGCTTAACAACTACAATTTCTGACTATCGCACAACTTATCTTCGAACTTTGTATAAATTGACCCACCCCGACCTCCGAGGGGTCGGGACCAATTTCTTTAGTTAACGACTCAAAAACTGATTTTTCACTGTTCTAAGGCTACCCTAAGACTGCTTAAGAGTGATTATCAGACTGCCTCAGACTTCAGACTGCAGACTGCCTTTTTCAGACTAACTTTTACCACAAACGTGTGACGGATATTTATAGGGGGTTTTCGTTACGTATGTTGTTGATCGCGTGATTTTTGTTTGTGCCAACTCATGGTCAACGCTGACTTTTCTAGGAATTTTTGCTGTTAAAAACAAGAAGGAATTTATTCCGCGAAGAAAACCGAAAAACAATCTCAGGGCCAAAAGTGACGTGATCGTTTCCAAGTTTAAGAATTTTATCCTCGAAGAGGCCCCGAGCTTAGTTAAGCTACCTCTTATAAAGAATTTCGTATGTTAATTTGGTTGGTTGCACCTTTTTAGATCCTCTAACTTTTGAACCGAAAGAATTTGCGGTATGCGCGACTCGAGCAGAGTACCAAGAATTTTGTTATTGAAAACAAGTTGGAATTTTTCCTAAGAAAATCTCAAGGTGATGATGAAATACTATTGCACAACTTGTTCCCACTCCTTGAACCTTTGGTAGGGTTTGACTTTAGGAATCTTTTCAGTTTACCGTTTCTGTTTTCGGAGTGATGGCGCACGACGGTCTTCGATTTTATTCTTAATTTAAAGTAAGTTTATTTTTATTCTTAAACTTTAAGAATATTTTTCAAGAAAATACTTATCTTTTAAAACTTAATCCTGATATTTAATTTATTTTGAATAAGAACAAAAATATTGAACCTTTTATTAAAATTCTAATTCCTGAATTTACTTTTTGAAACACTACCGTAAATCATTTTATTTTTAAATCAAATAAAATCTTTGTTTTATTTTAAAATTTAAATATAAATCCTTTCAATTTCCCAATCTCCTCTTTCATGAATGGTTATTTAACATTTACTTTAATTGTTTAAAATAAAAGGGCATATAGTCCCCCGGGGCATCACACCATTATTCCATGTTT